>LR999922.1:8477417-9087627 GCA_905220335.1 Noctua pronuba | reverse complement strand
CAAGAACGAACTTGAGGTTCGTATCTTTACGGATGGGAGCAAGATTGGGGGCAAGGTTGGGGCGGCACTGTCCATCTGGAACGGTGACGCCGAAACCAAAGCTCTCAAACTTGCCCTCCCACACTATTCAACCGTTTACCAGGCCGAGCTTCTGGCGATATGCGTCGCAACCAGGCAGATCAGTAAGCACAGTGCGCAATCGTTCGGAATCTTCAGTGACTCTATGGCGGCTCTCCAAACCATCCAAAACCACAACCGGCACCATCCCTTGGCAGTGGAGACTAGGGCTAACCTTAGGTCCCTGTCTATCCAAAACAAGTTTGTCACCTTGTTTTGGATCAAAGCTCATGTGGGGTTGGATGGGAATGAGAGAGCCGACGAACTAGCCAAGAGTGCTGCTGAAGGTTCCAAACGAAAGCCTGACTACGACTTGTGTCCGGTTTCATACGTCAAGCGATGCATTCGTATGGCAACGCTTGACGTGTGGAACCAAAGGTACAGGTCCGGAGAGACTGCTTCAGTGACAAAACTGTTTTTCCCGGACGCGGTGGCGGCCTACAGGATTATCAGGAAGTGCACAATTAACAGTGTTACCACCCAAATTATGACCGGGCACGGTGGGTTCTCGGAATACTTGAATCGCTTCAAGTGTAAAGGGAACCCATCGTGCATCTGCGACCCTGAGATTGCGGAAACGGTGCCACATATATTATTCGACTGTCCCGTCTTTGGGAAGGAAAGGCTTGTGGCCGAGCACGTGCTCGACACCAGACTCGATGCCGAGACGACGTGGGAAATAATGAATGGAAAAAAGAGAGAGCTGTTCATAGAATATTGCGTTAAAATATGTACAAAGGTAATAGAAAGAAATAAAAGTGCATAAGGAAATAATGCTTACATAATATTATGCAAATATTAATGTCAAGCATTGAAGGCAAAAGATATTAAATATAATTGTATAGGTATAATAAATATATAAATACATAAGTTGCCCATAAACTAAATATGGTTAAGTTGTTGTAAGAAATAGGTTTTTAAATAAGAATAGTATAAGATAGCTGTACGAACTGTAACCCAAAAATGTATTAGTATTAAGAATAAATATATAAGATACATGTATAAATAGAAACCCCATAAATAGGCTAGCATTAAGAAATAGAAATAAGAAGAAGTCCCCAATATGTACTAGAAATAAGGAAAGAAATATAGATTGTAAGAAATACACATAAGTTAGAATATTAAGAACTACTGTACAAAAGAAATAAGAAAAACGTGTTGCTGTGCTTATTTTCCCGAAATAAAAATATATGACAAATAAAGAATAAGAATAGAATAGAATAGATAAATAGTAAAAAGGGCGTCCTACCCTTAAAGAAAGAAAGAGAAAGGAATGACAGAAAGATAAAGTATGCAGAATGCAAGTACGAGAGGAACAAAAGCGAGAACTGGTATGAATGCGATAGATTACCATAGGCTCCGATTATGTTGGAGGTAGCAGTATTATAAAAAAAAAAAAAAAAAAAAAAAAAAAAAAAAAAAAAAAAACCTAACCTAACCTAACCTAACCTAACCTAACCTAACCTAACCTAACCTAACCTAACCTAACCTAACCTAACCTAACCTAACCTAACCTAACCTAACCTAACCTAACCTAACCTAACCTAACCTAACCTAACCTAACCTAACCTAACCTAACCTAACCTAACCTAACCTAACCTAACCTAACCTAACCTAACCTAACCTAACCTAACCTAACCTAACCTAACCTAACCTAACCTAACCTAACCTAACCTAACCTAACCTAACCTAACCTAACCTAACCTAACCTAACCTAACCTAACCTAACCTCTGTTTTCAGCATTTTTAGACCTAACTAGGCCTCCGCCTACGTTCTGACCATATCGCACGCGCCTGAATTTTCTCCCTACCCGCTTTTCAAAATTTTCCAAAATTTAATTGTTTTTCCCAATTTTCTTGCAAAAATTACGTTAGATTATAGTTTCAATAGTACTCACCCTTCTTCCCTGAATTCTGGTCCGCGTTCCGTGAGCCGGTCTCTGGGTTAGGGGTTGAAAACTTAAATTTTTTGACTCAAGAACTGGTTTTTTGACCAAAAGTCTAGAATTTTCTTTGGCACCTAAATCGTTTTATTTCGTAGATCGCTAGCCCGCGCGGAGCCGCGTCTCTGGACACCACCCCCGTGCGTCTAGCTCAAATAAAACGTATTCATTTTTAAAAAATTGTTAATTATTAGTTTCTGCAAGTACCAAAAAGCACCTTAGGGAGATAGTTTTTAACATAATCATCGATATCTTTGCCTCCAGACGTGCGATTTTGAAGCTGTTTTCAGCTATTTCAGACAAAACTAGGCCTCCGCCTACGTCCTGACTATATCGCACTGACCTGCACGCGCGCACTTAAAACTTCCCTACCCACCCCTAGGAATTTTCGAAATTTTCAGATAAAATCATCAAAATTTAGTGTTTTTCCAAATTTCTTTTCAAAAGTATCATTAGATTATAGTAGCAATAGCACTCACCCTTCATCCCTGTGTTCTGGTCCGCGTTCCGTGAGCCGGTTTCCGGGTTGGGGATTGAAAACCAAAATTTTTTGTTTCGAAAACTGGTTTTTTGACCAAAAGTCCAAAATTTTGTTCGGCACTCACCTTGTTTTATTTCGTAGATAGCTAGCCCGCGCGGAGACGCGTCTCTGGACTCCTCGCACGTGCGTCTAGCTCAAATAAAACATAAGTATTCTTAAAAAACAGTTTATTCCATTGTTCTTTGTATGTGTGTGTAAGCACCAAAATCTAGGTGAGGGAGTAAGTTCAAAACAGAAAAGTCGATAACTTCTCTTCCAGACGTGCGATTTTGAAGCTGTTTTCAGCATTTTTAGACCTAACTAGGCCTCCGCCTACGTTCTGACCATATCGCACGCGCCTGAATTTTCTCCCTACCCGCTTTTCAAAATTTTCCAAAATTTAATTGTTTTTCCCAATTTTCTTGCAAAAATTACGTTAGATTATAGTTTCAATAGTACTCACCCTTCTTCCCTGAATTCTGGTCCGCGTTCCGTGAGCCGGTCTCTGGGTTAGGGGTTGAAAACTTAAATTTTTGACTCAAGAACTGGTTTTTTGACCAAAAGTCTAGAATTTTCTTTGGCACCTAAATCGTTTTATTTCGTAGATCGCTAGCCCGCGCGGAGCCGCGTCTCTGGACACCACCCCCGTGCGTCTAGCTCAAATAAAAATTTTTCCACCCACCCACCCTGTGGTATATAGGAAAGGAGACTTGATTTTTTCGGCATAAATTTATTTATTCAGTTTTAGCTCCTCTAGCTTATTTTAGGCGGTAAATAGGGTTTTGACTGGAAAAGCGCCTTTTAAAGCGTGACCGAGACCCCACGTCTCATAATTCAACTTGACGTTTCGTCGTTCAATTGGCAAACGACGAACACACATTTACTTGACTCTATTTTAATTCGATTATTACTTACTGTGCATCCCCCCTTTACAGGGACACAGTAGTATTCAGTGTCACCTGACATACTACTCTCCGCACCAGCACAAATTCCTTTCTGACCTCCACTTTACAGGGGTCTTACTAATTAAATTTGTTCGACAAATAGAAACATGTTCCGCACCCCATCTAGCTCTGTGAGGGCCCAAGGCTGCAGTGGCTCGCCGCGATCGGCGGAGAAAGCGGGGCCCTCGTCTGCTGTTGCGAGGAGGAGAATCTCCTTCGGAGAGGACACTCCTCCCGCCTTGCAGGGGGCCCCTGCCACTCCGGGAACGCGCCGAGCTCCTGCAGAAGCCTCAAAGCCGCTCAAGAAGCCTGAGGCCAAATACACCAGTCGCACTGCGGAGGCGAGAGCTTGCCTAAATAAGGCAAAGCTGAATTTAGGCAATTCTCGCAACCTCAGAACAGACATTAAGACGGCGGTGCTTGAGGCCATAAACAGGCTTTTTGAGCTGGTGAAAGAAACAGAGCGAGACACGGTTCCTCTCGCAACTGCAGCCGTACCGGTACCCGCGCCCGCTGTTGACTGCTGTCCCCAGTCGAATCCCGAGACACTTGCTAGCCAGACTGAGCTCGTAGAGACAATGAAGGAGCACATTGCCCTAATAAAGGAAAACTCCGACGAATTGGTCAAACTGCGAGACAGTCTGGCTAGCAGGGAAAGTGCGGGGGAGACAACCTACGCGAGTGTAGCAGCCGTGTCAAAGAGCCATACCAGGGCACAGGCCCTGGAGCGAACCACGCTGCACTCCGTAGTTGTCTCCTCAACACAGGAGATGGACACGGGAGACGAGGTTCTGGAAAGAGTCCGGAAAGCAGTGGACGCGAAGGAGGGCTGGGTGCGAGTGGAAAAGGTGCGGAAAGGAAAGGACAGCAAAATTATAATGGGGTGCGAGACTAGAGAGGAGAGGTCGAAGTTGAAGAAACGACTGAGGGCGGCCGGAGAGAACCTCGTTGTCGAGGAAGTGACGAACCGGGACCCGCTTCTGCTTCTTAGGGACGTGCTAATCGTACATAGTGACGAAGAAGTGCTGAAAGCCCTTAAGAACCAGAACCGAGAGATTTTTCACGACCTCGGCGACGAGGAGCAAAGGGTGTCCATTAAATACAGGAAAAAATCACGAAATCCGCACTCCAACAGCATTGTGTTGAGTGTGGCCCCCACGGTCTGGAGGCGGGCGCTCGAGGGAGGCAAGCTTCGGATTGACCTCCAACGAGTGCGCGTCGAAGACCAAACGCCTCTGGTGCAGTGCACGCGCTGCCTTGCATACGGTCACGGCAAGCGTCTGTGCACGGAGCCGGCCGACCTGTGCAGCCACTGCGGCGGTCCACACCTTAGGGTGGACTGCCCAGACAAAATCATAGGTGAGGCAGCGTCATGCGTGAACTGCACCAGAGCCAAATCGGGGGAGCACCAGCACAATGCATTTAGCAGTGATTGCCCGGTACGTAAGAAGTGGGACGCATTCGCGAGAGCAGCAATAGCCTATTGCTAAAGTTGTCGGTGCGCCCACTTCAAAGTACGCAGACAGCGGTACCACTTCGACACAGCAAGAGAGCAGGCGAAAACAAATGAATGGTAACTTGAGTCGCTTTCATGAGAAACTGACTCAAGTTATGCAGGAAAATAATACACCTCTAGTGGAGTCATCAGGCTGTGTCGGACTGGTAGCAAAAACCTATGGACCTTATAGTAAAGTAGAATTATTAAATATATTTTGTAAAACATGTAGACAAAATAAAAACAGTAGAAATAGTAAAATAGTATTAAAACATATGATATTTAAATATATAGTAAATATATAGTTTAGATATCGTAGAAATAAAAACAAAAAGACAAAAAAACAAAATAAAAATTATCAAAAATGTAAAAACCAAATAAAGTAAGTAGATATTTAATTTACTAGCATAAATGTAAAGGTTAAAAATAGATTAATGTAGGTTTAACAGTAAAAATTTGCTAATGGACATTCACAGTAAAAGAAAAAGTAGTTTAATTAGATCATATATAGAAATACTAAGTTAAAATATATATTCCGAACAAGAAAATATAAACTAATAGTAATTAAGACAAAGATAATACAATATAGTAATTAAAACAAGCTCACGCTCATATCTAGCTGTAGTATATACTCAGTAAACTAGCTTGCTAAATCAACGTAATACAAAAACACGTAAAACACAGCGTGTTTAATATGGTCTCTTCGGCCTCTATCAGTAAGAAAAGGCAGAAACTTCAGAAACCAAGGGCTCTGATCTCCATGTCAGAGGGACACTGGTAGGGCAGGAGTGGTTTTTAGCCGGTTCGAGTCCGGCACTACCTCGACTGTCTCACAACTCACGAGGCAGTCGAGGTGTCCGTGGGGATTTCCCACTCCTGCCAAAACAAAAAAAAAAAAAAAAAAAAAAAAAACCTAACCTAACCTAACCTAACCTAACCTAACCTAACCTTTTTTTTTTTTTTGTTCTCGATGTGGAAATCCTCATGGATTTCCTCCGCCCCGGGGAGAGCGGAGGGGTCTGTCAGACTCTTACTGACTAAAACCACACCATTGCGTCGGGGGGCAGCGGGATCTAATGCGACTTCCGCTGCCCCGGACTAGTGCCGGCCCGCTTGACCTGCGGGCCACGTCCCGGGGGGGAGTGAGGTGTAAAACTCCCCCCGCTACGTCTAGGAGAGGCGCGCGTGGAACACTACGCGCCGCCGTCTCGGGTCCAGTGTGATGGAGGGCGACGGATGTCCCCGAATCCGCCGCCCCTGGACCTATTTAGGGGGGCCGGAAGAGGGCGTTGTCTGCCCTCTGCCGACGCCCGGTGCGTCTGCTGCGGGATGGGCGAGAGGTCGTTATCTCCCTCTCCCTTTCCGCAGCTTCCTTCTGCGACATGACGGTTTCGCAGAAGGACATCACTGCGTCCCAGGACTCTGCGCTGCCGACCATCGAACGAACGACGGCCGGCAGCGACAGGTCTCCTCCAACCTCTGTTACGAGCGCACGGCGCGGCTCATCCCACGCGCCGCACTCGGCCAGCGTATGCCGCGCCGTGTCCTCCAGACAGTGGACGCAGTGATGACACCGGGCGTCCGGAACCTAACCTAACCTAACCTAACCTAACCTAACCTAACCTAACCTTTTTTTTTTTTTTGGTCTCGATGTGGAAATCCTCATGGATGTCCTCCGCCCTGGGGGAGAGCGGAGGGGTCTGTCAGACTCTTACTGACTAAAACCACACCGGTGTTCCCTCGCACACTTGCGTCGGGGGGCAGCGGGATCTAATGCGACTTCCGCTGCCCCGGACTAGTGCCGGCCCGCTTGACCTGCGGGCCACGTCCCGGGGGGGAGTGAGGTGTAAAACTCCCCCCGCTACGTCTAAGAGAGGCGCGCGTGGAACACTACGCGCCGCCGTCTCGGGTCCAGTGTGATGGAGGGCGACGGATGTCCCCGAATCCGCCGCCCCTGGACCTATTTAGGGGGGCCGGAAGAGGGCGTTGTCCGCCCTCTGCCGACGCCCGGTGCGTCTGCTGCGGGATGGGCGAGAGGTCGTTATCTCCCTCTCCCTTTCCGCAGCTTCCTTCCGCGACATGACGGTTTCGCAGAAGGACATCACTGCGTCCCAGGACTCTGCGCTGCCGACCATCGAACGAACGACGGCCGGCAGCGACAGGTCTCCTCCAACCTCTGTTACGAGCGCACGGCGCGGCTCATCCCACGCGCCGCACTCGGCCAGCGTATGCCGCGCCGTGTCCTCCAGACAGTGGACGCAGTGATGACACCGGGCGTCCGGCTCCCTGCTTATGCGACACAGGTACTTCCCGAAGCAGCCGTGCCCCGAGAGCACCTGCGTCGCCCGAAACGACAGGGAGCCGTGCTTCCTCCCGAGCCAGTCGTCGAGTACTGGCCGGATCGCCTCGATTGTGTCGAGGCCGGCGGTAGGCAGCTCTAGCCTGCCCCGCCATTCCGCCACCATGACCTGTCGGAGCTGAGACCGGTGCAGCGTGATCTGTCGCTGCACCAGCCTCTCGCCCCGATCCTTGGCCTCCTCGCGCCACTGGTGCAGTGTCGCGAGGGTCTTCGCCTCCAGGTCCCACGGCGGGGATCCGGCCAGTACGCAAGCCGCCTCGTAGGAGATCGTGCGATATCCCCGTATGGCTCTAACGGCCATCGCTCTCTGCGGTCTGCGCAGAACAGCGATAGTGCGGGCCGTCAGGTCTGTTGCCCATATCGGGGCCCCATACAGGGCCATCGATCGCACGATCCCCACGTACAACCGCCTACAGGCGGTGCTCGGGCCCCCCAGATTGGGAAGCAGCGTTGACAGCGCGCCCGCCGCGCCCATCAACTTGGGCACCAGCCGCTGAAAGTGGGGGCCGAAATCCCAACGGCTGTCGAGCACCAATCCAAGGTACTTCATGGTTGACCCGACAGCGATCCGGACCCCCCCGACCACAATATGTGATCCCAACGGCGGCGCCCGTCGGGGGCCATGAAAGGCAATGGCCTCCGACTTGTTGAGGGCCACCTCCAGGCCCAGGCGTCGTATGCGGCTCACCACCTGTGAGACCGCAGCCGTAGCCAGCAACGCTGCCTCCCTGTACGAGCTCCCCCGAGCCGTGACCAGCGTGTCGTCCGCATAGCACGTCAGGTCCACTCCCGGTGGGAGCTCGCACCGCAAAACCCAGTCGTATCCGATGTTCCACAGGGGTGGGCCCAGAACCGAGCCCTGTGGAACACCGCACGACATCTCGCGACGGCCCGTGCCGTCGCGTCCCGAGTAGGTGACACACCTTCCGGACAGATAAGCCCCCACGATGTTGCGGAGGTAGGAAGGCACCCGATGGTATCGCAGGGCCTCCCTAATGCAACTCCAGGGCAGGGTGTTGAACGCGTTGGAGATGTCCAAGGACACCGCCAGCACCACCCCACCCCGGGACACCGCTTCCTCCGCCAGGACTCTCACCCTCATGATGGCGTCGATGGTCGAGCGCCCACGCCGGAAGCCAAACTGGCTGTCGTCCAGGTTCGGCCCCTCTGTACACAAGTGGCTGACGAGGCGATCTGCGATTACTCGCTCCAACATCTTGCCCGCCTCGTCCAGCAGCACTATGGGCCGATAAGCGGACGACGAATCCGCCGGGCGCCCCGCCTTCTTGAGCAAGACCAGTCGACCAGCCTTCCACCTGGTCGGGAACTGGCCCCGCTCGAGGCACGCCGAGAAGAGTCCCCTCAGTGGGGGCTCCAGCTCCTTCAGGGCGAGGACCAGAGCGCGGCCGGGCACTCCGTCGGGCCCCGGAGCAGTGTTTTTTGCCCGGAGCCGCATCACGGCCGCGCTCATCTCCGCCTGTGTCACCTCTGGGACGGTTTCGCTCTCCCCTTCTTCCGACTCTGCAGCTGTGTGCGGAGCCATCGGCGGTGGCTCGTGCTCGGCTCTCTGAGGGAAGAGAGCCGAGACCACTCGCTCCAGAAACTGCGGCTCGAGACCTTCCGTTAGCGGGGGGGCCCACGGCCGAAGTTTCCCTCGGACCGTGCGGTAAGGGCGCCCCCACGGATCTCCGTCTAGGGTCGCCAGCAGCTCCTCTCTGGAGCGCGTCTTCGACTCGCCGATGGCCAGCCACAGAGCCGCCTTCGCCGCGCGGTACACCTCATACAGCGCGGCTTCTTCGTCGGGATCCCGCAGACGTCTCCTCCGACATCGCGTGTACGGGCGTCTGGCGTCAGCGCACTCGACGCGCAGCCGCTCGACCTCGATGCACCACCAGTACACGCGGCGCCCTGCGGAGCGGAGAGAGGAGACGCGTGGCATGGACGCGTCGCAGATTTGCGTCATCGCGTCGCCAAACCACTGCGCCTCCCGTTCGACGTCGACGGGACCGACGGTAGCCGACTCCCGGATCCAGGCTTGGACGATGGTGGCTTCCTCGAGAGCCTCCCTGTCGAGGCGTTTCAGCGCCCAACGCGGGCCGTCTCTTCGGGGGGCGGATTGGCTACGACCTCCAGCGGTCTGGGCGGAGACGTCGAAGCGTATGTATCGGTGATCCGATAGCGTCTCCACCTCCACTTCCACGTGCCAATCACGAACGCGGTGCACGACAGCAGGACTAGCGAACGAGACGTCCACTATGGACCCGCCCCGCTGACGCACACACGTGTAGGCCGAGCCCCGATTTAAGACGGCCAGGCCCGTCGTAACGGCCCACTCCTCTAGCACTTCGCCTCTCGGGTCTGTGACCGGGGATCCCCACGCAGCAGACTTGGCGTTCAGATCACCGAGAAGCAAAATGGGCCGAGGATGAGACCGGCCGACGACGGCCCCCAACTCGACAAGGAAACTCTCGAAATCGGTGAGACTCCTGTTGGGCGAAAAGTATGCCCCGATCGTGACGATCCCGTTCACAAGGGCGGCAACCCAACCGTGACCCCGGGATACGTCGACAAGAGTCGCGCCGATGATGGCCACCAGGCCGTCTAGATCCCCTGCCCAGTTATCGCGGGGGGGGACGAAATACGGCTCAGCGACCACCGCCACATTTATCGACCACTGCGCCATGCTCAGGAACAAGAGATCCTGAGCTCTGGTGCAGTGGTTGATGTTCGCCTGGAGGAAATGGAAGTGCGCCATCACTGGCACTCCATTTCCTCGGCGCTTCGTCCTACCAAAGGCCGGGAGTCGGCCGAAGAGGTGCTAGGGGGTGCAGGCCCCGTAGCTTTGGTCCAACGCTTGCTGCGCTTTCTGGGCGCGCCGCAAGCGTTGCCACCAGTTCTGTGCCCCGCGGATTTTCCTGCAGCTGCACAGAGGCTGCAGTTTGGCTCCGCGGAGCACTGGGACGCCTTATGGCCGGGCTGACCGCAGCGATAACACAAATCGCTGCGGTCTACCACGCTAGTGCACTGTGCCCGGACGTGTCCTTTCTCCAGGCACCGATAACACTGCATGGCCCTGGGTGCCAGGAGTTTAACTCTCGCTGACACCCAGCCCACCAGCAAACGTCCCGCGGCGGCGACTTGCTTTGCCGCAGCCACTGGACACCGCACCCATATAGTGCCTAGCCCGCCAGCGTTGACCCGGATTTCGCCCGCCCGCACATTTTCTGGCGAGCATCCGCCGCTCCGGGCTATGGCCGTCACTACCTCCTCCGGGGTAATAGAGTCGTCCAGCCCATCGACGCGCACCTCAGCTGTCTTGATGGGCCTGGACACCCGGGCCTCCTCGGGGTTGAGGACGTCCCTCAGCTTTGCAGCTAGAGAGTCCGCCCTCTCGGCACTACTGGTCCCCGCCAACTCGAACATCTTGGCCCCAGTGGCTGACGTTCTAAAACGGAAGCCGTCCGGAGAGCCAAAATCGGCAAAGACCAGCTTGCCCCTTGCCTCCGCCAGTACCTTCTGGTACGTCACACCCCTCTCCTTGGCTTCTGGCTGCAGCGTGACCACTACAGCCTCGGAGCGGGGGACGCGGATTTTCGGGGCTTGCCCCTTGGAGCCCGGCGCGTTCTTGGCCTTGCGGCCCCTCTTCCGCCTCTTTTTGCGGCTTTCGGCCGTCTTCCAGGCACCCTCTTTTTCTTGGGGGGACGAGCTGCTCCCCCCTTCAATGGGATTTTTCGCCCCCTTCCCGGCCTTATTTCCTCCCTCTGTGGGTTTGTTGGGCGCCTGCGCGGGCTTTTTTGGCGCAGGTGGCGCTTTCGCCACTTGTGCCCACGTTGGCCCAGTCGTTGCTGGAGCGGGCTCCGCCTCTTTCCTCCGCTTATCTGCCGCTAGCGGTGGGCGAAGGTTAATAGGAGGGTTGAGCCTGGGCTCTAGACTGTCCAGGCGGGCGGTCATGATGTTCAACAGCCGGCTGAACTGGTCTTCCCCCAAAGACCCGTTCTGTGGCAGAGCACGACTGTCCGCAGTCGTCGCACCCTGCTGCCGGCTGAAGTCTGCCCTCAGGGCGCTGACCTCCCGCTGGAGCTCCTCCATCCTCGTTTGGAGACGGTGATTCTCTTCTCGGAGCTTCACCGTCTCCTCCGAGATCGTGCGGTGAAGGAGGACGTCCACTGCCTCTCTGATCCCGTCCGCCGCCTCCTTCAGGGCCCGCGTGAACGTCCCCTTCAGGTTGCCCGATTTCGTAGCCACCTTCAGGACGACGTCCACGCCGTCCAAAACCTGGCGGCTAAGGGCATCTGCCGTCAAGCCCTCAGGAGCTACGGCGGTCTGCGTCCGCCTCTCCCTAGCTCGTCGAGCCAACTCAGCGACCTCGTCGGTCGCGATTACCTTCCGGCCTTCTCTCCTCGCGGCATTGAGCTCCGCCTTGGTTCTCAGCAATGCGACGGACGGCTCGGCATCACTTTGCTCCACCTGCATTGCCCCGTCGGAGTCGCTCACCGGTGTATCGGGGAGCTTCAAGAAGCGGCCCCGGGAGTCGCGTGACGCTGCCGCGGCGCTCGCACCGGAAGGCATCCCACGTCCTCTTCCCCTCCTGGCTGTCGGCACCTTCGGGGCCGGCAGGTTCTCCTCACTAGAGGACAAACCGGCCGAACCCGCATCCGACTCACAGACACGCGGCCTCTTCCCCCAAAACTTGGAAGGTGCGGCCGCAACTGCTCGCGGTGTGCCGTCTACCTCTGACGACACACTCACCCTCTCCAGAACCACGCGTGGTTCCACCGGAGTTTGAGCACCCATCCTCAGTGACGCAGCGCCAGAGTCCGACACTGCGTCCACACCTCGGCGCTCTGCCGGTTCTATTCTAAAGGAGATGAGGTCTTCAAAAGACCTCGATCTCGAGGAGCCTCCTCGGCTCTTGTTGCCATTGGCAAGCGGATGACGATTGTCGCCCACCCCAGAATACGGTGGGCTTGACGATCCCGAAGGGATCGTGGCGGATTCTCCAGCTGCTGAGCAGCTGGTACCGCCCTGGGGTATATCCTTACAATTCGTCGTGTTCATGTTTTTTTGTTCCTTTGAAGGGTGCGGTCCCTGTCTCCCTACTTCACACAATTCCCCCCCCCCTTTTTATTCCTAATGACTCCCATCGCCCTCACAGTCATGTCTGATGAGCAGACGCGTACCAGAGGGCGATGGATGTCATATCCCCGAACGTGCCCCGCAACGACCGTCGCGTGGCATGCGAGCGATCACATGCCACGCGACGGCCGCCGCAGCACATGCCCAATCCCCAAACCCGATTCACTCCCCGAAGATCCCGAGGAGTGAATCACTAATCACGTACCGTCCGATGAGCCCGCTTTCGAGCCATCGCACGGTACACGACGAAATAACCCCACCCTGATTCACTCCCCGAGAACTTCGAGGAGTGAATCACTAATCACGTACCGTCCGATGAGCCCGCTTTTCGAGCCATCGCACGGTACACGACGAAACAACCCCACCCTGATTCACTCGCCGAGAACCTCGAGGAGTGAATCACCAATCACGTACCGTCCGATGAGCCCGCTTTTCGGGCCATCGCACGGTATACGACGAAATAGCCCCACCCTGATTCACACTCCAATGGCTTGAAGCGTGAATCGCACTGTCTAACTTGGTGGGAAAACGGAAAGGAGCTCAAGTCCAGCACTTTTGGCCTGGAACCCCACAACACGGTCTTCCAATCGGAAATGTACGCTCTCTTCAGAGCTGTCAGGATGGCAAGAGAATCCAGGGCGGCCTCCGTAAGCATCTTAAGTGACTCAAGATCGTCACTTGACCTGCTGAGGAGTCCGTCTGTCACTCACCACCTGGCACTACAGATAAAGAGAAGCGTCCGCGAGATCCGAGAAGAGGGCCGAGAAGTGAGGCTCTTTTGGCTCAGGGCCCACGTAGGAACCGCCGGGAATGAAAGAGCAGACGAGCTGGCCAAGGAGGCAGCCCTAACAAAAGAGACAGTAGACTACAGCAAGGTCCCCGTATCGTTCGTGAGAAGGAAGATACGGGAGGAGACTGTGAAGAAGTGGCAGGCACGCTACGAGTCCTCGAGTACAGGATCGGTCACAAAAGTGTTCTTCCCAGACGTCCTAGCGGCGAAAAGGACACTGAGAGACGCAGTCCTCACACCGGTCCATATACAAGTCCTAACAGGACACGGAGGATTCTCAGCTTATCTCCACCGCTTCCATCTCAAAGACAGTCCCTCGTGCGTCTGTGACCCTAGCTGCGATGAAACAGTCTGGCATCTGCTCTTTGAATGCCCCAGATTCAGTCATGACAGAATGGAGCTGGAAATCAAGATCGAAACCCAGCTGAGCCAGTCCACACTCCACACCATCATGGGGAGACCGGCTACCAGAAAACCGTTCTTGGCATTCGCGAGCAAAGTCGCCAAAGTCGCAGCAGAGGCTAACAAAACGGACGCAACCTCACAAAGTCGAAGCCGGCCACCATCTGGGCGAACAGTCCCGACCACAACAACAACCACAGCAACAACAACACTGACAACAACAACACACACAACAACAACACATATAACAACAACACTGACTACAACAATAACTCAAGGTACACACGCAAACACCAACGAACAGCCCGCACCAGCGACAGCAGCAGCAGCAGTAGCAGAAGCCACTTTACAACCAGCTCTCAGCACCATGCCCATTACGGAGTTCCTGGCAAGCGGAGGAGACGGAACTCCAGGTGTCAGATTGCGACCTGTCGCCCTGTTCATGAACAGAGAGGCAGAAAAGCTAGGCATAAGCTTCTGCATAGGCTCCAGCCGAGCTGCGGCCCGTATTCCCATCTCACCAGGCCTTGCCGCCTTGATCAACGGAAGCACCACCAAAACGAGCATGAAAGGCAGTAAGTACGCCGCACTGCCACAGATGGAAGTAGCCACTCACCGATGCCGTCTAATGCGATTCAAAGGAAAGACGATCGCACTACTCGAGTGGCGAGAGGAGACTCCATTCGCTCAGGCAAGCTCGTTGCTCCAAAAGATCAGGGAGGCCGGAGAACACACGCCAGTCACAGCCCGCACCATAAGTGTTGATGCTATGGAGGGCGGGGGAGAGAGAGGAGACGTCGCAGACCGCTTCGGCTGTTTAAAAGCCTCGGAACAGCATGAGGTAGTCGTCTATGAGGACAGAGGGGAAACTCTAAGTTTCCTCAAAGCCCCCAGAGACCCAACAGCCAGCGCGACGAGCTCCACAACTAACCCGACCACACAAAGCGGATCAGAGAGGGCCCAGCAGAAGGCAGCCGCCGAAAAAGCTGCAAAGGAGCAAGCGAACACCACCAGCCCCGAGGCCCAGACCCGGTTGAGGAGTCGTCTGAAAGCCTTCGACACTTTCCTCAGCGCACTGCTCCCAAGCACCAGCCGCGCATCACCAACGGAGAAGAAGGAAGCAGCACTGGCGAGGTTCTTTAGGAAAACACCTAAGGAACCCGCCCAACGGAAGTCCACGCCAACGAGAGCCGACAAAGGGCAAGTCAGCCCGCCTGTCCTCGCAGTGAACTCGGGCACCACAGACCACGTGAAGAGCGCTTTCCTCGAGTACGTAGCAATAGTGAGAGCGACCAGAGAGGTCAATCTCCTGACATGCAGGAAGATCCTGCAGACCTTCCAAAGGGACTCAGAAGGATTGCTCAAAGTACTGCTCGAGGAAGCAGAGGCAGCCGTGTACGACAACGTCAGATCCCAAGTCATCAAAGGGGAAATGACGGGGTCGTACATGGCAGCCTATAGCGCAAAGAACGGTTTCGTGGCACTGGACGAGGAGGAAACGGAGCGCGTAGGACGTCCAAGCTTCAAAACTGACGACCCGATAGTGGTTACCGCCAAATGTACCAAGATCATGCTGGACGATAAGATCCTTGAAATGGCACAGTCCATTTCGGGGATCCCGGACAGCATAGCATCGCAGGAACGTTGGACGGTACCCAATATCAGGTGGGTAAACGGAGTCCCAGGATGCGGTAAGACAACCTGGGTGGTGAAACACTTCGATGGGGAGAAAGATGTCGTAGCCACCACGACGACCGAAGCTGCCAAAGATCTCAGAGAGAAGCTTGCGCACCGCTTAGGAGACCGAGTAAAGACAAAGGTGCGCACTATGGCCTCAATCTTAGTCAACGGGTTCAAGAAAGAAGAGAAATGCTACCGCCTAACGGTAGACGAGGCTCTTATGAACCATTTTGGGGCCATAGTCATGGCAGTAAAGTTGTCAGGTGCAAGCGAGGTTGTCCTCATCGGAGACGTAAACCAGCTACCATTTTTGGACAGAGAGAACCTTTTCGAGTTAAGGTATACCCGTCCAAACCTGGTGGCTGACATCACCCAGGAGCTGCGTTGCACACACCGCCATCCGATGGATGTGGCATATGCACTGAGCGAGATATACTCCGGTATATACTCCTCCAAGTCGTCGCTGTCGCGGGTCCACTCACTGAGCGTCAAAGGGTACACAGGAGCGCAAATACCGAGCACTGCCCAAAATACCCTGTTCCTGGTCCATACGCAAGAGGAGAAAGCTTATCTTGTCAGCCAGGGATACGGGTCCGGCGAAGGGTCGCGCACCCTAACTATCCACGAGGCTCAGGGTCTGGCCTTCGACAGCGTAATTATCATCAACACCAAGTCCAGGAGACTCCGAATCCACGACAGCATCTCCCACGCGGTAGTGGCGGTGTCGAGACATACAGTCAGTTGCGTCTATTACACCGACGACGCCGATGACGCCACGGCTCGCTTTGCAAAGAGAGCGATGGATGCGCCTACTAAAACGGTCGTCGAGTACAACTTGAAGACGGCCATGCAGCATCGAGACGCGGTAGTAGTGGAAGCTTTGCTCAGGCTAGCGAAGTCCCTGGTCAGTCGACCCAAATAACCTCAAAGTCCCCATCCTAACCCCAAACCCAACCTAAAACCCAACAACCCTCAATCAGTCTGTACTCCTCGTAATAAAGACATAGATTATGTAAAACTGCATGGCAGAGCGGGTCTGTCATAGTCACGTAAAAGCTTTGCCGACGGTGGCGCTGCCCAACCGGTCGTTAAGTTCCCTAAAAAATGGTTGAGCTAAGCGGCGCGGATGTGCAGGTCATGTCCGTGAACGGATGCCGTCGGTCGGAGTCAGTCGGCTCGCGCTGCCATGCAGTTATCAGTCACATGTCCAATAGTAATAATAGTAATATGTGCAACCTTAGATAAATAACGGTCACTGTAAATTAGTTGTAAAGAAAATTTATTATATAAGTTTAAAACTGTTAAGCCTGGAAAACATAAATAATAAAAAAAATAATAATAATAATAATATTTATATATACATTATAATAAAAAAAAAAAAAAAAAAAAAAACAAATATATGGACTCACGTAGATTATAAGTTATAATAATAAGTTCACCTAAATGTAACGTGTCCAGTGAAGGAGCACGTATGTAATATTAAGAAATGAAAAAGAACTGCAAACAATTTAATAATTTAAAAAAGGGCGCGGACCACCAAGTCTGCGGTAAAAAACTCGTTTATAAAAAAAAAAAAAAAAACCTAACCTAACCTAACCTAACCTAACCTAACCTAACCTTTTTTTTTTTTTTTTTTTGGTCTCGATGTGGAAATCCTCATGGATGTCCTCCGCCCTGGGGAAGAGCGGAGGGGTCTGTCAGACTCTTACTGACTAAAACCACACCGGTGTTCCCTCGCACACTTGCGTCAGGGGGCAGCGGGATCTAATGCGACTTCCGCTGCCCCGGACTAGTGCCGGCCCGCTTGACCTGCGGGCCACGTCCCGGGGGGGAGTGAGGTGTAAAACTCCCCCCGCTACGTCTAAGAGAGGCGCGCGTGGAACACTACGCGCCGCCGTCTCGGGTCCAGTGTGATGGAGGGCGACGGATGTCCCCGAATCCGCCGCCCCTGGACCTATTTAGGGGGGCCGGAAGAGGGCGTTGTCCGCCCTCTGCCGACGCCCGGTGCGTCTGCTGCGGGATGGGCGAGAGGTCGTTATCTCCCTCTCCCTTTCCGCAGCTTCACACACACACACACACACACACACACACACACATCACACATCACACACACACACACACACCACCACACACACACACACCACACACACACACATCACTGCGTCCCAGGACTCTGCGCTGCCGACCATCGAACGAACGACGGCCGGCAGCGACAGGTCTCCTCCAACCTCTGTTACGAGCGCACGGCGCGGCTCATCCCACGCGCCGCACTCGGCCAGCGTATGCCGCGCCGTGTCCTCCAGACAGTGGACGCAGTGATGACACCGGGCGTCCGGCTCCCTGCTTATGCGACACAGGTACTTCCCGAAGCAGCCGTGCCCCGAGAGCACCTGCGTCGCCCGAAACGACAGGGAGCCGTGCTTCCTCCCGAGCCAGTCGTCGAGTACTGGCCGGATCGCCTCGATTGTGTCGAGGCCGGCGGTAGGCAGCTCTAGCCTGCCCCGCCATTCCGCCACCATGACCTGTCGGAGCTGAGAGCGGTACAGCGTGATCTGTCGCTGCACCAGCCTCTCGCCCCGATCCTTGGCCTCCTCGCGCCACTGGTGCAGTGTCGCGAGGGTCTTCGCCTCCAGGTCCCACGGCGGGGATCCGGCCAGTACGCAAGCCGCCTCGTAGGAGATCGTGCGATAGCCCCGTATGGCTCTGACGGCCATCGCTCTCTGCGGTCTGCGCAGAACAGCGATAGTGCGGGCCGTCAGGTCTGTTGCCCATATCGGGGCCCCATACAGGGCCATCGATCGCACGATCCCCACGTACAACCGCCTACAGGCGGTGCTCGGGCCCCCCAGATTGGGAAGCAGCGTTGACAGCGCGCCCGCCGCGCCCATCAACTTGGGCACCAGCCGCTGAAAGTGGGGGCCGAAGTCCCAACGGCTGTCGAGCACCAATCCAAGGTACTTCATGGTTGACCCGACAGCGATCCGGACCCCCCCGACCACAATATGTGATCCCAACGGCGGCGCCCGTCGGGGGCCATGAAAGGCAATGGCCTCCGACTTGTTGAGGGCCACCTCCAGGCCCAGGCGTCGTATGCGGCTCACCACCTGTGAGACCGCAGCCGTAGCCAGCAACGCTGCCTCCCTGTACGAGCTCCCCCGAGCCGTGACCAGCGTGTCGTCCGCATAGCACGTCAGGTCCACTCCCGGTGGGAGCTCGCACCGCAAAACCCAGTCGTATCCGATGTTCCACAGGGGTGGGCCCAGAACCGAGCCCTGTGGAACACCGCACGACATCTCGCGACGGCCCGTGCCGTCGCGTCCCGAGTAGGTGACACACCTTCCGGACAGATAAGCCCCCACAATGTTGCGGAGGTAGGAAGGCACCCGATGGTATCGCAGGGCCTCCCTAATGCAACTCCAGGGCAGGGTGTTGAACGCGTTGGAGATGTCCAAGGACACCGCCAGCACCACCCCACCCCGGGACACCGCCTCCTCCGCCAGGACTCTCACCCTCATGATGGCGTCGATGGTCGAGCGCCCACGCCGGAAGCCAAACTGGCTGTCGTCCAGGTTCGGCCCCTCTGTACACAAGTGGCTGACGAGGCGATCTGCGATTACTCGCTCCAACATCTTGCCCGCCTCGTCCAGCAGCACTATGGGCCGATAAGCGGACGACGAATCCGCCGGGCGCCCCGCCTTCTTGAGCAGGACCAGTCGACCAGCCTTCCACCTGGTCGGGAACTGGCCCCGCTCGAGGCACGCCGAGAAGAGTCCCCTCAGTGGGGGCTCCAGCTCCTTCAGGGCGAGGACCAGAGCGCGGCCAGGTACTCCGTCGGGCCCTGGAGCAGTGTTTTTTGCCCGGAGCCGCATCACGGCCGCGCTCATCTCCGCCTGTGTCACCTCTGGGACGGTTTCGCTCTCCCCTTCTTCCGACTCTGCAGCTGTGTGCGGAGCCATCGGCGGTGGCTCGTGCTCGGCTCTCTGAGGGAAGAGAGCCGAGACCACTCGCTCCAGAAACTGCGGCTCGAGACCTTCCGTTAGCGGGGGGGCCCACGGCCGAAGTTTCCCTCGGACCGTGCGGTAAGGGCGCCCCCACGGATCTCCGTCTAGGGTCGCCAACAGCTCCTCTCTGGAGCGCGTCTTCGACTCGCCGATGGCCAGCCACAGAGCCGCCTTCGCCGCGCGGTACACCTCATACAGCGCGGCTTCTTCGTCGGGATCCCGCAGACGTCTCCTCCGACATCGCGTGTACGGGCGTCTGGCGTCAGCGCACTCGACGCGCAGCCGCTCGACCTCGATGCACCACCAGTACACGCGGCGCCCTGCGGAGCGGAGAGAGGAGACGCGTGGCATGGACGCGTCGCAGATTTGCGTCATCGCGTCGCCAAACCACTGCGCCTCCCGTTCGACGTCGACGGGACCGACGGTAGCCGACTCCCGGATCCAGGCTTGGACGATGGTGGCTTCCTCGAGAGCCTCCCTGTCGAGGCGTTTCAGCGCCCAAACCTAACCTAACCTTTTTTTTTTTTTTTGTTCTCGATGTGGAAATCCTCATGGATGTCCTCCGCCCCGGGGAGAGCAGAGGGGTCTGTCAGACTCTTACTGACTAAAACCACACCGGTGTTCCCTCGCACACTTGCGTCGGGGGGCAGCGGGATCTAATGCGACTTCCGCTGCCCCGGATTAGTGCCGGCCCGCTTGACCTGCGGGCCACGTCCCGGGGGGGAGTGAGGTGTAAAACTCCCCCCGCTACGTCTAAGAGAGGCGCGCGTGGAACACTACGCGCCGCCGTCTCGGGTCCAGTGTGATGGAGGGCGACGGATGTCCCCGAATCCGCCGCCCCTGGACCTATTTAGGGGGGCCGGAAGAGGGCGTTGTCCGCCCTCTGCCGACGCCCGGTGCGTCTGCTGCGGGATGGGCGAGAGGTCGTTATCTCCCTCTCCCTTTCCGCAGCTTCCTTCTGCGACATGACGGTTTCGCAGAAGGACATCACCGCGTCCCAGGACTCTGCGCTGCCGACCATCGAACGAACGACGGCCGGCAGCGACAGGTCTCCTCCAACCTCTGTTACGAGCGCACGGCGCGGCTCATCCCACGCGCCGCACTCGGCCAGCGTATGCCGCGCCGTGTCCTCCAGACAGTGGACGCAGTGATGACACCGGGCGTCCGGCTCCCTGCTTATGCGACACAGGTACTTCCCGAAGCAGCCGTGCCCCGAGAGCACCTGCGTCGCCCGAAACGACAGGGAGCCGTGCTTCCTCCCGAGCCAGTCGTCGAGTACTGGCCGGATCGCCTCGATTGTGTCGAGGCCGGCGGTAGGCAGCTCTAGCCTGCCCCGCCATTCCGCCACCATGACCTGTCGGAGCTGAGACCGGTACAGCGTGATCTGTCGCTGCACCAGCCTCTCGCCCCGATCCTTGGCCTCCTCGCGCCACTGGTGCAGTGTCGCGAGGGTCTTCGCCTCCAGGTCCCACGGCGGGGATCCGGCCAGTACGCAAGCCGCCTCGTAGGAGATCGTGCGATATCCCCGTATGGCTCTAACGGCCATCGCTCTCTGCGGTCTGCGCAGAACAGCGATAGTGCGGGCCGTCAGGTCTGTTGCCCATATCGGGGCCCCATACAGGGCCATCGATCGCACGATCCCCACGTACAACCGCCTACAGGCGGTGCTCGGGCCCCCCAGATTGGGAAGCAGCGTTGACAGCGCGCCCGCCGCGCCCATCAACTTGGGCACCAGCCGCTGAAAGTGGGGGCCGAAATCCCAACGGCTGTCGAGCACCAATCCAAGGTACTTCATGGTTGACCCGACAGCGATCCGGACCCCCCCGACCACAATATGTGATCCCAACGGCGGCGCCCGTCGGGGGCCATGAAAGGCAATGGCCTCCGACTTGTTGACGGCCACCTCCAGGCCCAGGCGTCGTATGCGGCTCACCACCTGTGAGACCGCAGCCGTAGCCAGCAACGCTGCCTCCCTGTACGAGCTCCCCCGAGCCGTGACCAGCGTGTCGTCCGCATAGCACGTCAGGTCCACTCCCGGTGGGAGCTCGCACCGCAAAACCCAGTCGTATCCGATGTTCCACAGGGGTGGGCCCAGAACCGAGCCCTGTGGAACACCGCACGACATCTCGCGACGGCCCGTGCCGTCGCGTCCCGAGTAGGTGACACACCTTCCGGACAGATAAGCCCCCACGATGTTGCGGAGGTAGGAAGGCACCCGATGGTATCGCAGGGCCTCCCTAATGCAACTCCAGGGCAGGGTGTTGAACGCGTTGGAGATGTCCAAGGACACCGCCAGCACCACCCCACCCCGGGACACCGCTTCCTCCGCCAGGACTCTCACCCTCATGATGGCGTCGATGGTCGAGCGCCCACGCCGGAAGCCAAACTGGCTGTCGTCCAGGTTCGGCCCCTCTGTACACAAGTGGCTGACGAGGCGATCTGCGATTACTCGCTCCAACATCTTGCCCGCCTCGTCCAGCAGCACTATGGGCCGATAAGCGGACGACGAATCCGCCGGGCGCCCCGCCTTCTTGAGCAAGACCAGCCGACCAGCCTTCCACCTGGTCGGGAACTGGCCCCGCTCGAGGCACGCCGAGAAGAGTCCCCTCAGTGGGGGCTCCAGCTCCTTCAGGGCGAGGACCAGAGCGCGGCCAGGCACTCCGTCGGGCCCCGGAGCAGTGTTTTTTGCCCGGAGCCGCATCACGGCCGCGCTCATCTCCGCCTGTGTCACCTCTGGGACGGTTTCGCTCTCCCCTTCTTCCGACTCTGCAGCTGTGTGCGGAGCCATCGGCGGTGGCTCGTGCTCGGCTCTCTGAGGGAAGAGAGCCGAGACCACTCGCTCCAGAAACTGCGGCTCGAGACCTTCCGTTAGCGGGGGGGCCCACGGTCGAAGTTTCCCTCGGACCGTGCGGTAAGGGCGCCCCCACGGATCTCCGTCTAGGGTCGCCAGCAGCTCCTCTCTGGAGCGCGTCTTCGACTCACCGATGGCCAGCCACAGAGCCGCCTTCGCCGCGCGGTACACCTCATACAGCGCGGCTTCTTCGTCGGGATCCCGCAGACGTCTCCTCCGACATCGCGTGTACGGGCGTCTGGCGTCAGCGCACTCGACGCGCAGCCGCTCGACCTCGATGCACCACCAGTACACGCGGCGCCCTGCGGAGCGGAGAGAGGAGACGCGTGGCATGGACGCGTCGCAGATTTGCGTCATCGCGTCGCCAAACCACTGCGCCTCCCGTTCGACGTCGACGGGACCGACAGTAGCCGACTCCCGGATCCAGGCTTGGACGATGGTGGCTTCCTCGAGAGCCTCCCTGTCGAGGCGTTTCAGCGCCCAACGCGGGCCGTCTCTTCGGGGGGCGGATTGGCTATGACCTCCAGCGGTCTGGGCGGAGACGTCGAAGCGTATGTATCGGTGATCCGATAGCGTCTCCACCTCCACTTCCACGTGCCAATCACGAACGCGGTGCACGACAGCAGGACTAGCGAACGAGACGTCCACTATGGACCCGCCCCGCTGACGCACACACGTGTAGGCCGAGCCCCGATTTAAGACGGCCAGGCCCGTCGTAACGGCCCACTCCTCTAGCACTTCGCCTCTCGGGTCTGTGACCGGGGATCCCCACGCAGCAGACTTGGCGTTCAGATCACCGAGAAGCAAAATGGGCCGAGGATGAGACCGGCCGACGACGGCTCCCAACTCGACAAGGAAACTCTCGAAATCGGCGAGACTCCTGTTGGGCGAAAAGTATGCCCCGATCGTGACGATCCCGTTCACAAGGGCGGCAACCCAACCGTGACCCCGGGATACGTCGACAAGAGTCGCGCCGATGATGGCCACCAGGCCGTCTAGATCCCCTGCCCAGTTATCGCGGGGGGGGACGAAATACGGCTCAGCGACCACCGCCACATTTATCGACCACTGCGCCATGCTCAGGAACAAGAGATCCTGAGCTCTGGTGCAGTGGTTGATGTTCGCCTGGAGGAAATGGAAGTGCGCCATCACTGGCACTCCATTTCCTCGGCGCTTCGTCCTACCAAAGGCCGGGAGTCGGCCGAAGAGGTGCTAGGGGGTGCGGGCCCCGTAGCTTTGGTCCAACGCTTGCTGCGCTTTCTGGGCGCGCCGCAAGCGTTGCCGCCAGTTCTGTGCCCCGCGGATTTTCCTGCAGCTGCACAGAGGCTGCAGTTTGGCTCCGCGGAGCACTGGGACGCCTTATGGCCGGGCTGACCGCAGCGATAACACAAATCGCTGCGGTCTACCACGCTAGTGCACTGTGCCCGGACGTGTCCTTTCTCCAGGCACCGATAACACTGCATGGCCCTGGGTGCCAGGAGTTTAACTCTCGCTGACACCCAGCCCACCAGCAAACGTCCCGCGGCGGCGACTTGCTTTGCCGCAGCCACTGGACACCGCACCCATATAGTGCCTAGCCCGCCAGCGTTGACCCGGATTTCGCCCGCCCGCACATTTTCTGGCGAGCATCCGCCGCTCCGGGCTATGGCCGTCACTACCTCCTCCGGGGTAATGGAGTCGTCCAGCCCATCGACGCGCACCTCAGCCGTCTTGATGGGCCTGGACACCCGGGCCTCCTCGGGGTTGAGGACGTCCCTCAGCTTTGCAGCTAGAGAGTCCGCCCTCTCGGCACTACTGGTCCCCGCCAACTCGAACATCTTGGCCCCCGTGGCTGACGTTCTAAAACGGAAGCCGTCCGGAGAGCCAAAATCGGCAAAGACCAGCTTGCCCCTTGCCTCCGCCAGTACCTTCTGGTACGTCACACCCCTCTCCTTGGCTTCTGGCTGCAGCGTGACCACTACAGCCTCGGAGCGGGGGACGCGGATTTTCGGGGCTTGCCCCTTGGAGCCCGGCGCGTTTTTGGGCTTGCGGCCCCTCTTCCGCCTCTTTTTGCGGCTTTCGGCCGTCTTCCAGGCACCCTCTTTTTCTTGGGGGGACGAGCTGCTCCCCCCTTCAATGGGATTTTTCGCCCCCTTCCCGGCCTTATTTCCTCCCTCCGTGGGTTTGTTGGGCGCCTGCGCGGGCTTTTTTGGCGCAGGTGGCGCTTTCGCCACTTGTGCCCACGTTGGCCCAGTCGTTGCTGGAGCGGGCTCCGCCTCTTTCCTCCGCTTATCTGCCGCTAGCGGTGGGCGAAGATTAATAGGGGGGTTGAGCCTGGGCTCTAGACTGTCCAGGCGGGCGGTCATGATGTTCAACAGCCGGCTGAACTGGTCTTCCCCCAAAGACCCGTTCTGTGGCAGAGCACGACTGTCCGCAGTCGTCGCACCCTGCTGCCGGCTGAAGTCTGCCCTCAGGGCGCTGACCTCCCGCTGGAGCTCCTCCATCCTCGTTTGGAGACGGTGATTCTCTTCTCGGAGCTTCACCGTCTCCTCCGAGATCGTGCGGTGAAGGAGGACGTCCACTGCCTCTCTGATCCCGTCCGCCGCCTCCTTCAGGGCCCGCGTGAACGTCCCCTTCAGGTTGCCCGATTTCGTAGCCACCTTCAGGACGACGTCCACGCCGTCCAAAACCTGGCGGCTAAGGGCATCTGCCGTCAAGCCCTCAGGAGCTACGGCGGTCTGCGTCCGCCTCTCCCTAGCTCGTCGAGCCAACTCAGCGACCTCGTCGGTCGCGATTACCTTCCGGCCCTCTCTCCTCGCGGCATTGAGCTCCGCCTTGGTTCTCAGCAATGCGACGGACGCCTCGGCATCACTTTGCTCCACCTGCATTGCCCCGTCGGAGTCGCTCACCGGTGTATCGGGGAGCTTCAAGAAGCGGCCCCGGGAGTCGCGTGACGCTGCCGCGGCGCTCGCACCGGAAGGCATCCCACGTCCTCTTCCCCTCCTGGCTGTCGGCACCTTCGGGGCCGGCAGGTTCTCCTCACTAGAGGACAAACCGGCCGAACCCGCATCCGACTCACAGACACGCGGCCTCTTCCCCCAAAACTTGGAAGGTGCGGCCGCAACTGTTCGCGGTGTGCCGTCTACCTCTGACGACACACTCACCCTCTCCAGAACCACGCGTGGTTCCACCGGAGTTTGAGCACCCATCCTCAGTGACGCAGCGCCAGAGTCCGACACTGCGTCCACACCTCGGCGCTCTGCCGGTTCTATTCTAAAGGAGATGAGGTCTTCAAAAGACCTCGATCTCGAGGAGCCTCCTCGGCTCTTGTTGCCATTGGCAAGCGGATGACGATTGTCGCCCACCCCAGAATACGGTGGGCTTGACGATCCCGAAGGGATCGTGGCGGATTCTCCAGCTGCTGAGCAGCTGGTACCGCCCTGGGGTATATCCTTACAATTCGTCTTGTTCATTTTTTTTTTTTTTTGTTCCTTTGAAGGGTGCGGTCCCTGTCTCCCTACTTCACACAATTCCCCCCCCCCTTTTTATTCCTAATGACTCCCATCGCCCTCACAGTCATGTCTGATGAGCAGACGCGTACCAGAGGGCGATGGATGTCATATCCCCGAACGTGCCCCGCAACGACCGTCGCGTGGCATGCGAGCGATCACATGCCACGCGACGGCCGCCGCAGCACATGCCCAATCCCCAAACCCGATTCACTCCCCGAAGATCCCGAGGAGTGAATCACTAATCACGTACCGTCCGATGAGCCCGCTTTCGAGCCATCGCACGGTACACGACGAAATAACCCCACCCTGATTCACTCCCCGAGAACTTCGAGGAGTGAATCACTAATCACGTACCGTCCGATGAGCCCGCTTTTCGAGCCATCGCACGGTACACGACGAAACAACCCCACCCTGATTCACTCGCCGAGAACCTCGAGGAGTGAATCACCAATCACGTACCGTCCGATGAGCCCGCTTTTCGGGCCATCGCACGGTATACGACGAAATAACCCCACCCTGATTCACACTCCAATGGCTTGAAGCGTGAATCGCACTGTCCGGAACGACGGACAGTGCACCTCTCGCAGAAGTCTGAAGCGACTCCTGCGGGTGTGTGTCTCTCTTAGTCTGGTCTCTCACTTGGAATGGGAAAACTCCAAGATCATTGAAACACGCAAGCCCCACCACGTCGACAACGTGGAGACACCCCCGGTGGGGAACCTAACCTAACCTAACCTAACCTAACCTAACCTAACCTAACCTAACCTAACCTAACCTAACCTTTTTTTTTTTTTTTTTTTGTTTTTTTTGTTCTCGATGTGGAAATCCTCATGGATGTCCTCCGCCCTGGGGGAGAGCGGAGGGGTCTGTCAGACTCTTACTGACTAAAACCACACCGGTGTTCCCTCGCACACTTGCGTCGGGGGGCAGCGGGATCTAATGCGACTTCCGCTGCCCCGGACTAGTGCCGGCCCGCTTGACCTGCAGGCCACGTCCCGGGGGGGAGTGAGGTGTGAAACTCCCCCCGTTACGTCTAGGAGAGGCGCGCGTGGAACACTACGCGCCGCCGTCTCGGGTCCAGTGTGATGGGGGGCGACGGATGTCCCCGAATCTGCCGCCCCTGGACCTATTTAGGGGGGCCGGAAGAGGGCGTTGTCCGCCCTCTGCCGACGCCCGGTGCGTCTGCTGCGGGATGGGCGAGAGATCGTTATCTCCCTCTCCCTTTCCGCAGCTTCCTTCTGCGACATGACGGTTTCACAGAAGGTCATCACTGCGTCCCAGGACTCTGCGCTGCCGACCATCGAGCGAACGACGGCCGGCAGCGACAGGTCTCCTCCAACCTCTGTTACGAGCGCACGGCGCGGCTCATCCCACGCGCCGCACTCGGCCAGCGTATGCCGCGCCGTGTCCCCCAGACAGTGGACGCAGTGATGACACCGGGCGTCCGGCTCCCTGCTTATGCGACACAGGTACTTCCCGAAGCAGCCGTGCCCCGAGAGCACCTGCGTCGCCCGAAACGACAGGGAGCCGTGCTTCCTCCCGAGCCAGTCGTCGAGTACTGGCCGGATCGCCTCGATTGTGTCGAGGCCGGCGGTAGGCAGCTCTAGCCTGCCCCGCCATTCCGCCACCATGACCTGTCGGAGCTGAGACCGGTACAGCGTGATCTGTCGCTGCACCAGCCTCTCGCCCCGATCCTTGGCCTCCTCGCGCCACTGGTGCAGTGTCGCGAGGGTCTTCGCCTCCAGGTCCCACGGCGGGGATCCGGCCAGTACGCAAGCCGCCTCGTAGGAGATCGTGCGATATCCCCGTATGGCTCTGACGGCCATCGCTCTCTGCGGTCTGCGCAGAACAGCGATAGTGCGGGCCGTCAGGTCTGTTGCCCATATCGGGGCCCCATACAGGGCCATCGATCGCACGATCCCCACGTACAACCGCCTACAGGCGGTGCTCGGGCCCCCCAGATTGGGAAGCAGCGTTGACAGCGCGCCCGCCGCGCCCATCAACTTGGGCACCAGCCGCTGAAAGTGGGGGCCGAAGTCCCAACGGCTGTCGAGCACCAATCCAAGGTACTTCATGGTTGACCCGACAGCGATCCGGACCCCCCCGACCACAATATGTGATCCCAACGGCGGCGCCCGTCGGGGGCCATGAAAGGCAATGGCCTCCGACTTGTTGAGGGCCACCTCCAGGCCCAGGCGTCGTATGCGGCTCACCACCTGTGAGACCGCAGCCGTAGCCAGCAACGCTGCCTCCCTGTACGAGCTCCCCCGAGCCGTGACCAGCGTGTCGTCCGCATAGCACGTCAGGTCCACTCCCGGTGGGAGCTCGCACCGCAAAACCCAGTCGTATCCGATGTTCCACAGGGGTGGGCCCAGAACCGAGCCCTGTGGAACACCGCACGACATCTCGCGACGGCCCGTGCCGTCGCGTCCCGAGTAGGTGACACACCTTCCGGACAGATAAGCCCCCACAATGTTGCGGAGGTAGGAAGGCACCCGATGGTATCGCAGGGCCTCCCTAATGCAACTCCAGGGCAGGGTGTTGAACGCGTTGGAGATGTCCAAGGACACCGCCAGCACCACCCCACCCCGGGACACCGCCTCCTCCGCCAGGACTCTCACCCTCATGATGGCGTCGATGGTCGAGCGCCCACGCCGGAAGCCAAACTGGCTGTCGTCCAGGTTCGGCCCCTCTGTACACAAGTGGCTGACGAGGCGATCTGCGATTACTCGCTCCAACATCTTGCCCGCCTCGTCCAGCAGCACTATGGGCCGATAAGCGGACGACGAATCCGCCGGGCGCCCCGCCTTCTTGAGCAGGACCAGTCGACCAGCCTTCCACCTGGTCGGGAACTGGCCCCGCTCGAGGCACGCCGAGAAGAGTCCCCTCAGTGGGGGCTCCAGCTCCTTCAGGGCGAGGACCAGAGCGCGGCCAGGTACTCCGTCGGGCCCTGGAGCAGTGTTTTTTGCCCGGAGCCGCATCACGGCCGCGCTCATCTCCGCCTGTGTCACCTCTGGGACGGTTTCGCTCTCCCCTTCTTCCGACTCTGCAGCTGTGTGCGGAGCCATCGGCGGTGGCTCGTGCTCGGCTCTCTGAGGGAAGAGAGCCGAGACCACTCGCTCCAGAAACTGCGGCTCGAGACCTTCCGTTAGCGGGGGGGCCCACGGCCGAAGTTTCCCTCGGACCGTGCGGTAAGGGCGCCCCCACGGATCTCCGTCTAGGGTCGCCAACAGCTCCTCTCTGGAACGCGTCTTCGACTCGCCGATGGCCAGCCACAGAGCCGCCTTCGCCGCGCGGTACACCTCATACAGCGCGGCTTCTTCGTCGGGATCCCGCAGACGTCTCCTCCGACATCGCGTGTACGGGCGTCTGGCGTCAGCGCACTCGACGCGCAGCCGCTCGACCTCGATGCACCACCAGTACACGCGGCGCCCTGCGGAGCGGAGAGAGGAGACGCGTGGCATGGACGCGTCGCAGATTTGCGTCATCGCGTCGCCAAACCACTGCGCCTCCCGTTCGACGTCGACGGGACCGACGGTAGCCGACTCCCGGATCCAGGCTTGGACGATGGTGGCTTCCTCGAGAGCCTCCCTGTCGAGGCGTTTCAGCGCCCAACGCGGGCCGTCTCTTCGGGGGGCGGATTGGCTACGACCTCCAGCGGTCTGGGCGGAGACGTCGAAGCGTATGTATCGGTGATCCGATAGCGTCTCCACCTCCACTTCCACGTGCCAATCACGAACGCGGTGCACGACAGCAGGACTAGCGAACGAGACGTCCACTATGGACCCGCCCCGCTGACGCACACACGTGTAGGCCGAGCCCCGATTTAAGACGGCCAGGCCCGTCGTAACGGCCCACTCCTCTAGCACTTCGCCTCTCGGGTCTGTGACCGGGGATCCCCACGCAGCAGACTTGGCGTTCAGATCACCGAGAAGCAAAATGGGCCGAGGATGAGACCGGCCGACGACGGCCCCCAACTCGACAAGGAAACTCTCGAAATCGGTGAGACTCCTGTTGGGCGAAAAGTATGCCCCGATCGTGACGATCCCGTTCACAAGGGCGGCAACCCAACCGTGACCCCGGGATACGTCGACAAGAGTCGCGCCGATGATGGCCACCAGGCCGTCTAGATCCCCTGCCCAGTTATCGCGGGGGGGGACGAAATACGGCTCAGCGACCACCGCCACATTTATCGACCACTGCGCCATGCTCAGGAACAAGAGATCCTGAGCTCTGGTGCAGTGGTTGATGTTCGCCTGGAGGAAATGGAAGTGCGCCATCACTGGCACTCCATTTCCTCGGCGCTTCGTCCTACCAAAGGCCGGGAGTCGGCCGAAGAGGTGCTAGGGGGTGCGGGCCCCGTAGCTTTGGTCCAACGCTTGCTGCGCTTTCTGGGCGCGCCGCAAGCGTTGCCGCCAGTTCTGTGCCCCGCGGATTTTCCTGCAGCTGCACAGAGGCTGCAGTTTGGCTCCGCGGAGCACTGGGACGCCTTATGGCCGGGCTGACCGCAGCGATAACACAAATCGCTGCGGTCTACCACGCTAGTGCACTGTGCCCGGACGTGTCCTTTCTCCAGGCACCGATAACACTGCATGGCCCTGGGTGCCAGGAGTTTAACTCTCGCTGACACCCAGCCCACCAGCAAACGTCCCGCGGCGGCGACTTGCTTTGCCGCAGCCACTGGACACCGCACCCATATAGTGCCTAGCCCGCCAGCGTTGACCCGGATTTCGCCCGCCCGCACATTTTCTGGCGAGCATCCGCCGCTCCGGGCTATGGCCGTCACTACCTCCTCCGGGGTAATAGAGTCGTCCAGCCCATCGACGCGCACCTCAGCCGTCTTGATGGGCCTGGACACCCGGGCCTCCTCGGGGTTGAGGACGTCCCTCAGCTTTGCAGCTAGAGAGTCCGCCCTCTCGGCACTACTGGTCCCCGCCAACTCGAACATCTTGGCCCCCGTGGCTGACGTTCTAAAACGGAAGCCGTCCGGAGAGCCAAAATCGGCAAAGACCAGCTTGCCCCTTGCCTCCGCCAGTACCTTCTGGTACGTCACACCCCTCTCCTTGGCTTCTGGCTGCAGCGTGACCACTACAGCCTCGGAGCGGGGGACGCGGATTTTCGGGGCTTGCCCCTTGGAGCCCGGCGCGTTCTTGGCCTTGCGGCCCCTCTTCCGCCTCTTTTTGCGGCTTTCGGCCGTCTTCCAGGCACCCTCTTTTTCTTGGGGGGACGAGCTGCTCCCCCCTTCAATGGGATTTTTCGCCCCCTTCCCGGCCTTATTTCCTCCCTCTGTGGGTTTGTTGGGCGCCTGCGCGGGCTTTTTTGGCGCAGGTGGCGCTTTCGCCACTTGTGCCCACGTTGGCCCAGTCGTTGCTGGAGCGGGCTCCGCCTCTTTCCTCCGCTTATCTGCCGCTAGCGGTGGGCGAAGATTAATAGGGGGGTTGAGCCTGGGCTCTAGACTGTCCAGGCGGGCGGTCATGATGTTCAACAGCCGGCTGAACTGGTCTTCCCCCAAAGACCCGTTCTGTGGCAGAGCACGACTGTCCGCAGTCGTCGCACCCTGCTGCCGGCTGAAGTCTGCCCTCAGGGCGCTGACCTCCCGCTGGAGCTCCTCCATCCTCGTTTGGAGACGGTGATTCTCTTCTCGGAGCTTCACCGTCTCCTCCGAGATCGTGCGGTGAAGGAGGACGTCCACTGCCTCTCTGATCCCGTCCGCCGCCTCCTTCAGGGCCCGCGTGAACGTCCCCTTCAGGTTGCCCGATTTCGTAGCCACCTTCAGGACGACGTCCACGCCGTCCAAAACCTGGCGGCTAAGGGCATCTGCCGTCAAGCCCTCAGGAGCTACGGTGGTCTGCGTCCGCCTCTCCCTAGCTCGTCGAGCCAACTCAGCGACCTCGTCGGTCGCGATTACCTTCCGGCCCTCTCTCCTCGCGGCATTGAGCTCCGCCTTGGTTCTCAGCAATGCGACGGACGCCTCGGCATCACTTTGCTCCACCTGCATTGCCCCGTCGGAGTCGCTCACCGGTGTATCGGGGAGCTTCAAGAAGCGGCCCCGGGAGTCGCGTGACGCTGCCGCGGCGCTCGCACCGGAAGGCATCCCACGTCCTCTTCCCCTCCTGGCTGTCGGCACCTTCGGGGCCGGCAGGTTCTCCTCACTAGAGGACAAACCGGCCGAACCCGCATCCGACTCACAGACACGCGGCCTCTTCCCCCAAAACTTGGAAGGTGCGGCCGCAACTGTTCGCGGTGTGCCGTCTACCTCTGACGACACACTCACCCTCTCCAGAACCACGCGTGGTTCCACCGGAGTTTGAGCACCCATCCTCAGTGACGCAGCGCCAGAGTCCGACACTGCGTCCACACCTCGGCGCTCTGCCGGTTCTATTCTAAAGGAGATGAGGTCTTCAAAAGACCTCGATCTCGAGGAGCCTCCTCGGCTCTTGTTGCCATTGGCAAGCGGATGACGATTGTCGCCCACCCCAGAATACGGTGGGCTTGACGATCCCGAAGGGATCGTGGCGGATTCTCCAGCTGCTGAGCAGCTGGTACCGCCCTGGGGTATATCCTTACAATTCGTCGTGTTCATGTTTTTTGTTCCTTTGAAGGGTGTGGTCCCTGTCTCCCTACTTCACACAATTCCCCCCCCCCCCCTTTTTATTCCTAATGACTCCCATCGCCCTCACAGTCACGTCTGATGAGCAGACGCGTACCAGAGGGCGATGGATGTCATATCCCCGAACGTGCCCCGCAACGACCGTCGCGTGGCATGCGAGCGATCACATGCCACGCGACGGCCGCCGCAGCACATGCCCAATCCCCAAACCCGATTCACTCCCCGAAGATCCCGAGAAGTGAATCACTAATCACGTACCGTCCGATGAGCCCGCTTTCGAGCCATCGCACGGTACACGACGAAATAACCCTACCCTGATTCACTCCCCGAGAACTTCGAGGAGTGAATCACTAATCACGTACCGTCCGATGAGCCCGCTTTTCGAGCCATCGCACGGTACACGACGAAACAACCCCACCCTGATTCACTCGCCGAGAACCTCGAGGAGTGAATCACCAATCACGTACCGTCCGATGAGCCCGCTTTTCGGGCCATCGCACGGTATACGACGGAATAGCCCCACCCTGATTCACACTCCAATGGCTTGAAGCGTGAATCGCACTGTCCGGAACGACGGACAGTGCACCTCTCGCAGAAGTCTGAAGCGACTCCTGCGGGTGTGTGTCTCTCTTAGTCTGGTCTCTCACTTGGAATGGGAAAACTCCAAGATCATTGAAACACGCAAGCCCCACCACGTCGACAACGTGGAGACACCCCCGGTGGGGAACCTAACCTAACCTAACCTAACCTAACCTAACCTAACCTAACCTTTTTTTTTTTTTTTTTTTGGTCTCGCTGTGGAAATCCTCATGGATGTCCTCCGCCCTGGGGGAGAGCGGAGGGGTCTGTCAGACTCTTACTGACTAAAACCACACCGGTGTTCCCTCGCACACTTGCGTCGGGGGGCAGCGGGATCTAATGCGACTTCCGCTGCCCCGGACTAGTGCCGGCCCGCTTGACCTGCGGGCCACGTCCCGGGGGGGAGTGAGGTGTAAAACTCCCCCCGCTACGTCTAAGAGAGGCGCGCGTGGAACACTACGCGCCGCCGTCTCGGGTCCAGTGTGATGGAGGGCGACGGATGTCCCCGAATCCGCCGCCCCTGGACCTATTTAGGGGGGCCGGAAGAGGGCGTTGTCCGCCCTCTGCCGACGCCCGGTGCGTCTGCTGCGGGATGGGCGAGAGGTCGTTATCTCCCTCTCCCTTTCCGCAGCTTCCTTCTGCGACATGACGGTTTCGCAGAAGGACATCACTGCGTCCCAGGACTCTGCGCTGCCGACCATCGAACGAACGACGGCCGGCAGCGACAGGTCTCCTCCAACCTCTGTTACGAGCGCACGGCGCGGCTCATCCCACGCGCCGCACTCAGCCAGCGTATGCCGCGCCGTGTCCTCCAGACAGTGGACGCAGTGATGACACCGGGCGTCCGGCTCCCTGCTTATGCGACACAGGTACTTCCCGAAGCAGCCGTGCCCCGAGAGCACCTGCGTCGCCCGAAACGACAGGGAGCCGTGCTTCCTCCCGAGCCAGTCGTCGAGTACTGGCCGGATCGCCTCGATTGTGTCGAGGCCGGCGGTAGGCAGCTCTAGCCTGCCCCGCCATTCCGCCACCATGACCTGTCGGAGCTGAGACCGGTACAGCGTGATCTGTCGCTGCACCAGCCTCTCGCCCCGATCCTTGGCCTCCTCGCGCCACTGGTGCAGTGTCGCGAGGGTCTTCGCCTCCAGGTCCCACGGCGGGGATCCGGCCAGTACGCAAGCCGCCTCGTAGGAGATCGTGCGATAACCCCGTATGGCTCTGACGGCCATCGCTCTCTGCGGTCTGCGCAGAACAGCGATAGTGCGGGCCGTCAGGTCTGTTGCCCATATCGGGGCCCCATACAGGGCCATCGATCGCACGATCCCCACGTACAACCGCCTACAGGCGGTGCTCGGGCCCCCCAGATTGGGGAGCAGCGTTGACAGCGCGCCCGCCGCGCCCATCAACTTGGGCACCAGCCGCTGAAAGTGGGGGCCGAAGTCCCAACGGCTGTCGAGCACCAATCCAAGGTACTTCATGGTTGACCCGACAGCGATCCGGACCCCCCCGACCACAATATGTGATCCCAACGGCGGCGCCCGTCGGGGGCCAAACCTAACCTAACCTAACCTAACCTAACCTAACCTAACCTAACCTTTTTTTTTTTTTTTTTGTTCTCGATGTGGAAATCCTCATGGATTTCCTCCGCCCCGGGGAGAGCGGAGGGGTCTGTCAGACTCTTACTGACTAAAACCACACCGGTGTTCCCTCGCACACTTGCGTCGGGGGGCAGCGGGATCTAATGCGACTTCCGCTGCCCCGGACTAGTGCCGGCCCGCTTGACCTGCGGGCCACGTCCCGGGGGGGAGTGAGGTGTAAAACTCCCCCCGCTACGTCTAGGAGAGGCGCGCGTGGAACACTACGCGCCGCCGTCTCGGGTCCAGTGTGATGGAGGGCGACGGATGTCCCCGAATCCGCCGCCCCTGGACCTATTTAGGGGGGCCGGAAGAGGGCGTTGTCTGCCCTCTGCCGACGCCCGGTGCGTCTGCTGCGGGATGGGCGAGAGGTCGTTATCTCCCTCTCCCTTTCCGCAGCTTCCTTCTGCGACATGACGGTTTCGCAGAAGGACATCACTGCGTCCCAGGACTCTGCGCTGCCGACCATCGAACGAACGACGGCCGGCAGCGACAGGTCTCCTCCAACCTCTGTTACGAGCGCACGGCGCGGCTCATCCCACGCGCCGCACTCGGCCAGCGTATGCCGCGCCGTGTCCTCCAGACAGTGGACGCAGTGATGACACCGGGCGTCCGGCTCCCTGCTTATGCGACACAGGTACTTCCCGAAGCAGCCGTGCCCCGAGAGCACCTGCGTCGCCCGAAACGACAGGGAGCCGTGCTTCCTCCCGAGCCAGTCGTCGAGTACTGGCCGGATCGCCTCGATTGTGTCGAGGCCGGCGGTAGGCAGCTCTAGCCTGCCCCGCCATTCCACCACCATGACCTGTCGGAGCTGAGACCGGTACAGCGTGATCTGTCGCTGCACCAGCCTCTCGCCCCGATCCTTGGCCTCCTCGCGCCACTGGTGCAGTGTCGCGAGGGTCTTCGCCTCCAGGTCCCACGGCGGGGATCCGGCCAGTACGCAAGCCGCCTCGTAGGAGATCGTGCGATATCCCCGTATGGCTCTGACGGCCATCGCTCTCTGCGGTCTGCGCAGAACAGCGATAGTGCGGGCCGTCAGGTCTGTTGCCCATATCGGGGCCCCATACAGGGCCATCGATCGCACGATCCCCACGTACAACCGCCTACAGGCGGTGCTCGGGCCCCCCAGATTGGGAAGCAGCGTTGACAGCGCGCCCGCCGCGCCCATCAACTTGGGCACCAGCCGCTGAAAGTGGGGGCCGAAATCCCAACGGCTGTCGAGCACCAATCCAACCTAACCTAACCTAACCTAACCTGAGCGTCGATAACTTCTCTTCCAGACGTGCGATTTTGAAGCTGTTTTCAGCATTTTTAGACCTAACTAGGCCTCCGCCTACGTTCTGACCATATCGCACGCGCCTGAATTTTCTCCTTACCCGCTTTTCAAAATTTTCCAAAAATTAATTGTTTTTCCAAATTTTCTTACAAAAATAACGTTCGATTATAGTTTCAATAGTACTCACCCTTCTTCCCTGAATTCTGGTCCGCATTCCGTGCGCCGGTCTCTGGGTTAGGGGTTGAAAACAAAAATTTTTTGACTCAAAAACTGGTTTTTTGACCAAAACTCTAGAATTTTCTTTGGCACCTAAATCGTTTTATTTCGTAGATCGCTAGCCCGCGCGGATACGCGTCTCTAGACACCACCCCCGTGCGACTAGCTCAAATAAAACGTATTCATTTTTGAAAAATTGTTAATTTTTGTAGTTTCTGCTAGTACCAAAAAGCACCTTAGGGAGATAGTTTTTAACATAAACATCGATATCTTTGCCTCCATACGTGCGATTTTGAAGCTGTTTTCAGCTATTTTAGACAAAACTAGGCCTCCGCCTACGTCCTGACTATATCGCACTGACCTGCACGCGCGCACTTAAAACTTCCCTACCCACCCCTAGGAATTTTCGAAATTTTCAGATAAAATCATCAAAATTTAGTGTTTTTCCAAATTTCTTTTCAAAAGTATCGTAAGATTATAGTAGCAATAGCACTCACCCTGCATCCCTGTGTTCTGGTCCGCGTTCCGTGAGCCGGTTTCCGGGTTGGGGGTTGAAAACCAAAATTTTTTGTCTCAAAAACTGGTTTTTTGACCAAAAGTCCAAAATTTTGTTCGGCACCCACCTTGTTTTATTTCGTAGATCGCTAGTCCGCGCGGAGACGCGTCTCTGGACCCCTCGCACGTGCGTCTAGCTCAAATAAAATTTGCCCACCCACCCTCCTTCTTGTCTATAGGAAGGTAGACGTGGGGTTTTCGGCAAAAACCATATAATTGATTTTATCACCTTTTTGCTTCCCTAGGGGTTATTGAAGGGTTTAATAGGGAAAGCTCACTTTTAACCACATTTGACCGAGTCTTTACGACTCTTAGGACGATTTATATTAAGTTTTATTATTAATTATTAAATACTTTCTGTTTCTCCCCTTTACAGGGAAACAGAAGTATCCAGTGTCCCCACAATAATTTCTGACCTGAGTTCGTACTCCCTCTTTACAGGAGTCCGTTCTATCCCGCTCAATATGTATCGCACCCCGTCCAGCGCCGTGAGGTCGCAAGTCTCTAGTGGCTCGCCACGATCGGCGGAGAAGGTGGGGTCTTCGCCTGCTGATGCGAGGAGGAGAATCTCCTTCGGAGAAGACACTCCTTCCGCCTCACGGGGGGGCTCTGCCAATCCGGGGACGTGCCGAGCCGCTACGAATGCCCCCAGACAGCTCAAGAAGCCTGAGGCCGGGTACCCCAGTCGCACTGCGGAGGCGAGAGCTTGCCTGAATAAGGCTAAGCTTAATTTAGGCAACTCTCGAAACCTCAGGACCGACATCAAGGCTGCGGTGCTCGAGGCCATAAACAGGCTTTTTGAGCTAGTCAAGGAATCGGAGCGCGACAAGGCCCCTGCCGCACCGGAACCCGTACCAGCACCCGTTCCCACTGCTGACTGCTGTCCCCAGTCCATCTCCGACAGTCTCGCTAGCCAGACTGAGCTCATCTCCACCTTAAAGGAGCACATCTCAATAGTCAAGGAGAACACCGAGAAGGTGGAAAAGCTCCGAGACAGTCTGGCTGGCTGGGAAAACGTTGAGGAGAAGACATACGCCAGTGCAGTGGCTGCGAGTAAGCGTCACACCGGGGGACAGACCCTGGAGCGAGCAACGCTGCACTCGGTGGTCATCTCTTCAACGCAAGAAATGGACACGGGGGACGAGATTCTGGAGCGGGTCAGAAAGGCAGTGGACGCTAAGGAGGGCTGGGTGCGTGTCGAAAGAGTCAGAAAAGCAAAGGATCAGAAGATCATAGTGGGGTGTGCAACAAAGGAGGAGAGGCTTAAAATAAAAACAAGACTGGAAGCAGCCGGAGAGAACCTCGTTGTCGAGGACGTGAAGAATCGAGACCCGCTTCTGATTCTTAGGGACGTGCTGCTGATGCACAGTGACGAGGAAGTATTGAGGGCCCTTAAGAATCAGAATCGGGAGATATTTCACGGCCTCGACGACGAGGAGCAAAGGATTGCAATAAAGTATAGAAGGAAAACTAGAAACCCGCATGCAAATCACGTTGTGCTTGGTGTGTCCCCTACCGTCTGGAGGAGGGCGATTGAAGGGGGAAAACTCCGCATCGACCTCCAGCGAGTTCGTGTCGAGGACCAGACACCTCTGGTGCAGTGCACCCGCTGCTTGGCATACGGGCACGGGAAACGCCTGTGCACCGAGCCGGCCGATCTGTGTAGCCACTGCGGTGGTTCACACCTCAGGGCAGACTGCCCGGATAGACAGATCGGCCAGGCAGCGGCTTGCGTGAACTGCACCAGAGCAAAACTGGGGGCCACCGAGCACAACGCATTCAGCAACGAATGCCCCGTGCGAAGGAAGTGGGACGCATTCGCAAGAGCTTCGATAGCATATTGCTAAAGTTGGCGGTGCGACCACTTCCAGGCACGGAACCCAAAGAAACTCGGCCCAAACAAAAAACAGGCTCGTTGAGGAAACCACTAGCGTTGGCAATATGCTGAAGAATAACCTGAGTCTGCTTCATGAGAAACTGGCTCAGGTTATGTTGGAACGAGTGCCAGCTCTAGTGGATGCGTCAAATTATATCGTACCTAGAACTACTTTTATGTGTTTTTATTTGTTTTGTAAAAGATGTAGAAAATTTAGAACAGTAGATAGAATTAATATTAACAAGTTGGTTTAAAAGTAAAATGATATTTAGATATATCATGAGTATATATTATAAGATATCATACAAATAAAAATGGAAAGACAATAAAACAAAATAATTTTTTTAATTTTTTTACAAAAATCAAGTTAGTCAACATATTATCTGAGTGGAAGGGCATAAATATAAAAGGGTTATAAATAGATATAATATAAGTCATGTAACAATTTTAGGAGCATAAGTAAAATAAATTATGTTTAAATAGTTTTTGAAATAATAAATAGATATATATATAAATGTATATGTATATATATATATGTAGCATAATTATAGCAATAAATTAAAAAAAAAAAAAAAAAAAAAAAAAAAGGAAATTTTTAAGATGTTAAAATACTAGGCAGTTGTTGTTGTATTGTTGGGTGTTTTAATACTACGTAAATTAAAATCGCAAAACATGTGGTCTCTCCGGCCACCTAAAAGCGTAGCAAAGCCAAAAGAAGGATGTTAAGGTCTCTGATCCTCATGTCAGAGGGACACTGGCTAGGCAGGAGTGGTTTTTAGCCGGTTCGAGTCCGGCACTACCTCGACTGTCTCACAACTCGTGAGGCAGTCGAGGTGTCCGTGGGGATTTCCCACTCCTGCCCATTTAAAAAAAAAAAAAAAAAAAAAAAAACCTAACCTGAGCGTCGATAACTTCTCTTCCAGACGTGCGATTTTGAAGCTGTTTTCAGCATTTTTAGACCTAACTAGGCCTCCGCCTACGTTCTGACCATATCGCACGCGCCTGAATTTTCTCCTTACCCGCTTTTCAAAATTTTCCAAAATTTAATTGTTTTTCCAAATTTTCTTACAAAAATAACGTTAGATTATAGTTTCAATAGTACTCACCCTTCTTGCCTGAATTCTGGTCCGCATTCCGTGTGCCGGTCTCTGGGTTAGGGGTTGAAAACAAAAATTTTTTGACTCAAAAACTGGTTTTTTGACCAAAAGTCTAGAATTTTCTTTGGCACCTAGATCGTTTTATTTCGTAGATCGCTAGCCCGCGCGGAGCCGCGTCTCTGGACACCAAAGCCCGTGCGTCTAGCTCAAATAAAAATTTCCCGCCCACCCAACCTGTAGTGTATAGGAAGGTGGACATCAATTATTGAACAAATTATTTTATTTATTTTTTAGCTCTTTTGGCATTTTTGCCAAACTTCTTGGCAGTATATGATTAGGTATAAATGAGACAAAAGATGTAGTATAGTCTAGTTATAATTATCCAAAGGTGCATCTTATATACTAACGACTACGTGACGATAACAGACAGTAGAAACATTTAATAGATATTGAACGTGCGATAAAGAACATAAGATTGCGATGTAGATTGTAGATACAGCACAAAGATATTGTACTGTAACAGTACACCCCCCTTTAAAAGAAAAAAAAAAAAAAAAAAAAAAAATATTATGGTAATAGTGTTTACAATATAAATTTGATCTAGACCTTACTAGTTATTTGCTGATGTATATAAATAATAATGCTATTGTACGCGGTGGAATTTGATGACGCCTGTTGTGGTGTTATTTGCTGACGTCTGTAATTTTGACTTAGCTGTTGCACGAGTGTTTATTATTTTTTATAGACGTACTACTGGCTTTACTTTACGTCCCGATCGTGTAGTGTACGTGTGTGAATGTCTGTCGTAATCCTTTGAATCTGGCACGTAGTTTGATTCGTCATTGATCATGAATGCTGGTTTCAATCTATCAATTGATATCACTGTCTCTTTATCCCTAATTCTAATGCAAAATGTTTTATCTGTTTTACTAATTACTGGGTAGGGTCCCTCATACGGCGGTGTCAGGGCTTTCTTCATTCTATCACACCGAACAAATACGTGTGAGCATTCTTTGAGTTCGGGATGCACAAATATAGCTTGGTTATGGTTTTTTCTTTTCGGAATTGATGTCATTCGTGTGATGTCCTTTTGAATTTGTTTTACAAATTCTTCGTACGTTGATAACTGTGCTGCTGATGACTCAAAAAATCCTCCAGGGAGTCGTATTGGCGTTCCATATGTCATCTCTGCTGAACTATAACCTGTGTCTTCTCGCAAGCTACTCCGCAACCCGAGTAAAACTGTTGGGATTTCTTTTAACCAATTTTCGTTGGATTCTCTTGTCATTAACGCTACCTTTAAAGTTCTATGAAATCTCTCTATCATTCCATTGGATTGCGGATGATAAGGTGTTGTCCTAATTTTATGTATTCCCAAAAATTGTGAGAGTGACTCAAATATTCTTGATTCAAACTGTCGGCCTTGATCCGTAGTAATGCGCAATGGACATCCAAAACGAGTAATCCATCCCTCGAAAAGTGCCTTGGCTACTGTTTCTGAAGTTATATCTTCTACCGGAAATATTTCGGGCCATGACGTACAACGATCTATGATTGTGATTAAATATCTCTTCCCTTGTGAAATCGGAAGTGGTCCGACGATGTCAATATGTAAATGTTCAAAACGTTGCGCTGTCATAAATGTACCAGGAGGTGATATCGTATGTCGTTGTATTTTTGATTTTTGGCAGGCTATACATGATCTACACCAATTATTGATATCTTTGTTCATATACGGCCATAAATACCTTTGGGTTATCATTTTTCTCGTAGTTCTTTTTCCTGGATGGCTCATACCATGAATGGTATCGAAAATTTGTTTGCGAAAATGCTTTGGTAAGTAGGGGCGGCTTTTTCCAGTAGACGTGTCGCAGGTGATGTTTATTGTGGAACCCGGAAGCGTAATGTTTTTGAATTTTAATCTTTTATTGTCATGTAATTTACTTAGTTCATTATCTGTTGATTGACATTTTTCCAATTCAGCGTAATCGATAGGTGATGGCACGTATATTTCCTCTATTCGAGATAAGGCATCGGCGGTAATATTGTCACGTCCGTTTATGTGTTGGATGTTGGTACTGTATTGTGAAATGAAATCTAACTGCCGGACCCGTCGCGGTGTATCGTTTGATGATGGCTTTTGGGAGAATGCGTATGTCAAAGGTCGGTGATCCGTAAATATTGTAAATTCTCTTCCCTCGATTAATCTGCGAAAATGTTTGACGGCCATGTATATTCCTAACAGCTCTCTGTCAAACGTAGAATATTTTTGTTGAGTTTCGCTCAATTTTTGTGAAAAAAAACCTAATGGTTCCCAATTGCGTCCGGATTTTTGTTGTAAAACTCCACCAACGCAAGTAGCACTAGCGTCGGTCATGAGCGCCAGTGATGCGTTGCGGGAAGGATGCGCTGTTAATACTGCGTTTTTCATGCTTTCCTTGCATTTTTCGTAAGCTTTGTCTGCTTCCGTTGTCCAAGGAACAGGTGAATTATCGTTCTTTTTTGAACCATGTAGATATTCGTTTAAAATACTTTGATTTTCCGCTGCGCGTGGAATATTACTTCTGTAGAAATTGACCATGCCCAAAAATCTTCTTAATTCTTGAATTGTTTTCGGTTTGGGAAATTCCATGATTGCTTTGTAATTTTCTTCGGTAGGCTGTATTCCTTGGCTCGTTATATGATAACCTAAGAAATCTATTTCCCTTCTGAGAAATTCGCATTTTTCGAGATTAATGGTTATTCCATTCTCGTGTAAACGTTTGAAAACCGTTTCTAAATGCTGATAATGCAAATCTTCGTTGTCCGATGCGATGAGACAGTCGTCTACATATATAAATACGAAATTTAAATCTCTAAATAAGGAATCCATGAATCGTTGAAATGTTTGTGCCGCATTGCGTAATCCGAAAGGCATTCTTAAGTACTCAAAAAGTCCGAAAGGTGTGATGATGGCTGTTTTCTCTATATCTTTAACAGGAATACAGTGGTATGCTTTGTGTATATCTATCTTGCTTAGTATCTTCTTATTTTCTAATATGTACGTAAAGTCAGTTAATCTTGGTAGTGGGTATTTGTCCGGTACTGTTGTGCTATTGAGCATTCGATAGTCTCCGCACGGTCTCCATTCGCCATTTTTCTTTTTTACCATATGTAATGGGCTTGCCCATGGGCTATCTGACGGTCGGCAAATTCCGAGTTCTATCATATTTTGAAATTCCTTTTTGGCTATGTCGTATTTTTCTGGTGGTAATGGTCTTGCCCGAGCTGCGACGGGTGGTCCTGTAGTGATAATGTGGTGTTCAATCTTATGTTTGGGCGCATTGCGTAGAGAGGACTCTTTCGTGATGTCTTCGTATTTGTTTAAAAGTTGCGTAATACGTGGATTCGTTCCCACTGCGATAGTACGAATTGTTTGCTGTGTCGCTTTTTCTGAAGTTACATGCGTTGTCAGCTCTGTAACTCTGTCGATAAGTTTGCGACCTGCTATGTCGACTAATAGTTTATAGTGCTCTAGAAAATCTGCTCCAATTATTGGTTGTGTAACATCGGCGATTATAAAATTCCATCTATAACATCGTTGTAGTCCTAAATCCAAGGTAAGCGTCTTCTCGCCGTAAGTCCTAATTTTAGTCCCATTTGCAGCGTATAGTGTGTATTGTTCATTTTGTAAAATTGAATATCTCTGTTGCTTGCTAATGACTGAGATATTTGCGCCCGTGTCAATCAAAAACTTCATACCACTTTTTCGGTCGGTAATGGTGAGGCGATTGGATGAGTGGATTGCACAGAGTTTCGCCGTTGTCTGTGCTCTTATTCGTTTCCCTGGTTCCGTACGTAAGTCATTGGTTTCCAACCGCATGGTTTAATGCAGTTCCTCGCATATTTTCCGAATCTTTCGTGGTAGTAACAAAATCGACTTGCTCCTCTATAGTTTGCTCTCGGCCTCATAACCGGGAATTGTTGACGTTTCTTGAAATGATTGTGCGTGTTGGGTCGATAGCCATATTGACCTTGCTGAATTGCGTCAATATCTATCCGTAATTTTGCTAGCTGGGTTAAAATGCATGCTGTATTGTTGTCGCTTGAAGTGTCGTTGCTAACAGCTGATATTTCGGTTACTTTTGAATTCATTATTACTTTGTCTGCAATTTGGCTCAGTTTGTCAATTTCCATGTCTTCCGTAACTGCTAGAACCGTAGTAACTGATGTTGGTAAAAGCCTGAACCATAGTAGTTTAATTGTTTCGTCACTGATTTTTCCTCTCCCGAGGACTCGCATTTGACGTAATAACTGCGAAGGTTTTTGATCACCGAGTTCTGTCTCTGATATTAATTTTTGAAACTGTCGCTGTTCTGTTTCTTCGTAACAATCAATTAAACGTTCCTTGATGTTTTTGTATTTATCTGTAGTCGGTGGTGAAGTGATTAGGTCACTAACCTGTAGTATTTCTTCCTTGGATAACTTTGCTATTACTGTACAGTATTTGTATTCGTCTCCTTGCTTCTGTGGTGCTAATATGGCTTCTAGTTGCGTGAACCATAATCCTGGTTGGTCTTTCCAAAATTCCGGAATGCGGGATAAAACCGAGGTGCCAGCAGCTACTTCAAGTGTTCCTTGCTGATTTATGTTCGCCTTGCACGGTGATTGTGCCATGTTTCTTGCTGCGTATTCGTTCGTCGGGGTCACCAATTTGCCAAACTTCTTGGCAGTATATGATTAGGTATAAATGAGACAAAAGATGTAGTATAGTCTAGTTATAATTATCCAAAGGTGCATCTTATATACTAACGACTACGTGACGATAACAGACAGTAGAAACATTTAATAGATATTGAACGTGCGATAAAGAACATAAGATTGCGATGTAGATTGTAGATACAGCACAAAGATATTGTACTGTAACAGCATTCTATAATTTTAAAATTTGGGTTTGAAAGGAAGTTGTATGTTTTTAAGTATTATTGACCGAGTCTGCAAAGGCTTATAAATTTGTTTTTCAGTACGCGCTTAGCGACAATTTATTATTAATTGCTATTATTAATATTTTATTGTAATTTAATTTTTATTTAAATTTTCATACTTTCTGTGTACCCCCCTTTACAGGGACACGGAAGTATCCAGTGTCCTAGTAACTCTCCTCGAGCGGATATTATTGTCCTGACCTCCTCTTTACAGGGGTCCGTTCAAATATTATCTGCTCCCCGACAGTTGAAATGTTCCGCACCCCGGCCATGAACTCGAAGACCAAAGGCTCCAGGAGCTCGTCGCGATCGGCGGAGAAAGCGGAGCCTTCGCCCCCCGACGCGAGAAGGAAAATTGTGTTCGGTGACGATACACCCCTCGCGTCCCAGGAGGGTCCTGCTACTCCGGGGACGCGCCGAGCCCCTGTCGACGCTCCCACACCGCTCAGGAAGCCTGAGACTGGGCACCGCAGTCGCATTGCGGAGGCGAGAGCTTGCCTAACTAAGGCGAAGGTCAATTTGGGCAACTCTCGCAACCTCAAGGCGGAGATAAAGACTGCGGTGCTCGAAGCCATAAACAGGCTTTATGAGCTAGTTAAGGAGTCGGAGCGAGACGAGACCCCTGCCGCACCCTCAGCCGTACCGCTACCCGCGCCCACTGCTGATTGCGGTCCCCACCCCATTTCCGTCCAAGTTCTTGCTGACCAGACTGAGCTCCTCAACACCCTGAAGGAGCACATCTCGGAGTTAAAGGACAACTCCGACAAACTTGACAGACTCCGAGACAGTCTGGCCAGTAGAGAAAGTGTGGGGGAGACAACCTACGCGAGTGTAGCGGCCGTCAGTAAGTGCCACACCGGGGCACAGGCCCAGGAGCGAACGACGCTGCACTCCGTGGTTGTCTCCTCAACACAGGAGATGGATACGGGGGCCGAAATTCTCGAAAGAGTGCGGAAAGCAGTGGACGCGAAGGAGGGCTGGGTGCGCGTAGAGAGGGTCAGGAAGGCCAGGGACCAAAAGGTCGTCATGGGGTGCGCAACAATGGAGGAGAGGGACAAATTAAAAAAGCGTCTGGAATCGGCTGGAGAGAACCTCGTTGTCGAGGCGGTGAAGAATCGTGACCCGCTTCTGGTTCTTAGGGACGTGCTGTTAGTACACAGTGACGAAGAAGTCTTAAGAGCCCTTAGGAACCAGAACCGGGAGATCTTTCAGGGCCTCGGGGACGAGGAACTCAAAGTTTCCATTAAATATAGGAAAAGGTCGAGGAACCCGCACGTGAGTAGCATTGTGCTGAGTGTTACCCCAGCAATCTGGAGAAGGGCACTCGAAGGAGGCAAGCTTCGGATTGACCTCCAACGAGTGCGCGTCGAAGACCAGACGCCTCTGGTGCAGTGCACCCGTTGCTTGGCATACGGGCACGGCAAACGCTTGTGCACGGAGCCAGCCGATCTGTGTAGTCACTGCGGCGGTCCACACCACAGGGTGGACTGCCCAGACAAACAGATTGGCAAAGCAGCGGTGTGCGTCAACTGCACCAGAGCCAAGCTGGGGGAGCACCAGCACAATGCATTCAGCAGCGATTGCCCGGTCCGTAAGAAGTGGGACGCATTCGCGAGAGCAACGATAGCTTATTGCTAAAGTCGTCGGTGCGCCCACTTCAAAGCACACAGAGACCAGTTCGACACAACAAGATAGCAGACGCATTGAGCGAACCGCTAGGGTTGGCTTAATGGAGAATGGTAATTGGGGCCACTTTCTTGAGAAAGTGGCAAAAATTATGCTGGACCGTAAGCCAACTCTAGTGGAATCGTCAAGTTGTGTCGAACCTGACGCGAAATTTCTGCAACTGTTTTTTAGGCCTGCAAATGATATTGACTAATATATTTAGTATATCCAGCAAATATCATTTTAAACAAAATTTAAATAAACATAAGCGCAGAAAATTTGTAAGGTCAAAAAGTTATAGGGTGATATAATATAAACATGACTAAAATAGTAAACATAATTTAGGGATAAATAGCACTTGTAGTATAATAATAGTAAATTTATGAATTCTTTAGTAAACAAAAAACAAAATTTAATAGTCAACTAGTATGAATATAAAACAGCACCAAAAATTTAAGTGAAACAAAAATATAGTAAAACATAGTTTATGTAAATATGTAGAAATAAAATAAAAGATGTAACAAGTCATAGAGTGTGGTCTCCTCGGCCGCCGATCAAACCGGTCGCTAAGAAAGTTTAAACCCGTACCAAAGGTCTCTGATCCTCATGTCAGAGGGACACTGGCTAGGCAGGAGTGGTTTTTAGCCGGTTCGAGTCCGGCACTACCTCGACTGTCTCACAAACTGTGAGGCAGTCGAGGTGTCCGTGGGGATTTCCCACTCCTGCCCAAACAAAAAAAAAAAAAAAAAAAAAACCTAACCTGAGCGAACCGTCGATGAGTACCTGCAAGCAAAACAAAATTAAGAGTCCCTCGCTAAAAAAGCGCAAACAGAAGGATGGAAGGGCTTCTGCGGGAAGCAGGATAGGGAGGGAATGTGGGAAGGGATTTATAGGGTCATGGGACGGACCGCCAAGAGACAGGAGGACTTGCCGTTGGTGAAGGATGGGGTGCCGCTGAGCGCACAGGAATCGGCTTTGCTACTGGCAGAGACTTTCTACCCCGAGGACCTGGAAGAGGGAGAAACCGATATATTCGGTGTTTCCCTCAACAAATTCAGAAGATCCGTTTTTGAGGTACGAGAGTGCACTAATTTGCCTTTAAGCAAGTAATTTCTGTCAATCATCATTTGCAACTAGTTAACAAAAATGTAAGTAAATAATAATTAAATTAAGACTCATAACACATTTTTCATCATAATTCATATTATCGTCTCATTTAGTTTTAAGTTAATTTTATATTATATTCAAATTTTATTTTACTTTACTTTATTATTAATATCTGAGAATGTTGTTGTCTCATGGTGAATGCTGCGTATACCTATAATAGGCATACATACCAGCACTTAATGTTATTTTTTTGTTTAATTTAATTATTAGCTGTATTGCTGTTGGTGTACCAAATAAAAAAAAAAAAAAAAAAAAAAAAAAAAAAAAAAAAAAAAAACTGTAGACCACCGTCGGACACGTGAAGCGGCCAGTCGTGTAAACGAGTGGACGCATGATGAACAACATGACCCACCGTTTACACTTCAGGAGCTGAAAACCGCGGTGGAAAGCTTCAACCCGAAGAAGGGGCAGACGGTCTCACAGCCGACATCTGTGCCCAGGCCATATCCCGGGACCCAGGGACTTTCCTTGCACTGGCCAACAAGTGCCTCGAGCATGGACACTTCCCTGGGGCCTGGAAAGTGGCCACAGTGGTAGTCCTCCGAAAACCCGGCAAAGATTCCTACACCACCCCAAAGTCGTACAGGCCGATCGGCCTCCTACCAGTCCTAGGAAAAACATTAGAAAAACTGCTAGTAGCACGACTGAAGTGGCACCTAATCCCGCGGGTCAGTACTCGCCAGTTTGGCTTCATGCCACAGAGGAGCACCGAGGACTCCCTCTACACCATGATACAACATATCAAAGTAAAGCTAAGTGACAAGAAGCTGATCACTGTTGTATCACTGGACATAGAGGGAGCCTTCGATAGCGCATGGTGGTCTGCCATCAGGACCAGACTGGCTGAGGAAAAGTGCCCGGTGAATATTAGGAGGCTGCTAGACAGCTACTTGACTGGTAGGAGTGTCCGAGTTAGGTACGCAGGTGCCGAGTGTACCAGAGACACGAATAAGGGGTGTGTGCAGGGGTCCATTGGCGGTCCGATCCTATGGAACCTGATCCTCAACCCCATGCTGAAGGGGCTGGAGGAGCGAGGCGTCCACTGCCAGGCGTTCACCGATGATGTGGTGATGATCTTCGACGGTGACACAGCGTTGGAAGTCCAGAGGCAGGCCAATGTCGCCCTCGAGTATGTTCGGGTGTGGGGCATCAGAAATAAGCTGAAGTTTGCACCGCAAAAAACTTGTGCAATGGTAATAACCAAGAAGCTTAAGTACGATGTTCCACTCCTGAGCATGGGCGGGGTAGGCATTGGCATGTCTAAGGAAATAAAAATACTGGGGCTCACCGTCGACCACCAGCTCACTTTCAACACCCACGTCGCAAACGTTTGCAGAAAAGCGGTGAACATCTACAAACAGCTGGCACGTGCGGCAAAAGTGAGCTGGGGCCTTCACCCGGAGATCATCCACACCATATACACGGCAGCAGTGGAGCCGGTGATACTGTACGCAGCGAGCGCCTGGGCACCGGCGGTCAAAAAGATCGGAGTGCAGAAAAGCCTCAACACGGTCCAACGAGGATTCGCGCAGAAGCTCTGTAAATCCTACCGCACCGTTTCGCTGAACGCGTCCCTGGTGCTGGCTGGGATACTCCCACTCGACCTCCGAATACAGGAAGCAGCCGCCCTATACGAGGCAAAGAGAGGGGTACCACAGCCGGCACTAGCGGGCAGGGAGGTAGAGCGGGTGGTGGCGTTTACAGAGACTCCGCACCCGGCGAAACATACGGCCATGGAGTTCTTGTGCCTGGAGGACCGGACGCTTGTGGACACCCACAATACCCAAGCGGTCAGGGTTTTCACGGACGGCAGCAAGATTGCGGGCAAGGTCGGAGCAGCGCTGTCACTTTGGGACGGCGACGCCGAGATCAAGTCCGTTAAGCTCAGCCTGCCGTCGTACTGCACGGTCTACCAGGCGGAACTTCTGGCTATATGCGTAGCCACGCGCGAAATCCTCAAGCGCAAAGAGGGAACTTTCGGTATCTACAGTGACTCAAAGGCCGCATTACAGTCAGTCACAAACCAGAGTTCCCTCCACGCCCTGGCCGTGGAGGCGAGAGCGAACATGAGCGCGGCTTTATCCCAGAGCAAAGCTGTGTCTTTGTTCTGGATAAAGGCACACGCCGGGCTAGAGGGCAACGAGCACGCGGACCACCTCGCTAAAGAGGCTGCACTCCGGTCCAGGAAGAGGCCGGACTATGACCGCTGCCCAGTTTCATTCGTCAAGCGGCAGATCCGTGGGGGGTCGCTTGACGAATGGAACAGGAGGTATCAAAATGGCGAAACAGCCTCCGTCACCAAAATGTTCTTCCCGGATGCGATCGACGCCCACAAAATCGTGCTAAAACTAAAACCAGCCGGTACAGTCACGCAGATCTTAACGGGTCACGGTGGGTTTTCCGAATACCTGCACCGTTTCAAGCGTAAGGAGAACCCAGCGTGCATCTGCGAGCCGGATCAACTGGAGTCGATCGCACACATTCTGACAGAATGCCCAGTATTTGAGGCGGAGCGTTACAATGCCGAACAGAAACTGCAGACAAGCATCAACAAAAATAGCATGCAAAAGTTAATGTCTGAAAATAAATTAAGAAGTATATTATTAGAGTACTGCCTGATAGTTGCAAGAAAAGTAATTAATAGAAATAAAGAAAATTAAAAACTATGCTTTCCCAAATATGGATGTTTCTTTTAGAAAAGATATTTGAATTAAAGCGTACAAGCACTAAAAATAAAATAATAAAAAAGTTTTGAGTAAATAAATTAAAATCATAGAATCAACAATAACTTAATGTCAACTTTTTCAAAAATTTTGAATCCTCCTTGTCAGGGGGACACTGGCTAGGCAGGAGTGGTTTTTAGCCGGTTCGAGTCCGGCACTACCTCGACTATCTCACAACCTGTGAGGCAGTCGAGGTGTCCGTGGGGATTTCCCGCTCCTGCCCAAACAAAAAAAAAAAAAAAAAACCTAACCTAACCTGAGCGAACCTAAACTAACCTGAGCGAACCTAACCTAACCTGAGCGAACCTAACCTAACCTGAGCGAACCTAACCTGAGCGAACCAATAAGGCAATACTTAACTTAGGCAACTCTCGCGACCTCCGAACGGACATCAAGACTGCGGTGCTTGAGGCCATAAACAGGCTGTATGAGCTGGTGAAGGAGTTTGAGCGGGACGGGGCTCCTGTCGCACCAGCAGCCGTACCGGAACCCGCGCCCACCGCTGACTATGGTCCCCAGTCCAATCCTGAGAGTCTTGTTAGCCAGACTGAGCTCGTCAAGACAATGAAAGAGCACATTTCCCTAATAAAGGAGAACTCCGAAGAATTGGTCAAGTTGCGAGACAATCTGGCTAGCAGGGAATGCGTTGGGGAGAAAACCTACGCGAGTGTAGCGTCCGTTAGTAAGAGCCACATTGGGGCACAAACCCTGGAGCGAACGACGCTGCACTCCGTGGTTGTCTCCTCGACACAGGATATGGATACGGGGGACGAAATCCTGGAAAGGATCAGGAAAGCGGTGGACGCGAAGGAGGGCTGGGTGCAGGTAGAGAAAGTTAGGAAGGGGAAAGACCGAAAAATAATAATGGGTTGTGCCACCAAGGAAGAGAGAAGAAAAATTAAGGAGCGACTAGAAGCAGCCGGAGGGAACCTTGTCGTCGAGGAAGTGACGAACCGGGACCCACTTCTGGTTCTTAGGGACGTGCTGTCAGTACACAGCGACGTCGAAGTACTTAAAGCCCTTAAGAACCAGAACCCGGAGATTTTTCACGACCTCGGCTACAGGGACATAAGAATGTCCGTGAGGTTTAGGAGGAAGTCAAGAAACCCGCATGTCAACAGCATTGTGCCGAGTGTGTCCCCCACGATCTGGAGGAGGGCACTCGAAGGAGGTAAGCTACGAGTTGACCTCCAGAGAGTGCGCGTCGAGGACCAGACGCCTCTGGTGCAGTGCACCCGCTGTCTAGCATACGGTCATGGCAAACGTCTCTGCACGGAGCCAGCCGACCTATGCAGCCACTGTGGCGGTCCACACTTAAGGGTGGACTGCCCAGACAGACTCATTGGCGAGGCAGCGGTGTGCGTGAACTGCACCAGAGCCAAGCTGGGGGAACACCAGCACAATGCTTTCAGCAGTGAATGCCCAGTGGCAGGAAGTGGGACGCATTCGCTAGAGCGTCAATAGCTTATTGCTAAAGTTGTCGGTGCGCCCACTTCCAATTATACCAAGGTTATGAGTTCGACACAACCAGATGACAGTCGCATTAATCGAACCACTGGGGTTGGCAAAAGTAAAACCTGTAAATTGAGTCAGTTTCATGAGAAACCGGCCCAAGTTATACGAGACTCAAAATTAGCCCTAGTGGATTCGTCAAGTTGTGTCGAATTTGGTGCTAAAGATAGCCATAATCCAATTGGATGTCAATTTGAAAAACTCTGTAAATTAAGTAGTAAAGTAAGAACATTAGACGTAAATATAAATAAGTTAGTTGTAAAAATATTTGATATGTAACTATATATTAAGTATATATATATTAAGTATATAATATATAGAGTAAAGGAAAAAAAATATACATACACACAAATAGTTAAAAAAAAAAAATATTACAAGTAAAAGTAATATAAATAGAGCGTGGTCTATTCGGCCTCCTGAAATTCAGTGCTACATAAGGCAAACTTCCGCAACAAAGGTCTCTGATCCCCATGTCAGAGGGACACTGGCTAGGCAGGAGTGGTTTTTAGCCGGTTCGAGTCCGGCACTACCTCGACTGTCTCACAACCTGTGAGGCAGTCGAGGTGTCCGTGGGGATTTCCCACTCCTGCCCAAACAAAAAAAAAAAAAAAAAAGCTGAGCGAACCTAACCTGAGCGTGAGCGTCTGCTGCGGGATGGGTGAGAGCTCGTCATCTCTCTCTCCCTTTCCGCAGCTTCCTTCTGCCACATGACAGTTTCGCAGAAGGACATCACCGCGTTCCAGGACTTTGCGCTGCCTTTCATCGAGCGAACAACGTGCGGCAGCGACAGGTCTCCCTGTAGGTCACCTCTTTAAGGAGCGCACGGCGCGGCTCATCCCGCGCGGCATACTCGGCCAGCGTATGCCGCCCCGTGTCCTCCAGACAGTAGACGCAGTGATGACACTGGGCGTCTCTTTTTTTTTTTAGGATGGGAAATCATCAAATGACTTCTCTCGCTCTGGGTGGAGTGGGAGGGAGTGTCAGACTCTTACTGACTAAAACCCATCCATGTTCCTTCATTGCCCTTTGTGTTCCAGGGCCACGGTATCTCTTTCGAACAGTCCCGCAGCCCCGGCAGGCATCGACCCTTGCGGGCCGGCAGGTTCTCCTCGCTAGAGGACAAACCCACCGAGCCCGCATCGAACTCACAGACACGCGGCCGCTTCCACCAAAACTTGGAGGGGGCAGCCGTAACTGCTCGCGGTGTGTTTTCTACCTCCGACAACACATTCACCCTCTCCAGAACCAAGCGTGGTTCTGCTACAGCCTCTGTTCCTGGCCTCAGTAACGCAGCACCAGAGTCCGACACTGCGTCCACCGCATAGCGCTCGACCGGTCCTCGGTCGGTTTTCTTAAAACTAAAAGAGATCAGATCTCCAAAAGACCTTAATCTTGAGGAGCCTCCTCGGCTCTTGTTGCCATCGGCAAGTGGAAAACGTTTGCTGCCCTCCCCATAAGAGCAACCGCGCGGCGTATACTCCATTGAAGCGTATGGTCACCCGGAATTGATAAGATTAAAAAACGACGAGGAAGAAGAAAACACACAAATACGGTGCCGAATTAAGTTTAGACATTTAATGCCGAAAACTTATTACTGCTACATATTATACGATGGCCAATGTATCAAGGAGTATTGTTTTAGCTGCAAAATGGTCGCCAAACTTTGGGCAGTTCTGCCCATTTCATTAGCATTGTATATTTTCTTGCTTGGGCCAGATATAAAGGGGGTTTGCTCCATCCTGCAGGATTTTGGATGCTGTATGTTTGGATATTGAACACTATTAAATAAAAATATTAACTTTTTATCTTGATTTTTTTTTACATAGTATAGGTACCATCAACCCCTATAAAAAATGAAAACAAAAGAATAATGAATAATAACGACAACACATTAAAATACAACAAGAATAACTTGACGTTGTCTTGGTCTGGCAGATTTAACAGCGCCACCTACCGCGTCCAATTGTGCCTCTAAACCATCCAAGGATTCACTCAAACGCTCACAAAAAAAACACCTTATAATGGGCCCAGCCGTTTAGTTCAGTCACATACACCCACATAAACATACAGAAAAATAAATAACATATAAAAATATTGTAAAAAATAATTAGTAATCTTTATTATTAATTTGTTTTTACAATATTTTAATATACATATTATAATAAAAGTCAAGAAAAATCAATGAAGTATGATTCTCATACAATATAATAAATTCTAAACTACATGGTTTAGGAGGCTGATTTTTTGGAAACATAATGGGTTTGCTATAGTGAACCCATTTTTATACATTTCGTTGCTGGTTATTTTGGTTTTTTTTTCTATGAACTTTCAGCCATGTCCTTTGACACTTTCGGGTAGCTTGATGTGCTGGCAACTCTATAGCTTTTTACTCTATCGTGCACGTGGGAAAACTCAAGACTAAAATAAATGAACCAGGGGTAGGACAGTTCCATATATTGACAGATTTGGGGTAATTTCTTTCAAAATGCGAGATCTGTTATTTGCATCCAAAACAATTAGTTACCTTATGTCACCACAGATGGCGAAACCAGCGACACCATCGATCCTGATATAATTTGTGACTCAAAACTTAATAAATGAAATATAATTTCATTACCTAATCATTTTATTTAACACGTATTATAATTATTTGCAAATATTTATGTAGATTACAATCTGCGTAATAATTACAATAGCAACACATTGAATTATTGATTTGGTAATGATTGTCAAATGTCAAATTGTCAGGTCAAAATTCAAATAATATGGCGACTGTACCCTGCGCTTGCGCTTGTTTGTAGTTTTCATTCAGTGTTTGTGCCTTTCTTCGTGAAATTAATCCGCCGATCCGCGTTGTGTTGAGTCCGGACAGGACTCCGTAGTGAAGTGTACGAATAATTTTGAAAACCCAAGTATTAATGTGCTCATATAGTTGGACTTGTTCAACAAACCGGATTTTGTCTGGCAAAATCACATATCATGGTGCGGATGAAATTAAAGCAGAGGCGCAAGCTTATAAAATAAACACAAGATAAATAAATAAGTTTTTTATAAAATAAAAGTTGTTTTTTTATGTATCCACTGTGTACCTTTTGAAATTGATGCTTCCTTACTATTTTACTTGTTTTTTTAATTTGATAAAGTTTTACTATGATTTTGTTACTTAGTAAAGAGAAAAAGTAAAATGATGTAAAACTTTATCAACTTCAAAAACAAGTAAAATAGTGAGGAAGCTTAAAGTATAGGTGGTAAATGGTGGTAAATGCATAAGTAGTACCTATAGCTAGTTATAGCTATATATGTCGCAAGTTCGTGGATGCAAATAATAGATGGCGCTATTTATCCGATCAATTGACATTAGCGGTCTTCAAAAAATTGTGCGAGGGGGCTCTCTATACCCGTTATATTACTTTACTCTATGAAATGAACCCAGTTCGACATACTGATCTCATACATGAGATCAGTATGTCGAACTGGGTTCATTAAAATATACATTCATGAATGTATATTTTAATTTAACAAGTAGCGGGCCGCCATGAACTGCAAAATTAAAGTGGTCACACTCGGTGAGTTTGTGGTCTCCAGTGTCATTAGTGTCAAAGTCAACACTGGCCACTGCCGCCAGCCGCCACTGGCAATCTGCCTGTGACAGCCTCTGTCAAGTTTACTGGAGAAATCGATTGTTGTTGTTCTTTATCTTAGCCGAAAGATGTCAATATAAAAAAAATAAATCAATAAAAAATAGTGGAAATACAGTAAATATTACAGAAGTAGCGCTGCAAGGCGTTTTAAATAGTGTTTGTCACAGTTTTCAGTGAACACGGCCTCGTTCAATATTTGTTGACGCTGAACTTGTTATGTTATTGTAAAGAAATGGATCACAACTTCACAGATTTTACTAAGAACGGTGAGTTTCTTGCATGATTATAATCAACGAACACTTGTTTACGTGCAGCGTAGTTGCCAGACAAACCATTTACCACAATAACCTAAAAATTTGATTATTTCTGAAGCTACAAGTTTTAAGTGTTTCTTTAATGTTTCACGTGCTTACTCTGAGTAGTTTTCATTTGTTTTACTTATTTAGATAGGTACTAGCGAGAGGAGTAATGTCGAGCAGCATGAAGTGTGTTTCTCTGAGTAGCTGTGTGGAGAATCATGTTAAAATATGTTAATATGATTCTACTGAGCCTCCGACGCATCAGGGGCGCGTGTGTTCGTCATACAACTGCCGCGTACCAGTACTGACTAAATACTGTGTCCTTGTGTGTTACCTGTAGCTTCTGACTGTAGACATGGGCAAAATGTATCACTAAAAAGAAAAGATTAAAATTTATCGTTTGATAACTGGGAGATGAATCACTCTTTTATACCTTATATCCTTATGTATCGGCGCACGATACGCAGCAACTTTGTACTGCACTGCTCACTGCTCAGCAACTCAGTGTGACTGGCCTTGCTCAACTCCATCAAATAAATCAGTCAGAGTGATAGCTTAGTTAGATCAGTACCTCTTTGCTGTTTGCACTTTGCTGAGTCGTTACATTACGTATCTTTCAGTCTTATTGGACTGCTGCTTCTTTCTATCTATCTATTTGTTATTATGATTGATACATATTAAATGATAAATACTTACCCGGAAATGAACTTGAATTTTTAGTTTCAAATAATAAATAATTAAATGAATGATTAACTAATATAACATAGGTAGGGTAGGTATTGTTTTTATTAATATTTAGTAAAATGATAGTGTACCGATTTCCCTTCATACTTTTCCAGACTTAGGATTTGCAACCTGTTTATGTGTAGTTAATTTATTTCAGTTATAGCATAAAACATTAGGTATATGTAGTTGAATTTATTAAGTAAAAATATAATTTTTAGGTTGGCGTATTTAGAAATCAGTGGCTATAAATATGTATAAAGTGATTTTTTTATTATTAACTACAGCATCATTTACATAATATGTAGAGTCAGACCATCCTGAATATTCATTTTTTAAACAAAATCCCGTACACATGATGTCCACATCTGTAAATATAATTTTGAGTAATGTTTCCTTGAATTCGTTGTCTTGTCTTGAAAGGATCACAATAGCCACAGACCGTGCACCAGGAATAGAGTTATCACTTTACCTTTGTGTGCCAAAGTATGTCAGTTCATAATGGTCAAACAACTCACTCTCTCAGTCTTGCGATAGCTCGACAGATATCGGATGTGAATGGTTGTGTATCGGATCTATAATGAGCTGGAGTCCGCAACTCTACGTCAAAGCGCGTATGTTGCGTGCTGTTGGGAAATTATTCGATCCACCCTAACTCCCCGAATGGATATAAAGAGTGATTGATGGAAACGGATTGTTTCATATCTTTTTATTCTACCTCTCCTGAGCTACCCACCCCTACATTCAGAGATGTGCATTCATTTGACTACAACATTATCTAATATAGTAGGGGAGCCCAAGTGGGAATTTTGGGATTTACTCGAGCGCGGCAGAATAACATAAGGGGGCAACTCTGCACCTTGTGACGTACTCCTACCATACCTGAGCGTTTTATATTGGGTCGAACGTCTAGGACAGCCGATCAGATTAGTAAAAAAAAACGATCATTAGAAAAACTCGAGCGCGTAAGATTAAGTCAAGGTAAGTTAATTACATGCACAAAAGTGTGCATTTCAATAATCTAACAATTTGAGCGTGAGATAAGGAAAAGGGAGAGCCACAAAGTTTCAAAAAAAAAAAAACGTCACTCAGATATTCTCAAGTGCAGTTAGTTTTTTTTTTATTTTGAAGGAGATTAGTCACGGATCACGGAAATAACATAATCTACCGATTTTCACAAGCCGAAGTAGCTAAAATCATCAATAAAGTGGTGCGTCAGTGCGTGCAGTAGCTGAGAACTATGTATTTCCCACTTCGCGCCACACAAGTGATTAAAGAATGGCTCCTAACTCTGACGTGTTGTCTCTGTTTACGTACCCTGTGCTCATTGTATGTTGTTGCTTATGCTTACAAATATGACAGTGAACAAGTTCTCTTCCGTTGGTGAGGCGAGCAGTGCGGTGTGTGCTAACTGTGCGTATTTGTGTTTCAGATGGATTCAACACGTGGGTGAGTGTCTGCTGTGGAAGGCGAGCTGTCCTCAGTACGCATGTATACAACGTGGCTCAACGATAAGCGGGCACCAGAGGATGGACCTGCTCATGACTACTCAAGGAAAAAAAAAATATCTATCTCACTTTATTTGAAACTAGCGGCCCGTCCCGGCTTTGCACGGGTGTACATTTATTTTTTAAACATTTTGGGATAAAATATAACCTATGTCACTCAGGGATAATGTAGCTTTCTAATGGTAAAAACATTTTTGAAATCGGCACAGTACTTTTTGAGTTTATTCATTACAAGCATACACACACACAAAAATACAAATCTTTCCTCTTTATAATATTAGTGAGATTACAAAAAAAAAATTGAATCCATCGAAAATTTGCCAACCCCTTATGATATTTTTAACTACCATGACCACAATTTTTCAAATATTTCTGTTTTTTTTTTTGTATCGCCAACCTGAGTAGCACTGCTATCCACCCTTAGAAATCCAAGAATGCCTGAAATTTTTGACACAAAAATCAATCAAAATTATTTTTTGCTTTAAAATTTTGAAAGATTTTTACTTTTAGACCACTTTCACTCATCGTAGTGTAAAAAAAGTACGGACACTAGTATGGCAAGTTTAAAAAAAAATGGACGCAACTAATCAAGATTCCAAAACGGTATAATATTCTAGGAAAACTAGTGGCAAAAATAAAATACGTATTATTTCTAAACAAAAATAAAACTTGATAGTAATCACTGTTACTATGAGCCCAAAATAGGTTTTTTTGGTGTAAATTCTTGGAATATGAATAGGACATGTGGGTAATCAATCAAATTTAGACAAACTATTATTAATGATTTAATATTTGAAAAATTGTGGTTATGGTTGTTAAAAATGTCACAAGGTGCGTCAATTTTCGAAGAATTCCAATTTTTTTTTGTAATTTCAAGTAAAATTGAGATATGTTTTGTTTCTCATTTTTCCTCGAGTAGTCATGAGCAGGCCCATCCGCTGGGGCCCGCTTAGCGTTGAATTTTGGGGCACGTTGTATAATGCAGAGCTCCTTGTGAGCACGTTACCTACAGGATGGAAGGGACTAGACATCGGATTATAATGCACTATCAAAGTGCCAAATTATGCACTTAAATGGGCGACATATGCACCGCAAAATACCGCTAATGCTATTTATTATTAGAATTTGCGTTTTATTTTACCAGAACTTGAAATTTAGCGCTATTTGTGCAGAATCCTCTTCAGGCTTTTGAAATATGAGTTAATTTTCATTATTCGTGGTATACCTATAGAGCAGCGTAATGTAACGCGCCTCACACATCTAGCTAGTGCAATAAGCACTATCCACGAAAAAGTACTAACATATGCAATAACGCGATAAATACGGGCGTTTTACGCATAGTGTTATGCAAACATGCAAATGTATATTATAATCCGACGTGTAATGATGACCGAGGAGTGAGTTAGCCGGCCGTTGTGCAGGCGTCGAGCGGCGACATCAGCTCCAGCACGGACCGCGTGCGCCCCCCGCGGCCCGCGCCCGCGCCGCCCCGCCCGCAGCGCTCCCCGCGCGCCCCGCGCACGCCGCGCACCCCGCGCCCGCCGCCCGCGCTGCACAAGCGCCCACACTACGACACATCATACTGTGAGTACCGCGCTCTGCGCAGTGCGCACACGATCTACACAATCACCTGCGGCTCCATTCCCCGACTATATTGGCGTCGGCTTCCAGTCTAGTCGGATGCTGCTGAATACAAGTATTTAACATGGAGCGCTGCATATCTGGCCTCCACAACCCAGTTAGTTCTAGATAATACGATACCCCTTGGTAAGACTGTTAGTCAGACTTTCGGGCCACTGACTTCCTGTAAGGACATGGCACCTATATGTAATGATGGTCACCCATCCTCGGATCGACCTCGGCAAGCACTGCATAACCTCGAAGATCAAGGTTCGATCGTTATTATGTAGCCACTAGTCCCTCTAAAACAATTAAACAATATGAACACTGCACGTTATAGCAACGGTAGGTGCCTGCCCACTCGGTACTGAGACCTCGCCAGCCAACCTCAGACAGATCTTACACGATAAAGTTTCGTAGGCTACGGCAGACAGCAGCAGCTGTCGTAATGCTGCGACATGTCGTTGCAGTGATGATTCCGAACCCAACTGCAGATGGCTGTAGCAGACGGCAGCGCCGTATTCCAGTTAGTTCTGAATGTTCCGTGACACAAGATGTCTGACCTGTTTGGGATTAGCGATCGCGATCGGTGGCACTACTGAGCTGCGGTCGGGCGACACGTCGTCTGCGATCGTGCGACGTGTAGTCAGGCGACGTGTCGCTGGCTGCGGAAGGTATCTCATATAGAAATACATAGAAACAGTAGTGTCACAGCGACACGTCGTCTGCTGCAGGCTGCTGTCTGCAGTCGGCTACGAACTCGTGCCTTCACATTGTCAAGTCGGAACAGGTCACCGCGACACTCGGAGTCGCACTCGGTGTCGGCGTGGCGTGACCCCCGACTGATAGCGCGTGGAGGGCGCCGCCGCCGCGAACAAGCTTCTTTGTGTACTTACAAAGTATTGTTGTGTCTGAATAAGAATCGCCTTTCAACTATAAAATTCGACGCAGACTGTAAAGCGCAGGCCGCACCGCCAGCTAGCAAGCGAGCGACGCGGGAGAGGCATCGTTTCACCTCTTTTAGGGTTCCGTACCGAATTGGCAAAAACGGAACCCTTATAGATAAACTATTAGGACTACACAGTTGAAACTTGGTAGGTAGACGACAAAAATAAAAATAAAAAAAGATTAAGGGGGCTCCCGTACATGTAACTAAAACTATATTTTTTCCATTAAACCTATACGTGCGGGGTCTATAGATAGGTCTTCAAAATGACATTGAGGTTCCTAAAACCATTTTTTCTCAAAGTCTTTCGTTTGACAGATAGGTAGACACTTCCAAAGTGGTAAAGCTTCCTAAAGGAGAATTATTTCCACCTTTTAGTGTTTTATTTTGGAAGTCTGTTATATTTTCTTGCAAAATATCTTTTATTTTACCCTTTTTAGGTCGCGGTGGTTGCGGTATCTCACACGAATCCTTATCAAGTAACAATTTCACATTGTAACTAGAAAATATTTATACATAAAGGCTAATTCAAAAAGTACGTAAGCAAACTTAATACAAGTTATATGGAACCACCGCGCGAGCTTCTACCAAATGAAAAAATAACCACTTACATCGGACCAGTAATTACGTAGAAATCGGTGAACATACTTGAAAAAAAAGATGCTGGTGGAAAACATATCCTCTTTCTTTTTTTGAAGTCGGTTCAAAAATAAATAATTTGCCTTCATTTCACGTATTATTAGTGGTGGTAGTAAGTTCCGTCCTACCCCCATGTTTAGTAACGCGGCACTCGTTGCGAGATTCACACAACTGTTAGTACGACCAGTTCAGTTCGCGAGCGTGTCACGGCGGGCTCTGGGAGACCAAGCCTGTTACCAGTTTACATTGTTGTGTGTAGTGAATGTGCGAAGCTGTCGAGATGGTGTTCCAGATCGCCGAAGGTACCGAGATCAGGCGGCTCTAACAATACACCCATCACAAGATGTGCTTCCAAAGTTTTGTGTATCGCACGGATTTAAAAAAACTGTCGTAATGCGTAAATTGCAGTTTTGAGATATACACGTTTTAAGATCGTTTTGTGTGCTCACCGATGCTTTGCGTTAGTAACCCTCGCTCATGTCGTGCGGTGCCTTATTTCCCACTTACACTTTTTTTTTTCAAATAAAGCAAGTGTAGTATAACCATAATTTTTGTGTTATGACAGATTTTTTTAGGGGAATGCGATTTTTTTATCTTTTGTTTATGTCCACCGTGTGTCCATGCAATGAGCTGTGGGCTAACATAACCACTATGTGGGGCCCTGACAGTCAGAAGACGTCGCGGCAGACCTCGTCGGAGACGGCGGGACGTGCTTGGCAAAGCCGACGACCAGCCCTCTAGCCGTGGGTCCTGGGAGTTGTGGGGCTTACAGTCTCCTTTGGATTATTTAGCAGAATTACGCCATAAAAACTATCGTTACACAAGATGGAAGGGACACCGACGCTAAAACAAAACGGTTACCACGTAATATTTGTCATCGGTAATCCGACGAGAGATGTCAGTGTGTGGGCTTCAGAATGATGAACTGAACACGTGACAACCGTTCAACCGTACAGCGTCCGTGGCGCTTCCACCCTGTATCGGCATTCATTCATTTATTTAGTCATTAACAATGCACATTGTGTTGAACATTACATATTAAATAAGAATATCGCATGCAGAAACAAATACATTTAAAAGCCTATTCAAGTTGAAGTGAATGTTTAGTTCAAGTGTCAGTTGAGTTATGTAGGTTCCAGTCAGTTGTTTGTCTTGTAAGCTCCACTTGCTGCATCTGCAGCGTCTCGTAGGATTCAGTACCCACATCCCAAACGTGACATCCTCAGTCCCTTGTGTTATGTAGAGAAGTATTTACAACCACACCAGCATACGTCCCAACAGTGTGACGAGCGGTCTTACCAAGCTTATCGCATCACCCAGTACTGACCGGGTCGTCGAGGTCAGACGGGGAGGGAGTGTCTCCACATACAATACTGGTATATAGCTGCTTGCGTACTTCCCCGACTGTGACTATATTACAGTCTATGTATGTATATGTCGGCCTGTTTCTGGTCGCAGATGGTGAGCCGCCGGCAAAGCGCCCCGCGCCCTCCATCCGCGTGGGCAGCGGCTTCAAGTGGAACCTGCAGGTCAGAACTACTCATCTATACTAATATTATAAAGCTGAAGAGTTTGTTTGGTTGAACGCGCTAATCTCAAGAACTGCTGGTCTGAATTGAAAAAAATGTTTGGTGTTGGATAGCCCATTTATCTAGGAAGGCTTTAGGCTATAACATCACGACCTATATGAGCGGACCATCAATGAAAAATGTCGACCCAGTCTCTCTAACCCTCTCTCTCTTATGTGACGCAGACGAAATTGCGCGGGTCAGCTAGTGCTATGATACATGGGACGTCAACATAACTGGCGAAATATACGTGTACTATTAGGTGCACCTCTGCCGAACCCTTCGGGGGTTACAGGCTTGATGTTATGTGTGATAATTACATATCAAATTAATTACCATAATGTTTTTATACAATACAGTTACACAAGAATGCGCGCCTGGTGACGCTGTATGACGTTCGGCAGTAAAGTGTCTCGTATGGCAGCGTGTGTGTGACGTGTGTGTGTGTGTGTGCTTGCAGACGCTCGCGGCGGCCGCGGACGCGGTGGAGTCGGGCGGCAAGTCGCCCGTGTCGGCGCTCAACGAGCTGGGCGTGCGCGTGGCGTACAGCGTGCTGCGCCAGGGCGGCCCGGCGCACTGCCCCAGCTTCCACGTCGCCGTCACCGTGAGTACTGTATACATACTGTACAGTGTACAGGGTGGGTGGAGGTGGTACCGCCGCACAAACGGTTACCGCGTATTCAGTACATCATACTGAACTCATAGATGTTTTTTAACTTGGAGGATTCAGAATGATGTGCTGAATACGGGTTTATTCCGATCCCCCTGGAGGTAGTTGCAACTATTTGTCGCATCTACCGCCACTAGTGGTGGTTGCGCCTCATTCAGTCGCATTTGCTCCTGCCTCTGAACCCTAAAAACGGTTTTTTTAGGGTTCCGTAGCCAATTGGCAAAAAACCCTTATAGATTCATCATGTCTATCTGTCTGTCCGTCCGTATGTCACAGCCACTTTATTCCGAAACTATTAGGATTACACAATTGAAACTTGGTAGGTAGATGTATTCTGTGAACCGCTTTACGATTTTTGTACAAAAATAACTGATTCCCCATACATGGAACTGAAACTAATTTCTTTTTCATTATCAATCAAAAAGATATACACTTCCAAAGTGGTTAAATGTGTGTCCCCCTCTAAATTCTAAAGTAAGAAGAGGAAAATTCTGAAAAATCGTAGAACGTAATAAAAACTTTCAAAATTTGAATAAGATTTGATGTTTAGTTTTTGAGATATGGGACGTTTTCATCAAACTGCATTAGTAACTTTGTTTTTCATTAACATACTTTGAAAAACAAATTTAGTGTTGCTGTTGAATGTAATGCTATACAACATATGAATGAGCCTTCAAAATATTTTTGTGGTGCTACGGAACCCTGTGTGCGTGTGAGTACGACTCGCACTTTGCCGGTTTTTTTGTTAACACAGAATGAAAAAGCCTAACACAAATCAAATTAAATAATAATTAGAATGTAATGTAGGCTTGTGTTTGCGATTTAATTGGATGCAGTAAAGTGCAAGTGATCGTGTATCGCACGGCCGCAGTATCTAGATCGATGTGTGAAACATGTATTTTCAATATTTAAATCCATGCTATCTACGAATAAAACACGATACTAAACGACGTTTTTCCGGGTAGCCTCGCCTTAGTGATAAAATCATATGATTAGTGTCCTTGTGGCCAATCTGGTAATCTCTTCACCGTTTGCGGGCCCAGGTTGGCCGCTGTAGAAATAATCGGGCCAAATGGGGTATCATCGACCCGTCCCAAACACAATGTCAGTGAGGAGCCCCTCTGCAAGATATGCCCCACCTCCTTTCTTGCCCATCCTGCACAGCCACCTGCACGACAGAGCTGTGCAGGTGGCTATGTACTGGTCGGGTATTATTCGAGTCTATCGACACACAAAGAAGAAGTGTCCTTGTCTAAGATCTCTCTCGGCAGTTCGGCACTCCTGGAACAGCTACATCGCTGACAGCAACAAAATAAAACCCTACAAGTGGTGCATTGTTTATATCGACCGCGATAAACGCAAAAACATAAAATGATAAGATAACGACGGAGTCGTGTCGTCAACTCGTCAGTAGTTAGTAGTGCCTGTACATAGTGAAGCGACCGCTTTCAAAGGAATGTCTTCACTGAACTGAAGGCTTGTGTTCTACCGGTCGCGCAGTGAACGCGTGATTGTTCGTGTGTCGGACGTGGCGCTGGTGAGGGTACAGTCATCGCCACGAGTCTAGCGGCCCCTTCATACGACCAGCGTCATTTTCTTGTTGCGTCTTCTTCTCATGTTTGTTGTCTAATGTGTATGAAGACCCTTAACGGAGCCGAAAAGCACTTGTTCTCCCCGCCATCGCGGTAATTTTTTTTTGTTCTGGACCATACCTGGGAACCCTCTTGTTACTGAGATATTGGCGGCCAAATTTCCAAATTTTTCAGAAGTTTTGCTAATGTTTTAACTCACGACTCCCGTACTATTCAATCCATCCGTCAGCACAATGTTTTGAGTGTGTTACATTGAGTCCTACCGTAAACCCTGGTTTTGCACCCCAAAAAAAGTCATTTTGCAGCAATCATTTTTGCGTAGAGTTACTTAGTTTGATGTACAGTCACGACCTCTAATATGTATACACTTTCCTATATTTAAAAGCAATTTGCGCGTGAAATAGCGATTGTAACTTGGAGATAGGAACTTTTTCATAAAAATATGAGTTCCAGAATATTATGTTCGTAACAACATGAAATTTTAATCAGAACAGTAGGAGAAAAATACTTTAAAAAGTTGTTAAGTGTTTACATATTGGTGCTCGTGACTGAACAGAATGCTTAGTTGACGGCTTCGTAACCGTTCGGGACCGTTTACACCTTGTGTAGTGCAGATAACGAATACTAGGCAGTAGTAAGTAATCACAATCAGTGTTGTGTGAGAGCTCACAGCACGTCGGTCACGTACAGACAGCCGCGGAATACGTTCAGATAGCGAGCCTGGTGTAAGGCACGTAGCTGGGGTACAGTGCACAGTCGCACAAGATGGACGTGAGTGCGCGCTCGCTGGCGGACATCCGCGCCGCGCTGGGGGGCCGCAAGCACCCCATCAGCGTGCTCAACGAGCTGTGCGCGGGGTTCAGCTTCGCCCTCGTGCGCAAGGTGGGCGCCGAGCACACGCCCTCCTTCCTGGTCGCTGTCACTGTAAGTGCAACCTGCGAGCACACCGGGGACTGCGGGGAGAGCGATTTATCTTTCTCCAACGGAAATTCATACGTAGCTAGTGTTAACAAGACACCAATTCCAATGTTTAATGTCGAGAAGAGAAATCTCACTGTGTGTTGTTATTTCCTCTTTTATTATATGTATGTTGCTGTGCGCCGCGACTTTTGTCCGCGTGAAATTAGCGGTGTGAAATATACTTTACGACCTATTCTCATACCTACCAAATATACATAAAAATCGGTCGAGCCGTTTCGGAGCAGTGCGACCACAAACACCGTGACACGAGATTTGTAATAAGATAGTTTCGTTAATGGCCGTGAAAAAAAAACAACGACATTGCTCCATACCTTTCGGTCATTGTATTTTCTTGTTTTTGTTGAACATATATAAAATTGGGTGCCATCCGGGGCTCGCGGCAGGTGGCGGACCTGCGGTTCTCCGGCTGGGGCCACAGCAAGCGCGAGGCGCGGGCGGCGGCGGCGCGCGCGTGCCTGGGCGCGCTGCTGGCGCGCGCCGGCCGCGTGCTGCCCGCGCCCAGCCCGCACCAGGACTTCACCAGCGACGAGCCGCACAGGTTCCCGGGTCAGTGCTCTACACTTAAGAGAGGGTTCATTCTGAAAGTCGGCAACGCCGCAAATAGCTTTCAAATATTTCACTGTTGTGATAAATAATGAAATGTCTCTCTGTGTTACACTTACACATTGGTTATAAGTTACAATAAACAATATCGTGGCACTATATTTAGTTTTAGGTGCAAAAAAAGCATTTGGAAACCTCTCAACTGCTTCTTCCACGCTTACAACTGTTTGGACAGCTAAGCCAGTCGTAGGATTGCAATCTATAATCAATATTTTTGTGCAGCGCGTCTCCCACGTTTCATAATTCCCTGACTCTCAGAATGCACGCTCTTAACGATCCCCGCAGCCAACATCTTTCATTTCCACTCTTACATCCGCGCCCCCGAAAATCAACAAATCGTCGCCCATGATGGAAATGAGAGAATATTCGTAGCCGCCATCTTGAATTTTCATTTGATCATCAGCGCCCTGGACTAGATCCGCTCGCACTTCTCTTCAATGCATTATGAGTGTCGACAAGTCCATACAACTCCATAGTGTATGAGGTTACGTGAGAGAGGGTTATCATCACAGATATAGGCACCTAGATAACCCAAGAGCACCTACTTCGCGTGCCCGCCTTAAGTATTGTATGCCCTCTCAGTGCCCAGCACCCAGCAACAACATAAATAAACAACAACGTTACGACTCTTTAAAACTCAAGAACTTCATTCTAGACATTTAAAGAACAAAAACGTAGTCTGTTTTGTGTAGTAACTTGTTTGTCATCATCTGCCTGCCTTTCCCCAACTAAATTGGGGTCGGCTTCCAGTCTAACCGGATGCAGCTGAATACCAGTATTTTACATGGAGCGACTGCCTATCGGACCTCCACAACCCAGTTAGTACTGGGTAATACGATACCCCTTGGTAAGGCTGGTTGTCAGACTTTTTGGGCCACTGACTACCTAACGACTGTCGATCTACAAATGACACCCTGGACCAACGGCTTAACGTGTTTTCCGAGGCACGGAGGAAATCGGTATGTAATGGGTGGTCACCTATCCACAGAACAACCTAGGCAAGCACGGCTTAACCCTAAGATCGACCCGAGCGGCTGTTATTATTTAGCCACGAGCTCCTCCGTGTACTAATGTTTATAGTAACTAATCATTGCTTGGTTTTCATACGGATCGTGATACTTGCGTTATCTAGGTATATCTACATCTGTGGTCACGGAATACGTTTCATTATATTTATTTAACGAGTCGTGGTCGGTGTTTTGGCTCAATGGTCGTTTTCGTCATTTGAGCCCACAAATGCGAATGGTCGCTCCTGAAGGCGGCGCACTCGTGGCTCAGTTCTGGGCCGACACTATCTAAAAGAATGCTCGGCCGTCAGCCAGTGAGTGTTTCCCGTTGACGTGACCTAAAGGCGGTCGCAACTGTGCCAAAAAGTCCGACCGCTTTAATGAGTCCTCTCGAAGGTATCAATTTAAATGGAATATTCAGAAGGTTGATGACGTATTGGTTCAATTAGTATCATAATACCTACGTGGATTATGGTTATTTTAAAGCAAATAACCTGTGGGATATTGTTAGGACTTGTGGACGCTTAATGTGCCTTTGATGGGGCAAGGCGGAGGACTCATTCGAGCAGTCGGTCTGTAGCTAATAAGCGTGTGCTTCGTTGTTCAGTTTCGGAGTTCCAATGCCTGGAGCCGAAGGTGAAGGAGCTGCCTCCGCCCGAGCCCGCGCCCCTGCCCGCGCCCCTCCCCGCGCCCGCCCCGATTGACGTCACCAACGGAAAGGAAGGTATCTGTTCATAATGTGATTGCTGAGTTGCATTTCATTTCATGTTTGCAATTATACCAAAAATCATTTTTTAATGTTTGTCTATCTGTTTGTTGCGGCGAGTCTCAGAAACGGCTGGACCGATTTTGACGGGACTTTTACTGGCAGATAGCTGGTGTTATAATGAGTGAATTTAGGCTTATTTAGAAAAATAATTAGGTTTCCATGCAAAAAATTCAAACCCGTGACATTTTTAACAAAGTCCATCAATATTTTAATTGAAGAGTGTCCATTGTCTACTTTGGAGATTGTCCCCGCTTTGTAATGTAACGGGCAACTGCAGGACTGTCACAAGTTATTGTGCCTCGTGAGTTGTGACCGTGGCTGTAGCTTCATCTTCTTGGTTTTCGACGTTTCAAAAGTGATCGTGTTATTGAAATAAATGCTTCTCACCCTAAGGCTGCGTTTCCACCAGAGATGAGCGAGGATGCGTAGCGCGGGATGTGTGTGGAACTAACCGATACTATCGCTAGCTGTGCGATCGGTTAGTTCCCCACACATCCCTCGCTACGCATACTCTCCTCAGAAGTAGCCGTTGAGATGTTGGGTTGCATGTGGGCAGTGTGCGCGGACAGCGCGTCGCTGTTCGGCGCGGCGGCGGTGGGCGCGGCGCACAAGAGCCCCATCAACGTGCTGTACGAGAACTACTCCGGGCTCGCCTTCACCTGCACCTTCGGCGACGGGTCGCCGCTCTCCGAGACGCAAGGTACTGTGCCCGTCACCAGCGTCCCTGACCACCACGACCCAGTACGTACTGGGTAATACGATACCCCCTGGTGAGGCTGGGTCATACATTTTGACCGTGCAGGTATTGCACTTTTGTAGGAAACAGCAGATTTTTTTACCAGAACTACCGATGAAAATGTCTGTGTGACGGGGTTCGGAATGATGTACTGAATACGTGGTACCCGTGCGTGCGTCGGTGCCCCTTGCACCCCGTACGAGTTGCGATCCCAGCCGCAGTATTGATTCTATTAGTAGTTGATTCCACACCATACTCGTTGGTTCCATCGTTAAAGAGGTCTAAACAGTAAGGCTCCGTGTTTGTTACAGCGCCGCTGCAGCTGAGCCACAGCATGCGCTTCAAGGTGGTCTGCCAGATCAAGGAGCACAAGTTCGAGGGATACGGTGAGTCTCGCTCCGACACATACACACACATGTCAACAGCCCCTAGTGGCGGCACCGTCGGACCGCTCAGGCATATGTCTCGAGTTCGAACCGACTGACCTGAGCGCGCTCCTCTCATTTTTCGGGTTCATGTGCGTATTGTATAGTTATCACTTGATTCGGTGAAGGAAAGCATCGTGCCTGAAAGATATTTTTTTCATGTTAAGCCAAGTCAGAGGCCCATGGGCGGTAGAAAAACTGTGACACAAGGTTAGGCACTAACCACGCTATAAAGAAAGAACAGCTCCTTCACGAAGCCGTCAACCAAGCATTGTGTACAAAGTAAGTAACTTTACGCAAGTATTATTGCTTGGAAACAACTTTTTTTTTGAGTGAAAAATCACGGTTTACGGTAGGACTCAACGTTACCCACTCAACACTTTGTGCTGATGGATCCATTAAATAGCACGAGGGTCATGGAGGTATTTAAAGCTATAACTTTAAAACTTGAATTGAAATAAACTCATGATTTAGAACAGGAAAATGATCGCAATGACAGAAAAGACCCTTAACGAAGCCGAAAGGCACTTGTGCTCCACAAGTGCCTTTCGGCTTCGTTAAGGGTCTTTTTACATCCGTTAAACAGGGTGTAAGGGACAGCCCTCCACAACTGACAGGGTGCATTCAGCTCCATATTTTGAATCATATTCCATCAGAATTTTGCTCAGGATTTTTATTTTTTCAGTTTCTATTCCTTTATTTCAATGTAAAATTACATTCCATGTACGCAGCACTCCATTTATGTAAATAATACGGCTAAAATTAAAAATCCAACAATGGATGTTGAAATACTCTATCGAACGACGCGTGAAATCAGCTCTTCCTGCCTAGCTACAGAGTTCATCGAACTCGTCGTCGCGCTTGCCGTCCGCTACGTGCGTTTTGCCACGGTAACGATACATTGCGTAAGAGGAAATATAAGGAAATACAACTCAAACTTATTGGATTCCCATAACATTCCTGAAATAGTTTCTGGTACCGGTCATCTTAGTACGATATACTGAATTCACGTCATCAGTTTGTGGAGGACTGTCCCTTACACCCTGTATAATATCATCAACTACTAGCGGCCCGTCCCGGCTTCGCACGGGTATAACATGCACGACGCGACAGCGTTTATTTTTTCTATTTCTATGACTTACTAGCACTTTGCCCGCGACTTCGTCCGCGTGGGTTACGTACTACCATTACCACAATTAGTACCATTCTGGCCCAATAGATGTCGTTGCATGTATCTAAATTCTTCTATACAAATTTTCACAGCCCCTCAAACCCTCTCAGGAGGTAATTTGGAAAAACAAAAAATGCCAAACTTCATAATTTACTTAGATAGATGTTCGTGCCAAGTTTCATGTTTATTAACACAAGTAATAAGATTTTCCATACAAACAAAATTCCCCCTTTTCACCCCCTTAAAGGTTAAATTTCCAAAAACCCCTTCTTAGTGCTCCCCTACATTATAATAGGAAGCCGTGTATAAAATTTCACATTCCTAGCCCCAGTAGTTTCGGCTGTACGTTGATATGTCAGTCAGTCAGTTCTCCTTTTATAAATATAGATTAAATTCGTAATATCTATTGATTGGAATAGCCGATTTGAACAATTCAAAAAGTAATCTACATGAATTGAAACAGTCTTGAAAACAATATGATTTATTTGGATAAGGATTTAAACAGAAGTATGAATAACACGGTCTAATTTTGGTCGGTATTTCTATCAACTTTTAAAATGTAAAAAGTGGTTATTGTGACATATCGATAATAGTTGGACATATAGTATTGCAAAGTTTTTTGTAGTTATTGATATGTTCTTTAATATTGTAGAACATACTTTTGTTCTATCATCAATAGTTTCCGCAGCGCATGCGACGTAAGATGTTTTATGGCATTTTTTTTACACCTTGGGTTACGTTACTAAAGTTTTAGTAAGGATTCATTTTTTGAGTTTATTCAATACAAACATACACACACACACACACAAATACAAATCTTTCCTCTTTATAATATTAGAAGATAATGATAGTACGTTCACAGGTACATCACCTAAGGTTAAATATTCGCAAGGGTGGTGAAGGTACATCATTGTTGGTTCTCACATCATGCGATCATAACAAGGACATGCCTTCTCACCCGACTACGGCAAAGCCAAAAGGAAGGGTTATGATTTTAGTAGTCGTGAATGTGTAAAGTTCCTCAATACGCAATAAAAAAGGGAGGATCCTCTGACCAGACAGGAATTGTGTCTGGTGGGCTACTGTCGTTTTGTCTGTGTTCTTAGCTCGCGGAGAACTCTAATATCGCGATCTATGATTTGTTTTTAGTTGTTCGTTTGTGTCATAGATGGCGCTGTAATACTTTTTGTAGTATGCCGCTAGATTTGTAACATTTTATGTTCCGTCATAGCGCTTCACTCTGAACCGATTCGTTATTACGGTCCAGGTGACATAGATAGGTATACATTTTATGCGATCAATGCTACATCAAAACAGTGGCTTAGCACTATAGCAGGCTTTTTTTTGCTTTCCTTTTTGTGCAAATGATGTCAAGTCTCTTTTCTCGAATTCAGGACATTTTGCAAGTAATTTTGTAGTATTATGTTGGCCTTTCCGAACTCACTCATGAGATATGTCGTAGGCTCGAGTAAGAAGCTAGCCAAGCTGGCGGCCGCGCGCTCCGCCCTCGCGGCACTGGAGGACACGCGGCGCGACTCGCCCCCCTGCGCGCCGCCCGCGGGCGCCCTGCACCAGACCCTCGCTGACCACATCGGCAAGTGAGTACACACACACACACTGTAGCTCCGCCCTCGCGGCGCTGTAACACGCGGCGCGACTCGCCCCCCTGCGCGCCGCCCGCGGGCGCCCTGCACCAGACCCTCGCTGACCACATCGGCAAGTGAGTACACACACACACACTGTAGCTCCGCCCTCGCGGCGCTGTAACACGCGGCGCGACTCGCCCCCCTGCGCGCCGCCCGCGGGCGCCCTGCACCAGACCCTCGCTGACCACATCGGCAAGTGAGTACACACACACACACTGTAGCTCCGCCCTCGCGGCGCTGTAACACGCGGCGCGACTCGCCCCCCTGCGCGCCGCCCGCGGGCGCCCTGCACCAGACCCTCGCTGACCACATCGGCAAGTGAGTACACACACACACACTGTAGCTCCGCCCTCGCGGCGCTGTAACACGCGGCGCGACTCGCCCCCCTGCGCGCCGCCCGCGGGCGCCCTGCACCAGACCCTCGCTGACCACATCGGCAAGTGAGTACACACACACACACTGTAGCTCCGCCCTCGCGGCGCTGTAACACGCGGCGCGACTCGCCCCCCTGCGCGCCGCCCGCGGGCGCCCTGCACCAGACCCTCGCTGACCACATCGGCAAGTGAGTACACACACACACACTGTAGCTCCGCCCTCGCGGCGCTGTAACACGCGGCGCGACTCGCCCCCCTGCGCGCCGCCCGCGGGCGCCCTGCACCAGACCCTCGCTGACCACATCGGCAAGTGAGTACACACACACACACTGTAGCTCCGCCCTCGCGGCGCTGTAACACGCGGCGCGACTCGCCCCCCTGCGCGCCGCCCGCGGGCGCCCTGCACCAGACCCTCGCTGACCACATCGGCAAGTGAGTACACACACACACACTGTAGCTCCGCCCTCGCGGCGCTGTAACACGCGGCGCGACTCGCCCCCCTGCGCGCCGCCCGCGGGCGCCCTGCACCAGACCCTCGCTGACCACATCGGCAAGTGAGTACACACACACACACTGTAGCTCCGCCCTCGCGGCGCTGTAACACGCGGCGCGACTCGCCCCCCTGCGCGCCGCCCGCGGGCGCCCTGCACCAGACCCTCGCTGACCACATCGGCAAGTGAGTACACACACACACACTGTAGCTCCGCCCTCGCGGCGCTGTAACACGCGGCGCGACTCGCCCCCCTGCGCGCCGCCCGCGGGCGCCCTGCACCAGACCCTCGCTGACCACATCGGCAAGTGAGTACACACACACACACTGTAGCTCCGCCCTCGCGGCGCTGTAACACGCGGCGCGACTCGCCCCCCTGCGCGCCGCCCGCGGGCGCCCTGCACCAGACCCTCGCTGACCACATCGGCAAGTGAGTACACACACATGTTACTACCAGTGGCGAAGTATGACGCTCAACCCGGCTCGCTGATCCACAGACTGGTGAACGAGAAGTTCAACGAGCTGATGAAGAACGACCTGGTGCACTCCAAGCGCAAGGTGCTGGCCGGCATCGTCATCACCACTCACAACCGCATCGAAGACGCCAGGGTGAGTCGACCGATTGTCATCTTTTCTTTGTTAATTGCATTTTATTTCTTTACTATTTTTATAGTAAAAATAAATAAAACGGGAATAAAATTAACGGCAAGATAATATCAAAATTAATTGTGCTCACACCATAAATTTTTTCTATTATAATTCTATACGTGAGGATTTGTAATTGGCTTTCTGGTGATTATGGTTTCCTTTTTTGTTTGTTTTTATTAGCTGTAAGTCCTCCATGTACTAAAATAAATAAATAAAATGTAATGTAGTCGTTTTCGCAAAATTAGTATTTTTTTCGCAAACTTAGTATTTTTTTTTTCGCAAGTTTGGTATTTTTGTTGGAAATTTAGTTTATTATTTTTCGTCGAATTGTAATTTGAATAAGCTCATGTTTGTTCGTTAAATACAACATTTTTTGCCGGTGTTACTTTTTTGGTATTTCATTTTAACCAAGCTAAGTATTACAGTCGACCAGAGATCGTTGGAAGCTTTGTTATTTCTCCATAAGTACCGTGATACTCGTCACGTGGTCCCCTTGCAGGTGATAGCGGTGACGACGGGCACCAAGTGCGTGTCGGGCGAGCACATGTCGGTGAGCGGGCGTGCCGTCAACGACTGCCACGCCGAGGTACGCGACAGCCACGCGATATGTATACTGTGTGGGCGCCGACCGGCAGGCTCGCCATGCGATGTGGGAGGGGTCGAGTAAAGCGTCGTAATGCCTACTACTACATGAACCAACTAACGAATCCTCCTTTAAAAGCCTATTCAAGCCTAAGCGGTATTCGCTCAGGTATTTAGTATCAAGTTGAGAGCGAAACCCGCGCGGTATGTGCCTCTGCCCGCGGCGGCAGCGAATAGCGCTTAGGTTTGAATAGGCCTTTATTGTTAACGTACGGTATACATAGTGCGCATGTCACATTATTCTAATAAAACTACGAACAGATCTCATGTATCTTAACTTAAACTATGTGCTGTACGTGAAGTGCGTGCATTCGTAACGGTTTGTTCAATTTCGGCGCTCTCTGGAGACCTTCGGCCTCGGCCAAAACTTCGGCTTATTTTGGCCAAAGCCAAAGGGGAAGCTTCGGTTGGGCGCTAGAACTGTGTGAGGAGTTGAATACGATCGAACCTGAGTGTCGTGTGCAGGTGGCGGCGCGGCGGTGCCTGCAGCGACACCTGTACGCGCAGCTGCTCATGTACGCCAACCAACCAGGTGAGCACACACACAAACAGCTCCCTCTTCACCCGCACACACACACGCGCACTCATATCCCCTCACTCACACAAACAGACACACTCCCAGGGTACGGTCAATCGGATGTCAATGGTGACACTTGAACTACGAAAATCACCCTAATTTGTGACTTGACTGTACTCACTTACAACTTTGACTACACTTCAGCACTCATCGTGTATGTTCGGAAATACGAACGCGTAACGATGATATCGGTATGTAGATATGGAGCTGTTTCGACCATGGCTACACTTGTATTACTTATTGTGTGCTAGCTGCTGCTCGGGCCGTCGTCCGCGTGAATTTATTATATAATACTACTTTTTGCCCGCGGCTTCGCTCGCTGCGTGCTTGAGGTCCAGAACTGACGGCACCATCGCGTAGCTCGTCTTGGCAAATTGGACTCTTTGTGTCTTTTTTTGCTACGTCCAGTAGAGTCAATGTCTGTCGACTGACGAATGCAGAGTGGCCTTAAGAGCTCCAGATGACCGCGAACGTGTGGAGAAGGCACGGGGAGAGGTTTCTGCCAATCACTAGCAGGCCAACCGTCAGTTTCCTGTGAATCAGTTGCGGTTTGACGAGGAATGTTGTCAGTCGCACACACAGTGTCGGCAGTACTGGTACTGGTAGGTCGTCTCGTGTGCGATCAATTGAGGAGATTCTCCAAGTACACGTCTTACTCATGGGATTCATTGGTAGCGAATATATGATCTAATGCAAGACAGTGCCCGACCACACACTACACGTTGCGTGGATGATTACCTGTCGGAGGTGAGAATTACAAAATTGGAGTGGCCAGCACGAAGCCCAGACATGAATTCCATAGAAAACGTCTAGGATATGCTTAAAAGATGAATCAGATGCAGTCCCAACCCTCCAGCGACTATCAGTCAGTTGACAACCGCCCTGGTGGCCGCCTGGGAAGACATAGCCCATGTGGACATTCAAAACATAATCCACAGCTTGCCTGATCGCATGCAGGCGTCATGAGAGCCAGAGGTGCTAGTACCCGCTATTCAATTTTAAGTACCATAGCAGTATTTTGTAAATTTCATTCAAAATTTTTTTTGACAAACTTGAGCGTATTGTCTTTTTTTTTTTGTAATTTGGCAAAATTTTAATAAAGTTCTTCTTTTTTTATGTATCATTCACATTTAAGTAAAAACCCTGTTTCATTTTGATAATAAGCCACATGACGCGCCTGGGCCACATTCCGTGCCGCTGACTACTTTCATGTGCACTCAGTAAAAAACAATGACATTAATGAAACTACAAACAGACACTTCAGTTTTATTTATTTGTACAGAAGTATACAGGGTGTAAGGGACAGCCCTCCGCGAACTGACAGGGTGCATCGTACCAGTTTTTTTTTTTCTTCTCGACAGCCTGTATACAACGTGTAAACAGACCCTTCACCAAGCCGTCAACCAAGCATTCTGTACATCAAACTAAGTAACTCTACGCAAAGAATATTGCTGGGAAACGATTTTTTTTTTTGGGGGGAAAAACGCGTTTTATTGTAAAACTCATTGTAACGCACTAAAAAGTTAGTGCTGATGGATTCTTTGAGTAGTAAATGGGTCATGGATTTAATTAAAGTAAAGTTAAAACCTTTAAAAGTGGTATTTAAAAAAAAAAAATTAAAAGAAATGGAACTTTGACTTGCAATATCTCCGTAACTAGAAGGTTCCCAGGTATGGTTCAGAACAAAAAAATGATCACAATGACGGGGACAACAAGTGCCTTTCGGCTTCGTTAAGGGTCTTTTTACACCCTTTATAGGTTACCAAGGGAACTGGATGGAGGACCAATAGCTCTATGGAATCACACAAACTTCAGTGACAAATGAGAATCTGCAAGCGGAATACGTTTGTCAACAGAGAGAAAACTTCACCAAACAGATCATTACGCGTTTTACGGAGCTTACTCGTAGTTGTTGAAAGGACAACAGCACATAACTTCAAAGCTTTGGCTCTGCGGCGCCACATTCGTGCTAGTTTCGAACCACGTAGGTTACCGAAGAGCATATCTCTTCTGGTAGTGAGGGCAGCGGTGGCCCGTCGGTAGCGGTCCCAACTTACACAGCACTACTACAGCTCGTGGGTCCGAACCCAGCCGGGCGCATTACTTTGTCACCACTGCTCTCAAAACGGCGAAGGAAAACATCTTGAGGCAACCCGCATGTACTAGAACCAGCCATTCGAATACATGTACAGCTACCTACTTCGCTTTGTGCCCGCGCGGTGTGGTGGTAGACTTACAGGCAGTTGTCCAACGTCGAGAGGAGCTTGTCCCAGCAGAGGGAACACTACGGGCTGATTGTGATACAGGGAGGAAGGGACGGCGACGCACACACGATTGTTACGTATTCTGTACAGCATTCCGAAACAATAGCTTGCAATAGTGCAATACCTACACGGTCAAAATGTATGAGGATTTCGTTAACTATTTCAAGGGTTTAAATTTTATTGTACGGAAGGCTATTCTAAAATAAAAGTAGCCTATGTTACTCCTTATAACTACAGCTATGTGCCAGGAAAGTCCCGTCAAAATCAGTCCACCCGTTTTGGAGATTAGCCGGAACAAACAGACAGACCGTCAGACACAAAAATTTAAAATAATGTTTTTTTTTGTGATAGTACCGTGTATACTTTTGTAATATGCATTCAGTAACAAACCGTTATTTTTAAATTACAAACAGACTCTTGTATTTTACTTATAGGAGTAGATGAACAATTTCTATTTTCTGGTTTCGGAATGATGTACTGAATACGTGGCAGTCGTCTGTGCGCCGAAGTCCCGTCCGCCCCGTACTTATACCCTGTTCTACTTGATCGGTACACGTGAGTCCAGACCCTAGCCAGCCGCTCGAGGAGAGCGACGTGGAGCCGCTGCCGGGCGGCGGCTACCAGCTGAAGCCGTCGCGCGCGGTGCACCTGTACGTGAGCACGGCGCCGTGCGGCGACGGCCGCATCTTCTCGCCGCACGAGCACCACCACGCCGAGCCCGACAAGCACCCCAACAGGTCAGAGCTATTGTTACAATAGTTGCAATAGCAACCGTAACGTCACGTGAATAAAGTTGACTGTGATTTAGGCAGACTGTCTAGCTAGGGGCAAGGGGGTAGCAACGCGTCAGCACCGTTGTTTGTACAATGACGCAAATTCCGAGTTAAAATAACTGTGAAAGGATTGCAGAAGCGAAGCCTTCATACAACCCGATTCCTGCCGGCTTCCCTTCATACAACCCGATTAATTTTTAGTGCTAATTAATTTTTATATATATTTAAAATATAAGAAAATGTGCGCTTCACTTTTGGCTTCACCCTAACCTAAAATGTCGCTTCTCCGCTAAGAGCTGACCCTAACGGACGGCACGTGGCCCTGGACTCGCACGAGGACACCCGCTGTGCTGACTGCAAGTGTTTAACTTTGATAAGAACCAGTATGATATGTTCATTAGCTAGCGGTTCATTGAATATTTATCAGTGAACGCTCTGTGTGTGGCACAGGCTGGCGCGCGGACAGCTGCGCACCAAGATCGAGTCGGGCGAGGGCACCATCCCCGTGAAGAACTGCAACAACATTCTGCAGACCTGGGACGGCGTCATGCAGGTGTGTAGTACTGCAGTGGGGGGGGGGGGGACTGTGCCGTGTTGTGACTCACTGTGTCCGCGTCATGGTTGGTAGACTGGGGAAATGAAATCCGCGTATCAGACTGTTAAACTTGAGAAATCAAGTGATATATTACAGACACAGACACAGAATTCAGTACTTAGCACTGGCGGATAGAAAGTGCGGTGGGAGGCGCTGTTTCTTTTGAATAAACATAATGTTGTGTACCCCATTTGTTTAAGTGTGTGTGAATAGAAAACAGCAATAGGCTCGCGCCCCTTATTTACATGGGACTTAAAACCTAAGTGGCAACATGTGGGGGTACTATTTTATTTATTTTTAGGTATACCTCCGCCTAACGCTGCGGGGATTACATTCGTGATGTCATGTGAACATAGAATGGGGAATAAAGTTGATGTAGTAACCCTGGTCCGTGTGCGTCGCAGGGCGAGCGCCTGCTGACGATGTCGTGCTCGGACAAGGTGGCGCGCTGGAGCGTGTGCGGGCTGCAGGGCGCGCTGCTGTCGCGCCTGCTGCGCCCCGTGTACCTGCAGTCGCTGGTGCTGGGCTCGCTGCTGCACCCGCACCACATGTACAGGTCAGTGTCGCACACGCAGAGCGCACCGTGCGCCCGCTAATGTAATATCCATGTCGAACTGCATGTTAGACTCGGCGACTGGACGCGCTTATTGACCAATTTCAAGGGTTTTAATTTTTTGCACGGAAGCTTAATTATTTTTCTAAAATTAAAGTAGCCTATGTTACTTAGACCTTATAACATCAGCTATCTGCCACTAAAAGTCCTGTCAAAATCGGTCCAGCCGTTTCGGACATTAGCCGGAACAAACGAACAGACCCAAATTTTTTATTAAAAGTGCCGTATATTTTCATATGCATTCAGTAAAAAGCAGTTATTTTACACTTCAGTTTCATTTATTTGTATAGACGGCGGCTGCGAAACTTTACAAAACGTTCGTGAAGGCTGTCCTTTGCGGTTTTTAAGAGCGTTGATGTCGAATGTCGATATCATCATAGCACACAGTTCATTTTACAATCCACGGTAAGATTTTTTGGATGGATTGTGTGAGGAATGCCATGAAAGATAAAGGAGTAAATGGTAGCGTGACGGTTGACAGAGGAGAATGGAAGAAAACAACGTGTTGCGCCGAGCCCGACTGACGTGGGACGAGGGCAGGAAGACGATGAGGAAGATTTTAACAGAATGTGATAGTAAGTGGGCTAAGATGGCGATAACATTGTAGGCGAAGTAAATAAAGGAACAACAAATATTTTCCAAGACTTATATTATCAACTAGAACTACACACGATCCTGTCTACTCTATCGAGAAGGGCGCCGCGCGGTGCGTGATCAGGTAGTAGCTGCCTCGCGCCCTGCGAACACACAATGGTCACATCATACCACACGAACTTATAACGGGTGTAAAAATACCCTTAACGAAGCCGAAAGGCACTTTTTCTCATTTCGATCATTTTGTACTGGACCATACCTGGGAACTTTCTAGTAATGGAGATATTGAAATTTTTTTTTTTGAATACTAATTTTCAAGGTAATAACTTAACTTTAATTACCTCCATGACCCGTTTACTAATCAGAGCACCCATCAGCACAATGTTTTGTGATTTTTACCCCAAAAAAAGTCGTTTCCCAGCAATATTTTTTGCGTAAGGTTACTTAGTTTGATGTACATTGCTTGATTGACGGCTTCGTGAAGGGTCCGTTTACACCCTGTATACGAGTTTAAACAACAATCTAGAAAATTTTGTAAAACCCCATGATTTTTGTACATGTCCACCACAGATCACCGATTTTATACTAAAACGAGTGTACAGTTCGCTCGGGGGCTTACTAACTATAACTGTACCCTGTAACTCTAAAGCGTGCACACACATACCTGCGAGCCTGCCTCACCCGCTGCCAATCGTGAGGCGGTCCCCCTTGGGCGCGAGCCCGAACACTCTCTTGACGAAGGCCGCGAGCCTGGACTCGTTGCCGAGCTCCAGCGCGTACGTGACCGGGGGCAGCGCGGGCGGCGCGACGCCCACGTACTTGTTCTGCTCCTTGGTGACGTGGCTGAGCTCGCCGTTGCCGCTCCGCACGAGCGTGTTGATGTCCCTCACTACGCTGATGATGGGCACGACGCTCTTTCGGTTCTTGACTAAGAAGTTCAGAGCTCGGAATATGAAGTTGTCTTCGTTCTCCGAGCGGCTGAACAGCTGTAGGAATCGTTTCTGCCGCTTCTTCGCGTGTCTGTCTGCGTGTTTTAGTACTTCTGTTGTAGTTTTTTTCCCGTGATTTTGTTTTCTCTTCTCGTGGTTTGCTTGTACCCGACTGCTTGGTAGCTCAATCTTCTTTGCTTCACCTTCGACTTGCTCTTCGTTGTGTCTGGTCGAATCGTGAGGATGTGTTCGGTTCGCTGCGACATGTGTAGTTGTTTGGTTGTTATTGTCAACGGGTTTCTCTTGTTGTTTTGTATCTGTGTCATTAGTAAACGTGTGTGTGTTGAGATGTTGTTCGCCTTTCTTGGCCAGCTCGTTGTGGTCAGTACTAGTTGTAGTAACATCACGTTTGACGCGCTTCTCACGTAGGTTATTGCTGGGCGTGTAATGCCTCACATCGTGTGTATTGTGTTTATCGACATCAGTATGTATTTTTGACTTCTTTACTAAATATTTGCGTTGTAGAATATGTTCGACCGCGCGTTTTCTAAAGATTTCTTTTGTTTCTGTTGTCGAGTCCAGTTTTATCCATTTTGATCCGGTTCGAAGCGGTTTGATCTGGTGCAAAGCGGATTTTTGGTTGCTATCGTGTTGATGCTTTGTGTTTGATGTGAGGTAGTAAGTGTAGAAGCCTTTAGTCTGCTCCGAGCCGTCACCTGCAAGCGTGGAGTGTATCATACAATAATGTGCTTTAAGCTAGTGACTATACAGTGCAATATTGTGCGATATTGTGCTGCCATATTTACATGTGTACAAAAGTGGAAAGCTCGTGGACTGCCAATAATACCAATCAAAAAGTACAAGACACGTTGTTCTTGCTCCTGAAATGAGCTTCATTCATTTTTGAAGCCACTGTTTCTTTGAACCATCGATCGGCCGCAGCAAGCTCCTAAAGCCAAGGTGCGAAACAGACTCACAAACACAAGTCGACATGTGCGTGCCCTCTGTGCCTCTACTTGCCAAGCCGACTAGCGCGGTACTCCTTCCTTACTTATGGTCGAGCTGGGCGCCCATGTGCACTGCGGGCGCATGCGCGCAGCGGCCGCGGGAGTACTCGTGCCAGGAGGGGCACGCCGTGGCGAGGAAGCCGCGCGGCCGCAGCACCGACTCCGCGTAGAACATGTACGAGCGCCAGTGGCTGCAGAAGACTGCGGGGAACGGCAGGATAGGAAGGGGCTGTTAGTTCAGGCGGGTCAGTTCAGAATAGGTCATGTCGTGGTCCAAATAAGCCAGTCAGTAAAGTTAAGTTGACCCAGTAGCTGGGTAGTGGAGGTCAGATAGACAGTGGCTCCATATAAAATACTGGTATTCAGCTGCATCCGGTTAGACTGGAAGCCGACCCCAACATAGTTGGGAAAAGGCAGGCAGATGATGATGAGAGTTAAGTTACTGCTCAGGAGCCGTTGTCACTGACAGGGACTCCTCATAAGAGAAATATGTACAGTCAGGGCAATTAAGTGTTCAGCAAATTGACTGACAACAATATACCGTGCTATAATCATTGCATACGACTGTCGTCAACAAGGATTGACAGTTTTAGTTAAAATACACGGTCAAGTTGAAAGCTAAGCGATCATTTCGCCTGACTAAACATTGAATCTTCGCCACTGGTAGTCACACCCTCAACAGTTCGGCGAACGTCTGGTGGAGGCTCCTTTACTGTTAGGAGTAAGTCTAAATGTTAGTTCCCATTGGCAAAACATTCACATTCAACAAGTCGATATCTCTCTCTTTAGGCTGAAAATCAGGACTATTGAACGTCAATTACAAAAGTCAGTCCCCAAAACGCCCTTCGCAACTTCCTAGTGTTCTAGCTGGGAAGAAGAAGTGGCGGCACTACCTCCAGGTTGTCCACCTGCCTTCTGTTAGTTAAGATCTGTTATTGATCTGTCTCTATGCGACTGTTTGGCGAGTGGGACGCACACTGCGCACTGCACACTGCGCAGGGGGTACTCACACTTGTTGAGCAGCAACTGTTGCGGGATGACGACCTCCAGCTCGCAGCCGGGCTGCGGGCTCTTGCCGCCGTTCGGGAAGAAGTCGGCGTGGCCGATGGGCTCCTTGTAGCCTGAGGAACAATCTTGCTTAGTCCGGTGTAAGCAGACAGTCTAAAACGTTCCCTGAGGAAGCCCCACGGCCTCATTTCCTACGAATTGTATCGGAATAGAAAAGTTTTTTACTATTTGTGAATTTTCTGGTACTCAAACTCAATTGGTCCATTAGTTTTTTATCGTTGTATGAAACTGGATTGAATTACCCATTTACTTGCAGACTGAACACTTTTCCCAAAATCTCTCTCTTCTAAGGCCGTTTTCCTGTAGCCACAACGGTTAGAGTACCTGCAGTAACTGCCTGTAGAAACGGTGGCTTACCGAAGATCCCTGCGTCGGTGTGTATGACGTCCACGAAGTGCGCGTCGGACGCGTCGAGGCGCTGCTCTAGGGGCAGGCCGCTGAACAGCGGCAGCGCGGGGTCCAGGCCGGTGATACGCGAGACGCGGCCTGGCGGGGAGTGGCACACGGTTAGTGCTTCAGTTGAGAAGCTAATTTAATCCGTGAAATCAAAGGATCTGAACTAAAAATATGAAGTCTTCGAGTCATGTCTATAGCTCATTGTATTCTTTGAATATAAAGGTTAAGCCAAGTCAGTGAAAATAACTGATTTGTTTAGGTTATGGGTCATGTACACCGGCCGTAGCGTTCTTGGTGCCGGTTCTCATAAGGTGTGTATGATGTATATGTCAGTGTCGTAAGCGCCGAACTGGGTCGTGGTAGCGCTCAGTCTGACTACATCACACACGGTGGTGACATCGCGACAAAAACTTTTACCATGAGAATAGAATATGAAAGTTCCCAGCGTTGAAGTTCATCGGTTTTAGAAACCAGCAGCTCCATATACGATCAGAATATATGAAACAGCATGTTTTATATTATACTAGCTTATGTCCGCGGCTTCGCCCGTGTGGAGTTCGGTATTATACGCTATGTGTCAATCCAGGTTATAATCTATCTGCATCCAAATCCGGTCAGTAGTTTTTGCATGAAAGATTAACAAACATCCATCCATCCTCACAAACTTTCGCATTTATAATATTAGTAGGATAACATAGTTAGGGACGTCTCTTCAACTGTGTATAATAGTGCACACTGTGGTACCTGAGAGGAGCGCGCTGCCCGCGACGCCGGCCGCCTGCGCGCCCAGGCTGTGCCCCACCAGGTGCGTGCTGTTCAACTGCAGGCCCCTGCACACACGACATGTTAGCGACGGTCCTGTGACTCCAACCCCAGGGCTAGTCGACCTGACCATTCCACACCGAAGTGGAACCCCTACTGATATTGTCTGGCCTTATATTATTAACTAGCTTTTGCCCGCGTCTTCGCTTGCGTTAATTTTGAATTTTACAATCAATTCCTAATCACCATCAATTTCTAATATAATTCAATCATGATTCGAAAGACACGTGGTGCCATCTATTTTCATAAGAACGTTATGGTTGTTTTCCTCGGGAATAGTACTTTTACGTGCGTGTGGTCTCACCTGGAGACGAGGTAGTCGATGAAGGCGGCGGCGTGGCGGCCGATGTACCAGGTGTTCTGCGCCGCCGTGAAGTACCAGGGGCCGGCTTCTAGTCGCCGCGCGTCCACCATGATCACGTTCGTGTCGCCGCGCTGCATGTACGCTACAAACACGAGTGTTTCATTCGTACGACCGAAGTCCGCAGGATTTACAAATGAGGCGGATAAGTCGTCTCTTTTTGAATGTCATATTTACAAGAGACAGTCCCCCAAAACGACCGCCTTTCGCGACTTCCTAGTGTTTAGCTGAAGAAGAAGTGGCGGAAGAAACTCGCAGCAAGCAGTCATGGTCCGATGGTAGCCCGACTTCGTGCGCAGCGAAGCACGAAGGTGTCATACCAGCAAATTCCAAACTCCGTAAAGAGAAACCCGGGAATCGAACCCAGGACGGGGGTCCTGGAGACTCATCAGATGCGCTTGCGACCTCTACGATAACGGGGCAGTTCATTTATAGCTGGTGGTTAGTAGCACGTCAACACACGCCTACGCCTTTCTAGAAGGACCTTGGTACCTTCCCGCAGCATGATGCCGCTGCCGTCATCGGGTTGCTCCATGAAGGCGTGGAAGTAGACGACGGTGGGCGCGCTCAGCTCCATGTTGGACGCGAACAGGCGCTCGTCGTCGTTGAGAGCCAGCTCCTGGTACACCGTCGGGTTGTGTCTGCAATGTTACACAAGCTTCCACTCAGTCTCGACACTCTCGACCCAAATGTATGGCACTGATACTTGTACTGTTAGCCTGCGTCTTCCCACTGCTGGACAAAGGCTGTTTCCTGTGACTTACATTTCTCTTCGATCCAGGCTAATGTGGTTCGGAAGCCGAAAAGCACTTGTTCTCATCGTCATTCCGGTATTTTTTTGTGCCGGACCATCTAGTTACAGAGATATTGGAAGTCAAGTTCTAACTTTTTCTTATGTTTTTAATGTTATAACTTTACTTTAAATACCTCCATGACCCCTGTACGATCACCCCAAAATATAAGTAATTTCCCAACAATAATTTTTGCGAAGAGTTACTTAGTACTTAGAGGCATGGAATACCTGATTGACGTCTTCGTGAAGCGTTCGTTTGTATAATATACTGGTATTCAGCTGCACCCGGTTAGACTGAAAGCCGACCTCAACAAAGTTGGGGAAAGGCGGTCAGATGATGGAGACGCAAGCAGTCAGTTACCTGGTGAAGAGCTGGAAGCCGACGTCGCTAGCTTCCTTCACGAAGGGGCACTTGGACTTGTCCACCGGCGCCACCTGCAGCAGCGCGTTCTCGTACTGCACCCCCGGCGGGCCTGCGGGGGGAGAGGGAAGGGGTTATCTCAGTAGGCACCAGTGGCGGAGCGTGAGCCGGGCCGCGGGGCCGCGAGTGACTCCTTGACGGGTTGTGTATCAATGTTTTAGTTCATAAATATTCCGTGTTGGCGTGGGGTTATTTATGTAGAAGAATTTATTTAGCTGTTCGCCATCCACGTTCTCAAACTACCTACTATCTTTCCTCACGACATCTTCCTCATTCCTCCGCATCACGTGCCCGTACCACGACAACCGATGACCACACAGCTCTTAAGTCACCGGCGCCACTTTCAGACTTCCTCTTTATATTTTGCCGAAATTCCGTACATTATTATTACTTTTTCTTTTTGAAACGTTGCCCCGCACTAAGAATTTCTCCTGTATCGTGGGTGCGCTCACAAACATCTAAACTCACAAACAGCCAGACCCGGAACAACTGCCTTTAGGCCATACTAATATTTGTTCCGCGTTTGTGAGAATGGATGTATGTATGAATGTTTGTTACTCCATCACGCAAAAACTGCTGAACGTATTCGGCACACAGATAGTTTATAACCTGGATTAACACATAGGATACTTTTTACCCCAACAGTACGATCTCGTGGGACAGTTACTGACAGCACGCGGGGAAGGCGCGGGCACAACATAGTCTTCCATACTTTCCTCACACTTACATCACGTGATCACGTCTACACCGCAGACTAACACCGCCAGTGATTCATCCATTCAAAGACATCAGCTCAGTGTCACTTGTAATGGGAAAAAAACTATACGGGGTGTAAACAGACCCTTCACCAAGCCGTCAATCAAGCATTCTGTACATCAAACTAAGTAACTTTACGCAAAAAATTTTGCTGGGAAACGAAATTTTTTTTTGGGGTCAAAAATCACATTTTACTGTAAAACTCAATACAATGCGCTCAAAACTTATTGCTGATGGATGCTTTGAATAGTAAACGGACCATGGAGGTAATTGGAGTAAAGTTAGAACCTTAAAAAGTAGTATTTAAAAAAAAACATGTGAAAAAATTGGAACTTTGACCCCCAATATCTCCGTAACTAGAAGGTTCCCAGGTATGGTCCAGAACAAAAAAATGATCACAATGACGAGGAGAACAAGTGCCTTTCGGCTTCGTTAAGGGTCTTTTTACACCCTTTATGTCTCGGTATTAAGATTCATAATCCCATGGCACTAGCATGCCAAAACGTCTCGTGTAATCACAGTGTCACTTGTAGTAGAAAATGAACTGTATAACACCGTGTTAAGGTTCATAATGTCACAGCACTAGAATCCTAAAACGTCTTATACATCATAATTCGTTTGATGTTAATATGAAAACCGCGAGTTGTTACAGAACGTGCGGTGAGCACTCGGAACAACTTACAAAGCGTGAGAACCTTAGGCTGCGTGTTCACCGGAGACGTGCGGATGTGCCCATGGGGGTAGGCGGACACCACAGAACGTCACCGGCTGCGATCCTCACATACTCCTTCCGCCTCGTCCACGTTCATACATCTGGTCATACACACATAATCTAAATTATAAAAGAACGCTGGCGACGTCTATGATGCAAATGACAAACTAAAATCCTGCAGTGCTAGCAAGATACGGCGCCATCTATTAACATAAGAAAGTTTTTTTTTTCTCGGGAACAGTACTTTTTTTTCGGGATGAAAGGTATCTTATGCCTGTTTCTGTACTCCTGACAACGTCGCGTATATGCAAAATTTCAGGATGATCGGTACCTCGATTTAGGCGTGAAAAGGTAACAAACAAACTTACTTTCGCATTTATAATAATTCAATAAGGATTGTCGGCGCTACCCTGTATAGAACTACCCGTCCACAGCCGTCGCCGGGCAGTAGGCCACCACAACACCGCCTGGTCGGAGGACCCTCGCATTTCCATCATGGACACGTATAACCAATCACATGGCTTCACACACATCCCTCGCTACGCGTCCCCGTAAACGCGGCCTTTCTCAGCAATGTTACATTATGTGGAATGGTTCGTAACATTACCTAACAAGTACTCTTGCGGTTCCCCGCACGATTACTGACCCTTGGAGACATGTTACAAGTCGTCATATAATCGAAAAGTTATAACTAAGTAATCCTGTAAACTAATATTATAAATGCGAAAATTTGTGAGGACGTATGGATGTTTGTTACTCTTTCACGCAAAAACTACTGAACGGATTTGGATGAAATTTAGCACAGAGATAGTTTATAACCTAGATTAACACATAGGATACTTTTAATCCCGGTAGTATGATCCCATGGGACAATTATCAAACTCCCCGCGGGCGAAGTCGCGGGCATAAGCTAGTATAAAAAATGTGAAAGTGAGTTTGTGACCCCTGCACACCTAAGGTGGTAAGGGTAGCCTACGTACATACGTCATATATGCAGACATAACATCACGCCTGTAATCCCCGAAGTGTTAGGCAGAGGTGTACCTAATAGTACACCTAGATTCACACACAGACACAGACGTAGTAGGGGGCGAGCCATAGTGGCGAGCCTGTTGCCCTCGACCGGGCACAAACCGTAACTCCGTGGCTGCTACTGAGAAATTCCTGATGGAAAAATCCAATAAAAATTTGCCCAACTGGGAATCAAGCCCAGGAGCTCGTGCTGAGCAGTTGCGATTGCGAGCAGTAGAGCGAGGCCGCGCACTCGTAACGCGGTGTACGGCCTGTGCCTGTCGGGGCGCCGGGGGCCAGTTTTTCCACATTTGCTTAGCAGCCAGTCCGGGCAGTTCACTTGTTGCACAACTTTACATATTTGAGCTCGTCGAGGTGAAAGCGATTTTCATATCCCTTATTGGAGCGCGATACTGACTGACTCCGAGCTCCGAGGCGATATGACTGACCGCCAGCATCCCTAGGGACGCACTGTCGACAGCTAGGACACATGTCACTCCAATGACTAAGTAGTGCCTGGTGGGTGTCCTGCTCCAAACAGTGACGTCATAAAGAAATAAACATTTGTTAAATTGAGATCAGGGCAGGAGAATGACGATGAATGGGTGTCAAGACACCCTTATAGAAGCCGAAAGGCACTTGCTCTTCGCGTCGTAGCGATCACTTTTTTGTTGAAGACCTGGGAACCTTTTAGTTACGGAGATATTGGAGCTCAACGTTCCAACTTTTCACAAGTTTTTTTTTAATCAAGTTTTTCTTTAAATACCTCCATGACCCCTATACTATTCAATGCATCCATCAGCACAATGTTTTGAGTGCGTAACATTGAGTCCTGCCCATAAACCGTGATTTTGTACCCCAAAAAAAAGTCGTATCCCAGCAATAATTTTTGCGCAGTTTTACTTAATTTGATGTACAGAATGAGAATGCTTGTCTGACGGCTTCGCGAAGGGTCCGTTTACACGTTGTATACTTGAACAACGTTTGTACAAGTGTGTCAGTCTATCAGCGCCGGCTGGCCGCTGGCGTGACGTACGCTGTATCGCCAAGATTATGGGTAATACAGCTTTAAGTAGTCGGCCCAATCAAGCGTGGCTGCCTTCCGGCACACCGAAGAGGTATGCTTCACAACTTACGTAGCAAAAAGAACGTGTTTGTTGAAGCTGTAACAGAACCGCTCGGCTACTAGTGCTACTACCTCTGCGGATCGACTAACAGTTCGATTCTATTTCCGTTTTTGACGTTCGAAAGTGCCTTTTAATGGTCTAATTAATTGGACTTTGAATTGGTAAACAGTAGCATATCATCATCATCTTCCTGCCCTCGTCTCATGTTGCACGTTTTTTTCTTCCATTCCCCTCTGTGAACCGTCACGCTATCTTTTACTCCTTCATCTTTCATATCATTCCTCACACAATCCATCCGTTTCCTTGGTCTTCCTCTCCCTCTCCATTCGTCAACGTTTATATTCTTTACTCTTTTAGTCACATGCGATTCGACCCTCCTCATCACATGCCCATACCAAGGCAGTCGATTCCCGAACAGTTGGAGTCAGTACGATAATATGCTCATCGTCCTAGTGTTGTTGTGTTCGGCGCAGCTTGTCTTATACTTCCGCATATGCATCTCTTTCGGTCGTCATCTTAGTAGCCACCCCCTGTACGTGTAGCCATACGGTATACGGTTAACCACCCTTATAATTATGGTTAACTATTTAAATATTGCTGATAGTTAATCACAATGTAAGGACCAAGCACCGAGCACATTATTTTTTCCATTGTACTGGAAGGCGAAAAGTGGGTGTACTATTAGGTACACCTCTGCCAAACCCTTAGGGTATTATAGGCGTCATGTTATGTATTGTTACATAACGCACGCATATTGTATTCACACAAAACAACATTGCGTGTTCACTGTTCATCGTTTAATCCAGCACTGGATCGGCCGTCTGCACCACTCCAGTTGTCCTGGAATAAGCGCACTCGATCGAAAAGTAAACCACCAATCTAGGTAGTGGACTAGATCCAGCGCTGGCTTAGACCACTGTACTGCGCTAATGTGAAGCGGGTAGGACAGTCGCTGGCGCCCAGTAGGTACACCCTCGAGACAGTGCTAGTACAGTGCAGTTGCTAGTACTTGCGACAGGGTCTCATTGGAGCGTGACAACGAGATCGGCATGTATCAACATCATTACCTCATTACTAGCAATTAGCGCGCAACGCGAAACACTTCTTTGTTCTGAATACTTCATCTGTTGCATAGTGTGCATGCGCCGTGCAGGTGTGCATGTGTGCATGTGTGCATGTGAGTGCACGGCCGTGGTAACTGTTACAGAGTAAATTGGTTTTGTGAGTGATACTGTTCACTATGCAATGTTGGACTCAGTGGAGCGCGGATAACGCAATTGTTACCATCTAGCTATCAGGCCCGAAGGCACCTAAGAACTAAGAAGCCGATTCTAGATCGGTTTCTTCATGGGTGTTATTTTCGTGGCTTCCGGGGTCGCTGATAATGAAAATGAGGTCAAAATGAAAATCCAAGATGACCCGACGAAAATTTCGATTTTTTGGTCATGGGTTTCATTTTCATGGTGTTAGGGTCGCTTATAACGAAAATTTGGTCAAAACAAACAGAAAAAAAAAACGAAAAACAAAAATTATTCATTAATTTTCTTCTTCGGCGTCCCCTGACACAATTTTGACCCTTCGCAAGTGACGCCATCATTGATAGCTTGCAGTGGGCAAGCTATCAATGTTGGCGTCACTTGTAGAGCAAGTCTAGATATGAATGAGGTGACGTGCGCATGCGCAACACTCAGCCGGGCGGTGACTGCGAGGTCTAGGGTTCACTTCCCGACTTTATTGGGAAGTCGGTCAGAATCGCGAAAAAAACATATTGCTTTTCATACATACATGGAAATAGTCTGTCTACTGTTGTATTAAATTTGTTTTTAGATTTTTTTTCATGAATCGGATGTAGGTTTCTTTGGGAAAGTTGTAAAACGCCGAGTACACTCATCTCCTTAAAGGTACCGGTGAATAAATCGCCATCCTGTATATCTCACACAATCAGAGCCGGCACAACTATCTGTAGATCACATCAACATGTCTTCGTGCGGGTATCGAACCCGCTATCAGTACCTGCTTAGCGCAGCAGCGATCCGCGCAGTTACTGCGGCTACCGTGCCCTCTACCGTCTATACGTAAGTACAGTACGTTACAACACTGCTGGGGACATCTGCCATCAGCATAAACTTCACGGAGCTCTTGAAAGTTGACACAAAGCGCGTTCAAAGAAGACACAAGAATGTTGACGCGGCGAACGACATCACACCGTCTACGACCGATGACGTATAAGCGCTGCGCAGAATAGGGATTAGGCAGAGACGTACCTAATACTAGTTACTGTAATAGGAGGCGAGCCTATTGCCATCAACAGGGCACAAATCCAGACTTCGTGAATCCATTTGGGAAATTCCTGATAGAAAAACCCAATAATACTTCGCCCAACCTGCTGTCTGCTGAGATGACGCGTAATAGAGCAGCGGAAGAAGAAGACATGCGCGCCGAACCCAAATAAATTCCAACCCGACCCCAAAAAGGGCAGGAGAATGTTGAAGACTTTACCCGACCTGGGAATCGAACCCGGCACCTCATGTTCTGAGTAGCAGGACAGGAAGACAGCGCGCCACGGAAGACCATCATCTAAAATCTAACAAGCTGTACTCACGAATGATGGAGAGGAAGCAAGCCAACGGCACCATGGTCTGCATCGCGACACTTGGGAACACTGTACTTAACTCTAAACAAAACTGTCTTAGTGCAGACAACGAATTAAATTCGTACTAAATTAAATGATACTGTTGAATATTTCAACCAAGTAAGTGCAAATATACGTATTGGGGGATAGCTCGGCTCGCACTCCGGGGCTAGCGGCGCGCGCGCGGCCCTCGCGTCGCGGCGTAGAGGGGGCGGGAGCCAGTGGTTGAACAACGTTCATCGCTACAGTTCGTACAAGGTGTAAACGGCCCCTTCACGAAGCCGTCACCAAGCATTCTGTACATCAAAGTTTGAGAACCTCTGCTGTACATCAAACTAAGTAACTCGAAGCTTAAAATTATTGCTTGCAAACGACTTTTCTTTGGTGTGACAAATCAATGTTTCCGTTGGCGCTCAATATAACGCACTCAAAACATTGTGCTGATGGTGCATTGAGCACAGTATGGATGTATTTAAAGTAAAATTTGTATTAAGAAAGGGTTAGAACTCTGACCTCCAGTATCTCCGCAACTAGAAGGTATGCTCCACAATATATTCGCAATGACGTGACGGGAGAAACAAGTGACTCTCGACTTGGTTAAGGGTGTGCTCATACCCTTTAGATGTATACAAGCGTCGCCACACTGACCGGTCCCGTGCGCGTCGCATCCAGCGGATCCCCGCAACCTCTTGCCACTCCACAACTTTGGGGCCCCATCGGCCGGCCGTTCTGCGAGCAATGTGCTCTGCCGTCGGTAACCTTGGTTTTCTTGCGGATGTCTTCATTTCTGATTCGATCACGCAAGGCAACTCCGAGCATAGCCCTCTCCATTGCCCTTTGGGTGAGTTTAAGCCTTCTGATGAGGCCCATGAGTCCCCGCAGTACAGTAAGCGAACGTCCCACATGATCAGCGAGTTGCAGTAATTACAATAACTGGTCGTGGCCGGAAGGTGGCGCAACGCTCGGTGCCATACTTGGATAAGAATTTAATTAACGTTACGCATTCAGCTGGTTTTAGCTAAGTGGGTGACTGCCCGACAGCCCGACTCCCCTGTACTGTAGGTATCCTACCGCGGCACTTTCTACATTTTATTATTTTTCCATATCTATACAAATAAATGACATTGAAGTGTCTGTTTGTAATTTCAAAATAACAGCTTTTCACTGAATGCATGTGAAAGTATATACGGTACTTACGATTTTTTTTTTTTTTAATTTTTGTCTGTTTGGTCTGGCTAATCTTCGAAACGTGTTGACCGATTTTAACGGGACAGTTTTCTACTGGCAGATAGCTGATGTTATAAGGACTTAGGCTTCTTAGATTTTAGAAAAAGGATTAGGGTTCCGTGCAAAAAAATGAAAACCTATGAAATTGTTAACAAAATCCGATTCAAATGGGGAAGTAATATTTGTGTAATAATATCACGCGGGTGAAGTCGCGGGCAACAGCTGGCATTTATATTTCTGTTCTAGAAATATCATTTTGTACGGTTTTTCCAACTAACATTCGAAGCTAATGCGCTTGAATATTCAGACACAGCGCGTCCAGTTCGCGGCACTCGCTGACGTATACATAACATCACGCCTGTATCTACGAAGGGTTAGGCTGAACCTAACAGTACGGTCACGAGCACCAGTATGTACACACTTAACATCTGAAAGTGATTTTAACCAACTGTTCTGATTCCATGTTGTTACGTTGTTTTGTGTTGTTGTTATTTATGAACTCATATTTTTATGAAAAAGATCCTATATCCTAGTTAAGATCGCTATTTCTCGCGAAAAATGTTTTTAAATTTAGGATTACATTTAGCCAGTTACGTTTAAATCCCAGGTAATGATGGACAAACCTATTAACACTACGCGACCTGGGAATCGAACCTAAGACCTCATGCTCAGAAGTCGCGGTGGCGACCGCTAGCCCATCGAGGGAGCGGGGTATTATACAGTACCGTCAACAAAACATATTCGTACGCAAACACTTAACTAGCATTACGTGTTAACACCGAAGAGCTCGTGGCTAAATAATAACAGCCGCTCGGGTCTTCAGGTTAAGCCGTGCTTGCCTAGGTTGATACGTGGACGGGTGAGTACCCATTACTTACCGAGTTTCCTCCGTGCCTCGATAAGCACGTCAAGCCGTTGGTCCCGGCTGTCATTTCTTAATCTTTCACAGTCATAACAGGTGAGGTGAGTGGCCCGAAAGTCCGAAAGCCAGTCTTACCTAGGGGTACCGTATTACCCAGTACTAACTGGGTTGTGGAGGTTAGATTGGCAGTCGCTCCATATAAGATACTGGTATTCAGCTGCATCCGGTTAGACTGGAAGCCAACCCCAAGATAAGGCTAGGCAGATGATGATGTGTTTAAGAACGAATGAACTAAGAAACCATTTCGTGTATGTTTTGTAGAATGTGTTGTGTGTGAGTTGAGATCTAGGAACGAACTTTGACTGAACTGAAGATAATTACAGTAACGTTTCATACAAAAGTTAACCCTATATTTAGACCCTATGTTTAAAGTTCATATTCAAATGATACGCTTGTAGGCACACATTAATTGTTTAGCTCAAGTTTAGCTCAATCGCGCTTCATCCAAAAATAAGCCTTATTTGGTTATACCTACAAGCGCCATACGATCTAGTGTGTCACATGAATAAGAACTTTAACTTTAAGCTAATCAGGTTCATTTTCGGATAAATGGCGACTGAGCTAAGTGTAAGCTCGCTTTAGTGTAGGGTCATAATATTATGTTATGATTTCTTTCCTTTCGTTTAGTTAGTTTCACGATTGTCTGGCAGTTTGAGTACGTTATGCGGCCTACCCAAATGTCCTTTCTTTTGTATTGTTGGTCGTGTCGTTGAGCTCCTTGGGTTATGAGTCCAGCTACACGATCACTGACAAATGTTTGCACTTACTGGACAGGTCCACCCAAATCTGTGTGGTTATTTCTTCAAAAGACCATCTCAGACACTAATCTGCATGGTCCTCATATGTCTTGATCAATGTCTGGACTTTAAAAGAGACAGTGACCTCTGAGTTTGTTTCGGATGTTTCTTCTCAGAGTAGTCAGGTACGAAACACCGGCCCCATCTAGTGTTAAAACAACATGATGACATGTAAAAGTGTTTTGTAAAACCAATTTACAGAAATAAATATTATTTATGATTTATACAGGGTGAAAAGGACACCGACGCGAAAACGGTTACCACGTATTCAGTCCATCATTCTGAATGTTTCGTCCATTCCATTGTTCCATCCCGTAGAGATGTTTACTTTGTGCTGAATGTGTTTTGTTCCTTGTTGTGTGACCCGTGAGAGTGTGCTTGCAGGGCCATCTGCGGCCGCTTCGAGGCGTACATCTCGTCGCTGCCGCCGCCCTTCCACCTGCAGCGCCCGCTCCTGGCGCGCGCCGCCAGCACGGAGGCTCGCACACCGGCGCGCGCGCCCAGCTTCAGCGTGTGCTGGTGCGACACGCAGCAGGTAGGATACGACCACACGACCAGCGCCAGCGTATAAATACTGCGTGCTCCTAATATATTAACCGGTATCGTACTGAATCAAATATGGTACAGTATTGTTAATCACGTTTGTGTGATCACGGGCGAGCAAGTCGTTGTCGTAAAATGCATGAAGTTTGCCGATGAGCCCTTGACGAAGCTCTTCTTCTGAAAAATAGCCTTTCGACTACTCAAACCTACAAATACGAGTGGAGAACGCAAGTAGATCATGTTGAGTGGTGGTTCCAGCTGCCTGAAGTGATCAACGCGACGACGGGCAAGCTGGAGAGCGGCCAGCCGTCGCTGCTGTGCAAGCAGAGCATGTTCGCGCGCTGGCACTACCTCGTCAAGCGACTGCCGCTGCTGCCACAGGTACACTACACACACACACACCACACCCCCCCCCCTCCCTCGTCTCTGCAGGGACTGCAACTTGACCTATCTTGGCAGCCTTCCCAGGCACTAGTGAGAGGTCAGTGTGCATGCTCTAAAAATCAACAATTTAACAGTTTTTTTTTTTAATAAATACGATTGCACCTATGAGATACAAAATAAACGCCTGTATAGTATTGAACAAGGACTGTCTGTTAACATATTGTTAATAAACAAGTTTCAGATAACTATTCACTGTGCCAAGTCACCGATCACTCGGCTCCATACTAAACGTTCCCGAGCGACTGCACAAATAACTTTGCGGAATGGTATTTCTTCTCAACCATGTTTACTTGAGATATAAACTTCTATAACGGCTACACCCGCGAGCATCATAAAACAAGCTTAATCACCACTCTGACTCTCACACTCACAATAGTATTATGTCGTCCATGTCAACTAGTTATTAATCCTATGTTTTTGATGCCCCATCTCCTATCCACTCAAAATGGACAGCACTAAGCACCAATTCACGTAATTGACAGACGTTGTACTTTAAAAAGTTTGTCATTAGTTTCAAAAGCATATCATCATCTAGGAGTCGAATCTGATGATATCCCTTAACCATATCCATACCGTAGAGTGGTAGATATTATACTGGGTGTAAAAAGACCCTTAACGAAGCTGAAAGGCACTTGTTATCCCCGTCATTATTATCATTTTTTTTGTTCTGAGCAATACCTGGGAACCTTCTAGTTACGGAGATATTGGAAATCAAAGTTCCAACTTTTTTTTAAATACAAATTTTTAATTTTATTAATTTATTTTGAAAACCTCCCCCTCTTCCCCTGCACTATTCAATGCATCCATCAGCTCAATGTTTTGAGAGCGTTACATTGAGTCCTACCGTAACAACGTAAACGTGGTGTTTCAACCCAAAAAACAAGTCCAGCAATAATTAGTTTGATTTACGTAACGCTTGGTTGACGGCTTCGTGAAAGGTCTGTTTACTGTTGTCGCGTATCATGTTCGAATACTAACGTTTGCCGCGTGCACTGGCACTCCTACAGGACGTGGAGCCGGGCGACGCGCTGCCCGAGATGCCGGACAACCCCGACTCGCTGCTGTACAACGAGGCTAAGCAGATGTGTCCCACGTATCAGGTACTGTACCCATATCGTGCACACTCTCACGAGCGACTAATTAACATCAAGCTACGCCTTGCGGTGTCTGTGTACCTACGTACTTATATCTTTATACTACGTATTTATTTAAACTTCATGTACAAAAGTGGTACATAGGCGGACTTAATGCCACAAGGCATGTGTTCTTCAGTTGCGTCATAGATGGCGGCATGTGTTCTTTTTTTCGACTTGATTAATATAGCACACTTATCTCGTATAACACACCTCGCACAATATAGCTCGATGTCGATCGGTCTCCCTGATTCGTGGGAAAGAAAAATAAAAATGAATTATTCCTGACGAACGTATCGATCGTTACGCCAGCTCGCCAAGCAGCGCCTCATAGACGCGTTCGAGAAGGCCAAGCTGGGGCGCTGGATCAAGCGGCCGCTGGAGCAGGACCAGTTCGTGTGCGAGGTGGCGCACGCCGCGCCCGCGCTGCTGTTCGCCTAGGCGGGCGCCGCCGCCGCGCGTGGCGCCCGGGGGCCCGGTATCACACGCACTGCGCACCCAGGCACGGCATCCCTTCCCCATTCTAACTGCCGCGACAGTGAGACTTGCGGTCCTACTCATAATAATAACATTCGTGCACCAAAAAATAATCAGTCTGGTATTAGTAGTCGCCTGCTTCGAGCTAGGATTAATTATTATAATTTAAGTAATAACAGATCTGTTTTGGATCGTGATAATGATAGTTCTAGGGTTGATGATGATACTTATTGGGGGGGAGTTAATAGTGGGAACTATAAGAATGATGAAGATTCGGATGATGAGGTAGACAGTGAACGATCGAAGTACGACGATTGCGGTAATGTTAGCGTTACTAGTAATGAGAGAAGGGTTATTATTGTGTTTAAAGAAAAATATCAATGTCACAATGTTAAAGTAACGGAAAAAAATCAAACGAACCGATTTCATAGTGAGAAAGATATTAAAGACATCACACACAAAGTGAACGATCTCAGTTTAGGCGACGAGAAGCAGTTCTGGAGCGATTCCTATAAGAGAAGACATGCGAATCGCGCCGTCGCCGACGAACATACCAAAGATACAAATAATGAGGTTGTTTGTGCTGAAAGTAGGAATGTAGTTGATGGTTTCGATAATTTAAGTGATTCAATATTTGAAGAAATCGATTTTAATTCTCGTAGTTTAAGATTGCACACTAGAGGTAGTATCAGGCCGCGCGTATTGCAAAGCAAAGAAAAGGAACCAGATGAGTCTGTCAGTAAACCGAACGTTGTGGATCGCTCCACTGATGTGACTGGTCATGTTCTAGAAAATAGGGCCTTATCTTATAGAGATTCCAAAGCAGTTGCTTTAGCCACATTGATAGACACAGTCGTAAAAGACAAGAACTTAGAGACATTAAGACAACCTAAAGAAGTAAGATTTAGTAATAACGATTTAACCAAATTTGAGGAAGATGAGAAAGAGAATACAGAAAATAATAAGATACCTCGCGAGAAGTGCTCGAGCGGTCGCGCGGCGGTGACGAGCTCGTTCCTGTTGCGGAGACTGTACATGTACGACAAGATTTGCACGAAGAACAAATGATGACAGGGTGACGGCGATGCGTCATTTGTTCAGTAACGTGCTGGTCGTAGCGGACACTCCCGCGCCGCAGGACTACCGCACTTTTAGTGATTGTCGACTTGGTCATTCGCGACCTGCGCCTGACCAAGTCGAAAAGTTACGGAGAATATTTTTGCTTTTCTTGTCATTTATGCTATCGTCAAAAGTGACACATTTAGAGGTACTGTTATTATTACTACTGTATTATTCTTCCGGAAGAAACTCCTGATTTCTTTTAAGTTGATTAACCTTTTTATAAAGTACAAAAACAGCTGTTAAGGTATTCACAACGTTTTTAATACTTTCGTTATGTTACTGAGCTTAGATCCGATATGTTACTGTCAGTTTCGTAGTATGTACCTTCAATACTTTTATTAAATACGATTTCGATCTTTCACTAATAACATCATACAAGTTAGTAAACAAAACTAATGCTAGGTTTTTCCACTTTTCTACTTCGAATCTCACTGTTGTTTCATAGTTCTATTCACGCTGCACAGGAGTTTAGACCCTAAGCCTGTACTGTACGTGTGAGAATGGATGACCACGTGTGTGATGTATGAGTGTGTATGATGTCTACCGGACGTTCCCGCGCACGACGATTGCTTCAGTGATGTCTACCAAAGCGATGTATCACAGTTACAATAGTTCCGCCACAAGTAGATGTATCGTGCAACCACGCCCTTGTCGGCCAGACTTGTTCATAGACTCAGGTCTATGACTGTTCTACCGCAGGACAGAGAGAGATAGAGCATTGGTCAGCACACCAGGCTTGCTCACTGCACGTTGAGGATTTCAGACTATTTATTTTTTTATTTAACTTTTGAAACTAGGTTTAGCCTTTGATACACTGTTCATGTAAAATATTGTCATTGTTTCCTCAACCCTTCGCATTGCCAAGTGTAAGAAACTCTCACTAGACATGAGATGGGTCCTCTCTGCTATCGGCACAAAACTATTGTAAGAATAGTGTCTGCCTGCGCGTCGAAGCACAGCAGGGTCCCGCAAGGGCGTGTGTTGTGGCTGCCCGTGGCCCAGTGTGCGGCAGCGTGTACACCCTCGGAACGAAAAGGTTAAGCACTTTTAGGTCAATAATTTCTTCCACCGTGCTTAGTTCTCACTGCCAACATGTGGATGGATAATGAAGCTCTCTTGAACTGCGTAACGTTCTCGTCCCGCGAGGGTACACCGCACACAGCTTTGGTAGAGTATCACGAGTCGCGACGCCACACGCGGGCGGTGTCGACCCACCTTGGAAGCAGTGTAGATGTAGAACACGACGCGACGAGTCGCAGGAGCACGCGACCGGCGGATGCGTCGCCTGTGTCAGTATTGAACATGTAAACTGCCATTCATAATCTTTGATAAAGTACATCTATTGCTACTCACTCGACTGTCTACTTTAGCGTTATGTACTCTGAGTTGATTTTTGAGTGATCTTTTAAACGTCCTTTAAATATGGATGCAATGGAATCTGAACTTTGTTACGTATGTCGTTGAGTTTCAGGTTCCAAAACATGATAATTATTTAAGATTCCGAATGCAGGTTTAGTAACATGGTTCTAGTCCTAGTACCTTGTACTGTACAACGTACGTCGTAAGTAATGCAAACGCACATGATTTAAAATCAAATAATGTACCATGTGTGTACAGGCAAACAGCGAGATATGTGTACAGGCAGCTTGCACCTCCAACTATGTATGTACTTGTTAACAATGTTGTCAGGGTTCGAGTATTTAGATAAATGAATAGTTTCGCCTGTTCACTTCTCTCTCTGGTTGACTGTACTTCTCTTACGTACGATTAAATTATAAATTGTCTGTTAACGCACATTTTATAAATTAAAATATCTCAAAAAGTTTCCATGGTCCAGTGCCATATTGTTATAATTTGTAAAATTTTGTGATTGTCAAATGAATCTTTTAGTTCATATTCATATTCTATTTATTTATTGAATCAATTAGAAATAGGATCATTATTTTTGGTAAAACTTTTATGTAATCTCAAATAACGGCTTGAAGACATTCTAATGTCCTGTAGCTACGAAACTAAGGTATCATCCAACGCAACTGCAAACCGCAGCAGCAATGCCGCCCACTCGCTGCGACAGACCGCAACGACTCTTTTAATTTCTATGTAACTCGATGCAAACGCTTCTTCAGATGGCGAACTCCCCGCCTCATATAGGAGACTGTTGCCCGCGACCTTCGTCCGCGTGATATTATAAAGATACTATTTTCCCCTTTTTTGAATCATTTTTCATTGATACTCCGTTTCTATTGGGTGTAGCGTGATGTTATGTAGCCTGTAGCCTTCCTCGACAAATGTGCTATCGACCACTAAAAGATTTTTTTAAATTCGAACCAGTAGGTCCTGAGATTAGCGCGTTCAACCAAACAAACTCTTCTGCTTTATAATATTAGTATAGATGAAGCCGAGCGGCACTTGTTCTCCCCGCAATGGAATCTTTTTTTTGTTCTGGACCATGCCTTGGAACTTTCTAATTCCAACTTTTTCACAAGTTCCTTTTTAATGTTATAACTTTACTTTTAAATACCTCCATGACCCCTGTACTATTTAATGCATCCATCAGCACAATGTTGTTTTGAGTGCGTTTCATTGAGTCTTACTGTAAATCTTGATTTTTCACCTTAAAAAAAGTTCTTTCGCGGCAATATTTTTATTAGTTAATAAAAATAAATGCTTGGTTGTCGGCTTCGTGAAGGGTCCGTTCACAGCTAATACAGATTGTTATAGGCTTTACTGTTGCGGTTTAAAATTGCAGGTGCCTTAGGAGTTGTTCTTAGTTTCGAAGTAACAGATACACAATGTCACTTAAAAATAGATGCCGTTTGAGAATTCAGCCGTTAATATGTCACAGTTGTTCATGACAGCAGTCCACCGCCATCCTGTGGTTCTGCCGCCGCCTCTGAGGCCGCGTTACCACCAGGGATGAGCGAGGATGCGTAGCGAGGGCTGTGTGGAACCAACCAATACTTTCGCTTCTTTTTCACAGCTTGAGGTTTTCTAGCTCTGTGATTGGTATCTCTGGTGGAAACGCAGTGTTAAGGGGGAAGCGCTAAGGGTATCTACACACCACGTTTTTTTATGCGCTGACGACTCGCATAGAACGCAATCAGGACGCTCAGACAAGACCGAAGTAACGTTGTTACCTTTGCACACGATCCTTGCGTTTGTATCGCTATAAACGCGCTGATACATCGCTACGAACGCGCGTTTGTAGCGATGCATCGCGCAGAAAGCCGCCGCCATTTGGAACCACAGTATTATGATGGCGTCGCTCGAGACAACTCCCGATATCTAATCTAATCGATACAAACGCACGTTAAATTTGCGTTTGTATCGATACAAACGTGTAAAAACTAAAATGTGTTGATAACGCGCAGAGGACGCGCTATTCAAAAACGCCAGCGCATAAAAAAAACGTGGTGTGCAAAGGTGTTACCTTTGCAAATAAAAAAATCAATTTTTGCAATTTACAGATCAGATTTAGATTGTAAATTAAAGATTTATTTATGTGTGTATATAAAAAGTATGTATTTATATAAACTGACTGCAAATTGTACGAAAAGTAAGAACATTGTAATTTGGCGGCTACCCTGACGCTGTCACTTCAAATAGTATAATTGTAATGTTAGTCTGGTGTGCGACGGAGACGGAGCTATGCGCACGTATATCTCCATTTCTTTCCCACATTGAGCTGGTAGTTGTTTCCCTGAGCTTTATGGATACATATTACGGTTGACCAATGTAGTGTAAATGTAGCTATTAACAATTGTTAGTGTTCTGTGTTGTACTTACTTTATAACGTGCAGGGTTACCACGCATCAGTACATCCTTCCGAACCCCATCACATAGAAATTTCTCATCGGTAATATACTGAATACGTGGTAACCGTCTGCGCGTCCATGTGTCGCGTCTCCCCTCTGTATGACTGTGTGACGTACGTGTATCAGTAGGTAGTACCGATGATATGCTGTTCTGTGTTGTACTTACTTATCTAGCTAGATTATTTTGAACAATTCAGTATTTCAACTTTATTTTTAACTATAAGTACAACTTGTACCTACTCACTGTATTAGTTATCATGGAAGTAAAGCAAGAGAAAACCACAAACTAATAATAATCAGCTAAAATTGTTATTTATATTTAATTCTTTGTTTTTTGTGTGATTGCCATGAGATGTAGCACTGCACGACATCACATGTGTTATGCCGGTTGACTTAGGGACCTCGCGCTCTACGCGCCCACGACATAACTTGGCCGCAGAAGCTTCGAGCAGGATGAAAGTGTGGTCGTGGTAGTGCGCGAGGTCCTTTAGCGTTGAGCCACATCTATCTGCACGGATTCGCATTGCTTTATCAAATGGCGGCTCTGAGCGACACAGCATGGCAAAATGGGATTCCGTGCTACTGGATGTGGCGCAGCCATTAAGCAGCCCTGTATTACTTGTACTAGTGTTAGGTCGCGCCTGTCGGTACATTGTGGAACTAAAGGTACCTATTGTACAAAAATCATTTTAACCTTTTGACCAGCAGGGCATAAGCGCCAGATGTGTTCTAGTACCTAATTTGATACCCCCGTTAGTTCCACAAGTTGCCGTCAGAGGCGCCACCACGTTTCGTATGTTCTTTCTTTATACCTAATGTAAGTTACTGATGTGAAGATTTTAATATATTTGATACCGATACCGATACCGAGCGGTTTAGTCACTGAGTGTTTCAAACGTAAGTACATGTAAGAGTATTAAATCATTTCTTTGTATTTTGTTGTTTTATTTTGTACAAGGACGCCGCCATATTGCACCTGTCAATGTCACTCTGGCGCCAATAGATCCATGTTGCACTGTAGGCTCAAGTTAAAAACAAACTGAGTTGGTAAACTCTAGCTGTCGCCCGCGTCAAATTATTATAAAAATATTACTTCTTAGTGCCCATTTACGGAGACGCGGCGCGTCGAGCGGCGCGTTGCGCGGGGCGTCACGCGGCGCGGTGCGCGCTTTTTCCGTTTACGGAGGGGCGGCGCGTGCAGCGGCCCGCGTTATCACACGCCCAAACACAAACATATGGCAATGTACGATGTTGTTTACGGAGACGCGGGGGTATCATCTGCCATATGTTCGTATTTGCGCGTTTGCGCGTGTGACGCAGCGTGCACCGCCGCGTTCGCCGCGGCGGTTTCATCTGCGGGCAGAGCTGCATTTCAAGCAAACGCGCATAAAAACGCTTCTCCTTAAACGCTCTCATACATCGCCATATGTTTGAATTGAAAGCGGGCCGCGCCGCCCGACGCGCCGAGTCTCCGTAAATGACCACTTAGGCTACTACTTAGGCTGTTTAGCGGCATCATACCGTTGCTTCTTCTTCAACATCCCGAGAAAGCAAAGCGCAGAAAAAAAGCAAATTAAATCATAGTTTCCTAATAATTCCTGACAAAAATACTTTCCCTTCTAATATTTTATTTCTTCGAAAGTGTATTGAAAAACGTCGTTTGATACGCGTGGGGATTTGTTTGTTTGTGCCTTTCGGCTTCGTTAAGGGTACCTTTAGTTTAGACCCATTATATTGACGTGGCATTGCAACGCATGGTACAGGAAGATGAATAAAACTCGGAATTGGCACAGCTAATATAATTTATTTATTGATACAATAAACGTGTAGTTTCGCTCGCAAGTAACAGCGCCACGCCGCCGCTCTGCGGGACGGCACACTTCTTACTCGCTATAACTTTGTCTTTTACAAATAGGTTGGTATCATCGGGTGCCTGTGTGTCGAACTCGTAATTACTATATACCTACCCCCTGTGATAACTTCAACTAAATTAATACTTCAATAAGAATAATTAAACAATTTATTACTGTTACTTATTTTTGCTCATCAAGCTTGAAATTAATTATACTATCTGATGAAACAGTTAAAAAGTAAGTTCTCGTGACCAATGGGCTGGTCTATTGTTTGCCCAAAGAAATCGAATCGTTTGACATCCTTTAATTGTTTTTGTACAGCACTTGGTTTGCAGTTACAGCAATTACACGTTCGACTGCACAACTGGCCAACATTTGGTACTTACATTATGTACCTACTGACAGGTATCGAGGCTCCAAATATGAGAAGAAAACCTAATTAAATTCTTTCAAAAGCTACTTTGAGTAGCAAACAATACACTCTTATGTCGATGTTGGTGGCTTTGCCATCGCAACAAACTTGGCACAGATCATAACACCGCCAGTAAAAGGGGTTTATCCGAGGAAACGGAAAAATAAGCCTTACTACATGATTACGTTTTTTTTACCCGACTGCCAAGGAAGGGTTATGTTTTTCGCGCGTATCTTGTATGTTTGTTTGTAAATTTCTTTATTGCCTCGTATCTTCCAAACGGCTGGATGGATTTCGACAGTTAAGGTATCGCTATATTCGTCTTAAAAACCCAAGTGTCCTTAGATGTTTGAAAAAAAAAAACAAAATGGCGAATTTTTGGTGCGAGATAATAATACGTTAATAAAAAAATATTACCAAACCTATCGAGTAGGGTATCAAAATAAAGGAACTTAAAAGGGGATTAAACAAATATATAAGTTATGTGGTCTTTTTAGTACTTACGTTTAAATTGTCTTTTTCGCAGTCGGGTTTATGATTTTTTTAAATTATGTTTTCGTAAGGTTTATTTTCCTTTGTCTTTTTTGATGCTGATACGCCCCTTTTACTTAAAACGGCAGAAAAGATTCTTATCACACTGTTAAGGACTACACGTCTTCATATCCGCGGTGACAGCGTGTTCCCAGTAACCGTGGCGTGGAGGTTAGACAGGCAGTCGCTCCATGTGACCAGCGTATCATGTTCACACTGCTGGGAGGCCTCCTCTGTATGAGGGGGAGCGGCCGCAGTGCGGGGTGGTAGATGTCACATGTCTTCGAATGTTTGATTCAAGAACATGCCGGTTTCCTCACGATGTTTTCCTTCACCGTTTTGTGAGCAGTGTTGCCAAAGTAAATGGTGACTCCTTGTAAAATATTGATATTCAGCTGCATCCGGAAAGGAAGTAGACTTCATCATAGTTGAGACAAGGCAGGTCATCATATGTCTCTACCTAGCATTTTCCCTACTATGTTGGGGTCGGCTTCTAGTCTAACCGCATTCAGCTAAATAACAGTATTTTACATGGAGCGACTGCCTATCTGACCTCCACAACCCAGTTAGTACTGGGTAATACAGTACCCCTTAGTAAGACTGGTTGTCAGACTTTCAGGCCACTGACTATCTGTAACGACTGTCAAAGATCTACAAATGACAGCAGGGGCCAACGGCTAAACACCCCATAGTTTGGTCTTCTCTTTCTTCGGCGCACGACATTATGCTCTAAACTTCGCCACTTCCACGGCTTCGTCGCTATGGCTGCATAGTTGGGTGCAAGGTGCAGGCGACGGTGTCTACTGACAACGACACTTGTTGAGGGCCCCCTGTATGAGGTGCGCCAGCTCGGTGTACAGCAGGCAGCTCCGGCTGGACGGCTTGCAGATCTCGCGGTGGTCCACCGACACGCCGTGCAGGACGCCCACGCCCGCGTCTGTAACGTTTCACGATACATGAACATCACGCTTAAATTGTGTGCTACCTCGTTGATCTAATGGACGCAAACGCGACTGCAGACCTGAGCATGAGATCCTGGGGTCGATTCCCAGGTCGGTCAAAATATTATTTGGCAGAAGTGCATCTAATAAGCAACAGTATTCTCAGTGTATTTGCAGATCGATGGGATTCCCCGATGCTGCGGAGGTGGATGCGGCTCCACGCTGAATTTTAATTGTATATTTTCATGTGTCTGAAACCTACTAACACTAGAAGTTAAGTAAAAATGTTACTAACCCTATGGACTCCGGTCTGAAATAAAAATTTTCTATTCTATTCTATAGCAGGTATAACCTCCTTTCGCTAGTTTTGTTTAAATCCAATGTAATAATCATAGGGGGCGACCCTTTAGCCATTAACCGGCCACAAATCCAGACTCCCTGGTTGCTACTGTGAATACCTAGTGGAAAAACCCAATAACACTTTGCCCGACTTTGGAATTGAACGCATGACTTTACGCTCAGCAATCACTCTTGCGCCCACTAAACTAACGAGGCAGTATTTTTGAAATCTGATTGAAAAGCAGGATGGCGGCGTCAGTTCTAATTTTGGCGCCAATGGTACCACTCACCGGCGGAGTCCTCGCTGACGATGCGCAGCCACAGCACGGACATGAGCGTGCGCGTGGTCTCCACCAGGCTGCGCACGAGCGGCCGCGCCGGCCGGCACGCGCCCAGCCAGCGCGACTGCAGCTCCAGCACTAGCGGACAGTCTGCAGACCAGGGGACACGATACAGTGACAACCTATGGCAGCAGACTGCTGGGCAAAAGAACCCCGCGTGGTCCTCCATACACATTTGAATAGATTATTATTACAGATAAAGAGAGCATCGGTGAGACGCCGACAACTTAGAAGGCTCAAACATAGACTACTTTACTTTTTGTAATTTATTTCATCAGCACTTCTCCTAGAAACGCTAAAGGCAAACATCGTGAGTAAAGCAGCAGATTGTATGTAGAACCAAACATTCGAAGTCGTCATATACACCCGCACTTGGCGCGTAAGGCATTGAGGCATAACGGTGGCCTTAAGATGCTTCCCTGTGATACTCCAACGTCATCAGTTCGGGGTGGAATCGAAAATGGTGATACTGTTAACTGTCATGGAATTTAGTGACCGGCGTGATTTGACTTCAATTCTAGAAATATTATTCGAGGCATTCTTAGGCTGGACCTACCTATGATATTGAAATTTGTAATCAATTGATCAATGAGAATTGAATGGTGAACAATATCGAAAGCTTTGCTTAAGTCTTAAAACAAAGCTGATGGTGTAATTTTAGTGTTAATGTTATTTAAAATCGATTTGACTGGTTACCCGCTGTTATAGAGGTTGATCTCTTTTCCTTAACCTGTATTGACCTTTAGTCAAAGAAAAAGAGAAATATTTCATACATACATAACTCTTTCAAAGACCCTCGGTAGGATTCGTACCGAGTTGATGTCGGTGAGGGCGGGGGCGGGGGCGGGGGGGAGGAGGATGATAGAATAAAAAATGACGAGTGTAACGGAGAAGTCTTAAGGTTGTCTGGAAGATATCGCTATGAGCGATAAGACCGCCGTTATATCCATTGAATTTGCAATGAAGTATATTCTATGAATCTATGATTGTGAGGCCAGTGAACGCGGTACCTTTAGCGATCTCCTGTAGCTCCACGCTGCGGGACGTGAGCGGAGTCTTGATGTCGGCGAGGGGGGAGCCGCGGTGCGGCACGGAGTAGAACATGAAGCCGGCGCTGTTCGCCCACAGCGACGCGCGCGCTGACAGCACTGCTCTGTCTTCTGGGGGAGGAACGAGAAACTTGTAAGACTAAGTTATCGTGGCATGCAAAGACTTAACATTAGTACTACTAGTAGTAGGATGAACACGGCAAGGTAGGCCACGCTAGTTCGCGGTTCATCTCTTTGCTGACCACACATCCGTGCGTAGCTTGGCCTTTATTTGTGTCCACTCGTATAACTCGCCGTCACGAAAGGTGTAGCCAATCAGGCTAACTTGATTAGCTACACGATTGATTACCTCAAGACCGTTTTGTGATGGCGAGTGTCAATAGGATATACGGTGCATCTTCTTCATCGTGTGCTTAGTTCGTAACCTGGTGTCAGATTTTTATGCCGCCCATGGGCCTCTGACTTGGCTTTACATGCCGTCAAGAAATATCTCTCAGGCATGCTGGTTTCCTCACGATGTTTTCCTTCACCGAAAAGCAAGTGATTATTATACTATATGCACATGAATCCGAAAAATCAGAGGTGCGTGCCTTGGGTTCGAACTCGAGACCTATGACTTGGCAGTCCGACGGTCACACCACTAGGCTATCACTGCTACGGTGCATGACACTACTCGATGACATAATCAGAACAGTAGGCTTCCCTTTGTTTTGCACTTCTTAACTCTTTCCACCCCTCTGACAGACAGCGCTAGGGTGCAGAATACCTAGGTTAAGAGAATATTACGCACCTTCATTATTTGAAGACAGGACTTCACTGCTTTCTCTTGTCGCATCATGATCCTCTGTATTCCTGTATTGGTCATCATTTCTTACACTTATATCTATATACTCTGAATCTTCATTAAACCTAGCCTGTTTATTGTCTAAAACATCACCGTTTTGCGTACAGCCATACATTTCATTATCATTATGTTCCATATCGTAGTTTATATCTAAATCTATATTATTTTCTTCGTCTTCGTTAAAGCTACTGTTACCGGAATTGTTATTGTTTCTGATCTCATTCATTTCGTCTATGCTTCTCAGTTTAGTTCCACCGTGTGTGGTGCAGGTGGCGCTATTGTGTTCTTTAATGAAAGTGTTCAGTAGATTGTTACAGTTCCCGTCTCTGTGATCCTTGCTCGTATGAACTGCGTCGTTGTCGTTGTACCTGCTATACTTATTGTCTACACTACTACAAATATTATTATTTACGTTATATTCTCTATCACTTTGATCCTCGGAATTATTGTTCAATATACTTTGTGGTTGAACATCACTTTTGTTCAATTTCAAATGAGCTTCGTAAGCTGAAACAAAGAAATTATGTTAGTATTTGTGATTTGCATTAAAACCAACTTGTTGTTTCTTTTTAAATCAATATGTGAGGATTACAATGAAGAGAACTTTGTAAGAAACTCAGGAATTTTGTCAAAAAACAAATTCACATGGGGAGCAGGTGGCAATGTATGTTCGTTCCTTCTTTTTTGTCTCACAACTGGCGAGGAATCCTCTCCCATAGATCTGGAAGCGAATGCGAGTATTACCTTGACAGTAGATCTGCTTGATAAAGAGCCCGCCCTTGGAGTGCCCCACCCACACGACGGGTCTCTGGCCCACGCCCAGCGCCATTAGCTGCGACATCATCTGCTCGGCCCGCTCGTGCAGGCGGAGTCTGAACGCAAGTAATATAGTCATTAGTACAGGTTTCGTTGCTCTAGAGGCACTATTGCTGAGCATGAGGTCCTGGTTCGATCCGCGGATCGGACAAACTGCTATCGGATTCTTCTGCCAGGAATTTCTCAGTAGCAGGTGTAACAGCCACGGAGTCGGGTTTCGTGCCCGGTTGATGAAAATAGGCTCGCCCTTTATCATATAGGGATATAAACATAACTGGTGAAGTGAGGGTGTACCTACTGAAGCCTACTTCGGGGATTACAGGCGTCATTGTCATGTTTCTCACTAACACAACAATATCTCCGTAACTAGAAGGTAGGGTCTAGAATCTAGAACAAAAAAAATATCGCAATGACGGGGAGAACAAGTGCCTTCCGGCTTCGTTAAGGGTATTTTTACATCCATTAATAAAGTAAATTTGAAATGTCAGCAAGTTTTATCTAAATCTGCATGGTTCTTTAGGCGCTTGAATGACATTGAGGAATCCGCTGATGGAAAAAAAAAATGTCTTTGGAAATTGTTTTTAGAAAAAAAGATGGCTGCGCTAGTTCCGATTATGGAAATCCTCTAAAAGAACTATACAGCTCCTCACTTAGTTTTCTTTATTTTTTTGAAACACATCACATCATATCTAAATCAATATCAACTAAAAGGAAATAGAAAGGGAAAGCGGCCGGGTCATATCCTGGGCGGGCCGTAGACTGGATAGAAGACTGGGAGGGAAGTGCTGGAGTGGAAACCACGGACGGGCGGTGGACGTGGGAAGACGACCGACTGGGTGGATAGACGATCTTACTAAATTGGCCGGAAGAAACTGGATAGCCATAACACAAAACCGCAAAAGGTTGAAGAGGAAGAGGAAATAGAGCATGTAGATGTAATGATACACTTCTCACCTCTTCGTCCCCTTGACCCACAGCGGCCGCCACAGGTAGGGGTCGCTAGTGTAGTTGACGGAGATGACCCTGGCACCGGGGAAGTCTTCCTTGATCCAGTCGCGAGGCCAGCAGTGTGAGTAGCAGTCGTCGCAAACACACCCGCACCCCGCCTCGCAGCCCCCCCGCAAGCTCTTACACTTACACACCTCATCCGCTTTACACTTACAGTCAACATCACCACACCTGCCATCGAAGTTACATTTGAAACCGTTACATGTATATGCATCACAGTTGGCATCACAGTCGTTTTTGAACAGTTCCGTCACGAACTTGGCTTGAGTCTCGTAGTTGTTGACGTCGAGGAGAGTGTTGTTATAGAACTGCTCCGTTATCAAGGAGTTCTCGTTGGGAAGGATCTTCTGGAAGCAGCCGTTGAGTTGCTGGAACGTGACGTTTTCATTAAAACGCGTTTCATATTCGTACATCTCTTGCACGTTACTGCAGGCGTGTGCTCGCGGGTTTGGCGTGCAGTTGCATGGCTCTGTGGAATGCTCTCTCAGCGGTACTTTGGTGGGGTCTAACTTGTATTTGGTCCTCCATTCGCCTTGACGCCACGTGTTCCCCAGGGAGCCTGGAAAGAAATAATAACGGTCAGTCACTTGTAGGTCTTTGACAGTCGTTATGAGTTGTCAGAAACCCGAAGTAGAGATCCTTGCCGGTCCAACCAGCCATGCCGGGTGTTAGGGCGTTGGTCCCGGCTAACATTTGTGGATCTTTGACAATGGTTACAGGTAGTCAGTCGCCCGAAAGTCTGACAACCAGTCTTAACAAGGGGTATCGTATTACCCAGTAGCTGGGTGGTGCTGCATCCGATTAGACTGGAAGCCGACACGAACATAGTTGGGAAAAGGCAGGCAGATGATGATGAACACGAATACAAGACTTTCAACCTATGAAGTCCTCGTTCACGCAGGTCTCCTCTCGATGCGAGGGAGTGGGCTGTAACCCACCACGCGGGCCCAGTGCGGGTTGGTAGATGTCACATGTCTTCGAATGTTTCGTTCTAGGGCATGCCGGTTTCCTCACGCAGTTTTCCTTCACCGTTTTGAGAGCAGTACTTACTGACGAAATAAAGTGCCTGCCGGGGGTCGAACCTATAACTTATGACAAGTAAGTCGGGGCCACTACCGCTGGACTCTAGCTACCCGGATATAGGAAGCAACACAATGACAATGTATACAATAGCCTGACATGTAACGACCAACTTCATTTAACTAGGTCGTGGAGGTCAGACGCAGTCAATTGTTTTTAATGACGTTTTTAAGTAATTATGTAGGTATCAATATACCTAGTTGCATACTCTGTGGTAAGCACACAAGCGCTCCCCTTTGGTAATCCACGACAGTCGTATAGTTTGTGTCGGTATTCTTTAGTTTTTGTTCTGTTTAAAAATTTCGATCCGAAATGAATGTTTTGTGAATTTACTCGTGTAACATTATTCTCAGTTTCACCATTGTAGGTATTGTATATCGGGCTATCTTCCACAAGGGGGTATAAATTAATGTTTCGACTTAAGTTTTGTACGGGACATCAAAAAGCGCCTCTACCGTACGTACGAGGAACTAGTTTTAAGAGCTCGAACGTACGGCCCGCGGTACAAAAATAGGTAGGCCAGGACGGCAGTAATGCTGATGAGAGCTCGGGAGCAGGTGATAAGCTACCAGGGCTACAGTAATGCTGAGAAGCTCTCACCGTACAGTCCGTGCACGAAGATGACGTCGAGCGCGTGCGCGGAAGAGGGGGGCGCGTGCAGCACCGCGCAATCCACGCGCGGCTCGGGGTGTAGGTGCTCCGAGCTCGCAGCCCGGGGTTTCGCCACGCGAGGGGGCGGCTTCCCAGCTGTACAGAGAGATTAAAAACATTATGTGGCGCCATCTATGAACTAACAAACAAATCCTACATCGCGCCATTAAAGTTAAGCGTGAGATGCACATACACATGGACGAGCCTCTACTCATTCTTCGTTTCGGCTTTATCGTCGTTCGCGGTGTGAAACAAAGTATGGAAAGAAGTGAAACGATGCCTCGCCCGGCTCGCCCACTCGCTCGCTCGCTAGCTGGCGGTGAAGCCTGCGCTTTACTGTTGGTTAGTTTGCCCTGAGCAGAATTTAATTTTAATTGCTACATTGTGCAACATCGCGATAACAAGAAATGCGTTCTAATCGATTCTTACGTCTACTAATTAAAATGTTGTACATAACACGACGGAACATCACGCCTGTAATCCCCGAAGGGTTAGGCAGAGGTGTACCTAACAGTACACCCACATTTTGCCGTTTATTTTTTAGTCCCATGTAATAGTAGACCATATTAACCTATTGCCATCAATCGGGCTCAAATCCAGAGGCAGGTGTGCGAGGTGTAAACTGTTGTATTATTTGCAAAACATACGCCCGTGACGAGCACGTGTCAGTCTCAGTCAGGGCGCTGCTCAAAGTCATCGAAATCGGTTGTTTACACAGAAGAGACGTGGCGAGAGCGTGTGGCTGTGGCGGCAAACAAACCTAAAATGAACCTAATAAATATCCCGCATATCGTCGTTTATGTCGGGCGAGTCACCTGGTGGCGGCGACGTCACCTGGAGGCGCGGGCGCAATTCTCTTTCGGCGCCACGTCACTTCTGTAATAACCGCGCATTAAGTGTTAATGTAAGTGTGGGTGGACTCACCGGTGATCTGCGGCAGGCGGGGGAGGGGCGCGGCCAGCAGGCGCCGCAGCAGCTCGCCACACGAGCTCCACAGGCGCGACACGCACCAGCGACTGCGGACACAAGCCGAGTCGTTAACAATGAACCGACCAGTATACAGGGTACAAACCTTTAACGAAGCCAAAAGGCTCTCTCCCCGTCATTGCGATATTTTTTTGTTCTGGACCATACCTGGGAACCTTCTAGTTACGGAGATATTGAAGGTCAGAGTTCCACCTTTTTATTTAAATACGTATTTAATGTTGTTGTTTTACTTTAAATACATCCACGACCCCCATACTATTCAATGCACAATGTTTTGAGTGCGTCACATTGAGCGCGAGCCCAAAAGTGCTTTCCCAGTAATACCTTATCATTATCAATCTCCTGCCCTTATTCTGATTTATTTGGGGTCGGCGCAGCATGTGTTCTTCTTCCATACTTCTCTATTACTCGTCATCTCAGCAGTCACCTCCTTTCCAGCCATATCAACCTTCACACAGTCCATCCATCATTCATCATCTCTGGACTTCCCCTACTCTCGACATTTCCCTCAGGTCTCCGCATCACTTGCCCAAACCATGATTTTCCAAAAAGGAAAGTATACCTATGTAGTAAGGAAAATGTTGAGTATGAATGTAGATGGCTATAAGAGTAGAGGAAGATCAAAGAAGCGATGGATGGACTGTGTGATGGATGATATGGCTAGAAAGGAGGTGACTGCTGAGATGACGAGTAATAGAGAAGTATGGGAGAAGAAGACATGCTGCGCCGACCCTAAATAAATTGGGATAAGGGCAGGAGAACTATGATGATCTAATAAGTGATTCTCACACGACACCGCACGTCCGCGCGGTCGGGCGGTGAAGCAGATCTCACGTCGCTATGGTGCGTATGAAATCTGTGGACGCGTAACACACATACACCGCCCGACGGCGCGGACGAGCGGTGTCGTGACACAATCGCCTTAGTCATCATTAATTCCCTCATCTCACAGAACATTATAGATTTACCATCCAAGAGTACGAGGCGCAGAAGACTGGGCGGTACGCAAGGCGACCAATCAAGTTAACACAGTATACGCTGATCTGTCATTGTAGGGGAAGCACGTACAAACCGAGGTTAGGTTATACTGGATGTTCATAGCTTGGTATGCGCCGTGTGTACGTGTCACGGCTAACCGCTGCCTCTAATAGGTGCGGCTGCTCACGAGATCAGCTACTACTTCAAGAGATCATTTACTATCATTATAGTCCCCCCGATGTTCATTAAATCGTGCGCAGACGCGAGGGGGTCCGCAAGGCGTAGGTATCGTTATCTTGTGGCTATTCTTAGCATAAAACCAACGATATGTGAGAGTCTATTGTCTATGCTATGGAGCACGTGGCTCCAAAATGGCGGCTCTGTTAGAAGTTGAACTCGCAACGGTCTTATGGTATTTGTTACAGCGCCACCTATCGGGTCCAAAGCTATCCTATCTCTCAAGCTGGAACCGACCACACAAATTCACAAAATTTCATTGAAATCGGTTGGGTGATTAGCGTGCACGAACATGATAGTTTCAAAAGAATTTTGTTGCATGTGATAGCCCAATTCTTGAGGAATGCTGTAGATTATTTAACACCACGACGGGTGACGCCGCGGGCACAAATAGTGAAACACAAAAGGGCGAAGAAATTTCAAGATTTACTTACTACATTTTTAAAACTGAGAAAACAAAAGCACACTTTCCACGCCTTGGGGTTCGTACTCTGAACCCAGCGCTCTTCACTCAGCAGTATCTTGCGAATTGCGAAAAGGTATTCATTAATAGATCATTTCGTCTCATTAGGCATAACGATTGTCATCCCGTGTTGTTACATACTCGATCAAACTAAAACGTAGTATAAAGTTGTGTTCTGATTTTTCCCAGAGCATGAAAATTACGATATGATGCGACATAATGTACGTGCTTCTGATAAAATCCCCGAGCAGAGAATCGTCAGCTGTACGAATTAACTACAGTAGGTACTTCAATTAAACAATTGTTTTGTTTCATAATCACATAAAGAACTATAGAATAAATTACATCTCGATAGGGTTCCGTTCAGTCCGTACACGTATTATTATGATCTAGCAGCTTCTGCCCCCGACTATGTCTGCATCGAAGAAACATAATAATTTCCGATCGCATTCGGTGATAGTGTAGCTTGCCAAGAGTGTTTTTTTTTTTTAATCGGATGAGTATTGTCGGAGACATCAGAGATTTGACTCTCATCAGGTCACACACGCGCGCCGGCTGCGCGTACTACGCACCTGAAGTTTCTGAAGAACCTCTCCAACAAGGATATGTGTAGGTGTATGGATTGTCGGAGATACTTTCTTACACTACACCTTGAGTGTCCGCGAGTATACCCGAGTGTGCCCGAGTGTACCCGAGTGTGCCCGAGTGTACCCGAGTGTGCCCGTGTATACCCGACACGTCCTGCATAAATCATAATATTTTCACATCGTTTACAGTTTCTTAAACATTAATGTGAGACCATTATGTACGACAGTTTAGTACGCTTGGTGTAAGTACCGCTCAAACACACGTACACGTAAACTCTGTAAGACAAAGGTATTTTCGAACACAGAGAATGAACGAGTAATCAATTAATTAACCCGATTAATGAATTACGATTTCGGAGTATTACTGCTTACTACTACTACTGCTACTAAACTATACGTCACTAAAAGTACATTTCAAAAGGCTCGATATGCACTGGTGCCTTAAGCACACGGTTCACACCGCGAACTACCGAAAGAGCCGAACCGAAGTATGACTGTAAAAGAGGATAAACGATGCTCGCCCGCTCGCCCGCTCGCTAGCTGGCAGTGTGACCTGCGCTTGAGACTGCCTTTCCACCAGAGATGTGCGAGGTAGCTGGGCGGGTCGAGGATGCGTAGCGACGCTGTGAAACGGTGCGCAGATGAGTGGTACGAGGATGTGTGGCGGGCTCGTTTCAGACTGACAGCTATTTTTTCATTTCTAGCACACTTCCCTCGCAACACATCCCTCGCACACATCCTCCCCTTGTTTTGTTAGTACAAAAACCTCGCTCCGTTGAGCCGTTTGGACTAGAGCTGCGCTGAGCGAGGCTAGGTAAATGAAGTGCTTCTCTTGGTTCTTAACAAACACATCCCTCGCTACGTTACCTCGCACATCTCTAATGGAAACGCGACCTTAACGTTTTCTTATTCAACGACGGCCCTAACACACGTACCTACTGTCTCCGTCAGGATGAACGGTCACTAGGCGTGTTTAACTTTGAATTTATGCCTAACAATTGCTTCTATTTGCTTCCTATTCTCAAACAATTGCTTCCATCGTATTCTAGAAGAAAAAAAACATTTTAAGAGTGACCGTTCATTCTGATGTCAGGACGGCTGGTCACCGAGTCGTAGTGTAAATAAAAGTTAAATACGCCTAGTGACCGTTCATCCTGACGGAGACTACCTACTTACGTGTTATTATTAGAACCGCGCACGGTCAAGGTCGGAAGCCCTGCAGGACCTGTATCGCTGCGCCACCACCTGCCGCCTGCCCAGGGCTGCCAACTAATACGTGTACAGTAGAGAATTGTACTCTTTTCCGGTAGACATACTCGAACAGGCCTCGAAGTGATAATTAACATGATTATTATCTTAAAAATACAAAAAAAACCGGTTGGATCTTGATTCAGAAAGCGGAACTCCTCGATACGGCTCGCATTGTGAGGAGGAGGTTCCTGTCGCCAGTGCCTGGAGCCCTAACCACCGGTGGCTTGGGCCCTTCTCCCGGCGGACACTACTTTTGATATATTTAATGTTGTTTTAAGACATATTCAAAAATATAAAGTCCTACTAATATTATCAATGCGAAAGTTTGTGAGGACGGACGGATGTTTGTTACTCTTTCACGCGAAAACTACAGACCGGATTTGGATGTTTGGCACAAAGATAGTTTATAATCTGGATTAATACGTAGGTAGGTTACTTTTTATCCCGGCAGTACGATCCCGTGGGACAATAATCTAACTCCACGCGGGAGAAGCCGCGGGCGAAACCGCATAAGCTAGTAAAATTTAAAAAAACCACGTGTATTGTACCCAACCGGCGCCGTTTAGATGAAGCGACTATCTGTCCCTCCACAACCCACTGCATGTAACGACTGGTAAAGATCTACAAAATGAAATAACAATCAAATATAGGAAGGTACTCTCTAAGGAGACCCTCTGAAAGGAGAAATGGGTAGTTCTTCGAAATTTGATTCTTCGACTGATTCATCTGGCCAAAATTTTATTTCACTTTCAGCTCTGTAACACATGTTCATATGAAAATAGGTAAGTATACCAAATAACATATAAAGGGTGTAAAAAGACCCTTAACGAAGCCGAAAGGCATTTGCTCTCCCCGTCAATGCGATCATTTTTTTGTTCTAGACCATACCTGGGAACCTTCTAGTGACGGAGATATTGGGGGTCAAAGTTCCAACTTTTTCACAAGTTTTTTTTTAAATGCATGTTTTCAATGTAAGATTTTTACTTTAAACAACTCCACGACCCCCGTGCTATTCAATCCATCCATCAGCACAATGTTCTGAGTGCGTTATATTAAGTACTACCGTCAAACGTGATATTTGACCCCAAAAAAAAAAGTAGTTTCCCAGCAAATTTTTTTGCGTAAAGTTACTTAGTTTGATGTACAGAATGCTTGGTTGACGGCTTCGTTAAGGGTCTGTTTACACCCTGTATGTTATATGGTATACGTATTTTCTACCTATTATATTTATTACCTATTTAAATTTTGGCCATATGAATCAGTCGAAGAATCAAATTTCGAAGAACTACCCAAATAATACTTGACTTCTTACGTTCGACAGCAGCCCTAGGGCGGCACCCGCCGAGCACGGGCTGGCGCGCTGATAGTTACGTTATACACTTAGCAGACCCGCTAAACGGATTACCTATTACATGGACATATGGCGCGCCTGTGACGGGCATAGGCACTGTAGGCAGAGTGCTACGTAACTGGTGTCTTTTTACACAAATGAATAAAATTTGAAGTGTCTGTTTGTAATATCAAAATAAAAGCTTGTTTACTAAAAACACTTTTTTTTTCAGTTTTTATCTGTCTGTCTGTTTGTTCCGACTGATCTCCGAAACGGCTGGACCGATTTTGACGGGACTTATACTGGCAGAGGCAGATAGCTGATGTTATAAGGTCTAACTTTGGCTACTTTTATCTTAGAAAAATAATGAAGGATCCGTGCAAAAAAAAAAAAAAACCCTTGAAAATTTTGACAAAATCCGATTAAAAAACGGAAGTAATCTTTTTTTATAATAATTTCATGCGAACGGAGGTCGCGGGCTGCAGCCTACAGGCAGTACCTACTGACTATAGAAAAGGCTGTGAGGCGATTCCCACTCGATAGCGCTGGTCTTTTGGGCATCGTTGGGCTCGTGTTGGGCGTAGGTTGCGAAACGGATGGGTGGCAGGTGCGCTGCCCGACCACGCGGACGAGCGGTGTAACTCAGGTCATGGTCGTATGGTGGTGGTCTACATGATCTAGGTACCTGTGTGACAAATATCGTAATCCGTTCAGCCGTCAAGGCGTTAACCTTGTGAACACCAGTGCCCTCCATGCCAAGTCTCAATTTCACCTACCGTTTTGTCACATATCTGTGTCGTTTGGCGTACAGAGCACGAGCTTGCTTGTCACGTATATGTGACAATGGCGTTCAAAAGGTTAGAAAGTAAAATCATCGCCTTCACGTCCTCACATCACGGAGGGAACTTGGTATACAATGGATGGTCACCCATCCACGGAGCGACCGCGGCAAGTGTTGCTTAACCTTGCAGATCGACCCGTGCGGCTGTTATTATTTAGCCGCGAGCCTGCTAGAGGCCAGTGATGCGATGTTTTAGTTATTTTCCTATGACAACGATCAAAACAATTTTATCTCAAAAGGCTCCAAGGCTCAAAAGGCTCAATATAATAATTATGTACTGAATCTTATCTACCCACTTTACTAGACAATAGCTTCATATATTCACAATAGTTTATGTGTTAACTCGTGTGCACCAAATGTGACTGATGAGAACATTGTCCATAACGTTACATAACGCCTGTAGTCGCCCAAGGGGTAGTCAGGTCAGGTACCTAATAGTACCTACACCCACGTTTCGCCAGTTATGTTATTCGTAGGGGTGAGCCTATTGCCATCGAGGGGGCACAAATCCAGACTCCGTGGCTGCTACTGAGAAATTTCTGATGGAAAAACCCAAAAACATTTCGCCCGACTCGGGTATCGAACCCAGGAGCTTGTGCTCAGTAGTCGCGATTGCGACCACTAGACCAAAGAGGTATGCTATTCAGATTAAAGTAACCCTGGCTACTCGGAGAGCACGTTAAGCCGTTAGTCTCGGCTGTCATTTGTAGATCATTGACAGTCGTTAAGTAGTTAGCGGCCCGAAAGTCTGACAACCAGTTTTACCAAGGGGTATCGTATTACCCAGATTGCAGAGGTCATAAGGCAGTCGCTCCATGTAAAATACTTACATAAGAAGTTGGCAGACTCGTCCCACGATTAATTTGATGTTTTATTCTTGGTTTTCTGTACTAGGTATTGCACCTACTGTGTTTTGTCTCTGCATCGCCCTGAGGTAGACTGGTAGAAAATGCCCAAGGCATTAAGTCCGCCTTTGTACATTATGTGCATAAAGTTTTAATAAATAAATAATAAAATACAGGTGTTCAGCTGCATCTGGTTAGACTGGAAGCCGACCCCAACAGAGTTGAGAAATGATGTGTCAACATTCGCTGACGTTACTTCCAAACATTTCACGGCAGAGGGAACTGAAGAATTACTTATTACTCCATGGGCCGTCACCGACTGATAAGAAAAAACAATGGAGGATCTAGTCGACTTGCATTACGACATTGCGCGTTTTTCACAACTGAACTTCACCAAACCGATTTCCGCTTCACTTTTAAACCATAACGCTTGTTATTTGAAGGAGTGTAAGCTGAAGCCGTCGAAGTTGCGCGGTATCTTCTCATCCAACTTACCGCAGTATCTCAAGACGACAGTCTATGACCAGCGTGTGAAGCCAGTGATTACATACGGGACCGAAACGTGGTCGCTCACAAGGGGCCTCATCAGAAGGCGTCACACAACGGGCAATGGAGAGGGCTATGCTCGGAGTTTCCTTGCGAGATCGTATCAGAAATGAAGACATCCGCAAGAGAACCAAGCGTAAGCGAACCGTCGTAGCCCGAAGAATTGCCAAAGTACAGTGGCAGTGGGCAGTGGGCACATTGCTCGCAGAACGGATGGCCGATGGGGCCAAAAAGTTCTGGAGTGGCGACCGCGAACCGGAATACGTTGCGTTGGAAGGCGGACCGGTGACCTGGTGAAAGTTGCGGGGATCCGCTGGATGCGAGACGCACGGGACCGGTCAATATGGCGACAGTTGGGGGAGGCCTATGTCCAGCAGTGGACGTCTTTCGGCTGAAATGATGATGAAGTTGGAGTCGGCACAGCTGGTGCAGTGGAGGAGGCTAGCGGCCGGGTCACCGGGCTCCAGCGCTGTTGGCCAGGGGTGTGTCGTGGAGAATGGTGTCTTGTATTCCTGTGCCCGGCTGCGTATACAGGAGGCCATGGAAAGATACACCATGGCGTTTATTTTCAGCAGTGAACAGAGTGAACGAATGGTTTTCTGTTTTTGTGTGGCTGAAGTTGTGGAGTGATTACGGATTGAAGATTTCATTGTGTGTATGATTTGCAATAGATTGTAATATTTTCGGTCGGTATTTTTCTGAAATTAACGCTATTTTAATTAACAGTTTAGGGTTCCGTATACAGAGATATTCTCATATTTAAAAGATCTTGTCTTTTTTACTTGGCTACGGCGAAGCCAAAAGGAAGGGTTATGATCTTAGCAGTCTATGTAATATGTACTTATGTATGTTTGTATTTACGTATGCTCTTCTGTAGCGCTTAACTATACATCCGATTTGAATGAGTAAGGTGTCAACCGATTCGTTATTATGGCCCGGGTAACACAGGCTACATTTTAACCGACTTCAACAACAGGAGGAGTCGATTTTACCGTGTAAACCCCGAATTTATAGAGAGCGTGATTTTTCAGTAGTCGGGTTCTTTAGTTGTAGTATACCACACAAATTCTTGTTTAAGTAAAACAGTTAAATAGCTTGTAAAAATAAGTAAGTAATAGTTTTATTTCTACGGAACCTCTAGTAAGTGAGTCCGATTCGCACTTGCCTATTTATCTAACAACAACGAACAAAGAAATCCTACAAACCATTTCATCTAGGACTCTAGATACTTCAGTGATCTACGACTTTACACTTTAAACCTAACACTATAAAATATAATGTTCAATACAAGAACGAGCCTATAATGCTAACATATTAATTTAAATGAGTAATATTATGTGAATCGGTTGTTTGTTTGGCAGGCGGCCATCTTGCGCGCCATTGTCGCGGGTCACTGACCTGCGGACACGTGTCGCGACTTCGCGAGTTATGTAACAGAGCTATGTACTACTAGATATAGTGTATATAGTGATAACACGTTCGGTTGATGGTGTACAGCCGTGTGACTCAGATGTGTCTATTTACATCTATGTATACAAATAAATGAAAATGAAAATCAAATTATCAGATTTTTACTGAATGCTTATGAAAACATACATATACGGCACTTATAACAAAACACTTTTTTTAATTTTTGTCAGTCTGTCTGTTACGGCTAATCTAAAACCCCTGAAATTGGTTACAAAATCCGGTTCAAAAAGGGAAGTAATATTTGTTTACAATAATTTCACGCGAACTGAGGTCGCGGGCAACAGCTACTTATTACGTAAGTTAAAAAAAAAAACAAATGTCAATGTTCGTACACTCTCATTTCCAAAACCACACTTACAACCGATTTCAACGAAATTTTGTGAATGTCTGTGGTCTGGTCGGTTCCAGCTCGAGAGGTAGGATAACTTTGGACCCGATAGGCGGCGCTGTGCGGAGCAGGGGCCGCAGGAGCGGATCAATACACACACTTACACATTGTATACAATTTTTTTGATAAAACTATGTTTAAAAGATTTAAAAAAAAAAATAACACTGTCCATAAGACTGTGACTAAAAGAAATCCTTCCTAATCCTTACTTTAATATTATAAATGCGAAAGTAAGTTTGTTTGTTTGTTAGATACCTGTTCACGCCTAAACCACTGAAGTACACCGAAGTACCGAAGAACTGTACCGAAGTACTGTTCCCGAGGAAAACAACAATAACGGTTTTATGATAATAGATGGCGCCACGTGTCTTTCGCATCATGATTGAATTATATTATTACAAGCAGAGTACCACCCGAATTGATTGTCAAATTCTAAATTAACGCGAGCGAAGTCGCGGACAAAAGCTAGTATTAAATAAACTCATTTTAGTCTTCGTTTCGTCTGAATTTTCTTTAACTGGCCATTCTGTACCTATTACGGAATTTACGGAAAACACGATAAGCCGTTGGTCCCGGCTGTCATTTGTAGATCTTTGACAGTCGTTAACAAGTAGTCAGTGGCCCGAAAGTCTGACAACCAGTATTACCAAGGGTATCGTATAACCCCGTACCTACTAACTGGGTTGAGAAGGTCAGATAGGCAGTCGCTCCATGTAAAATACTGGTACCTATTCAGCTGCATCCGGTTAGACTGGAAGCCGACCCCAACATAGTTGGGAAAAGGCGGGCAGATGACGATTGTATTGGATTACGAATTAGTTACTTACCTACTTAAAAATGATTCTGAAAATCTTGTTATTGCTTACCTAGTAACAAATCGTTCTGTCTAGTGTCGTACACCCGCTTGTCAGGTAGCGTTCGTGTGTCAAAATCGTAAATGTTGTAAAAAACTTTGTACGACAATATTCCACTCATTGGGGTATATTGTCGTACAAACATTTACCGCAGTCTTTTAAATTCTTTGAGTAGGAATAATCTTTAAGTTCGCTCAGCAACAGCTGATGACACACTGACGCTACGCCACGCCAGAAGTGACGATGTATTTACGTGTTATCGTGTTTCGTTAGTGTCAGTAGTAATAGGTCACGTTATCTGTCTCCGTGGGTGTCGTATCGTCGAAACGTTTGTAAAATCATTAGTATTTCGGCCGCCTTTGATAAATATTTTTTGTTTTTTTTTCTTTACAAAAAAATGTCATTAGTTTGTATTTTGATTGCGACACAAAACCTGACCCAGATCAATATGTAAACCATATAAATCTACGCTAAGTCGAACTAACACTTTTTTACTATTTTGAAAGTTCGAAAATGAAGTTTCATACATCCAGTATACCTATTTACATTTTGTTTTTTTGTCCGCCTCACTCGTGGCCAAAGTCCTCCCCCCATTCCTTCCACTTTTCTCGATGGTGCGCCTCTTCTCGCCAGTTAACGAGAAAGCCATCCAAGGCGTTATTTACTATTATTTAACAGAATCTAATCTACACCAATCAGTAGTACCAATTTGTTAGGTACTTATTATGAAACAAAATGCAAAAAAAAGCTAACTTCTAAGAAATCTCTAAAAAGTGCAAAAGAACTTTAGTTCCGGAATTTGTTTGCTCTTAATGCACTTCTGTGTCACAAGAAAATTCCGTTTCCCGCTATTTAGTTATGATAATGATTACATGGGAACTTGCAACTATCAGAGGAGTACACCTATTTGATAGAATAGTCAATAATTACAAACATCTGTTTGTAATGAGCATAAGGTTGTAGATTCGATTCCCAAGTCAGGCAAAGTGCTTTTCAGTAGCTAGTATCGCAACCTGAGTTTATAGTCCTGCCCGGTTGATGGCGATAAGCTCGCCCCTTATTACTACTAGGGTCTTCAAAATTACTAGGCGTGTGTGTTAGTAATTTAGTAGTACTGTAGTAATCATTTCAAAGTAACCTTTATCCGTTATCTTCGAAGGTATACCTAAAAGTGCACCCACATTCCACGAGTTATGTAAGTAACAGGGGGCGAGCCTATTTCCATCAACCGGGCACAAATCCAGACTCCGTGGCTGCTACTGAGAAATTCCTGATGGAAAACTCAGTCGCACTTTGACCGACCTGGGAATCAAACCCAGGACCCCATGCTCAACAGTCCCTAAGAGCAGGAAATTCGAAGTCTTGACATAATACATGAATGAACCCGGCCGCTGGCTGTCCTCCAAACTGAGCGAGATAAACAGCAGAGGTCGACGCTCGGCCGTGAGCAGTGTGTTACCAGCACATGCCTACAGGCTTATCTCTATTGACTCATTGTAACATCAAACTAATAAAGTTATGCGGAGTTTTTAGGAAAAATACGCGCGCACGTGCCATAGGTGATCATTTCATTAGAACAATAGATTCGACGACTGGCCGTGTCGTGGCGCGGTCGTGTTCCACGCGCGCCTCTAAGAGATGTCAGCAAATCGAAGTGTTCCGCAAGAGCCGATGCCTGCCGGGGCTGCGGAACTATTCGAAAGATATACCGCGGCCCTGGAACACAAAGGGCTAAGAAGGAACATGGATGGGTTTTAGTCAGTACAAGTCTGACACTCCCTTCCACTCCGCCCAGAGCGGGAGGGGTCATTTGATGATTCCCAATCCGAAAAAAAGAGGGTGTCTAGCAGTGGACCGGTGCAGGCTGATGACGTTGAGTCGATCCCAGATTTAGTTATGTACCAACCTGTATTTTCAGATGAAAAAAAACGGGAACCAAAAAGGTTACCCGTATAGGAGTTTTAATCTGGTTATTTTTTAGGGTTAGGTAAAAACCCCTAGAGGAACCTCTATAGGGTTTACCTGACATTGGGTTACTAGCTTTTGCACGCGGCTTCGCTCGCGTTAATTTAGAATTTGTTAGTCAATGATATTATAAGCTACATAGATACTCTACGTGCATACTGAGCGGCGGCGTTCACATATCGTTGCGTTGTTACGACTGCGGTAGATAATACGGAACGTATGATACAGAAAGCGATAGCTATTGCACATGAAGTACTTAAATTACGACAATTGTCTGAATTTGACTCAATAATTTGCACGCGCTAGTGCGATATCTACCTCTTTTTATTTATAATAATTATTGATAATGAATTCGGGTTGTATTCTGCTTGTAATAATATTTATTTTGTACACTGTCTCTTAAGATACAGGAAGACAGAGTTTAATCTATTGTGTACAGATTTCTGAAGCATCCAAGTGTTTTATGTAAATCTTGGTGTTCTCTACCATTAAACTGAAAATTGTAAACTTAAAGAATGTATTGTTAGGTCTTGAAATCAAACCATGGATAAAGGATAAGTACTTATAACATCACAAATATATTGTAAAAAAATTATACAACACGTCACTCTCCCGCGCACTCCCGAATATAGCGTTCTATCGATCGCGGTCGTGCCGCTCGATAGTGCTGCCCGCCCTGATCTGCATAGGGTTGGGACAAACATGGGATTATCGTTATCAGTATTTACTCCTCTTAAAATGGCTAACATAGGGAAGAAAGAGTTGACCTGCTCCAATAGGCAGCACATCTACATTTGTCATTCATACATCATACATACACGATCATACAACATACTCCTTGCGCCCGACCACGTTCTCGTTCATACATCTGGTCATACACGCGCGCCGGCTGCGAGTACTGCGCACCTGACCTTTTCGAAGAGCACCACGACTGTGCCATTAGTTTATTACGCACTTGAACCCTATTTTCGGGAGCTCAACGACCCGCCACATGACACATGACACATGACACATGACACTACCAATCACTGAGATATTTCCGTAGTGCGTAGGCAGTTGTTCTCGAGTTGGCGACAGCTGTACGAATATCATCCTTATGTACTAGTTTAAATTAAGTTGGTTTCAGAATGACAGTATCGCTTGATTGATATGGTATTGTTGAAAAAATCGCGAAGTGCGACCAAAGTGGAGAGACTTTATTAGTGCGCAATGAATGCACTACAATGCGTTGAAAAACCAAACTTAGAAGATTTTTTTTTAGTTTTTATTGCTATTAACCGTTGGGACCCAGGATAGAGCATGTTACATCTATATTTTTCGTTCATAAACTTTGACAATGACAAAAGAATACGCGGTCACGTGAGCGAAGCCGCGGGCACAGCTAGTAATAAATATAAATTAAAGGGGGCTCCTCTACTGCGATGGTACGGAACCCTTCATGCGCGAGTCCGACACGCACTTGGCCCGTATTTTTCTTTACTCGGCTCCTTCGGGACGTGATGTCCTTCCTCAAGAGTTGGGCTATAGTCTAAAGGCTGTAAAAAGACCCTTAACGAAGCCGGAAGGCACTTGTTCTCCCCGTCATTGCGATCATTTTTTTTTTCTACACCATACCTGGGAACCTTCTAGTTACGGAGATATTGGGGGTCAAAGTTCCAACTTTTTCACAAGTTTTTTTTAAAATACATGTTTCTAATTTAAGATTTTTACTTTAAACACCTTCACGACCCCCATACTATTCAACCCATCCATCAGCACACTGTTTTGAGTGCGTTACATAGAGTTTTACCGTAAAACGTGATTTTTCACCCCAAAAAAAAAAGCCTTTTCCCAGCAATAATTTTTGCGTATAGTTACTTAGTTTGATGTACAGAATGCTTGGTTGACGGCTTGGTGAAGGGTCTGTTTACACCCCGTATACAATGCACAAGTAATTATTAAATCTTATTCAGCTTTATGATACCTATTAGAAGTCATTATCATTGCAGTCATAGATAATCTAATATACGGATGAAGTAGTTACGCCATGGGTTACATAAACTTGTTGCGTTCAGAGCGTCGGCACCCGACTGCCCGGCTGAAGGTCGCGGGTTTGGTTACCGGTTACCGCATCGAGGCTATACAAGCAAGAGCCTACTTACGTGTACGGCCTACTGACACTTTCCAAGTCTATGGTTTACGTAGAGGTCAGTATGTCAGTGATACGTTACCAATTGTAGGTGGTGGGCACCTATTATGAATATAACATCACGCATGTAATCCCCGAAGGGTTGGCAGAGGTGTTCCATCCTAATCCTAACTAATATTATAAATGCGAAAGTAAGTACAGAAACGGACATAGGGTACTTTTCATCTCGAAAAAAAGTACTGTTCCCGAGGAAAACAACAATAACGTTCTTATGATAATAGATGGCGTCACGTGTCTTTCGAATCATGATTGAATTATACAGAGTGTAAACGGACCCTTCACGAAGCCATTAACCAAGCATTCTGTACAACAAACTAAGTCACCCTACACAAAAATTATTGCTGGGAAACGACTTTTGTTTTGGGGTGTAAAATAACCTTTTACGGTAAAACTCATTGTAACGCATTAAAAAAATGTGCTGATGGATGCATTGAATAGTAAACGGGTCATGGAGGTATTTAAAGTAAAGTTATAATCTTAAACAATCGTATTTAAAAAAAACTTGTGAAAAAACTGGAACTTTGACCCCCAATAACTCCGTAACTAGAAGGTTCCCAGGTATGCTCTAGAACAAAAAAAAAATCGCAATAGCGGTGAGAACAAGTGCCTTTCGGCTTCGTTAAGGGTCTATTTACACCCTTTATTATTATAGAAACTTTAGTAGTGTGTTAAGAGTTGTAAATTAACGCAAGCGAAGCCGCGGGTAAAAATAGTAGACCATATACCTAGTACACCCAAACGCCAGTTATGTTTAGTCCCATGTAAGAATCACCAGGCCCTCATGAGTTAGTATAAAAAATGATGATGATGCCGTCTAGCCGATTTCGGCCACAGCGACTGCATTCGATGGCTTTCTAGCGACGTGGTCGAGAGCTTTGTCTGTTGACCATCTGACATAAAGGGTGTAAAAAGACCCTTAACGAAAATGAAAACCACATATTCTGCCCATCATTGGGATCCTTTTCTTCTTCTAGAGAATACCACAGGTTCTGGAGATATTGAAGGTCAAAGTTCCAATTTTTTCACAAGTTTTTTTTTTTAAATCACTTTTTAAGGTTTTAGCTTTAGTTTAATTAACTCCATGACCCGTTTACTTTTCAAAGCATCCATCAGCACTAAGTTTTGAGTGCGTAACATTGAGTTTTAACGTAAAACGTGATTTTTCACCCCAAAAAAAATAATCGTTTCCCAGCAAAAAAAATTGTGTAAAGTTACTTAGTTTGATGTACAGAATGCTTGGTTAACGGCTTCGGGAAGGGTCCGTTTACACCCTGTATAAATAGATGTTGGGTATTTAATAGAAAAAAAAATGTTATGTAGACCTTTGTCTAAGTTTATAAAGTTGTGGGAACTTTAGCCATAACATAGCATTGATCTGTAGATGTATTTATATTAATAAATAATAATTAAATAAGTTTGTTTTGAGAACGGGGTACCCATCATCCGGGTGCCACGATTTGCATGGCACCGGATATTATAAAATACTAGCTTATGCCCGCGGCTTCGCCCGCGTGGAATTCGGGAATTGCCCACGGGATCTTACTTCTGGGATAATAAGTAATCTATGTATGTATAGTAGATACATGGTTTTTATATACTTGCGTATAACTTGCAAATATTAGTTCATAGTAATATCAATTAGGTACTTTACATATTAGTATGTGAAATATTGATAGGTACCTTGGTTTGAGATTGGACACCGGTGACGAAAATCAAATGATTAATTAGGAATCTATTTATAGACATAAAACTTTTACATAATATTTAATATCAATGGCACGTATCACGAGCCAACACGAAAATCGGTGCAATAAACCATATTTACAGACGTCTACCTCAGAAAAATCCTACCTACTTATTTAATAGGTAAATACTCCCGCGCCCCGCACGCCCCGCGTAACACTGCACGCCATGCGCCCGTCTACGTGAGCTTCGAAGCCCTATTGGACTCTGTTGGGGGATGATTTTGATTTTGGAAAAAACTGTGATACACGTTTCTCATAATTTTAATTGAAAAGTATGTATGCAAATTTTCAAGTCAATCAACTCAGAGAATAAAAAGTTTCACAGAATATTAAACACCCCATTTCACCCTCTTAGGGGTGGAATTAAAAAAAACTGTTTCGTAGCGGATACTTAATCTTCACAAAGAATGCACTCTCCAAACTAGAACTTCACTTCCTTTTCTAGTCTCTAGAACCAGCCGATTGGGTTGTGCGTTGATATATCAGTCAGCCAGTCAAGACATTGAATTTTTAAATTGGGGGATGATTTTGGAAAAACTGTGATACACGTATCTCATAATTTTATTTGAAGAGTATGTACACAAATTGTCAAGTCAATCGACTGCGAGAATAAAAAGTTTCATAGAAAATTCAACGCCCCATTTCACCCTCTTAGGGGTGGAATTTCGAAAAACCCTTTCTTAGTGGATACTTACTCTTCACAAAGAATACACCCTCCAAATTTCATGTCTCTAGGACCAGCGGTTTGGGCTGTGCGTTGATATATCAGTCAGTCAGTCAGGACTTTGAATTTTATATATATAGATGATATTATAACATCGCTGCTTGTACAATTGATGCATTGGCGAGCCATTGATTGACTCTGAGTTCGATTCGGAGAACTTGTATGATGACTTGTATGATGTAATTAATGGGTGTAAACATACCCTTAACGAAGCCGAAGGGCATTTGTTCTCCCTGTCATTGCGATATGTTTTTTTGTTTTGTACCATAAATGGGTACGGAGTACGCATTCTAGTTACGGAGATATTGGGGGTCAAAGTTACAACTTTTTCCCAAGTTTTTTTTTAAATACAAGTTTTTAATGCTATAACTTTAATTTAAATACCTCCACGACCCCCGTACTATTCAGTCCATCCATCAGCACAATGTTTTGAGTCCGTTTGACCGAGTCCTACCGTAAAACGTGATTTTAACCCAAAAAAAAGTCAATTCCCTGCAATAATTTTTGAGTAGAGTTACTTAGTTTGATCTCGTTATCGTCTGTGTATGTTTGTAGCATTTGTATGTTCCACGGTTGCGTCTAAATTACTTAATGAGTAGTAATTACACTCATTAGTACGCTCCGGGCGACATAGGTTACAATTTTATTCAAACCAAATCAATATGACGGATTTTTTCTTAGAAAAAAAGTTGAAAACTGAAACTCAACTACGACAAAAACGGTCACAATTTTTTTTTTGCAAAACCTAGTTGTGTTGTAAATGTCTTGTTTATACAGTTTTAGTTGCCATTTTCGCCGTAGTTGAGTTTTAATCCTAAATCTAAAAGCTTAAATTCAAGGTGTAAACGGACCATTCACGAAGTCGTCAGTCAAGCATTCTGTACATCAAACTAAGTGACCCGGCGCAGAAATTAGCTGGGAAGCAACTTTTTTTGGGTGAAAAATCACGTTTTACAGTCAAAATCAATGTGAAGCACTCAAAACATTGTGCTGCTAGCTTGAAAAACTAGCCTCGTGTATCCCGGGCAGTACAGTCTACCTACAACATAGTCAGTACCTAAAGCTGCCCTACACGCGCCTCAGTCGTAGATAATTTAAAAATAAAAAATACTGACACGTTCCTCGTTTAAAATAAAAGACATGCTTAGCATGCGTTACGTCAACATTTTTGTCGATGATTTTATTGGTTTGGTGTGTGAACGTTGCCAAATAATGTGGAGTGATGACGCGAAATTACCTTTCAATATTTTATTTATATGAAGCTGAACTTTTAATAATATCTTCACTAACAGTAATATTTATTCGATAACACATTTTTTTAACGATGTTTGTAAATAAATATTGTTTTTGGTACATAACTTACATAAAGGGTGTAAATATACCCTAAATGAAGCCGAAAGGCACTTGTTCACCCCGCGACATTGCGATCGTGTTTTTTTGTTCTAGTCTAGACCATACCTTCTAGTTACGAAGATATTGGTTAATTAAGTTAAGTTAATTAAGTTTTTTTTAAAACAAATTTTTAATGTTATAATTTTACTTTAAATACCACCACTATCCAGTATTCACTATTCAGTGCATCCATCAGCACAATGTTTTCACATTGAGTCCTGTGATTTAAAAAAAAAAGTCGTTTCCCAGCAATTATTTTTGCGTAGAGTTACTTAGTTTGATGTACAGAATGCTTGGTTGACGGCTTCGTGAAGGGTCCGTTTACACCCTGTATAACTTGATATACCGTGTGAACGAATGCTTGGGCTGTAGAAGGTTGTATCCGAAACTTCCTAGATGTGGTACCAGCTCTCCTTGACACACTGGTGGTCTGGTGCTCGCGGCCCTTCCTAACGCTACGCTTCTAATATCAATTATACAAAGTAGAACATAAATTACTTTTAAATGCGAGTTAAATAAATGTATTGAAGCCGCGGGCACAAGCTAGTAGGCTATATTTACGACATGCGTGTGGGAACACTTCCGACCATAACGCAAGGGAGCCGCAGACAAAACCTAATATATAAAGCTAAGTAGATACTCACACTAAGGTAACTAGATACGGGTGCAGTTTGACGTTTCCCTGGCCGCCATCTTGTGGCACGACGTCAGACACGGCCATCTTGTTCTGTAGCTCCCGCCAGCGCCGCGCGCCGCACGCTGCGGACAAATGGATATAATACTTTTATTAACAAAACAGGTATTCACTAGGCAAATGTGAGTGGAAACGAGGAGCTCGTGGCTAAGTGATAACAGCCGCTCGGGTCTATCTTCAGGTTAAGCCGCACTTGCCTAGGTTGGTGGGTGATCACCCATTACACACCAAGTTTCCTCAGAAAGCACACGTGAAGACGTTGGTCCCGGCTGTCAATTGTAGATCTTTGACGGTAGTCAGTGGCCTGAAAGTCTGACAACCAGTCTTACCAAGGGGTATCGTATTACCCAGTACTAACTGGGTTGCAGAAGTCAAATACGCAGTCGCTTCATATAAAATGCTAGTATTCAGCTGCATCCGGTTAGACTGGAAGCCGACCCCAACATAATTGGGAAAAGGCGCCGCAGATGACGATGTGAGTGGAAACGTCGAGAGGGGACGCCCTAGAAGGATAACATTATACACCAACCGTATGGGTGATGTTCTTCAGAAAGATAGTGTATAAGTTTGCTATTTCGAAATTTGAAAAGGTCTGACAAAAAACTGGACAATGACCTTTTAATCTTTCTTTTCGATAGTCATTCTATATTGTTTTTCCTGAATTTTTTTAAAAGTAAGTTGTAAATTCCGGTCAGCTGGCAAAGTCCGGACGGAGGTCTATAAAGCCGGACATGTCCAGACAAATCCGGATAGGTGGTAACTTGGTAACCCTAAGCGCGTGGTACTCGCAACCGGTGTGCCTCGTTCACGTTCATATTTCTTGGAAATAGGCAAGCGGAATAGCAGATCATAGCAGATGGCGTCCTGTGGTTTCTGCCGACCTACATGAGAGAAGTATATAATATGATATAATCTGTGTAAGTAACTAATCAGGACATGTCTGCCGCCGGACAAACTGTGGGCCAGCTAACACAGACAGAGCTTGGCAAAATACATGCCTTGCTTTAATGAAAACACCAAATTACAAAATACTATCTCGCATGTATTTAAAATACGAAATATTTTTAAGTCGTGTATTTGAAATATCAAATAAAAAATACAGTATTTTAACTATTTTTATTTAAAATACAAATTACAAAATACAGTCAGGTGTTAGGTTACGTAAATAGAATAGAATAATTCATCGTCACATCGCACTTTCTTTCTTCTTCTTCTTTATCGTGTGGTTAGTGTCTAACTGGTGTCAGAGACTTTATGCCGCCTAGTCGTACCTAATATTAAACTTAAGTAACAGATGTTTCGTGAAAATAACCGTTTAAGAATGAAAATGACAATTGACAAGATACTTGACAATTTGACGTAAGTACCTACGGTACAGGTGCAGTGTTGCTGTTGCCTACTTTAAAAGTTGACATATTTAGCGGTCCCCATTTTGCTAACGAAAGCTATCGAGCGCTAATTTCTGCAGAACGCACCCATTAATAAGATCGCTAAATGTATTTATGTTCAAATGTATTTTGAAGCTATAAGTATTTGGACTGCGCGACTGTTCGAAAGAGATACCGTGGCCCTGGAACACAAAGGGCAAAGAAGGAACATGGATGGGTTTTAGTCAGTAAAAGTCTGACACTCCCTCCCACTCCATCCAGAGCGGGAGGAGTTATTTGATGATTTCGCATCCGTAAAAAAAAAAGCTATAAGTATTTGAAATATTAGGTACCTACAAAATACCTCAGCGTCAGGTTTTTGAAATACTAATTACAAATTACATATTTAAGAAGTCATTGAATTACAAACACCAAATACGTATTTGTATTTTAATTACAAGTAATTCAAATACAGTCCAACCCTGAATACAGAGTGTAAACAAAGCCGTCAACCAAGCATTCAGTACATCAAACTAAGTAACTACGCAAAAATTATTGCTGGGAAACGACTTTTTTTTTGGGGTGCAAATCACGTTTTACGGTAAAACTCAATGTAACGCACTCAAAACATAGTGCTGATGGGTGGATATAATAGTAAGGGGGACGTGGAGTTGTTTAAAACCAAAATCTTGGATTAAAAACATGTATTTCAAAAATCACTTGTGAAAAAGTTGGAAAGACCCCCTATATCTTCATAACTAGAAGGATCCCAGGTATAGTCTAGGACAAAAAAATGATCGCAATGACGGGGAGAACAAGTGCCTTTCGGCTTCGTTAAGGGTCTTATTACACCCTTTATAAATAAAATACCTGCTATTTTGGCAACTGGTGCCCTGACAGTGAGGCGGGTCGCGGCAGGTGGCGGGACAACTGGACAGGTTCCGTCGGAGCTGGAAGGAGGACGCGCGGGTTCGCGAGAAGCGGAAGGAGTGGAGGGAGGCCTTCGCCCAGGAGTGGGACAGAGCAGGCTAGGAAAGGTACTAAAACGAACATTTAATACCTAAACTACACCGACTTATAAAACTAGTTTGGCGGCCCTAAAAGAAGTCGACCATTTTAAGAATAGGTTTCCGTGAGTAAACGTGTTTTTAAATGAAAATAAATGCGTGACATGGTTAGCATCGAGTACCTTTACTATCTAAAATACAAAGTGCATTCATAATGACAAACGATCATTAAGTAGCAGTATGACAAATGAGCATGAACTGAATTCTTTTTATTCATTACTAGCGGCCCGTCCCGGCTTTGCACGGGTGGACATTTATTTTTTAGATATTTTGGGATAAAATATAGCCTATGTTACTCAGGGATAATGTAGCTTTCTAATGGTGAAAATTTTTTTGAAATCGGCACAGGAGTTTTTGAGTTTCATTACAAACATACACACAGACACACAAAATCTTTCCTCTTTATAATATTAGTAAGATTAGTATTAGTAAGACTACGTACAGACGCCAGCACATCGAGGTACTACAAACTGTCAATTTTCTTTAATCGATTTCCAACTTTATCGCTAAAGCATTAGGTTCAAGGTTGATTGGGATAATTTTTTATTACAAACTATAAAAATAGTCTTAAAATAATAATAAAATAAGTATAAGTTTTTTTTTTTTGAATCGTGCCCCACACTAGGAATTTCTCCTGCATCGTGGGTGCATTTACAAACATTGAATCTCACACACACAAACAGGCAGACCCGGAACAACTACTTGTAGGCCATACAAATGTTTGTTCCGTGCGGGAATCGAACCCGCGTCGCGCAGCGCAGCGGTCAATCGCTCAGTCGCGCCGTCAAAAGTATCAAACCACATCGCTGTCAACAGGAAAAGTGCCCAGAAGGCTGGCAGCATTGCCACGTTGGATGGCAATGCTGATTCTTTGGCCAAAAAAAAAGACCAGATCTCTGGTCACGTGAAGAGTCGATCAGTCGATCAACCGCTTAGCGATATCTTGACTCGTTAAAAGAAAAACAGAAATATCGTTTTTGGCGAAGACCACCCATTGTGTCAGCCTATGTGAAATGTTTTGTTTTGTAAATGTTCAGAAGATAGGCAGTCGCTTCCTGTAAAATACTGGTATTCAGCTGCATCCGGTTAGACTGGAAGACGACCCCAACATAGTTGGGAAAAGGCTAGGCAGATGGTGAAGCCAAACGTTTAGTGCAGTCAACGGGCGGCAGATGGCGCTCTATTGAGCGAATGAACAGGGGAGTCTTGTGCCACTGCCGGCACGTACAGTCATACAGGTCACAAGTCAGCACTCGTCGGTACAGCGCGGCCTAGTGGTCGCAATTGAGCTAGTTGGACAACAATAGCGGTCAGCGACCTCTGACGTGCGCACAATGAGTTACGGGTCACGCGAATATATTGACTGCCTCCGGCCCCGTCGGGCTAGTGCTGGTCGCCAGCGCGAATGCTGAGTGAGGGGTTCAATACTTGATTCCCAGCGACGGTATGATACCCCCGAGCCTCGAGAAGAACTGATGTATAGTCGTTCGGCCTGATCACACTCCGGACTATGAGAGTGAGGGAACAGAGAGTGCTCCTGTGTCTGCGCACGCACGCGAGCGCTATAAAGGGTGTAAATAGACCCTTAACGAAGCCGAAAGGCACTTGTTCTCCCCACTATTGCGATCATTTTTTTGTTCTAGACCATACCTGGGAACCTTCTAGTTACGGAGTTATAGGGGGTCAAAGTTCCAACTTTTTCACAAGTTTTTTTTTAATACAAATTTTTAATGTTATAACTTTACTTTAAATACCTCTATGACCCGTTTACCATTCAATGCACCCATAAGCACAATGTTTTGAATGCGTTACATTGAGTTTTACCGTAAAAGGTTATTTTTCACCCCAAAAAAAAAGTCGTTGCCCAGCAATAATTTTTGTGTAGGGTTACTTAGTTTGATGTACAGAATGCTTGGTTGACGGCTTCGTGAAGGGTCTGTTTACACCCTGTATTATCTCCTGCGCCGATGGTTGATCTCCGCTGAGATTGGCCGCCGTGACAGGAAACGGATGATAACTGTCGAAAAGTAGCTTCACTGTGACACCACAGCCTAACCGCTAATGGAAAACAAGTCGGGACGTAGTTTTCTTTGTAATCCGGCCAGAATCGAACCTGTTTCTCTACACGTGTCCCCCCGATGCTCTCAACCACTGAACCGTACTCGCAACATCGCGATCAGCACCTTATCACTTGCGCTACTTATTAAACTCAATGAATGACATATTTTATCAGTATCAATATTATCATAATGACCACTTATAACGGTATTATTAACCTCGACGTGGCTCGTGGTTAAATGATTAGCTCCTAACCTCTCGTGCCGCGAGTGTCGAGTGGGGGGTTGTAACCTCTCGTGCCGCGAGTGTCGAGTGGGGGGGTTGTAACCTCTCGTGCCGCGAGTGTCGAGTGGGGGGGTTGTAACCTCTCGTGCCGCGAGTGTCGAGTGGGGGGTTGTAACCTCTCGTGCCGCGAGTGTCGAGTGGGGGGGTTGTAACCTCTCGTGCCGCGAGTGTCGAGTGGGGGGGTTGTAACCTCTCGTGCCGCGAGTGTCGAGTGGGGGGTTGTAACCTCTCGTGCCGCGAGTGTCGAGGGGGGGGGGTTGTAACCTCTCGTGTCACGAGTGTCGAGGGGGGGGGGTTGTAACCTCTCGTGCCGCGAGTGTCGAGTGGGGGGTTGTAACCTCTCGTGCCACGAGTGTCGAGTGGGAGGCTGGTGTTCAAGTCAATGTTAGCTAATCTTTACATCTATACAAATAAATAAAATTAAAGTGTCTGTTTGTAATGTCAAAACAACAGGTTTTTACTGAATGCGTATGAAAATACATATATATTATATGTTTACGGCATTTAAGAAAAACACTTTTTTGTAATATATTTTGTCTGTCTGTTCCGACTAATCTCCGAAACGGCTGGACCGATTTTGACGGGACTTTTACTGGCTGTTGTTTAGCTGCTAAGCTGTTGTAAGGTCTCAACGTGTCAATGCTGCTAGACTTTCGGGCACGTTTCCAGATGACAGCGATGTGGAGAACTTTGACGCCTAATTATTATTTTTATTATTACTAGCTTTTGCCCGCGGCTTCACTCGCGTTAATGCAGAATTTGACAATCAATTCGGGTTGCACTCTGCTTGTAATAATATAATTCAATCATGATTCGAAAGACACGTGGCGCCATCTATTATCATAAGAACGTTATTGTTGTTTTCCTCGGGAACAGTCCTTTTTATTGGGATGAAAGATAACCTATGTCCGTTTCTGTACACCTGACAAAGTATATGCAAAATTTCAGGATGATCGGTCTAGTGGTTTAGGCGTGAAAAGGTAACAAACAAACAAACAAACTTACGTTCGCATTTATAATAGGAAGAAGGATTTTCTTCGCCGACCGTCCCTATGATTTAAAATTGCCTCACCTTGTTCGACTGAAGGGTATAATACCAGCTTATGATTATGATGCTGCTACTTACGTCATCATAATTGTGTGTGTGTACAAGACAAGGACACACATGATACCTCTCATTAGGACGGCGTCCGTCTGTAATTGCCGTCTTGCACGCGAGTCTAGGTATCCTATAGACTTTGAAAACAATAAAGAAGCACTTTTCTGTTTGCATGTAGATGGCTGTAACAGTAGACGAAGACCCAAGGAAGCGATGGATGACATGGACATAGAGGACGTGACTATAGAGATGACGACGGCGAGTAATAGAGAAGTATGGAAGAAGGTTGCGGGGATCCGCTGGACGCGGTCGCACGGGACCGGTCAATGTGGTGACACTTGGGGGAGGCCTATGTCCAGCAGTGAACGTCTTTCGGCTGAAATGATGATGATGGAAGAAGACATGCTGCGCCGACCCCAAGTGAAGTGGGACAAGGACAGGAGAATGATGATAGACACGCTTTTCTCTAAACTTGAATACTTATCTTTGTGTTAAAGATAACCGGCCAAGTTCGAATCGGAATGAAGAGTTCCGAACCATCGCAGTAAGGGAACCCTCTTCATTTTTTTCATTTATATTTATAGCGGCAACAGAAATATGCATTCTGTGAAAATTTCATCTTTCTGCCTATTACGGATCATGAGATACAGTCTGCTGACAGACAGACGGACGGACGGACAGTGGAGGTTTTGTAATAGGGTCCCGGTGTTTGCAAACACACGTGTTGCACACTACACTATAACATCTCTGGCTGTCTCTTTCGTCGATTGCTTCTAGTCTTCACCGAAAAGGTTCGCCGTGACAGCACTGGAGCATAAGGACTACTTGACAGTTATGTTAAAGTCCCATGTAATAGGGGCAAGCCTATTGCCAATAACCAAAGATACCAGAGTTAGGCTGCGTTTCTATCAGAGATGTGCGAGGCGAAGCGGAGCGAGACTGCGGAATGGTGTGAGCGTTTGCACCAGAGATGTGCTAGGCAGCTGAGCGGTGCGAGCTGGTAGCGACGCTGTGAAACGGTACGCAGATGAGCGGTGCGAGGATGTGTAGCGGGCTCGTTTCAGATGCGAGCGGTAACCACACCGTCTAGTGACTGCTATTTTTTCGCTCGCGTCCGTCCCTAACATACATCTTTCCCTTGTTTTGTATGTGCAAAAATCTCGCTCCACCGAGTCATTTCCGTTGGAGCTGCGCTAACCGAGGCTAGCTAAATGTGATTCTATTGGTTCTTAACAAACGCATCTTCGCACATCTCTGGTGGATACGCAGCCTTACACGTTGCTTAGGATGCTAATTTCCGACGAAGAGAATAGGCCCTCCCCTACTACATACTACAAAGAACTGGAACATGACTGGTGTTATGTGGGTCTAGCACCAGGGTACCCTCCTGCCGAGCCCTTCGGGGATTGCAGGCGGGATGTGAGAACATTCCTTCCTCAGAACTAGAGACAAAAAAAAATGCATCCGATCTGCAAGTCGCTTCTATTCGTTCATAGTCTATGGTAGACTCATAAGTAGCTACTCGTAGGAAACGTATCATTACTTGTAGGCGTTCATTAATTCCTACTGCGGGACCAATTGCTATTATATCTACAGAATAATAGGTGCAAATGTAAAAACAGCCTTAACGAAGCGGAAAGGCACTTGTTCTCCCCGTCATTGCGATCATATTTTTGTTCTATACCTGGGAATCTTCTAGAACTTTTGAGGAGCTCATAGCTTAATAATAACAGCCGCTCGGGGCGATCTTTAGGTTAAGCCGTGCTTGCCTAGGACCACCCATTACATACCGAGTTTCCTCCGTGTCTCGGAAAGCTCGTTAAGCCGTTGGTCCCGGGTGTCATTTAATTTTGTAGATCTTTGACAGTCGTTAGGCAGTCAGTGGCCCAAAAAGTCTGACAACCAGTCTTACCAAGGGGTATCGTATTACCCAGTACTAACTGGGTTGTGGAGGTCAGATAGGCAGTCGCTCTATGTAAAATACGGGTATTCAGCAGCATCCGGTTAGACTGGAAGCCGACCCCAATATAGTTGGGAAAAGGCTGGGCAGATACCAGACCTGGAACTGACAGACCAGGCTGGCTGGCTCGCTCGCTCGCTCGCTCGCTAGCTGGCGGTGTGACCTGCGCTTTATCCATATGTTACTAAGTTACTTGAAGTTTCGGCAAATAAAATGAACGTATTCCTATCTCTGGACATGAAACACAGAACGATTAAGTAACTGAAGATTTATTATGATCGGCGATGTACCCGTAGGTGTCGCACATTCGCTATGTGACGTAAGCATCGGAAGAGCCATCTTATATAAATTACTGACGACTCTGGACGCGCCGCTAAGGTCAGACTACTTGTGCCCACACATAATAAGTACTTATTTATTTCTTATCTTGCCCTGCATTGTGGCCAGAGAGATTAAGACTTAAAGAGCGGACATTGGGCACGTCCACATACAAAAACATGCATTTCGAACATTTTAGATTTGACACACGAATGCTACAGGTCGGTTCAAACTTTATGACGGCCCAGAAGTTAGCAGCGAGTGACGGTCTGCGCAGGTGTAGTTCGGTACAAACGATGGCTCGGAACATCTAACGCAAAGCTGCTCAGTCAAAGTATCAATTGGATAACTTAACGCGATTCCGAATTCGATGTTAGTTCTTCTTTCGCGTCATAGATGGCGCTGTTGTACGTTTCGTACTAGGTTTCTGTAGTAATATTGTAATGCCATTTTCAATAACATAACGGAACGTCTGTAATCCCCGACGGTGTAGGCAGAGGTGTAGGTACCTTAGAACTCCCGCATTTCGCCAGTTACGTTTAAGTTCCATGGAGACTGCCTATTGGCATCAACTGGGCACATTTCCACATCTATTACCTATGTTATTAACAAATGTTTATAAAATAAACGAATTTGATATTCAAAATGGTATTGATAACTACCGCCATTTTGAATATCAAGTTCGTGAAACATAAAGCAACCTCTGTGCATCCTCTCTGCGTCGTACACAATGACAGTAATGTCGCTGTCCGCCAATTAGTGACGCGACCTTGTGGAGTGGTTGAAAAAAAAAAGTGAATGAAATCATTCGGGAAAACCGTAAATATGCTAAAATAGTTGGCGTGTTTACAAGTCACCCTGCACTGTGCCAAGTTGGATGAAATATAAAGAAATCGCTTTTACTTTTACAATATTATTGACAAGCTTTTGGTCGCGGCTTAGCTCGCCGGAATGTTATAAATATAGCTTGACCGTGTAGGTATTGCACTTTTGTAGGAAACAGAATGCAGCATTTCATTTCTGAATGATGTACTGAAACGTGATAACCGTTTTCGCGCCGCCGCCGGCGGGGAAGCGACAAGCTGTCCACTATTTCTTTTACCCGAGTCAGTAATTAGCCGAGTGCAATTGGACAAAAAGATGGAACGAAGTTTGATTTCCTATATCTTTTGAGAGCAGTGGTGATGAAATAAACTATATAAAGTGATGCGCCTGTCTGGTTTCCAACCCTCAGCCTAGAACTCAAGTGGAGGCACCCCTGACCCCCTGAGTTACCGCTGGGCTTAGCCACCATAGCTTGTCGTTTATTTTTATAGCCATAGGGTTATTTGTTTGTCCCTGCATCACCGAAAGGTTGACTGGTAGAAAAGTAGGTCTTACTTATTTTATATTGTATGTTTTTTTTTATTGTAGATTCGTCCAATACGATGCTATAAGACATCTTATAGCATCGTATTGGACGAATCTGTAAGGATGTTATAATTGGTGGTAAATAAATAAAAAGCCTATGGCATTAAATCCGCCTCTATACCTACTCTGTGCTTGAAGTCCTTACTTCCTTACTAATATTATAAATTAGTAAGGAAGTTTTTTTAAAATAATAATAAATATTAAAAAAGTTTTTTTTTGTTACCTTTTCACGCATGAACCGATCAACCGGAAGTTTTTCATATACGTTGTACAGAAACGGACATATGGTACCTTTCATCCCGAAGAAAAGCACTGTTCGCGAGGAAAATAACAACAACGTTGTTATGATAATAGATGGCGCCACGTGTCTTTCGAATCATGATTGAGTATACAAGCAGAGTACAATCTAAATTGATTGTCACATTCTATATTAACGCGAGCGAAGCCGTGGGCAAAAGCTAGTGTTAAATACCTATATAAATGTATTCTAGTGAAGCATCCGGTCAACTCATGACGACGCATACCATGTTCGGAATTCGCTCAAGACTATTATAAAGGGTGTAAAAAGACCCTTAACGAAGCCGAAGGCTACTTGTTCTCCCCGTTATTGCGATCATTTTTTTGTTCTAGACCATACCTGGGAACCTTCTAGTTACGGAGATATTGGGGGTCAAAGTTCCGACTTTTTCACAAGTTTTTTTTTAAATACATTTTTCTAATGTATTTTTTTTACTTTAAACACCTTCACGACCCTATTATTCAATCCGTCCATCAGCACTTTGAGTCCGTTACATTGAGTTTTACCGTAAAACGTAATTTTTCATCCCAAAAAAAAAGTCGTTTCCTAGCAATAATTTTTGCGTAAAGTTACTTAGTTTGATGTACAGAATGCTTGGTTGACGGCTTCGTGAAGGGTCTGTTTACACCCCGTATGATATTGTCACATTCTTCAAGTACAACTAGTATAAACATACAATGACACGTTTACGTTAAACAATGGTCGCACCACTACAACAGTGACACAATCACGTTTGCCCGCGATTTCTTTATGTTAGGCCTCGGTTACATGGCCAAGGAATACAAGCGGTTTGTTATCGAAATGTTACAACGCACAATTTATTTATTTATTAGCTTTCGCAATTCGGGTTGTACTCTACTTGTAATAATATAATTCAATTATGATTAGAAATACACGTGGCGCCATCTATTATCTTCTTATGATAATAGATGGCGCCACGTGTCTTTCGAATATTGTTTTTTTCCTCGGGTACAGTACTTTTTTTCGGGATGAAAGGTACCATATGTCTCTTTCTGTACATCTGACAACGTATATGCAAAATTTCAAGTTGATCGGTTCAGTAGTTTAGGCGTGAAAAGGTAACAAACGAACAAACTTACTTTCGTATTTATAATATCTGTTAGGAATAAGGATAATAATTATGTTCGATGTTATGTTATGAAAGTTTTGAGTATGAATGTAGATGGATATAAAAGTAAAAGAAGACCAAATAAACGATGGATGGACTGTGTGAAGGATGATATGGCTAGAAAGGAGGTGACTGCTGAGATGACGAGTAATAGAGAAGTATGGAAGAAGAAGACATGCTGCGCCGACCCCAAATAAATTGGGATAAGAGCAAGCGAATGATGATGCTCGATGTCCACCAAGCACAGGATGGAAGAAATACAGTAGAATAAGTATTGTTATTCTTGTGCTAGGTACACTGGGGTAATTGCGCTACGTGTGGTGTTCTAGTACGAGGTTACACGAATTTAATTTACAAAACATGCACAGATAAAATCAAAGCTTTCGCACAGTTAAAACAAAATACCGACTTGCAAAAAAAACCCACAAAAAGTGCAAAATAACTTTACTTTCGTAATTCACTTTTTAGTGTTTTTTTTTTTTTACAAAATAGTTTTTGTTTTAAACTTTTTAGTGTTTTTTTTTTTACAAAATAGCTTTTGTTTTACACTTTTTAGTTGTGGTATCTCACACAAATCCTTGGCAAGTATCAATTTTACATTATAGGTGAGTAGAAGTAAAATGTTTAAGTAAAAATAAGTGTTAAAAAAGAAGAAGAAAAAATAATGCATATGATAGAGGATAACTCATAAACTACCGAAGCAAAGTTAATAAAGCTTTTTCTACCAAATGCAAAAAGAATCACTTAAATCGGACCAGTCATCACTTAGAAATCGGAGACATAAATGTTAAAAGGGTGCTGTTGAAATACATAACCACCTCTTTTTTAGAAGTCGGTTAGTAAGAAGGAATAATAAATAGAACTAATACACGATAAAATAATGGATTTAATAATTATATATCGTGTAATGCACAGACTCTTCTTACCAAGGGGTATCCTATTGCCCAGTAATACCCAGTACTAACTGGGTTGTGGAGGTCAGATAGGCAGTCGCTCCATGTAAAATACTGGTAGGTATTCAGCTGCACCGAAAGAAACGATGGATGGACTGTGTGAAGGATGATATGGCTAGAAAGGAGGTGACTGCTGAGATGACGAGTAATAATAGAAAAGTATGGAAGAGAAAGACATGCTGCGCCGACCAGTAATGAATTGGGATACGGGAAGGAGAATGATGATGGTGATGATTCAGCTGCATCTGGTTAGACTGGGAAAAGTAAAGAAACTGACTGGGAAATGTAAAGAACATAGTTGGGAAGAGGTTCGCCAGATGATGACGTATAGAATAGATACGAGTCAAAAAACTACTGATACATGTTCCAGAGAATTCTCACGCATTCTCGCGAATTCACGCAGTTAATTACTTAATCTAGTATGTTGTACATTACACAATCTATTTAAAGTTTATTATGGTTTGTAAAGGCGCTTCCTCACCGGAAGCAACAGCCTGTAATGCAACAGCTAAGATTCGAGCACTAGAACTGTGAGTGAGGAGGACCGAGCATTACAGCATTTTTTTTTCAATTTCTAGGCAACTGAGCTTATCCCAGTTGTAAACGTCCCTTTGTGCCTATTGGCCTTGTTCCGTTCTGTCTCCTGCTGATATGGAGGGAAGTGGAAATTATGGTTCCTACTCCTCCGCTATACTTTTCTGATTCATTTCGTTGAGGGATCCAAGACAGTTAAATTGTTTCTCTGGGACTTCGTCGAGCTTCATTGTGTCGGCGCTTTTCTTTTCTTTTTTGATGATTCTGGCGCACAGGAGTTGCAGTGGTTTGGGAATAGTGTGGCCCAATTAAAATCATACAATTTGTAACAATCACTTGCTTTTGTAATCTTGGATTGTAATAGTGAGGAAGAACCTTAAGATTTCATTATTAAAATTCGCTACTACAAAGGGTGTAAATATACCCTTAACGAAGCCGAAAGGCACTTGCTCTCCCCGCTATTGCGATGTTTTTTTTTGTTCTACACCATACCTGGAAATCTTCTAGTTACGGAACTCCGACCCCCAATAACTTAACTATTGGGGGTCAAAGTTCCAACTTTTTCACAAGTTTTTTTTTTTAATACAAATTTTTAATGTTATAACTTTACTTTAAATACCTCTATGAACCGTTTACTATTCAATCTATCCATTTAGCACAATGTTTTGCATGCGTTACATTGAGTTTTACCGTAAAAGGTTATTTTTCACCCCGAAAAAAAAATTATCGTTTCCCAGCAATAATTTTTGTGTAGGGTTACTTAGTTTGATGTACAGAATGCTTGGTTGACGGCTTCGTGAAGGGTCTGTTTACACCCTGTATATACAATTCCGCGGTAATTTAACACGAGCCTTAAGTAAAACCCAACAAGTCACACAAAGTTACACAATACAGTCGTTTTCAATCGAATTCGTAATGTATCGGACACAATAGCTCCGTGACCGAATGGCGGGCGAGGTTGAGCCGCGGGCCGCGGCCAGTCCTTGGCTGGGTGACCGCTCGCTACCCGTCGAGGTCTCTCCATGATTTTGGGAGCAATTATTATCGGTGTGCGTTATTAGATAGTATTAGTTGGTAGCAGTTCGGCCTCTGTCGCAACTAAGACGCAGTTAATTTTGTAATCCTACTTTTAACTGTGATCTATACTAATACTAGCTCTTGCCTGCGGCTTCGCTCGCGTTAATTTGGAATTTGAAAATCAATTCGGAAAAATATGATTCAATCATGATTCGAAAGACACGTGGCGCCATCTATTATCATAAGCACGTTACTTGTTTTCCTCGGGAACAATCTTTTTTTTTCGGGATGAAAGGTACGGTATGTCTGTTTCTGTCCTGACAACCTATACTTATGCAAAATTTCAGAATGATCGGATCAGAGGTTTAGGCGTGAAAAAGTAACAAACTTACTTTCGCATTTATAATATTAGTAAGGACTAGTAAGGATTATAAAGCTGAAGAGTTTGTTTGTTTGCTTGAAAGCGCTAATCTTAGGAACTACCGTTTCGAATTTAAAAATTAGAACAGTAGAAAAAAAAACGGATAAAATTTTCATACAAAAAGTTTGGGAAAAGATTATTGCGATTTTTTACTCTTTTAGTACTCCATCCTGGGCTGGTCGTAGGAGTTTTTGGTCAGAATTGGAAACAGGATCAATTGTAATCAATAAAATGGCCATTTCCTTGTTGACTGTAAATTTTTTTGAAAATCTATGAATGGGGATCAAAATTTCATGAGAAATTATGGAAAATCTTCTAATACCATTTTCGTGTAGCTGCAACGGTTGAGGTAGTTAGTATAGACCAGGGTTGTTGCTGATGCATATTTTTTTCACATCAGCGGATGCTGATGCTGATGCTGATCTTTTATCATTGACATCAGCGGATGCTGATGCTGATGCTGATTTTAATTATTTTCTTAAAAAAAAACAGGGAAAAAGTGAAATCAGTCCGTCTTAGTACGCTCTTTGCGTGAATAATTCTTGTTACATAAGTTGCAGTTTGTAGTTTCTTGATTCCTTAATTTAAAATACGTCCATATTCCACTTTTCAACGGAAAAAAAAACAAAAACTTTCACGCGTAATGACGAATTAACGTAATGAGACAAGTTTGTGTTTGTTTGCAATTACAATCCCCGCAGACGATCTTTTAATTGATCAAAGTCAAAAAACTAGGCACTCAGGCAAAAACTACACGTGATATAATCCTCTCTGCGATCATGTCACGACTCGAACTTCAGCATTAATAATCAGCATTAATAATCAGCATCGATCAATGCGGATGCTGATGCTGATGCTGATGTTGAAAATGATGCTGAAGATCAGCGGATGCTGATGCTGATGCTGATGTTCGCAACAATCCTGGTATAGACATACGGTAGCACCAAAAAACGACTTTTTTAATGTTTGTCTGTCTGTCTGTCTCTTTGTTCCGGCTAATATCCGAAACGGCTGGACCTACTTTGACGGAACTTTTACTGGCAGATAGCCGATGTAATCAGGAGTAACTTAAGCTTTTATTTTAGAAAAAGGATTAGGGATCCGTGCAAAAAAAATAAAACCAAAATCCGATTAAAATAGGGAAGTCATCGGTCGCAGGCTACAGTGTCGTCATTGCGCCGAAGGAATGTTCCTATTCATCTATCATTTGATCGTTCGTGTCTAACATGGGCATGCTACTCAGTAGGACCTCAAAGCCTATATACAGGGTGTAAACAGACCCTTCACGAAGCCGTCAACCAAACCTTCTGTACATTAAACTAAGTAACTCTACGCAAAAATTATTGCTGGGAAACGACTTTTTTTTTTGGGGTGAAAAATCACATTTTACGGTAAAACTCAATTTTACGGACTCAAAACTTAATGTTGATGGATGCTTTGAATAGTAATCGGGTCATGGAGTTCATTTAAGTAAAGTTAAAACCTTAAAAAGTGGTTTAAAAAAAAACTTGTGAAAAAGTTGGATCTTTGACCCCCAATATCTCCGTAACTAGAAGGTTCCCAGGTATGGTCTAGAACAAAAAAATGATCGCAATGACGGCGAGAACAAGTGCCTTTCGGCTTCGTTAAGGGTCTTTTTACACCCTTTATAGTACCTACTAGCTTATGCCCGCGGCTTCGCCCGCGTGGAGTTCGGGAATTGATCACGGGATCTTACTTCTGGGATAATAAGTAATCTATGTATATATAGTAGATACATGGTTTTATATACTTGCTTATAACTTGCAAATATTAGTTCATAGTAATATCAATTAGGTACTTTACATATTATTATGTGAAAAATTGATACCTTGGTTTGAGATTGGACACCGGTGACGAAAATCAAATGATTAATTAGGCATCTATTTATAGACATAACACTTTTACATAATATTTAAAATCAATGTCGCGTATCACGAGCCAACGCGAAAATCGGTGGAATAAACCATATAAATTACAGACGTCTACCTCAGAAAAATCCTACCTACTTACTTAATAGGTAAATACTCCCGCGCCCTGTACGCCCCGCGCAACACTGCGCGCCATGCGCCCGTCTAGGTGAGCTTCGAAGCCCTATTTGACTCTGTTGGGGGATGATTTTGATTTTGGAAAAAACTGTGATACACGTATCTCATAATTTTAATTGAAAAGTATGTATACTTTCCAAGTCAATCGACTCAGAGAATAAAAAGTTTCACAGAATATTAAACACCCCATTTCACCCTCCAAGGGGTGGAATTAAAAAAAACTGTTTCTTAGCGGATACTTACTTTTCACAAAGAACGCACCCTCCAAATTGTATGTCTCTAGAACCAGCCGATTGGGCTATGCATTGATGTATCAGTCAGCCAGTCGACATTGGATTCTTAAATTGGGGGATGATTTTGGAAAAACTGTGATACTTGTATCTCATAATTTTATTTGAAGAGTATGTACACAAATTGTCAAGTCAATCGACTGCGAGAATAAAAAGTTTCATAGAAAATTCAACACCCCATTTCACCCTCTTAGGGGTGGAATTTTGAAAAACCCTTTCTTAGTGAATACCTACTCTTTACAAAGAATACACGCTACAAATTTCATGTCTGTAGAACCAGCGGATTGGGCTGTGCGTTGATATATCAGTCAGCCAGTCAAGACATTAAATTTTTAAATTGGGGGATGATTTTGGAAAAACTGTGATATACGTATCTCATAATTTTATCTGAAGAGTATGTACACAAATTGTCAAGTCAATCGACTGCGAGAATAAAAAGTTTCATAGAAAATTCAACACCCCATTTCACCCTCTTAGGGGTGGAATTTCGAAAAACCCTTTCTTAGTGGATACCTACCCTTCACAAAGAATACACCCTCCAAATTTCATGTCTCTAGGACCAGCGGTTTGGGCTGTGCGTTGATATATCAGTCAGTCAGTCAGGACTTTGAATTTTATATGTATAGATTGAGCATTTTGTTAAAAAGTGACACTACGGCCGTCGTTACAGTTAGCCAGGAGCTTAGCCAATTGTCTGCGTAGCCTTTCAGGAAATCTCCGATCTTCATTCATCATCATCGTCATTTCAGCCGAAAGACATTCACTGCTGGACATAGGCCTCCCCCAAGCGTCGCTGACCGGTCCCGTGCGCATCCCATCCAGCGGATCCCCGCAACCTTCACCAGATCATAGGTCCACTTACTTGATCTTCATTCGTCAAGTATTTATTGTGACACCGGAAGCTGAACATTGAGTAAGAAACGGTCATCCATCACTGCATTGACCGCAGTTACCGCAACTTGTCCTCGCCGTTACATACATAGTTTACCTGTAGTGTAGGTCCATATAATGTACCTATGTATGTTAGTACTGATGACAATACCCTTGGTAGTCAGACTTTCGGGTCACTGACTACCTGTAACGACTGTCAAAGATCTACAAAAGACAGCCGGGACCAACGGCTTAACGTGATTTCCGAGGCACGGGGGAAACTCGGTATGTAATGTGTGGTCACCCATCTCCAGACCAACCTAAGGCAAGCGCGGCTTAACCTGAAGACTGATCCGAGCGGCTGATAGTATTTTAGCAACGAGCTCCTCACCATAATTATTTAAATGTATATTAGTAAGCAGTGATTGCACAATGGCAACGGCTGCGATATAAATAGTATTATAGGTATAGTATGAGTTTGTGGATCGTGTTTTCAAATTCAAGCAAGCAATTTACTTTTCAGTTCACTTCCTCGAAAACCGGCTCTTATCGCACTACGAGTAGGCACAACATACAATTTATTTCACACTCGTGGATTTTTCTCATTTACTCTACTCGTGCGGAAATAAAAATGTCCACTTGTCTGTCACTTTTATACTATTTCGATTTGTTTTTTTATCTGCAACGAGTTTACGGCGTTAATATTTTTTGAATATTTATTTTTAATTTTTTTGATAGGATATTATAAATAAACATTTTAAAAAGTTTTACTTTTATGAACAAATTAACATTTACACGAATGAACAGTTCTAAATTTATATAAATATAATATAAAAATTAAAGGGGCTCCCCTACTACTTTACGTATAGAACCCTACATGCGCGAGTCCGACTCGACCGAGTTTTTTATTGATAAAGCTAGGTATAAGTTTGATTAATAATAAAATAATGTATAGTGTTAAAGTTCCTAATCTACGTGATATTAGATAATACATAGATACTCAGTACTCACTGCAATATTATTAGTTTTATTTAAGTTATCTAGCGGCGCCCTATCAGGGGCTTGCCCTAGAGCCTAGTGTGCGAAGACACGCCTGTGACACCCACCAGCCCGCACTGGGCCCGCGTGCTGGATCACAGCCCACTCAGACACACACACACACAGAGGCCTGTGGCCCAGCAGTGGGAACGTTATACGCTGGTTATGAATATTTTTTTGCTATAATACAATATGATTTATAAGTTTTATAACAGGTCATTGTAAAGTCCGTTGTTTGCCAGTTGATCAAATAAAATTGCTGATACTTGAGCGCAATTATGTCTTGTTGCCAAAATCTGTATAGGTACCTATACGTTTGGTTTTTAATTCAATTCACAATTTCATGAAATTATTTATTAATTATTATGAAGAAAGGTATGAAGGTATTAAAACCCTGGGTATTTTAAATGTTACGACGCAAATGTTGCAGTTGCAAGTATAGATGTTAACTTCGATATCTTAAAGTAAAAAATGTGTGCCTTACCTCACTAGTGGCGCAATCAGAAGCAATCCTTAGGAGCATTCTCATCCATGATAAATTGATAACATTAAAACAATTCACTCAATTACGTACAATTTCCAATTAAAAATCTAGCAAGCACCGTAATACACTGTTAATGAACTATTTGATTGCACACTTATATCGCTTTTCGCGGTTTGTTTATTTAATAAAAGAGTAATAAAAGTTTTCTACCGAAACATTCGCGGCTTCACACGCGTGCTATCGCGTCGCGGGTTCCCGCGCAACTAAATTCCCCATATTGTAATTTATCTGAGCAACCAATTTAAACAAACGTCTAACATACGTTTACTATATCTTATCCCCACTCAATAGAGTTTAATTTACTTTGTTCTAACAGTAAATGTCACTTAGCAAACGTACACTATCTGACGTTTCCTACACAAAGTTAAGCTTGCGGCTAAGTTGTGAGAATTTTCTTTTGTAATGTACTGGCGATATAGTTTCGGGGCTGCAAAGTGTAAGTTTGTATGAATCGATGTATGAAACCATTGTTGACAATGTTTGTTTTGACTAGTTCTCGCCTGCGGTCGCGGTTGGCGCGTTTTTTCTTCGCTTTTTACTCGACTGCCAAGGAGGGGTTATGTTTTTCGCGCGTATCTTGTATGTTTCTTTGTAAACTTTATTACGTCGTAAGTTCCTAATGGCTGGACGGATTTCGATAATCAATGTATCATTAGATTCGTCTCAAAAACCCAGTTTCCACCAACAAAGAGTCGAGCGGAAATGACTCAGCGGGAAAAAAGAGTAAAAATGAAGTCGCTATTTCTAGAGAGCGGAGCAGAGTCATTAATAACTCCTTTCGCCCCGTAATTGAAAATTACACAGTAATTTTTCCACCGAAAAAGAGTTGAGCGGAGCGATCCAAACGAATAAAAAGGTGTAAAATGAGTCCGCTGCGTCGCGGTCTGTCCAAGTAGTTTCTATATGACTCGCTCGCGTTGCCTTAATTATAATGGTACAATAATAATATTATTAATAATAATAATAGACTAAATTCCCCTTTCAATGTTCCTTCTCGAATGTGCTGGCACAGCCAACATTTCCTTTTGGCGCGTCTTTTTCTGAGCCTAAGATACAATAACATGTACTTTATCACCTGATTCTGTATCACTCGACTCATCACGGTAACTTCATCTTTTTGGTTTTTTGACAAAAATGCGAAAGTAAGTCTTTTTTTTTTTAATGTTGCCCACACAAGGAATTTCTCCTGTATCGTGGGTGCGTTTGCAAACATTTAAACTCACATACACAAACAGCCAGACCCGGAACAACTATCTGTAGGCCATACAAATAAATATTTGTTCCGTGCGGGGATCGAACCCGCGACACGCAACGCAGCAGTCAATCGCTTAGCCACTGCGCCAACCGTGCCGTCCATGCCGTCGTGTTACCTTTTCAAGCCTAAACCACTGAACCGATCATGCTGAAATTTTGCTTACACGTTGTCAGATGTACAGAAACGGACATAGGGTACATTTCATCTCGAAAAAAAGTACTGTTCCCGAGGAAAACAACAATAACGTTCTTATGATAATAGATGGCGCCACGTGTCTTTCGAATCATGATTGAATTATACAGGGTGTAAATAGACCCTTCACGAAGCCGTCAACCAAGCATTCTGTACATCAAACTAAGTAACTTTACGCAAAAGTTATTGCTGAGAAACGACTATTTTTTTTGGGGTGAAAAATCGCGTTTTACGGTAAAACTCAATGTAACGCACTCAAAACATTGTGCTGATGGATGGATTGAATAGTACGGGGGTCGTGAAGGTGATTAAAGTAAAAATCTTACATTAGAAACATGTATTTAAAAAAAAAAAACTTGTGAGAAAGTTGGAACTTTGACCCCCAATATCTCCGTAACTAGAAGGTTCCCAGGTATGGTGTAGAACAAAAAAATGATCGCAATGACGGGGAGAACAAGTACCTTTCGGCTTCGTTAAGGGTCTATTTACACCCTTTATTATTACAATACGCGGAGTATGTACAACCTGAATTGATTGTCGAATTCTAGAGCCGCGAGCAAATGCGAGTAGGTACCTCATGTGTTTGGGACACGCCCGGACTGTTACCGGCCTTGTCATTTGTCCGGACTTCCGGAGTTGTCGTCTTGAGTGAATTTGTTATAAAAAAGTAAATAATAAATTAAAAAAGAAAGATGAGTCGGTAAATTGTCTGGCTTTTTGTCGTCATTTAAATTTTGGAACGGAAGTCCTTTTTTTTATTAGAAAAAGAGGTTCGTTTTTAAACCTGTTTATGTCCAGTTTTCCAGTGACGTAAGGGTACCTAGGTTACTAGGTAGTAAACACCGCGGCACATGAAGCTGTACATTGCCAGTATAACTTGGCCTGGCTTCGCTTATAAACTGGTTTTGTAAAGCTTGATTGGTCGCCGTGCGTACATGCAGACTATTGCAGACGCCAGGCCCTGCAGTCTCGACAAATATAACGACAAAAATCGGTCGTTAAGTGTAATCGATGTCAAATTTCTTTAATAGACTTTCAACCTTATGCTTTCGAAATAAAGTACAAAATCTATTAAAGTAATTTGACATCTATTCCCTATGACTAAAATCGGTCGCTAAGTCGTATCGTTGTCAAATTACTTTAATAGATGTTCTACTTTATTTCGACAGCATAAGGTTGAAAATCTATTAAAGAAATTTGACATCGATTACACTTAACGACCGATTTTTGTCGTTATATTTGTCGAGACTGCAGGGCCAGGCCCTGCAGTCTCGACATTAGATAGCTACAAAAATCGGTCGCTAAGTCGTATCGTTGTCAAATTCCTTTAATAGATTTTCGACTTTATTTCGAAAGCATAAGGTTGAAAATGTATTAAAGAAATTTGACATCGATTACACTTAACGCAGTGGCGTAGCGTGGGGGGTGCCGGGGGGGCCATGGCCCCGGGCGGCACATTTCAGGGGGCGGCAGAAAGCAAGAGCCAGGCCGCGTATGCGGAACCAGGCGGTAGCGTCAAGACATAATAATCAGATCAGGTAATTACTAAAGTCATCGAGACTACGTTGCAAAAACAAGGACAACCAAGAAGTGGAGCATTTTCCTTAATATATGCCGCTGGCCCGGGGCGGCTTTTCATACAAGCCTCACGTCTATTCCGTTCTGCCGCCCCGTCTAGATACAAGCGCTTAATTTTTCTAGCCTGCCGCCTCCCTTTTTATATCTGTATTTATGGTAAAAAGAAAATCGAACCTATTTGGGATGCTAAAATTTTCTAGCTCGCTTCGCTCGCTCTTACAGCTAAGTTTTTTTAATCGTTCCATATCTTTAATACATTCGTAGAAAAAGTATGTTAAATTCCATTTGTTTGAATCGTGTTAAGAAAATCTGTTACCTATCCGAGGCGGGGTGCTAAAATTTTCGAGCTCGCTTCGCTCGCTCTTGCATTCTACTTACTCTCAAATCTAAAGCTTTAATGCATAATTCGATAAAAAAGCTTATTTATCTATATGAATAGTTAAAATAAAATGTAATTTATCAGATGTGCTAAAAAATTTTGAGATCGCTGTTTTTGTTAATTTCCCGAACGACAAACCTACATACATACGAACAAATGATCATCATCATCATCATTCTCTTGCCCTTCTTATCTCAATTCATTAGGGATAAGCGCAGAATGTCTTCCTCTTCCATACCAGATACCTCTCTAACTCTTTATTACTCATCATCTCATCAGAAACCTCCTTTCTTGAAATGAAATTGTGTATAAAAAAGATTCAAAGAAATTTGACATCGATTACACTTAACGACCGATTTTTGTCGTTATCTAATGTCGAGACTGCAGGGCCAGCACATCAAACTACCCGAAAATGTCTTCCCAATCAACCTTGAACCTAATTCTTTAGCAATTATGCTGAAAATCTACGAAGGTGATAATATAAAGGGTGTAAAAAGACCCTTAACGAAGTCGAAAGGCATTTGTTCTCCTAGTCATTGCGATTATTTTTTTGTTCTAGACCATACCTGGGAATCTTCTAGTTCCGGAGATATTGGGGGTCAAAGTTCCAACTTTTTCACAAGTTTTTTTTTAAATACATGTTTCTAATGTAAGATTTTTACTTTAATCACCTTCACGACCCCCGTACTATTCAATCCATCCATCAGCACAATGTTTTGAGTGCGTTACATTGAGTTTTATCGTAAAACGTGATTTTTCACCCCAAAAAAAAAGTCGTTTCCCAGCAATAATTTTTGTTACTACTTAGTTTGATGTACAGAATGCTTGGTTAACGGCTTCGTGAAGGGTCTGTTTACACCCTGTATATTGAAAAAAATGTGTTTTTCTATTTCGTGTAACTTGTTAAGTACGTGAAATAGGGATTTAACATTTTGGTATATAATTATACGTTTTTTGACTCTTTGGTCTAATATCGATTCAATGAATTTTTTTCAATAAAAAACCTGTACCTACATTTAATTTACCCCCTTTATTCATTTTCTCTCTTATAGTTTACATTTTTGAATATTTAAACAACAAAAGTATTAAAAAGAAATAGATGGCCCAACGGCATCAGGAACAAGGTCCAGGCTGCCGGTGTCAGGGCTCCAGAGAGAGGAACCTCCTCACTATGGGCTTCGTGTCCAGCTAGGAGTACCGTTTTCTGAATCAAAAATAATTTAAGGAGTTACCTAGGTATTATGTTGTAGAACATTATAGGTAGATTGAATGTTTTTCAAACGAGAAGAAATCTTCCATCCGATGTAATGTCAAACACGATTGCGTCACCAGCACAGATCTTTGTTTTTGTTTTTAAATACCTATAACTGCAGCATTATTCAATACTAGCTGTTCCCCGCGACCTTCGTCCGCGTCAAGTTATTAAAAATACAATTTTCCCCGTTTTTGCAACATTTTTCATTGCTGCTACGCTCCTATTGGTCGTAGCGTGATGATATATAGCCTATAGCCTTCCTCGATAAATGGACTACCCAACACTGAAAGAATCATTCAAATCGGACCAGTAGTTCCAGAGATTAGCGCGTTCAAACAAACAAACAAACACTGCAGCTTTATAATATTACTAGCTGTTCCCCGCGACCTTCGTCCGCGTCAAGTTATTAAAATTACAATTTTCCCCGTTTTTGCAACATTTTTCATTGCTGCTACGCTCCTATTGGTCGTAGCGTGATGATATATAGCCTATAGCCTTCCTCGATAAATGGACTACCCAACACTGAAAGAATCATTCAAATCGGACCAGTAGTTCCAGAGATTAGCGCGTTCAAACAAACAAACAAACAAACAAACAAACCCTGCAGCTTTATAATATTAGTATAGATATAGTATAGACTAGTATTATGCCCGCGGCTTCGCCCGCGTGGATTTCGGGAATTGCCCACGGGATCTTACTTCTGGGATAACAAGTAATCTATGTATGTATAGTAGAAACATGGTTTTTATAAAGTGGCTTATAACTTGAAAATATTAGTTCATAGTAATATCAATTAGGTACTTTACATATTGTTATGTGAAATATTGATACCTTGGTTTGAAATTGGACACCGGTGACGAAAATCAAATGATTAATTAAGAATCTATTTATAGACATTAAACTTTTATAATATTTAATATCAATGTCGCGTATCACGAGCCATCTGTGGAATAAACCATATTTACAGACGTCTACCTCAGAAAAATCCTACCTGCTTACTTAATAGTTTACGCCCCGCGCAACACTACGCGCCATGCGACCGTCTACGTGAGCTTCGAAGCCCTATTTGACTCTGTTGGGGGATGATTTTGATTTTGGAAAAAACTGTGATACAGGTATCTTATAATTTTAATTTGAAAAGTATATGTATACAAATTTTCAAGTCAGTCGACTCAGAGAATAAAAAGTTTCACAGAATATTCAACACCCCATTTCACCCTCTTAGGGGTGGAATTTAAAAAAAAATCTGTTTCTTAGTGGATACTTACTCTTCATAAAGAATGCACCCTCCAAATTTCATGTCTCTAGAACCAGACGATTGGGCTGTGCGTTGATATATCAGTCAGCCAGTCAAGATATTGAATTTTTAAATTGGGGGATGATTTTGGAAAAACACACACACGTATCTCATAATTTTATTTGAAGAGTATGTACACAAATTGTCAAGTCGATCGACTGAGAGAATATAAAGTTTCATAGAAAATTCAACACCCCATTTCACCCTCTTAGGGGTGGAATTTCGAAAAACCCTTTCTTAGTGGATACTTAATCTTTACAAAGAATACACGCTCCAAATGTCATGTCTCTAGAACCAGCGGAATGGGCTGTGCGTTGATATATCAGTCAGCCAATCAAGACATTAAATTTTTAAATTGGGGGATGATTTTGGATAAACTGTGATACACGTATCTCATAATTTTATCTGAAAAGTATGTACACAAATTGTCAAGTCAATCGACTGCGAGAATAAAAAGTTTCATAGAAAATTCAACACCCCATTTCACCCTCTTAGGGGTGGAATTTCAAAAAACCCTTTCTTAGTGGATACCTACCCTTTACAAAGAATACACCCTCCAAATTTCATGTGTCTAGGACCAGCGGTTTGGGCTGTGCGTTGATATCTCAGTCAGTCAGTCAGTCAGTCAGGACTTTGAATTTTATATGTATAGATAATACGTATACTTATACATTTTTGTATGAATCATTTCGCATACTTTCGTTTGTAGCTCACGTAATTTTGTGAATAATAAAATAAAATTAATAAATATCTTAAAACATAACATCACGCTTGTAATCCCCGAAGGGTGAGATAGGGGTATACCTAATACTACACCCCCATTTCAGTTATGTTTAAAAAATCAAATCAAATCAAATCAAATCAAATAATTTATTCGTAAAATATGGGTTAGTAGGTGGTATATATAAATGTTACATTACATAATATAACAGTAAGAATCCTCATATTGACCATTTCTGGTATACGAAATATAAAATAAAAGCTTATAACTAAGAAACGAATGGGTGATATATCTGTACTCTTTTTCATAGGTACTAACTTAACAAATTATTGCACTAGAATAGGAACATAATGAGGTGTTACAATAATTTTCGATTCTTATAACTAAGGTATTCCTGGGTCGTGTAGAAACATTTATTGACTAACCAGGAATACATTTTTTTTCGGAATAAAGTAATAGGTAGGTCTTTCAGTTCACTAGGTAATTTGTTAAATAATTTAATTGACATGGGGTAACAGTTTCTTCTATACAGATCAGTTTTTATGTTTGGCAAGGGAAAGCTATTGGGATAACGAGTATTAAAATTACAATAGTCACCAAAGGATTTGTATAGGTGCTGATGTGTTTTAACGAAAATACAAGACTCAAATATGTACATGGATGGTGCTGTTAGTAAATTTAGTTTTTGGAACAATGGTTTGCAAGAAGTTAAAGAATCCACGTTACAAAGTGCGCGGATGCACTGTTTTTGAGCTAGGAATACTCTATTAAATTCTACTGAGCCACCCCATAATAGAATACCATATCGTAGGTTGGAGGCTACATATCCATGATAGGCTTGTAAAGCTGTTTTTTGGCTGGATATTCGTGTTAGACGCCAAAGAGCGTACACATACCTGTTTATTTTGTTGCAGATTTTATATATGTGCAATTTCCATGAGATCTGACTATCTAATGACATCCCAAGGAAAACTATACTATCGGATTGTGCTATGTTATTGTTATCGTATAAGATAGTTAATTTGTAATTACATTGTTTTCTATTGTAAAATTGAATTATTCTAGTCTTGTCTATATTAACTTTTAAATTATTGCACTCTAGCCATTTGATGATGCTTTGAACAGCCTCGTTAACTTCTTTATTGTAATGATCAAATGTAGTATTAGGTTGTTGTGGAACTACTAACGATATATCATCTGCAAAAAGGGTACAGTGATGATTTGTGACGTTAGGTAAATCGTTTATGTAGAGCAGGAAAAGAAGTGGGCCTAATATACTACCTTGTGGAACTCCGACTCTGTTATATTCGAGTTTAGATTTATAAGCGAATTCTACATTCTCGTAATTAATATTGCTGACTTCTACATATTGTTGCCTATTTGTGAGGTAGCTTTGTAACCACTTATTTGCTATACCGCGAATACCGTATTCATAAGCCTTTTGGAGCAAAATATCATGATCAACAAAATCGAATGCTTTGCTCATATCGAAGAACACTGCGCAGGTGTTAATACCTTTATCAACATTTTCCGAGACTTTTTTTATTAGTTTAAAGGCGGCTAGTGTAGTAGACTTTCCTTTCTGAAAACCATGTTGTTCGGATTTGAGTATATTAAATTTATTAAGGAAAGATGTTAACCGTTTAAACATAACTCTTTCAATAATTTTGGCTAGTATAGGTATGAGGGCAATAGGTCTATAGTTATTAGGTTCTGTTTTATCTCCTTTTTTATAAATTGGTTTGACAACTGATATTTTTAATTTGTCTGGAAAAGTACCTTGTGACAATGATAGATTTATGAGATGACATAGTATTGGAGCTATTAAGTGTGCAATTTGTTTTAGAATTTGAGTGGGTAAGTTATCATAACCTACAGATACAAGACCCATGTAAGCTCATGGCTAAATAATAACAGCCGCTCGGCTCGATCGTTAGGTTAAGCGTAAGCCGCGCTTGCCTAGGTTGGTCCGTGGGTGGGTGACCATCCATTACATATGGAGTTTCCTCCGTGCCTCGGGAAGCACGTTAAGCCGTTGGTCCTGGCTGTCATTTGTAGATCTTTGACAGTCGTTACAGGTAGTCAGTGGCCTGAAATTCTGACAACCAGTCTTAGCAAGGGGTATTGAATTACCCAGTACTAACTGGGTTGTGGAGTTCATATAGGCAGTCGCTCCATGTAAAATACGGGTATTCAGCTGCAACCGTTGAGACTGCAAGCCGACCCCAACATATGTATGTAGTTGGGAAAAGGCGAGCAGTTGATTATGTATTAGGAGGCCGGGCTTATTGCCTGGCTTCTACTGAGAAATTCCTAATGGAAAAACCCAATAACACTTTGTCCAACCTGGGAATTGAACCCAGGACCTTATGCTCAGCAGTTGCGCTTGCGAAAACTAGACCAACGAAAAAATTATGTCATATAAATTATCCTTATCCTTACTTCCTTGTAATATTAATTAATATTATAAATGCGAAAGTAAGTTTGTTTCTTACCTTTTCACGCCTAAACCATTGAACTGATCATTCTGAAATTTTGCATATACGTTGTCAGGTGTACAGAAACGGACATAGGGTACCTTTCATCCAGAAAAAAAGTACTGTTCCCGAGGAAAACAACAATAACGTTCTTATGATAATAGATGGCGCCACGTGTCTTACGAATCATGATAGAAAAATATTAATACAAGCAGAGTACGAACCGAATTAATTGTCAAATTCTAAAAAAACGCGAGCGAAGCCGCGGGCAAAAGCTAGTATTTTAACTACAAATCCGATTACTAAAATTCTTTCACTAGGAGGAAGGTACATTATCCCTGAGTGTCATAGGCTATAAAGGGTGTAAAAAGACCCTTAACGAAGCCGAAAGGCAGTTGGTCTCCTCGTCAATGCGATTTTTTTTTTGCTCTGAACCATACATGGGAGCCTTCTAGTTACGGAGATATTGGAGGTCAAAGTTCCAATTTTTTCACAAGTTTTTTTTTTTAAATACCACTTTTAAAGGTTTTAATTTTACTGTAATTAACTCGATGACCCGTTTACTATTCAAAGCATCCATCAGCATGAGTTTTGAGTGCGTTACATTGAGTTTTACCGTAAAACGTGATTTTTCACCCCAAAAAAAAAGTGGTTTCCCAGCAATAATTTTTGCGTAAAGATACTTAGTTCGATGTACTGAATGCTTGGTTGACGGCTTCGTGAAGGGTCTGTTTACACCTTGTATTTACAACGTTCCCGTGGGATAATTTCCTATCAAAAAGCGAGCGAAGCCGCGGGCAACAGCTAATTTGCTGTAAAGTCGCAAAGGGCGCCCAGTCATTCAGTCAGGGAATCAAAATCAAAATATTTTATTTCACATAGGCCTAGATGGGCACTTATAAAACGTCGACAAAAAGGTGCACGGTTCGGTTTGGTTGGTTTGGTCGTTTCCTATGGAGAAGAACCGGCAAGAAACTCCATGGTTACCTACGCTTTTCAAATTATTTGGTATTACAATATTAACATGGTTACAGCATTTGTAGTTAAGTGAGGGGAACAGCGTAGGCCCGACAATAAATCGTTGTTTACTACAAAAGATGTAAAACAAGATTTAAAGTTAACGAGCGGCTGGGAATCTACAAAGTCTACAATGTTCACACATTCACAATCGGTAAAAAAGAATCTATGCAAACTTCGATCAATTTGATAAATGATGATTGATTTATGAATGAATTAATGATTTACTTTTCATCTGTTTATCTCAGTGGCGGCGTTAGGGTAGGGCGCGGTTGGGCGACCGCCCAGGGCGCCGTACATAACGGGGCGCCGCAGGCGCTCCTTTATTTCCATGTGACTCAGGTTGGCTGGACAAATCTTAAACAAATCTTGACCTATCTGCGATCGACAATATCGCAATCCCGATTGACAAGCTTGGCAACTTTGTCAATCGAGAATGAAATTGCTGAAAACCTCGATTTTGATAAAATAATAAAAGAGTTCGCCGACAGAAAGGCTAGAAAAGTCAAATTTTATTAGTTTTTTTTTAAATAAATGGTTATTTCTTTTAATAAATGGTAATTTCATTATATCTTTTTCTTTTTTTCATATGGGTTTGAATTGCAGTTAGGGGGCGCCGTATAAATCTCGCCCAGGGCGCTGGTAGTGCTAAAACCGGCACTTAATCTATTACAATTGTCGAGTGTAAATAATTATGTAGTATTGTAAATAGGTCTGCACATTTATATGTACTGAACAAGCACATCATGAGTTGACATAAAACTTGCCCAACTGGTTTCGTATTAATTTGCAATTCAAACGAGGCTTGCATGTTATTACCTAAATCATCATGTGTGTAGCTTAACAACACGAAATATTAGTAGGTTACTAACCTAACCTAACTCGTGAATCTGGAGTAGTGGGTCACCCTCACCCCCAGCAGTATCGGCCTCTACTTACGAGAGGCGCGTCTATGTATAATTTACTAGCTTGTGCTCACGGCTTCGCTCGCGTTAATTTAGAATTTGACAGTCAATTCGGGTCGTACTCTGCTTGTAATAATATAATTCAATCATGATTCGAAAGACACGTGGCGCCATCTATTATCATAAGAACGTTATTGTGGTTTTCTTCGGGATGAAAGGTTCCTATATCCGTTTCTGTACACCTGACAACGTATATGCAAAATTTTAGGATGATCGGTTCAGTGGTTTAGGCGTGAAAACAAACAAACTTACTTTCGCATTCGTAACATTATAGTATAGTTAGGATTAGGGAGTTAGGATTTCATCACCACTGCTCTCAAAACAGTGAAGGAAAACATTGTGATGAAACGGGCATGTTCTAGAACCAACAATTCGAAGACTTGTGACATCTATCAACCCTCACTGGGCCCGCTCCCTCTCATATAGAGGAGGCCTGTGCTGGGGCATCGAAAACCGCTAATTTTTGAACTGTTTTTTTTTCACACAGTCATGTTTTTGGATAAAACCCAAAACCAGCTACCTTTTTTTGGGAATTTTCGGATCAGTCATTTTTTTTTTAGTAGCATGTACTGTCCCACTGCTGGAAAAAGACTTCCCCCAATTCTTTCCATGTGTTTCTGGTTCTTTCAATAATTTACAATATGCTAACTATTACAAAGGTTATAATATTGACCAGGCGCTCGACCAAATGGTGGAAATCCTCAGGGACGCGTTTTTGCAAAATGTGGCGTACGGGCAAGAAGTCCAAACTTTCAGAGGAGACTCTGAAGCTTATGACGGAACGACGTGAAAACCCACCTATCACTTTGGCAGAAGTACAGGCATTCAACAAAACGAGAATATTGGTACGACACGACCATCGATGCTCCTGCACAGGCTGCACACGCTCAATAGAAAAAGCGATTGAGCAAAACCGGGTCGAAAGTGTTCGTCCAATCACTTGGATGTGGCCCAGCGGTGGGAACATTATAGGCTAACTTTGCATAATTTTGTGTAGCTTCAAAGTAGTAGGAAACCGTCCTTACTGCTACAAGATAAAGGTGCTGTCAATGTCAAATTATGATAATGGAGGTACGTTGGCTGTGAGGAACTCTTGGCTAAACAAAGACAGCCACTCGGGTCAGTTCTCAACTCTTGCCGATACAACGAGACTTCTCCGTGCCCCGGAAAACATGTTAAAAACTTCAGTATTTCTGTTTCCCGCATTTTTTAAACAATGCGTTTCGATTTACGTTAGGAAACAAAAACAGTAAGCTGATTTTGTGTTTGAAAAGATTTAATTAAGCTTTCAAAAATAAATAAATTGATTAACATTTTGTTTACATTCATATTTGTTTGTAATATTTACAGGAAAAACTAAACATTAAAATCGTATAATGGAACATAAAAATATGATGACCTTGGCAGTTTGACAGATTTGAATAAAGTTGCCAGATAAAGATGTCTGCTATAGTTGGGGAACTTTTGATTAATTTGAGACTTAATGTAGTCAAGCCTCTGCAAAAATTTTTGTTTGCCACAATATCATAAAATTTCAGTCAGGATCTTTTTATCTAGTCAAAACACAGTCATGTTTTTTAATTCGATCGTTACAATCAATATTAAGACCAAGATTTACCGTCTGTTGCTGTCACCAACTTATTCTGAATGTCTGGTTTGAATGGTCATTAATTAACTAAACACAAAACACGAATACGAATTTTTGCAAAAAAAAATAGTGTTCAAAATAAAAACAATCCAGGAAACAAAGTAAATTAAAATATTAAGTTGGCAACACTGACATGACGGCCATAGCAGTTTACCTAGTCACGCGAGAAAAAAAATGTGAATTTACGAATTGAATATTCTTTGTTTTAATTGTCTTATTAAACTTTAAATTGTGTTTTTTTGGGATAATTATAAAGTGTACTACACGAAGCATACGATGAACATGTTATTTAAAGAGTTTTGGTGGGAAAACACAATGAATTTCATCGTTAAAAAGTAATTTGAGAATTGGATAAAAAAAGTGTTTTTTTGTGCTATACGACTCAACATCAGGTAAGTTTTTTACGCCGAGAGTATCGATTAGTACGTGGAACGCTATTCTGTATGGTTTAAAACGCTGTTTCGACTTTAAAAGTGGTGCAAAAACTTATTTGTGTGTGGTGTTTACATGTTTTTGAGCAGACAGGTGAAGAAACACGTTGTTTTGATTTAGAGTTAGCTTCAGTATATGTTCACTGTGTTCATTATCTTTAAGTTTTGTATGTGGTTTAAAAGAGTTTTCCTTGAATTATTATGATCTTTGAACTTTTTAAGAAGCTCAGTAATGAGAAAATTGTAGTTTCGAAATCTTCTATGTTAAGTTTATTGCACTTTGTTATCAGCTTTCTTAATCCCACTGTTGGGCAAAGACATCTAGTCATAAGAGATAAGGTTAGTTATTGAAACACCAACAATTCTGGAGAAATTCGAAGGAAGAGCCCAAGCATTTGACTAAAAGTTACACAAATAACCCCTATAATGTACATGAAATACCACCGTTGGATTATATATTTTATTTTCATGGCAAAATAATAACAGCCGCACTGGCTGATCTTCAAGATTAATCTGCACCATGCGCATCTATTTCATATCGAGTTTCCTCAGTGCCTCGGAAAGTGTTAACCCGTTGGTCCCTGATTTTTAGGGTTCTGTACCCAAAGGGTAACCAACGGGACCCTATTACTAAGCCTCTACTGTCCGTCGGTACGTCTGTCTGTCAGGGGGCTGTCTCATGATCTGTAATAGGTAGACAGTTGAAATTTTCACTGAATGTGTATTTCTGTTGCCGCTATAACAACAAATTATAAAAATAAATTTAAAATTCGGAACCCTTCCGATCCGGTTTTTTGATAGGTTATATTGAAGATTCTTAAAAATGAATTATTAACACTGGCAGATACTTACTGTAGGCCGGTCAGACACTGTAAAGCTCGGAAATAAATAACACTGGTCTGCAAAAAAAATTTTTTTTGCATTCCTTCTTATTATTGTGCACGATTATTATAGATGTGATAATTCTCAACAGAAACTGGGCTTTAAAAAAGTTGTATCACGTATATATTTTTTGTGAGGGAATATTTAAGAAAATAATTTTTTGTTCGAAAAATCAATAATCTTTTTAATAATTAGGACAAAATATTACATATAATCACACTAAGAACATTAAAAATCATAAGACGATGTAATTACATATTGTTTCTATCATGTTATTTAGTAGTTTTTTTTTCTTTTTATATTTTCTAATGGAGTTTCGCGACGAATCGACCAACAAAAATCGGCAAGCATTGCTTCCGAACATTTTCCATTGTAGCGCCTCTCAATGTGCGATATGTCCTGATGAAATCTTTCACCATGTTCATCAGATACCGCTCCAAGATTTTCGGGAAAGAAATCTAAGTGAGAATTCTCACTTAGATTTCTTGGTCTTTAACAAAATTATGGATCTTTGTGTCTGAATTAAATAAAGTGAATTGAATAGGCATATTTGTTATATATCTCTGTTATGAAGACTTTAAAGTTCATCATCATCATCCACAGCCCGACTTCACCGACACCTACCTGGGTACAGGCCTCTCTTTGCTTGTGCACATCATGAATCCTGGATGAAACTGATTTAATTACTATTTTCAGGTCTGCAATATGAACCAAGCAGCAGCAGCTATACCAGGGAACATGGATGTAGACCCGCTGCTCCCGTACGAGTACCCAGCGTACGACAGCTACGCGGCCCAGGCCTACCCATACCCCAGCAAGCTGCAGCAGTCCATCTACCAGGCGTACCAACAGACCAACACCAACTATATCAATACACAGCCGCCAGAACCCGTCAGCAACCCATTACCAGCACCACAAACTTCCATTGATATAGATATACCGCCTAAAAATGAAGAAACCGATCCTAAACCAGTCTTAAAAAAGAGGAGGAAGGAGAAGAACGGCCAGAAAAGTACTTATTGTTCTGAGAAGATCACGGATGCTGCATTCAAGTTCTACGGTTGTGCGGTCTGTAACGTGAGTTACAATGCACTGCACGACCTGGACCAGCACGTGACCGTCCACAAGAACAGAATGACCAGCTACAGGCTGAGGTTAAGGAACCAATTTAAAAAGAAACAAATTAAGAAAGAAAAGAAGAAGTTGAAAAAGTTAGTTAAAATTAAGAAAGAAAATGAGCTCGACGTGGAGATCAAGCCTGAGGATGGGTATATTGGGGAAGAGAAAGCGACAGATTTTATTAATAATGGAATTAATGCAAGTACTGGACTAAACGGAAATGTAAATAATGAAAATAGTGCAAGTGAAGCCCAGAAGAGTCAAACTAATACACATAATGAAATAAATTGTACGAATAGCGATTCTCAGAGTAACGCAACCAATTGTTCGAGCAACGGGAACAGTGAGGACAATATAAACAGTACGTGTAAGGAGAACAGTTTGGACGAAGTGGACTTAAACAATTTAGAGAAAATTTACAAATGTTTTGCGTGCCAGAAGCAGTTTACGTTAAGCTATTATTTGAAACTTCATGTGAGATCACACACGGGTAAGAAAAACATTTCTTTTTTAACATACATACATAACATCACGCCTGCTATCCCCGAAGGGTAAGGCAGAAGTGTCCCTAATAGTACACCCACATTTCGCCAGTTATGTTTAAGTCCCATGTAATAGGGGGCGAGTCTATTGCCATCAACAGGGCACAAATCCAGACTCCGTGGCTGCTACTGAGAAATTCCTGATAGAAAAACCCAATAACACTTTGCCCGACCCGGGAATCGAACGCAGGACCTCATGCTCTGCAGTCGCTCTTGGGATCACTAGACCAATGAGGCATTTTTTGTTGGTATTAATTTGATCTTTTAGAAACAAGCCATAATCCTGTGAGGTCTTGGAGTCGATTCCCTAGCGACCGAAAGTATCAAATTGGTCTCTGGATTTGTGTTTGGTTAAATGCAATAGGCTAATCCTATCACAGAACTTACAGTGATAGCCTAGTGGTGTGACCGTCGCACTGCCAAGTCATTGGTCTCGAGTTCGAACCCTAGGCACGCACCTCTGATTTTTCGGATTCATGTGCGTATAGTATAATTATCACTTGTGGTGAAGGAAAACATTGTGAGGAAACCAGCATGCCTGACAGATATTTCTCGACGGGCATGTAAAGCCAAGTCAGAGGCCCATGAGCGGCATATAAACTCTGACACCAGGTTAGGCACTAACCACACGGTGAAGAAAGAAAGATCACATGAATTAAGATGGGCCGGATTTCAGTTCACTTTTGCTGATACCAAATGTCGGCAGATAAAAAAAAATGCAGTATTCGGGCCCTAACGACTCACCCTATACAGGGTGTAAACGAACCCTTCACGAAGCCGTCAACCAAGCTTTCTGTACATCAAAATAAGTAACTCTACGCAAAAATTTTGCTGGGAAACGACTTTTTTTTTGGGGTGAAAAATCACGTTTTACGGTAAAACTCTATGTTACGCACTCAAAACTTAGTGCTAATGGATGCTTTGATACTAAACGGGTCATGGAGTTATTTATAGTAAAGTTAAAACCTTAAAAAGTGGTTTAAAAAAAAAAAAACTTGTGAAAAAATTGGAACTTTGACCTCAATATCTCCATAACTAGAAGGTTCCCAGGTATGGTCCAGAACCAAATAATGATCACAATGACGGGGAGAAGAGAACAAGTGCCTTTCGGCTTCGTTAAGGGTCTTTTTACACCCTTTATAGCACAATTTAATTAGGACAGTAAAATTAAAAAAAAAAACACTATTAATAACTATAAGTATAATCAAATTGGTACAAAAAAAATGTGGATATACTATAACATACCTTTGCCTAACCCTTCAGCGATTACAGGCGTGATGATATGTTATGACAAGGAGCCTCCTGACTGTGCTGAACCCTTTGCTGACTAGTTTCGGTAGCACTCATTGAGCACAGCGCAGGCGCTACGTTACGTTACTATTGCTTCAGAAAGTGCTGATTGGAAGTGATGTGAGAATCAGGGTGGTCTTAGGTTGTGTCTGGTGATATACTGGCCGACTGTTGTTGTCGGGTTGTAGTATACAGAGTGGAACGGACACCGACGCGAAAACGGTTACCGCGTATTCAGTACATCATTTTGGGCCCCCCTACATAGTAATTTTTCATTGGTTATTTTAAAAAAATGGTGTCCTTTCCACCTCGTACGTGCTGCTAATCGCGCTGTACCCCTGCATGTGTACTGTTGTTTCCAGACGAGAAACCGTACACGTGCGCGGTGTGCGGCCAGTCCTTCATCACGGCCAGCAAGCTCGGGCGGCACAACAAGCGCATCCACCTCGCCGAGCGCTACCAGTGCCGCATCTGCTTCAAGGTCTACTCGCGGTGAGTGCTCTCGCCCCTGTGATTACCCGCCCCCGTGACTACTAGAACCGCGAAACCCGCCCCCGCGACTACCCGCCTCCATGATTACCCTCCGTGACAACTCAAATCCTGTTACTCGCCCCTGTGACTACCCGCCCCGTGGCTATTAGAAACCCATATGCGACAGCCCGTCCCCGTGACTACCCGCCCCCGAGCATGACAACTCAAACCCTGTTACTCGCCCGGGGGGGGGGGGGGAGGTGGTGGTGGTTGGTGTGGTGAGGATATGGTCCTGAGCTATATTGTTGTATTTCATCCTTATGTACACCCATATTCATGCAAAATAAATGATTTGATTTTGACTCTGAGATGACGAGTAATAGAGAAGTATGGAAGAGGAAGACATGATGCGCCGACCCTAAGTAGAATGGGACAAGGGTAGGAAGATGATGATGAGCTTGTCCCTGTGATAAGTAGTTCCGGTGTAAACTCACCCCCTACAACTAGTTTCATAGAAACAGTAAAAGGCGAAAGGATCATGACCACGACAATATGGACCACGACAATATGGACCACGGTACAGAGTTGCGTCAATTCCAAAGTTGTTTTAGATGGTTTATAAATTAACCAAATAACCATCTACAATTGCCATTTTGGAATCAAAACCCGCATTTCCAAGTTTTTTTTAGAAAACGTAACTTAACCTCAAAATAGAAATATCCGTCGTGTATAGAGAGGTAAGTAAGGTCGTAGTTTGGAGAGCAGATTAATTAGCATATCTGATGGGATAGAGACTTAAATAAATCAGTACCTTGCCTTTATATTTCCTGTTAAAACAGTTACAAATACAAAAAAAAGAGAGCTGTAAAAAAAAAACAATAGAATTCAAAGAGATCTTTAATTTGATCCAGTGACACTGGTAGCACTTTAAACATGTAGGTAGGTATATAATCAATCATAGTATATCTAACCCTTACAGTAAGTAGGTAGGTACCTATTCATATAGGAACAGCGAATGACTTCATTCATCATTTTCATTAAAAAAATCATCTAAATAAGATGCTGGAGCAGTGATATCATTGTATCGAGCCCAACTCAAAAACCACACCACTGTCATTATGTGAGCACAGCAGCCAACAGTTCGCTTACCAACAAGGCAGTTGCAACAATAACCTACTATGGCTTGTAATGTATTTGCTACAGCATCGTCTCTGCTTATTAATAAATACGTGTAATATGTACGACTGTTCACATGCCTGGATTTAATCCTACCTCTTAACAAATAATTATTTAGGCCTAAAATCAGAGGAATATCCTCATCAATTTCAGTATTCACTTCCACTGAATATATTCCAGACTGACGAACATGTTCCCCGAAGTAAGATCTGGCCTGTTTTAATTGATATGTACAGTCCGCGAGGTCTAAGCTGAGCTTTGCATTTGTGTGAGTGCACATAGATAGTGTAGGTGTGACGTCGGCCTAAAGCGCGGCGCGTCTTTTGCTTGGTTTAAACCGGTTTAAACAATCGGCCTGAGGCGCGGCGCATCCCCCGCGCGGCGCATCCCCCGCGCGACGCATCTCCGCCGCGCACTTTCCACACTTCACCCCTTGTACTGTCAGCAGCGTGACGTTTTTAATTCTTAATATTATTTTGTTTTTGTGTTCGATTATATAGATACTAGGAAAAGAAATGTCTGCCAACACAAATAAACGAATAATAAGAAAACCGTTAAATAGCCAAGTAAAAGAAATATTGTGTAATTTAAATACTTATTTTAAAGACATAAACGACAAAGACATGTCAAGTGTCACTACATCAGCCCAATTGGTAGCGACATCGACGGGAATCCCGCTGTCTACTGTCAAAAGAGTTTTATTGGAAGGCAAACGTCTTTTGGAAGACAAAAGCAAATTTAAATCTCCGAAAAAGACCAGATGCAGGAAAAATATAATCATCATTGACGATTTTGATAAAGCGGTAATCCGAAGAACTATTCATAACTTTCACATTACTGATAAAGAGGTGCCAACTATGAAACGAATACATGAAAAGTTGAAGACAGAAATAAACTATCCAGGTTCAATTTGGTCATTGCGTAAAGAAGTGTCTCTTTTAGGATTTAAATGGAAAAAGACAGAAGATAATAGAAAAATTCTAATGGAAAAACATGAGATACGTTATCTACGTATCAATTTTTTGATCAAAATTTCTGAATATCGCATTCAGGGCAGGCCAGTCGTTTATACCGACGAAACATATATAGACACGACTCACATTTCTTCGAAATCTTATTCAGATGGCAGCACTTCTGGTTTGAAGAAACCAATTTCTAAAGGAAATCGTTTAATAATAGTTCATGCCGGCGGAGAGGACGGTTTCATACCAAATGCACTGCTGATGTTCAAAGCAAATCAAAAAAGTGGTGATTACCATAACAATATGAATGCAGAAAACTACACGAAATGGTTACAAACGCAATTAATTCCAAATTTAAAGCCGAATAGCGTTGTGGTGGTAGACAATGCATCTTACCACAATTCGTTAGAAAATCCCGCTCCCAACTCAAATAGTCGTAAACAAGATATGATTGACTGGCTCAAGTTTCGCAATATTGATCACTCTACATCGATGCTTAAACCACAACTCTATCAATTGATACTGCAAAACAAACAAAGATTTATTGAATATAAAATTGACACTTTACTTAGAGAACATGGTCACAGCGTCCTTCGTCTACCACCCTACCACCCGGATTTCAACCCAATTGAAAATATATGGGCAATGATAAAAGGATACGTGGCGAAAAAAAACGTATCAATGAATATGGATACAATAATGAGGTTAGCGAAAGAAAAAGTTGACACTATCAGTGTCGAAGTATGGAAAAATGTGTGTGACCACGCAATAAAAGAAGAAACAAAGTTTCGTGGTCACGACGCAGCTCTTGATGATATAACGGAACGATTTATTATTAACACAAACGACACATCAGACGAGAGTGAAAATGATGACGAGAATGATAATGAAATTGATGAAGATGCAATGTCCGGTGGAGAAGAATAATTGTTATAGTTTTTTTTTATATTTGAATTTCATTTAATGATCTCTGACTTCTCAGTCACACTTACATATGTAGGTACTCATCAGTCATACATAATTATCATAGCTAGCCTTCATTTTAAAAATTTTGCTTATTTAGTTTTATTTTATTTTTAATCTTGTATACCTCTCCCACTTATGTTATATACCTACTACCTAAAACATAAAAAAATATTTTTTAAAGTTTTTTGTCTGACTCTACTTTTGGTAATCACTCACACAAATGCAAAGCTCAGCTTAGATCTCGCGGACTGTACCTAGAGCAAACCGCTTAAGGTCAGTAATTGTGAGTCGTGGGAATCTATCCAAATGAGGATGATTGCCATCAATTGTTTGGAAGCTAGCTCTCCTTCTGTTAAGATTTTCTTGCTCTACATATGTTGCCAGATAGTTTACTAGAAAAAGTCTACTTTTAGCTATTGTAACATATTCCAAAGCCTCCGGTGGGTCATCTATGGCAACATGAAACTTATTTAATAAGGCACAACAAATCCTAAAATCATCACTGAGGTGCATAGCAGCTCTATTATTGAATACATGACGGAATAGTCTATAGTCTCTTTTTATCCTACCATTGACTACTTCTACAACCCAGCGACACATGGTTACTAGACGAGACCGATTTGCCTGCTGGGTTGTTAATTGGTGTTCATTTTCGAGGAGAGACTCTGGCATGTGGGTGACAAAACCGTGTTCTTGGAGTTCATTTATAACATCTCGAAATCCTCTATCAAGAAGAAAAATATCACCTCTTCTAAAAAATGAACTTATACAAGATCCCTCATTATTTAAGTTTAAACTTGTGATTGTAGCATCATTAAGAGTGGCTTTGTATGGACCAAGACATTCCACAATGTGGCCATCGCAACACACAATCAAAAATGGTTTAACTAGGTTGTCTAGTTTTTGCAAACAGTAGGTTTGTTTCTGAAACAAATAATTTGAACTACTTTGCACAAAAATATAGGTAGCATCACATATAACTATTGCAGGTTTAACATCTGTTGGCAAATCAGGATTACTAAACAGTCCTTCTGGTATAATCTTATTTCGAGAAGCAACATCTTGTACAGTAAGATGATTAAATCCTAAGTGCAAGGGGACAAAATCACTCATTAAACAATTTCTTGCTTTTGACATCCACCGTTAGAACGGTGAAAGGTTGGCTACTCTTTTTAATAAACAATAATTAAAAAGAGTAGCCAACCTTTCATTACTGTCACCAGTTCTTACCTTAACTAAATATATGCACAAGGCTATAGAAGCATTTGGTACCTGTTCTCCAAGTGGTGACGACAAACACGTGCACCAGATGGTACATAGAATTTATAATGATACAATAATAAATCTTTTATAGCACATGGTACAAGAAGACGTTCATTTTCAAAACAATTAACGAATATGCAGTGGCCAGATGTGTTTGCAGCACGTCTATATAAAGATGATGTGATTTTTGGTGCCGCTAATTGAACTGCTATTGGTCTTGAAGATGGAAGAAGAGGTGGCTCAGGAATATTGAAATCATCACTTGACACAGCATGTGCTACAGTAGGACGATTTGAATCATGCTGCTGTTGCCTCTGTACTTCTCTCATAGCTGATCTCCAACATGCAGCACATACACGTTCCATTCTGGAAACCTAAAAAAAATGAGGTGCTTAAATATTTTTTCTGTTAGCCCAAGTAGACAGATTCTGTATTAGACACTCCATATTTTCAATAAGATACTAATAAATATTTACCAAGTGCAGTGGAACCAGTCTCATTAAAATGTTTCTTTCTTGTCGATCATGTCGCACAGGGTATGTTCTTGGTGCTCGTAAGATAGAATTTCCACAAGGAAAGCAGATTCTTCTATGTCCAAGAGCAGGCAAAGGCATAGCACTTCCTTCGCTCATTGTGTTAACTCGATTTTGAAGCAGTCCAAAACACTCTGAACAAATTATACTTCCTGGAGACAGCTGCAATCAAAAAAATATATTTGAAAAGAAATATAAAAAAAGGTCATTAGAATATAGTATAATAGAATGAGCAAAGGAATGTCACAATCACCGCCTTCAAGTCTAACTGAATGGGCCGCACATCATAATTATATTTTGTGCTTACAGCATGGAGTGCTTCCAACATCAGAATTGTGACATTGATTTTATGCTTTCATTTGTCTATGTTTTTAATATGTGATTTATAAAAAGCAAAAATTAAAATATAAAAACGAGAGAATGACTGGGTAGGTTTAAACTGTCTGAGAAATCAAGAAATAGACTGATAGGTATGAAAACGTCAATAGAATGTGCTTACCTGAGTAGGAGTTATCCATGACTGTAACACATTGATCATCTGAGTAGTAGCTTGTTCCAAAGAATACCTGCGTTGGGTTCTTAGGATTGCAAAAAAACAGTTGATACACCGGTTTCGCCGGTCGATTGTTCTTGTTGTCGGTACCTCACGCGAAGTGGTCGACATTTTCAGTAGTCGCTAAGTAGTACAGTACAGTACAACAAAATTCGAATCACACACAAACTTCAAACAAAGTGAAAACTTCCTGGCGTAAAAACGTCCTGGCGTAAGATTCGCAATTTCACATTAAAGTTAGCGATAGTGATTGAAAACAAGAAATAAACAAATAGTTACAATGAATATCACAATTACTGTGGAGAGTAGGACTCGATCAACACAAAAAAACTGTAATACTTAAATCGCAATGAACAAACTTAGCATGCAGTATGCACCACGCGCAATTGACATTGGACTTTTTGACAATGACAATTCGATTTGAGACACCAACACCAATGTTGCCACTTTAGATTTTAAATGAAAATCGATTACTCGAATAAATACACTCGACACAATTATTTCAAATGACTGATTTAGTTCTATAATCATTAATTTATTAAAAAGGTTCGATTTATATCAAACCGAAGCAAGATAATTAAAAAAAATCTATGCAATCATTCATATATTATGTATCGTTAGCCAACAAAGTGAAATTGCTTTAAAAAGTTTTGAAAGCAAAATAATAAGACTACTGTGAGACTGTGTGTGTGAAATACTAATTATTTCACACCACAGTAGTATCATCTCGCTTTATTATTTATAAAAACCCCGCGATTTACCTTTCCAATGACTTTACATTTATATTAATTTGTAATCGTATGCAAAAAAAATCGATTAGAGTTGTCAATGTATTTACTTATTTTGATTATGGCAACACTTTAACGTAAGAATAGCCGGCACTAGGTAATTCATTTTATCAAAACAATTTCATAACTTATTAAGTTTACAAAATAAACCCCTATACAAAATTGGCATTCTAATTGCAGAATGACTTCAAAAATAAAGAAAATAATTGTAATATAATTTTTATCTTGATGCATGAGAAAAACCAGTACCGTTGATGGTCATGATCCTTTGGCCTCTGCCTAAAGTTTCGGGGATCATCGACGTTTGGGCGTCATTATCTGCTCGCCTTTTTCCAATTATGTTGGGGCCGGCTTCCAGTCTAACCGGATACAGCTGAATACCAGTTTTTTACATGGAGCGACTGCCTATCTGACTTTCACAATCCTGTTAGTACTGGGTAATACGATACACCTTGGTAAGACTGGGTTTTAAATTTTCGGGCCACTGACTACAGGTTACGATTGTCATAGATCTACAAATGACAGCCGGGACCAACGGCTTAAAGTGCTTTCCGAGGCACGGAGGAAACTCGGTATGTAATGGATGGTCATCCATCCACAGACCAACCTAGGCAAGCACGGCTTAACCTTGAAGATCCAACCGTGCGGCTGTTATTGTTTAGCCACGAGCACCTTGCGTTTTGTGTTAAAATAACGTTGTACATTATATCACAGGTTCGAGCTACTGACGGCACACTTCGACAAAACGCATCCCGAAGACAAGCTGGAGGGAGAGCCGTACGGTACGTCCTTCACATCGTCTTACTAGCTTGCGAACGCGGCTTCGCCCGCGACGTCTACTGGGGTAGAAAGTGGTCTACTACGCCGTAAAGTAGGGATGGATTAAACTCGCAACACTTCTAATGGGTGTAAAAGTTTATCGAAGCCGAAAGGCACTTACTCTCCCAGTCATTGCTATATTTGTTTTGTTCTAGATCTAGACCATACCTGGGAACCTTCCAGATACGGAGATTTTGGGGGTCAAAGTTCCAACTTTATCACAAGTTTTTTAAATACAAGTTTTTAATGTTATAAGTTTACTACCCCCAATATCTCCGTAAATAGAAGGTTCCCAGGTATGGTCTAGAGTAGACTTAGGAGTCTGAATTTGTGTCGGGTGGATGGCAATAGGCTCGCGCCCTGGGACATGGGACTTTGACATGACTGGCGAAATGTTTGTGTACCAGGCACCTACTTTTAGGTACACCTCTGCTAAACCCTTCGAGATGATAACAAGCGTTATGTTTGTAGACTACAACGCGATCCTGCCGTACCTGAAGGAGCTGGAGGAGCAGCTCCGCGTGCCAGAGCAGGACGGCGGGGCGGGCGAGCGGGACAGCAAGCCTCACGCCGACGAGCTGTTCTGGGAGCAGACGCAGCCGGCGCGCGCCGCGGATCCCGCCGGGATCAAGGAAGAGGTCAGTACAACTCGCCCCTGCTGAACTCGCTAGCGAAAGACTTGTCCCTGAAAAAAGCGTCTTTGACAACTCGCCCCCAGAACTCGCCCCCAGAATTTACCCCCAAAACTAGTTCCCGAAACCTGCTCCCTAAAACTTGCCCCTCTCAACTTGCTTGATGAAAGTGAAGACTAAAAATTATAATGATGGAAAAAATCATGTAGCGGCGGCATATCATCATCAGCAACATTCTCCAGCCCTTATCCCAATTTATTAGGGGCCGGCGCAGCATGTCTTCTTCTTCCATACTTCTCAATTACTCGCCATCACGTACGTATATAATTGATAGAACAAAAAGTATAACAGCGCCATCTATGACGAAGATGAAGAACTTACATCAAAATGCAAAATGGCGATATTAAAATTCTCATAATATATAAAATATAAAAATATATTATTATGTATGTATTTAAGTATATACGGGGTGTAAACAGACTCTTCACGAAGCCGTCAACCAAGCATTCTGTACATCAAACTAAGTAACTTTACGCAAAAATTATTGCTGGGAAACGACTTTTTTTTTTGGGGTGAAAAATCACGTTTTACGGTAAAACTCAATGTTACGCACTCAAAACATTGTGCTGATGGATGGATTGAATAGTACGGGGATCGTGAAGGTATTTAAAGTAAAAATCTTACATTAAAAACATGTATTTAAAAAAAAACTTATGAATAAGTTGGAACTTTGAACCCCAATATCTCCGTAACTAGAAGGTTCCCAGGTATGGTCTAGAACAAAAAAAATGTAAGTAAGTGTTGTGTTAAGTAAGTGCAAGTCGCTCCCCCTCTGGTTCTTTAGTTATTTCATCATTTCTTTTTTTTTTCGTTTGGAAACTTAGTTACTTTTATTACCATTGTTTTATATAAATTAGAAGCATTATTTGAGTTTTTGTAAGCGTGAGTGCCATGGAGACTTTCTATTATGGTTAGTAGGGCTTATCCTAATCTTTTAGGTTTTAACTGTGGTTTTGTTTTTTTCCTATCTCTACATTGTGCTCACATATAGAAGCAACAGGACTATGTAACATATAACTTGATTTGAAAAGAGTGTCCATGGAGTTTCTTGCCCATTCTTCTCCATGAGATCTACTATTTTCGAATGGGCAACTACAGTCCATTCACAGTTATTATGCATGTGGCGGGACTGTAGGTAGCTTATTTTTGACTATACAAAAGTGCCTGTCACGGGCTTATTTGAAATAAATGCTTTGAGTTTGAGTTTGAAATCGTAAAAACACGACTAAAACTGTCGGGCAGTAGTCCATCAGACACAACGCCCGTCTGGTCGGAGGATCCCCCCTTTTCTATGGGGGATGAAGTACTTAACACCCTGTTCTTCATACCCTTAATATCCTAATAAGCTATTACTGCTCCCAGGCGCTCGACGAAGACCAGAAGGAGCTGGTGCCCAAACTAGACATACTGATCGAGGAGGTCAAAGTCGACTTTGACGTGCCGGTCAAGCGCGAGCTGTCGGACGACGAGACGCCCGGTGACGTCGCCGGTGACGTCGCCAGTGACGTCGGCGTTGGTGACGTGGGCGACGTCGGTGATGTCAAGGATGAAGATAGGTGAGTCGGCTACTTTCTGTACTAGACGTCTATTATTTTTACTTTTTGTACATCATACAAAAAAAAATTGTTCTGTTTTGCTGTACACATTTTTTTTTTCTTCCCATCGTGCTCCTGCCCTTATCCCAATTTGATTGGGGTCGGTGCATCATGCGTTCTTCTTCCATACTTCTCTATTACTCGTCATCTCAGCAGTCACCCCCTTTCTAGCCATATCACCCTTCACACAGTCCATCCATCGTTTCTTTGGTCTTCCTCTACTCTTATAGCCATCTACGTTCATACTCAACATTTTCTTCATCCCTCTGCATCACATGTCCATACCTTGACAACCGATTACCACACGACTTTTCAGTGACCGGCGCCACTTCCAGACTTCCTCTTTTGTACTCATTCCTTATTTTATCCATTCGCGTTACACCGCACATCCCCTTAGCATTCTTATCTCAGCCACATGCATATGTTGCAACAATTTTTAATTTTTAATAGACGAAGCGTTTGTGTAATAAGATACTGCTTTATACCATTGGTGAATAATAAAGCATGAACTCACTGCAAACCGTTTCCTCCGCAGCCACTCCGACGAGGACTACTTCCCGGAGAACACGTGGGCAGCCCCCCCCGCCGCCTCACCCGCCCCGCCCCCGCCGCCCGACCGGCGCCGCGCGACCCGCACGTGCGAGGTGAGACCCGACACACTCAGTATGCGCCCCCCCCGCCCCCGCCGCCCGACCGGCGCCGCGCGACCCGCACGTGCGAGGTGAGACCCGACACACTCAGTATGCGCCCCCCCCGCCCCCGCCGCCCGACCGGCGCCGCGCGACCCGCACGTGCGAGGTGAGACCCGACACACTCAGTATGCGCCCCCCCCGCCCCCGCCGCCCGACCGGCGCCGCGCGACCCGCACGTGCGAGGTGAGACCCGACACACTCAGTATGCGCCCCCCCCGCCCCCGCCGCCCGACCGGCGCCGCGCGACCCGCACGTGCGAGGTGAGACCCGACACACTCAGTATGCGCCCCCCCCGCCCCCGCCGCCCGACCGGCGCCGCGCGACCCGCACGTGCGAGGTGAGACCCGACACACTCAGTATGCGCCCCCCCCGCCCCCGCCGCCCGACCGGCGCCGCGCGACCCGCACGTGCGAGGTGAGACCCGACACACTCAGTATGCGCCCCCCCCGCCCCCGCCGCCCGACCGGCGCCGCGCGACCCGCACGTGCGAGGTGAGACCCGACACACTCAGTATGCGCCCCCCCGCCCCCAGCCAGGCCCGAAGGCACCCAAGAAGCCGATTCCTGCCGGCTTACCTTCTGTGTCGTGTCTAGGTGTCTACTGTCGCATCACTATCAGCACAGCTGCCGTGGTGCTAGGCAACTGGGCTTATCCCAGTTGTAAACGTCCCTTTGTATTGTCCTTGTTCCGTTCTGTCTCCTGCTGATGTGGAGGGAAGTGGAAATTATGGTTCCGACTCCTCCGCTATGCTTTTCTGATTAACTTCGTTGCGGGATCCAAGACAGTTAAATTGTTTCTCTGAGACTTCGTCGAGCTTCATTGTCTCGGCGCTTTTCTGGTGGTCGCCACTGTTGATTCTGGCGCACAGGAGCTGCAGTGGTTTGGTAATAGTGTGGCGGACTTGATCATGAATAAGGACTTCACTTCATTCGAAGTCTTCAGTTAGGACCCATTGAAAATGTGGAATATGGAGATAAGTTCTGATCTCTGGCGATTTTGGTACTTGTCGCACTAGTATGAAATGAACAACTTATTGAGCTATGATTTATGTAACATATATGACATTTTGAGATACATATAGAGTGGCTGCTAATTAGTGACCGATACTTAAACACGTGATTGTACTCATGATAACAAACAACTTGCCCAAAGAAACATTTTTTCAAACTCATTCATTTTTATCACAATAACACAACAGCCGTAGGAAATTCGCGTGCGCGCGCCTGTGACCTATCAGCTGTTAGCCGCGTGACGTCGTTCTGTCTCATTACTATCGTACCGTGCAACAGTGGCACAGTGTACCGCGTAGAACATGCTAGGTGGACAATATTATTTTATGATATTTAACGATGCTGTTATATATAAGTAGTCATATTGAGGCATTATTAATAGTTTTTGGTATGATTTTGTAGTAAAAAACAAAAAAATATAGATAAAACAGAAAAAAATACTTAAAAATCATAAACAAACAACAAAATTGCAGTAATAAATAAATACCTACTATACAAATTAACTTAACCTAAACCTAATCATCATAATCATCAGAATCATCATCAAAATCTTCTGGTGAATCATCATCATTTTGTGGCAATGTGCGACAATATGATGACGTTTCCGGTCTTGATGCTACTATGGTCGGGCTTACAATTAACTTTAATACCTCTGCACATATTTTTTCCGGCTTTTTTTGGGGAATCTCACGAAGGCTATTAATCAAAGGGTCAGATGTTATTATTAACATGGACAGCAAGTCTCTATTCGTGGCAACACGTGAGCACTTGCGGGTGTTGTACTCCCTAAATCTGCGGCAATCTTTGTTACGTGCTTCTTGAGCCTCTTCGGAAAGCTGCCCAATTGGAAGCAATGCCACTTTGATGACCTCAGTACTGTGTACTAATATTTTATGTACAGTAGCAGGCATATAGTACCACGAATAGAGACTAAGGTAATGTCTTCTAGTTTCAAGACAAAATTTATTAAATTCAACTAATTTTATCTCGAACCCAGAAGACAATGTCCTCAAAATAACATCAAATTGTTTGATAATAGTAACATCCAACCCTGTGATTTGAGCGCTCATCTCAGCATTCTTAAAAAAGCGACGGGCTGTGTTTTACACATTATGTCCTGCCATTATGGACCACTTCCTAGTTTGTTTGTAAGCATGTGTTGTTGACTTAGAATCTATATAGTATGCTAAGGCTTCGTCACTACTTAACTGCCTAGGATTAACGGAACTGGTATTTTTTGACTTAATAATATTATCTGGGCTCTCACTAATGTCTCTAATCACATGGGCAACTTTTCTTTGCCCTGCTGAACGTATAGCAATTTCGGCAGCAGTCACTAATTCACTGGCACTTCGAGATTCTACGAGATCCACGACTCGACGTTTCTTCGTCTTAAACGACGATTCCTCGAAATATTTGCGAGGTCTTCCTGCAGATGTCACAGCCTCACTCGATGTCGAAGGTTGTGGGGCTAAAGAACTCACAGTAAACTGTATGTCTCCTTCATCCAGCCAAGTCTTATTTGTAATTAAAAAACGCTCCTTCGATTTTCCCGAAGCCAACCATTTGGCTCCAATCTTAGTAGAAAAGTTGGATATTTTCAACTTTATTTCTCTTTGGCTGCTTTCAGTAATGTCACCAAAGTGAAATTTTGAAGAAAGATAGTCATATATAGTCATATACGCGACCTTTTACCATTCTTCGTGTGTTTTAACCACTCTTCAAAGAAGGCTACCCTTGGAATAGAGTAAACGTGTTCTGAAAAAAAAATATGTTGTACTGAAGTGTGCTGGACAATATGTGTATTTTTACAAACTACACAGTTATACCTACACTATATCTAAAAACTAGCCCGAATAGAGGCGAATCAATGTACTTCCTGAACGTTCAAAGTTTTCTTTAAGAAAAAAATTACGCTAAAATTTATGCATTAAGTTAAAAAAATGCTAAAAATTCATTTTAATAGATTCTGATAAAAATATTATATTAAATAATAGTACATACCCTCAGTATTAATACCCATCACAAAAATCTTTCACAATATCACTATAAACCACTATGAGATGTGCACAAAAGTGTCGCTAAATTGCAACTGATTGACCGGAACGCTTGCATTAAACTCATTACCTGACTTCTGAACTCTATGACTCATCAGTTAAGCATTTGAAAAACAACTTTTTCTCGGAATTTGGAGTTTGGGGGTGTTGTTTGTGTTATGCAATTAAGATTTCCTGGAAATTAAAACTTGAATTTTGTCCACCTAGCATGTTCTAGGCGAAATACCGTGAGTGGGTAGGCAGAGCACCAGCCCGCTCGGTAAGCGGCGCCCGCGCCACAGGCCAACCGCCACAAAAGTATACTGTAAAAAAAAAATGTTTCTTTGTTTGTTATCATGAGTACAATCACGTTTTTAAGTATCGGTCACTAATTAGCAGTCACCTATATATACATATATGATGGCCACCAAAAGGGGCACCTGTGCGCAGTTCATGTACTGTTGCCAGGCATGTCCAGGAGGGGGCTGAATTAAGTGCTACAGACTAAGATTTAGCGTTGTTATTTATTGTGTTTTAGTGAACTATACAGACATAAGTTAAGTATTCTTTAACTTATGTTTGTATAATTAACAATCTACCTGATTAATCTACCTGAGTAATCTACCTGATTTAAAAGAAAATAAAAAAACATACAGGGTGTAAACGGACCCTTCACGAAGCCGTCAACCAAGCATTACGTACATAAAACTAAGTCACCCTACGCAAAAATTATTGCTGAAAAACGACTTTTTTTTTGGAGTGAAAAATCACGTGATACGGTAGGGGTCAATGTAACGCACTCAAAACATTGTGCTGATGGATGGATTGAATAGTATGGGGGTCGTGGAGGTGTTTAAAGTAAAAATCTTACTTTAAAAACATGTATTTAAAAAAATACTTGTGAAAAAGTTGGAACTTTGACCCCCAATATCTTCGTAACTAGAAGGTTTCCAGGTATGGTCTAGAACAAACAAATGATCGCATTAACGGGGAGAACAAGTGCCTTTCGGCTTCGTTAAGGGTCTTTTTACACCCTTTATTTGAGTTTAGTTGGTCTCACGCCCACTTTGTACATGTGCCAGGTGTGCCACAAGAGCGTGAGCAGCGCGTCGTACATGCGCGTGCACATGCGCACGCACACGGGCGAGCGCCCCTTCAAGTGCTACACGTGCGGCCGCGGGTTCATCACCAGCTCCAAGATGCACCGCCACGTGCTCACGCACGCGCAAGGTCAGTGCGGGGAACTACCACTCACAGGGGGATACTACCATGGGAATTTGAAAGCTACCATGAGAATTAGGAAACAATCAGGTGATTTGGAAACTACCATAGGAATGGGGAACCTAACCAATGGATTTGATAATTTCCATGGGAATTATAAAAAAGTACATAAAAATTCTGAAACAACCGGGGTACTGTAAAAATATCACTGACTTTTGAAAAGTACCACCAGAACCAAATGATGGATGGATGTAACAATCATGGATGTTCGTTACATCCATCCATCCACAGAATCTTACAAACTTTCGCATTTATAATATTAGTAGGATTTTGGAGACAATCTTCTGGTGGTACTTTTCAAAAATCAGTGGTATTTATGTGGTTTACTCTTTCACGCGAAAACTACTGAACGGATTTGGATGAAATTAGGCACAAAGATAGTTTATAACCTGGATTAACACATAGGATACTTTTTATCCCGGTAGTACGATCCCGTGGGACATAAGCTAGTCTACCATAATCAAATTAACTACCGTAGAATCTCCATCAAAATCTACCACATCCATTAAAATTGCCAAAACGAAATGTAAATAAAAAAAAATCCTTGACGTTGTCTCCGCTAAGACAAGACACTACTTTGTGCTAGCTTAAGATGGCAGCGCCCGGGTAGCGCAACATTCAAATTTTCTTGCGTTTTTTGCAATTTGCAGATCATTTGCAGATCAGTGTCAGGTTGTATGTTGGTGACAAATGAGTCGCGCTAGTAACACGTGTGTAGTTACAGAATTATAATCATTAATACAACCCTCTAAGTTCATTTAACCCTATTCAATAATTATTTCATGAAAAACGTCATTCAGTGGGGTTAAGAATCAGAATCAGAATCTTTATTTGTGAAACATAGGTCTTAAGTTAATTATATGGGCGCTATGTTTTGCCGTGAAGGCGTACAAATATTATTTAAAATAAAAGCAAACAGTAAAACAAAACACAAAAAAACGGCAAAATAAACAAAATTAAACACTTACAAGAACATAAACAAAAAAAATAAAAACTATTTTTTTAACCTAAAAAGAGAAAAAGACTTAAAAATATTTAAAAATTACATCAAACGTTTATTGCACACAAAATGTAAAACATTATCATTTAGAAAATCTTCTACAGTATAATAACATGTTTCTATTAACAGCGATTATAAACTTTTCTTAAACTTTAATAGTGGTACATTTTTTATGTTGTCGAAATGAACTTAGAGGGTTGTATTCATGATTGTTTGATTTACAATGCTTTGCCTAGGTCAATTACTCGACTACCCTTTCATAAGTTTTGTGTTGCGTCGCGGAAGTGGTTGTAACAAGAGTGTTTTTATTCGATAGATGAGTTCTTTCAAAAGTGTCCCTGTAAATTTTATATATTAAAGCATAGACATATTTAACCGTTAAGTAGATACATAAATCGACAAAATGTAGGTACCTAGTTATACCTAGTTACCTTAATAAGGCAAAGGGAATAGTTTTCCCACCATATTTTTCGGCTCATTAATTAAATAAAGTGTTCCTGGTAGGTATTCTATTGTTGTACAAAGGTTATTCAAAGACTTATCAATCACTCATTAAATATTCAAAAAGCATTAAAAAAAATTAAAAATTAAAAAAAATATTTTCTACCAATAATACTTGTGCCAATTTGGCATTATTTTGCGATTCCCGGATCGTTCTGCCCGTTTAAGGGTTAAGTGTAAAAACTTGTACTACTGCATGCTATATATTGGCCAAATGTGTGTTACTAAATATTTTATAAGGACTTCATGTACCTACCATATTTGATGCAATAAATGAATCGAATTGAATTGCAAATTGCAAAAAACGTTCGAAAATTTGAATTTCGCGCTATCCTGGCGCTGCCACCTTAAATAAAGTCGATTTCTAAAACACGACCACAGATTCCACATAAATATTCGAGTTGTAACAGAAACTAAACTTTATGTGTTCGCCTCAAAGTCATTTTTCCAAGATCACACACATTATGACGAACATTACTTTGTTATAGACAAAGACGAAGTCAAAGCGGAAGGAGAGGACACGAAGCCGGAAGTGGCCGACGAAGCAGCGGGACAACAGGAACAAGATGGCGTCAAAAAGTGAGTAGCGAGGCAGAGGCCACTAACACGACGGGACACAGATCCCTTCTGCCTGCCTTTTCCCAACTATATTGGGATCGGCTTCCAGTCTAAGGGTCAATTTATACTAGCGCAGAGTCAAATTCTTTACAACTAAAGCGAAGCCGCACGAATGCGCGCGTATTCGCGAGAATACGCGCGCACTCTTTTACGTGTAGTAATGGGCATCAACAGCAGTGCTATTACGCAGGCCAATTTCCGACTGATGACGCGTAGGTTCGCTAGTGGGCGCATGGATACGCGAGAATGCGCGCGCACCAATCAGCGTTGTTCACGCGCAGACGCGCGAATTCCGAAGAATGCGCCGCGACTTTTAAAAATCTCAGAAGTAATGTGTGCGTTACGCTGTGGAGTTAAGGTTGAATTTGTTATGTTCAGTTTTGCATAGACGCTTCGTTGCGCTTTGACTCTGCGCTAGTATAAATTGACCCTAACCGGACTTCGCTTTCTGTAATTTCTGCCTACACCCATGGAAAAAAGGTGAATTTTCAAAATATTCTCCATTTACAGACCAGCGAAGAAGAAATCCAAAATGAAGTCGAAAATGCCAAAAACGAAGAATAGCGAAGAGAAGCCGCGCCGCAAACACCAGAAGCGACCGCACGCTTGTGAGTTCTGCAACCAGAAGTGAGTACCATCACGTCACGCCACGCCTGCAAGCTCCGCAGGGTTGGGCAGGAGGGTACTGCATGGTACACCTCCAGGCAGTTTGTCATCATCATTATGTGCGTAGCCTTTTCCCAACTATGCTGGTGTCGGCTTTCAGTCTAACCGGATGCAGCTGAATATTGGCATGGAGCGACTGCCTATCTGACCTCCACAACCCAGTTGGTACTGGGTAATACCCTATATCCCTATATACGTTACCCTTGGTAAGACTGGTTATCATACTTTCGGGCCACTGACTATCTGTGAAGAGTGCCTCGTTCAGTGGCGCAGGGGCAAAACTGTGTAAGGGCAAGCCGAACAAAAACAAGAGAATTGTAATTTTGTTTTTTCGTCATGAGAACGAAATGAGATCAAAACAAATATAGGGTACGGGGGCGTTTTCTGTTTTTGTTTTGACCTCATTTTCGTTACCAGCGATCCCGAAAACCACGAAAATGACACCCATGACGAAAATCCCGAAAATTTTCGTCGGCATCATCTTGAATAACCTCATGAACCGCAATCTCTTGAGCGATTGGAAAGTTTAAGAAGTCTTTCGAAAGATTCAACATTTATGTGTAAGTTTAGAATATTGCTTTTGTACAATAAAACTTTATTAATAAACAAAGTAGAGCGGGTTCTGCAAAACCTTATCACGAAATTATAACCCCAAAATAATTGAAATAAAAAATTAAGTTCTGAAACTAAAAAAAAACACGCTCTAAAAAGTATGAAACAAACAACAACAAATATTCTCGTCTGAAATTGTTATGTACCTACCTATTAAAGTCAAACTCAAAGCCTTTATTTCAAATAGGCCCGTGACAGGCACTTTTGCATAGTCAAAAATAAGCTACCTACAGTCCCGCCACAGGCATAATAACTGTGAATGGACTGTAGTTGCCCATTCGAAAATAGTAGATCCCATGGAGAAGAATGGGCAAGAAAGTAAGCACGTGACGCTTCTGGCGTCACTAGTAGAAGTTCGAATTTGTGCCCGGTCGAAGGCAAGGCAAAGGAAGGCCCGGTCGGTGCGTCCTCTGACAGCTGTGCGTGTCGGGCAGGTTCCTGCACCTCAACATGCTGGAGGTGCACACGCAGTCGCACGCGGGCGAGGCGCTGGTGCTGCGCTGCCACTACTGCCTGCAGCCCGCGCCCGACGACGCCGCGCGCCGCGCGCACGAGGCCACGCACGGGGGCCCCAAGCCCTACGTCTGCACGCTCTGCGGGAACACCTACAAGAAGAGAGAGACCATGGTGAGTTGCTTACCGACCTCCCGAGAGCGACGCTCGCATCGACCTTCACGGCTTCACCCATCTGTGTGCCGAATTAAAAATACTTTTGATGTGAAACATCTATATGCGCGCTTAGGCAGTAAAACCGACTCGTATGCCGTGACGGAAGATGGCATGACGCTGTCATGGCGTGATGCCATCAAGTCCGTGCCGTCATGTGCCGTCAACAATATTTACAGTGCGACAACTGTCCTGACCGATTTTACTGGACAATCTAATACCACCAATTATAAGCGTAGAGGCTTAAATGCATGGAAACACTGCACCATGCACGGGCCATCGGTCCTGGAGCAGCGCTCTCCTTTCTGCCTGGGTCTCATCAGGCACGTCTTCGTCTTCGAATACTATGTTGGATGCCATAGAGGGCAGAACTTGCGGCGGTGGAGTGGGGGGAGGGTACATGTTAAGTATTCCTCTGACTTAAAGGCACATCAAGCTTCCCGAAACTGCCAAATTTTCCCAATCAATCATGAACCTAATGCTTTAAAGATAAATTTGAAAATCTATTAAAGAAATTGACATATTTTAGTAGTTTGATGTGCTGGCGTCTGTACATTAAACACAACAGATTCCGGTTTATGCTGTTAAGTTGTTTTTTGATTTCGATATTAGGATTATTTTATAGTTAAAAATATTCCTATAAACTAGTACTACTACTAGCGTCTTCATTAATAGTCGTCTCCTCGGCGCCAGTCTGTATATTACGATGACACGCAGAACTTTTTACACAGAGGTTCCATTTGAACGATTTTTTTGTTGGAGATGTAATCGTTTTGCGTGATTCCGGTGCAGGTGTACCACCGCAAGCGGCACGCGCCGGACGCGGAGTTCGTGTGCGACGTGTGCTCCAAGCGGTTCAGCGCCGCCTGCAAGCTGCGCAAGCACCTGCTCACGCACCGCCGCGACGCCTTCGTGCTGCGCTACGAGTGTCCCGTGTGCGCGCACATGTTCCACACCAAGTACCACGTGCACATGCACCTCAGCACGCACCAGAAGGAGGGCCTGTGAGTACACACGCTGGGAGTTGGGACCGTCTTCTGACGACCGCGACATACTTCTGTATCACTCGTCATCTAGTCAGGGAGTCACACAGTCAAACATGTAACTCAATGAGGCCATTGAAAAGACACTTGAACGTTTAACTTTAAAACTAAAGAAACGGAATAGAATCAATTCTGTCTCAGTGGCGAAGGGTCAAAATTGTGTCAGGGGAAGCCGAAGAAAAAAAATTACAAATGCAATTTTTTTTCTATGTTTATTTTGACCTCATTTTCGTTATCAGCGACCCCGAAAACCACGAAAATAACACCCATAACAAAAAAAAAAAATGAAAATTTTCTTCGGCACCATCTTGTATTTTCATTTTGACCTAATTTTCGTTATCAGCGAGCCCGAAAACCATGAAAATGACACCCATGAAGAAAAGACCGAATTTTTTCTTCAGTGTCGGGGTGCCCTAGCGTAGTTACCGCGACCATCTTGGCCGGCACGTGATGGCAGGCCATGATGCTGACCTATCTAACTACAAATAAAAGCTTAATTCAGTTGCAATGACATTGAAATGATCATCAGATTAACAAACCTAACTGTAGCCGGCTAATCTTAAGGTTATTCTCACACCCATCCTTAGGGACATCCCGCAATTCTTGAAGATACTCAAGAATTGGACTATTGGGCTACTGGGAATTGGGTTTTTTAAGGCTATTCAACATGACGCTAGGCGCCGAGCGCTGGGTGAAATCAAACTCAAACTCAAAGCATTTATTTCAATTAGACCATTACTGGCACTTTTGAATGTCAGAAAAACAAAGAAAGCGAAGCTACAGTCCCAGACACAAGGCATAATAACTTGTGAAAGTACTGTAGTTGCCCATTCCAAGGCGTAGATCTCTATGGAGAAGAACGGACAAGAAACTCCTTGGAGACTCTTTAAAATCGCGGACACAGCTAGTTTAAAAAAACTTTCTGCAAAAATAACCGGCTTCCAAAAAACACTTAAAAAGTCTGAAATAACTTTACTTTCAGAAATCGGTGTCTTTGTATGTTTCATTGACTTTTTGCCATTTTATATTTTACCCCTTCTAGTTGTAAGTTATTAAGGGATCATCATGTCATCAACATCGCCTAAGGGGCCATCCATTAATCACGTGATGGTTTTTTTTGGCATTTTTTGACCCCCCCCTCCCCCTTGGTGATACGTGGTGAGGTTTAAGACTACCCCTCCCCCTCCCCCCTATATCACGTGTATTTTTTCGTACCTGCAAAGAATCTATTTTTTTATTTATAAAAAAATACTGGTATAAGTATCATCTAATTTTATTATAGAAAATTAAAGACTACTATAATAAACGTTCAGAGGTAGAAAGAAAGGTTACAGTTTGTTTTTGACTGACATAAAAATAATGAAAGAAATGCGAAAAAGTTTTTTGTACTAGTACATGAACATTATTTAATGTACAATATTTTCGGACCACGGATTAGCAAGACTTTCTTCAACACCTTAACAACAACATTTTGTACGCGTTTGACTAAAAATAAATACATGTAACGCCGCTTTTCGGTTGAGTATCGCGCGCTTGCCGAAAAAATAAGTACACGTGATATAATACTTTACCCCCCCTCCCCCCTTGTGATATTTCGTGATTTTTTATGGACCCCTCCCCCCCCCTTTCGAGCCTCACATGATTAATGGACAGCCCCTAAGAAGAAAAAAATACGTATTAAAGGAAAAAAAAAAACAAATTACTGAACCGATTTTGATGAAATTTCTATTGGACCAATCGGGAAGGTAAAAAAATAATTTTTCAAATCGGTTTAGAAATGACGGAGTTATGAGGAAAAAAACAACCGAATTGAGAACCTCCTCCTTTTTGAAGAAAGTCGGTTAAAAAGAAATAATTTTTAATTTCAGGATCTTAGAAGAGAACCGAAGCGAGATCCTCGCGATGGTCCTCCAGAACGCGCGCAAGATCCCGCGCGCCGGCGCCGCGCCGCCCGCGCCCGCCGCACCCGCGCTGCCGCCCGACGAGCGCTCGCGCGTCTGCAACATCTGCGGGGACGTGTTCTCGCACTTCTACTACTTAGAAGAGCACCTGAAGAGCCACGGCTCGAGGATAAGCATAGAGGACATCGACAAGCAAGAAGAGAAGAAATACATCTGCACCGTCTGCAACAAAGGCTTCAAGCTGCACTACTATCTGAAGCTGCACAGCTTCACGCACTCCAAGGAGAAGCCGTTCATCTGCCAGCAGTGCGGGAAAGGGTTCATCACGAAGGGCAAGCTGAAACGGCACCTGGAGACGCACACGGGGCTGAAGAAGTACCAGTGCCACATCTGCTACAAGTTCTTCACCCGGCCGAGCTACCTGCGCATACACGTGAGGACTATACACGGCACTCAGGACTATAACTTCCGGTTCGACAAGGGCTACGGGCTGGGCTCGTTCGCTATGTCCATGACGGTGTCGGATGTGAGCCAGAATAGTGTTTAGAAACTAAGGAATCGGTTATTTTTTGACTTCGTAGATTCTGCTGACTGGACGATACGTCAACTCTTAGAACTTCGACCGATGACAAACTGAGGACAGTCGCACTTATGTTAAACAGAGCAGCGGGATCGGTCGGGGCTTCGAGTCCGGGCAGGTCGTTTACTTTGTATATTTTGCAGGGTCTGAACAGTTGATACACTTAATAGTATAATGTTTGTTTACCTCTTTTAATATTAATGAAATACAGGGAGCTGGTGTAAATAGCACCCGCGAACGAGTCTTAACTGTATGCTTCTTACAAGGTGTAAACGGACCCTTCACGAAGCCGTCAACCAAGCATTCAGTACATCAAACTAAGTAACTCTACGCAAAATTATTGCTGGGAAACGACTTTTTTTTGAGTGAAAAATCACGTTTTACGGTAGGACTCAATGTAACGCACTCAAAAGATTGTGCTGATGGAGGCATTGAATAGTGCAGGTCGTGGAGGTGTTTAAAGTAAAGTTAAATTAAAAATTTGTATTAAAAAAAAAACACTTGTGAAAAAGTCGGAACTTTGACCCCCAATATCTCCGTAACTAGAAGGTTCCCAGGTATGGTCTAGAACAAAAAAATGATCGCAATGACGGGGAGAACAAGTGCCTTTCGGCTTCGTTAAGGGTCTTGTTACATCCGTTATGCTGTACAATGATGACATCGTGAGGAAACCGGCATGTCTTATGGCGGCGCTACACTTGGCAGATCTGGGCAAATATTCGCCTTCTATCGTTAAAACAAAGAGAACTGTATCGCAATAGGCATAAAAAACATTTTGTTTTGATCCAATATCGCGAAAATTTTGACAAATACGCCATTTGAAGAGCCAGCATTAGAAGCCAACATTCGAAGACATGTCGCCCGTTCGCGACAAGGATGACATAACTCTAACATTTTGATTCTTTGATGTTGTTTGTAGTCGAGTATAAAATTAAAGAAATTAAATATATTAATAAAATAAAACTTACATCCTTTGATAAAAGGTTTCTATACAAAAAATATTGACAATATAATGAATATAATTTTGGTCTAACTTAAAAAAACGCTATCCTGTATTTCTTATTTTTCGAGTTATGTCATTTTTGTCGCAAGCGATGTGACATGTACCAGCCCGCACTGCGCCCGCGCATCTTATAGAGGGAGGCCAGTGTCAGCGGCGGGCTCGGTAGACGCTGTTTGTGTAACATGTTGCCAGCAACAAACTTATGTTCCACAATTTTGCGAACTTTTGGTAAACTTATTTAAAAAGGTATATCTGTCTATTTTTTTTTTAACAAAATTTTCTTAAACTACCAAGATAGCGTAAAGGGACTGTGAACTATAATGTTGCGTGTTTTTTTGGCGCTTAAGAGCGCTGCGATGCTCCGTACAAATTTTGACGAAATTGACGTTTCGTATTCCTATTTATTCTTCCTGAATAATGCCTCTAGACAAATAACTGTTTATCATAAAATCAAGGTCTACTGTACACACGTCCCTGTCACGTTTCTTTTTTTCAGCAACTGAGAAGTAAAGGAAATATGACCCTCCAAAACTGACAAAAAATGCCGCATTTTTACGGCCGTGATTAGAGGACTACCGGACAAAATTCGAAACGTTTTTAACATAAAACAAATAGATAGGAACTTAGTCATACTCTTTCTTATAATTGTAATGTCAAAAATAATTCAATCGGCTCATTTTTCGAGGGGAAAAAAGCGGAATACGAAACGTCGATCTCTTTTTAAAAATACCTATTTTTCAAATTCCTCGCGGGCCCTGGCCCATCTTAAATGTCACGCCAGGATGGCGCTGCTGGTATACATTTGTGGCATTGTGTTGTAAACACACGATGGCTCATTTTGTGCGTAAATCCTTGAAGAAGCCGTGTGCACGGGTGTGTGATACTTAGTGATTCGTTGTCAGAGCGGTTAGGTAATTGTTGTAAAATTGAATGAGCGGCAAACTCGATTGGTGTGATGGTGTCGATGTCTAAACTCATCTGCACAGCCTTTTCCCAACTATATTGGGGTCGGCTTCCAGCCTAACCGGATGCAGCTGAATACCAGTATTTTACATGGAGCGACTGCCTGTCGGACCTCAACAACCCAGTTATTACTGGGTAATACGATACCCCTTGGTAAGACTGGTTGTCAGACTTTTTAGGCTACTGACTACCTAACGACTGTCAAAGATCTACAAATGACACCCGGGACCAACAGCTTAACGTGCTTTCCGAGGCACGAAGGAAACCCGGTATGTACTGGGTGGTCACCCATCCACAGACCAACCTAGGCAAGCCCGGCTTAACCTAAAGATCGACCCGAGCGGCTGTTATTGTTTAGCCACGGGCTCCTCCTAAACTAAATACTAATAAATAAAATTGAAGTGTGTGTAATTTCAAATAAACAGCTTTTTACTGAATGCATAATTATGAAAGTATATGCGGTACCTACTTATACAAAAAAAAAACATTTATTTTTTGTCTGTCTGTCTGCTTGTCTGGCAGCTAACAGATGTTATAAGGAGTAACTTCGGAACGGATTAGGGTTCCGTGTTAAAAAAAAAATTAAAACCTTTGAAATCTTAACATAATCCGATTCAATCAGGGAAGTAATATTTTAATAATAATTTGTCGCGGACGAGACGGCGGACATCCGCTAGTAAAACATGTAATATAACACTAGCGACACGCCCCTGCTCCGCACGGCGCCACCTGTCGGGTCTTATCCTATCTCTCAAGCTATAACCGACCACACACATACACAAAATTTCATTGAAATCGGTTGTGTGGGTTCGGAGATTAGCGTGTACGAACATAGTGACGCGTGATTTACATATATTAAGATTTTCGTTTTAAGGGTCGACGACCAATCCAGTTATGCATAACCAAATTAAGCTGATCTCTCATTGTACGAGAAGCTCATAGAAAGCGAGGTCAGGTTATACTGGTTACGTGTAGCTTGATGTGTTGCCGTGTGTATGCTTAGAAAATCTGTTTTGTTTGTTGTTCAGATATCGCTTCTACTAAAAAACGGCGAAGTGCCAGTCGGACTCGCGCATGAAGGATTCCATATCATCGTAGTAGGCTCCCCTACCCCTTTTTTATAGCGTTTGTTATATAATTATTGTTATAGCAGCAACAAAAATACACATTCTGTGAAAGTTTCAACTGTCTACCTATTACGGATCATGAGATAGAGCCCGCTGACAGACGGACGGACGGACGGACAGCGGAAGCTTAGGTACGGAACCCTAAAAACCAATTCTAAAACTCTGACATTAACCAAAATTAAATCAAAATTTTTTTGTTAAGATGTCACCGGAGACAGTTGGCCTACCATGTTACTTACTTCTTCAAAGTGTTATTGAGTTTTTCCAGCCACGGAGTCTGGATTTGTGCCCGGTTGATGGCAATAGGCTCGCCCCCTATTACATGGGACTTAAACATAAATGGCGAAATGTGGGTGTACTGTTAGGTACACCTTATTACGTACGTCCTTAAAGTTTAGGCAAATAAAGCGTACCTGGTAAATAGTTTGAATAATTACTATTTTAAATAAAAGTTCCATATATTTGCCATTATTTTACTAAATTTTTATTGCTTGCGATTGTTTTATACAAATTTCTATTGATACTGTCCAGTACGTAATGAGAATCGACCACCTTACTATAATTATGAAGGGGGCATATGACACTAAATAAGTGCCATTGACCACTGGGGTGGTTAACGCCACTAGTTAGTGCCAGCCACCACCCCGGAGGCAAGCTCGAAGGTGGCAGATGGGAATAAAGGGTTCCGATCTCTAGCTACGACTCATCGCACCAGTGGAGGTGGCGACCTCGCGACCCTGTCCGCGTGGTCGCGGCGGGTCACAATAGATGTAAGCTCGGTTATGGTTCTCGTTAAGTAGCATTAAAACGTTATATCTGTAAAGGTTGTTGATTTTGTAAAAAATAAATAAATTAAGTTTTATAATTTTGTTGTTTTATTCTCTTCGCGAACAATTCGAAAAAAAAACGTGCAATAATTTTGGAATTACCTCCTTTAGCCGTTTATTTTGTAACCTGAGATAACATCGTCATCTGTGTAGCCTTTTTCGGGGTCGGCTTCCAGTCTAACCGTATGCAGCTGAATAGCAGCATGTTACATGGAGCGACTGCCTATCTGACCTCCACAACCCAGTCAGAACTGGGTAGTACGATACCCCTTGGTAAGTTTTCCTAGTTATCAGACTTTCGGGCCACTGAATACCTGGAACAACTATCACAGATCTTCAAATGACAGCCGGGGCCAACGGCTTGTTAAGGATGATTCCCGCCACACCGTGCCGCGCCCGGGCCGGGTCACGTCCCCCGTGCGCCGGCCGGGTCACGTCCCCCGTGCGCCGGCCGGGTCACGTCCCCCGTGCGCCGGCCGGGTCACGTCCCCCGTGCGCCGGCCGGGTCACGTCCCCCGTGCGCCGGCCGGGCTACGCATTCATGCTGCACCAGGCTGTTTGCATGAATTGTTATGAGTTTTGTGGCAATTAGTGAGAATTAATAAAGGAAATAATAATATGATAAGTAATTGTGCAAGGTTGCACTTGATTTGAAGTGCAACCTTGTGGAATCTGAAGTGCCTTACTTTATAAGTATGTGCCCGAACCACTTCTCGATAATGGTAATATCACGTTGTATTGGTATCGACCAATCATCACTGACAGGACTAATAAATTGTTGCCAGTAAGCCTGATTGTGGTGATAGATCAATTGGAGCGTCGCGCAATGATTGATGATATAACGGGGGTTCATGCGGGGTTGAGGTGCCGCATGACGAGAACCTCGTGAAAGCAGAGAAAGATGAGCAATTCAAGTATCTCTACTACTACTCTACTATCTCTACTCTACTGGCTAGCAAGGTTGTCGACATGTGGGACGTGAGTAGAGCAGGCATTGTGCCGATAGTCATGTCAGCCAATAGCCTCGACCAACATCTGAGGAGGCTCTCGCTTCGCAGCTGGATCAAGGGCTTGATTCAGAAAGCAGTACTTCTGGACACGGCGCGTATAATTGTTAGGAGGTTCCTCTCAAGGGCCCTGACCACCGGTAGCTCGGACCCTGTTCCCAATGTCGATGACTAATATTTTTATAATTTTACATGAATATGTCAGGATTTATTCCGTTAGGCTTTGACATCATGTGGGCAGACGATGGGTTTCGTGCCATGAAAACACACTGGGTGCGATACACTGTTTCTAGCAAAACTAACGAATTACTTGAGATTACAACTTAACACAATAACACGGGGCACAATGAATCGGGTACAGTTCCAAGACGTCTCAACTCCACCGTGATGTGACATTGACTTTTGCCCTCGGCTCGAGCTGAACATCAGGGCTCGTTACAAGCACGCTGTGTTGTGGGTAGACTGGTAAATAGGTCGCGTGATGTCACCAAATCCACAGTCGCGCATTCCAATTCATTTTATGTCCATACTAACGACCGGAAATTTCGGCCACCTAAATTTAGGGGACCTTTTAACGTTTAACCGACCCCTAAGTGCTGGTGAAACAGAAACCATCCCCTATCGGTCCCCTATCCATGCTCAGGGGATCCCATAAACTTGGGGGATGTCGGTGAAAACCGGCATTAGAATGCCAAAATAAAGGTTTATACAAAAATGCAGCTAATTCCGTTTCATTCCGAGGTTGATCATTTCTTTTGACTTTATTAAAACACATTGGGCGTTTTCCCTCTGGCTGCAAACAAACAAACAAACATAAAGATAAACATTACTATAATAATAATAATTTATTTAAAAAACTCGGATAACAGAAATCCATAGTGTTAGTAGCGTACCTTATATCTAGTGTTAGTAAATACATAAATAAAACAGTTTGAGTTTGAGTCATTTTGCACAAAAGATGAAACAGGATTCTCAAGCGGCCATCCTCTCCACAAAATGTCTCATAAAAGGGGAAAACACACTCGGTCACTGTTTTTAGAATGCTGTTGCTACTGGCCCGGGCCACTATGCCGACTACGTCTCGCGTATGAAGGGTTCTGCTGTGCCATGGTAGTAGGCGAAACCCCTTTATTTTTTTTTGTTATAGTCATCATATGATCATCATAGGCATCATATAACTTATAGGCATCTTTCCTGTAATTTATAGGCTAAGAACTATTTTTGATTTTTTTTTCAAAATTTTCAACCATTTTTCTTAAAATTACAAAAAAAAAATATTTGAAATGCTCACAATGATTTGAATTGAATTGATTGAATTCATTTGCTATGTAACACGATATAGTTTGCAAAACTTTTATTTTTATTTTCTAAGTTACCCCCGAAAGTGGCCCCCATGTTTAAAATTAATTAATTTACGTTACACATCCGTTTTTGGGTTGCGGACTTACATTATGTGTACGAAATTTCAACTCAATCAGTCCAGAAGTTTCGGAGTAAATTGGCTGTGACAGACGGACATATAGACAGACTCGCGAGTGATCTTATAAGGGTGTATTTTTTTTCCTTTTGAGGTACGGAACCCTAAAAAGTAACAGTTTTCATGTTTTTTATGAACAAGTTTCGTCATGTGTAAGTGCAAACAGAAAGTATAGGACTGTTTAATCCTCACCGATCGCTACCAATCGGTTCCGACCTGTCCGTACTGGGGGCCTCTATCTGCATGCGGCAGCCGCTGGTATCAACGACCAGCAAGGCGACCACCTGGCGTAAGTTATTTAAACAAACTGTCCATTTTTTTAAAATTTATTTATTCATGTAACAATTCGCATTGTGTTTGAATTATGTAGTAAGTACATTCATTAATTTATTACAGCTAAAAATAATAAATCTCGAGTGTCGAAATAGAAGTGACATATTTTTTCTATTCGATTTAAATTTAATATTTTTTACTAAATAACTCTCTTTTTTTAACTCATAAAAACTAATTTACAAGCAGAAATATTGAAAAAGAAAAAAAAAACTGTTACCGAATAACATAAAACTGAAATGGACTAAACAAAAATTAAAATGGAAAATACAGAAAATAATACGCAAAAAATATGTCACCAATGCTAACAAGATACCGAGCCAAACAACAGCAGGCGATGGTGGGTGTCCACCATCTCCGGGCTCGTCGCTCAGCTCCGCCTCGCAGCCGCCGGGACGCGCCACATCCGTGAGCACCGTGTCGCCGGTCGCTGCAGTTGCGTCGAGCTCGAGCGACGAGTTTTTCTCCCCGCCGTCGACTCCACGACTACCACCACGACAACGAGGAAGAGGACGGCCACCAGCGGGCTTGGGACCTCGAGGCCAACAGGCCCCGAACAGGGTCCCCGCTGCCGGTGGAAATGTGTCGCGCAGCGATAGATTCAGTCCATTAATGAACATGTTATGCGCGCATATTATGGGGCTACTGAGGTGGGAAACAACTTGACTGCATACCGTGGTCGGATGCTCTCTCTGTTTCAGGTGCTTGAGCCAGGTGTCAGCGTGTCAGCGCAACGACTGTCGGATCAGTTGCGGGTCATCCAGCGTAACCATATTATGTTGGATGACAGCGTACTTGATCGACTACGCTCTGAATCACGGAGTAACCCAATTACGCCTGCTTCACCAATGATCGAGGTGCAGCTGCAAAATGTTAGCAGTGCTTTGCCGCGACCCGACCGCGGTGGTGAAGAGGATGATGATGAAGTTATATTCGTGAGTAAACAGTGCAACGCACAATTGAAGAGCCCTTTGGAGGGGGCATTTCGGGAGTACCTTTCCGCACCGCCTGAACTTAGACTACGTCTACCTCGTTTGCCTATGCCCAGGAAAAACAAGGCGGTGCTGTGTGCTCTAGATTCGCAGCTGTCAAACTGCTTTGACAGCAGACCTCGCCGATACCCACTCAATATTGTGCTGTCGTGCAGCTCACGTCAAATTTTCCAACAATGACAGAGCTACACGACCAAAATTAGCTGTTCCAGCTTGGCAGTGCAAGATTGAGCGGCGTAACGGTGAGGCTAGAGCACTCATTGGCAAGTTAATCTGCTTCAGGGAGGGCAATACTCGACCTAGAGTGATGCGCTTTGTGAGGCGGGCGTTCTCGGGAACAGATATTAGTTTTCGAGATTACTTGGCCCGCGTCACAGAGCGTATCGACTTCCTGAAGCAGAAGATCTGTGCACGCCATATTCGTCGGTTTAGGCGGCGAGTGGCATCTGGTCGGTGCCTGTCAGTCATACTGAGGGCGATTGGACCCGGGAGGTTGAACGAGCGTGTGATCCAATACCAGAAATGGGGGCAATCATCATCAGAACCCAAGACGTAGCTCGTGCAGTCCGTGCGTTGCCTAACTGGAAATCTCCAGGGCCGGATGGACTGCACAACTTCTGGATCAAATGGTTTCAGAGATCGCACGTTCGCTTGGCGTCCCAGTTTCAATCAGCCTTAGATCACTCTCCTCAACAGAAACCTACAAGTATTTGTGTATGTCGGAAGCATTAGGTATCAACACTGCCGACATGAAACAATCGTTGAGGGAGCGCTTCTTTGGCCGCCTGACTAAGGTACTAGGTGGTCTTTTGTCGGGCGGAAACAAGGTGCGCGCCTTCAACGGTTGGGTCATGCCGGTTTTGATGTATTCTTTCGGCATACTCAAATGGACTCAGACGGAATGGGAACGGGAACTTGATGCCCTAGATAGGAGGGTCCGTGCACTGCTTGCATTACCCACGGTCTTCGATTATGAGACTGTATATCCCGCGGAAGTGCGGGGGTCGTGGCTTCTTAAATGCTTTGACCCTGCACAACCGTGAAGTATGCATTCTCAGGGAATACTGCTTAGAAGCCGACGTGGGGATGTATGAGAGGTGGTCTCAGTGGTCAAGGGCCTCACCCCGTTCTCCCTGGCTAACGAGAACTGGCGCAACCCTGGAGTATCAGACACTAATGATCGCAGGGAGGAATGGCAGGGCAAGGAGCTTCACGGACGCTTTTACCGGGCCCTACATGGACCCGATGTAGACTTCTTAGCGTCCGTATCTTGGCTGCGCTTCGGTGACCTATTCGGAGAAACTGAAGGTTTTGTCTGTGCAATAATGGACGAAGTTATGATGACGAATAACTACCGGAAATACATTGTGAAGGATGGCACGGTTGACATATGTCGGGCATGCCACCGACCGGGAGAATCGATCCGACACATTATTTCTGGGTGTTTTCGTCTAGCTAATGAAGAGTATTTGCATAGACACAACCTGTAGCCAGGATTATCCACCAGCAACTTGCCTTGAAGTACAACCTTGTGGAATCAGAAGTGCCATACTATAAGTATGCGCCCGACCCAGTTCTCAATTATGGTAATATTACGTTGTATTGGGATCGATCTATCATCACTGACAAGACTATTATTGCCAATAAGCCTGACATTGTGGTGATAGATCGATTGGAGCGTCGCGTAATGATTGTTGATATAACGATTCCGAATGACGAGAATCTCGTGAAAGCAGAGAAAGATAAACAATTCAAATATGTACCTGACACGCGAGGTTGTCAACATGTGGGACGTGAGTACAGCAGTCATTGTGGCGATAGTTTATATTACTTTGTAAAGGAATATTTAAAAAATGTAAAGTATATGTAAAGCAAATGAATAAAGGAAATAAATCATGAATATCAAACAGTACATTTCACTAAAAATAAAATTAATAACATATTATGACAAATATTATGTCAATAGAACGTAAATAGTTATTATATGTTATTGATATTTTATGTTGTTGTTATTATGTTTTATTATATAAATTATTATAAACCTATTCTCTAAGATGCAGAAAATCTAATGTCTTGAATATATTTGATGTCATAAGTAAATGGTAGGTACAAAAAGGTAAATTCCTAAATATAAAAACTATTTACCATCACTAGTCACCAATTCAGACATAGAATATAAGCATTTATTTAACAGGAATGCTTTAAGTGTAGCTTTGAACAGAGTAACTTTGTAAATCAATGATCTTAAGTCAGTAAGCAACCCTTAAATAATTCTACTGCTTGGTATTTAGAGTAATGTTAGCAATATTAAGTTTAGGTGCAATTTTATTTTTATAACGTTGAAAATCTTAAATAGCAAAGTATAAAGTACCGCACGCAAAATACGCTCTTGGGCCGTGGAGTCGTGGACACCAGCCCGATATACAATACAATACAAGTATTAAGTAAAGAATTAGAAAATTCGACCCCGTTTGACAGCATCCGGGGCCGGGGTCCAGCCGATTACCAAATGTTTCAATTCTACTTCCAAGTCTTGAAGTTTCACTCTGGCGACCGCCAAGATATTACTCTGTGATTCTTCACTCATGTCATTAAGACTATTTCTGTCATCGTGTACTATTCTTTCATCGGCTGTTCCGAAATATTCCTGTAATTCTTTTTTAAACGAATGTCTCGTTATAATTATAGTTCTTTTGTTTCTCACTGCTTCTGCAACGTTTTTAAGAGTTATTTTTTCATTTTTCGGTATGTTCTTGCAAACTAAAATTAAAACTTTTTCTGTATTTGTCAATTCTCTACGTAATGCGTTACGTTTTTTCATTGGTAGATTTAAAATACATTCAATGTCTAACACCACATGTTCTTTGTTCTGTAAATTTAAGTGTTGAAACACTTTGATAACAGTCATTACGCTGTGCTTTGCAACGATGATAGTACTCGAGCGCTGATCCCGCAAGTTCAGGGAGCTCACTGCGTCTTCAGTGAATCTGTAATTATATCGTTGTATTCTTGTCTTGTATTTGTCGCTTATGTCGCTCATCAGTGGGTCTTCGGTAATATAACTGGCGGCTCTTCTAAGTATTAGACTGTCTCTGTTAAGATACGGTGCCTCTTTTTGTAGCATCCACCATTCCTGTATTTCATCGTGATATTTAAGAAACATTGGCTCAGTTTTGGCTTGTAGGTAGTCGTTGTGATCTAGATTCTCTTCTATTTCATCTTTTAACTTCTCTTCCACATCTGCCTCGTCTGCTTGCTCAGAGTAAAATAACAGTTTGTCTAAGAAATCTCGCGCTAAGCTTTCTTCATACTCACTATATTCCAATAAAAGTTTAGGGCACTTTTTAAATTTAAAACAAAATTTATATTCGCACAAATCGGGGATTTTATCATCCGTTCTGACGTAATTAGTCAATTTGATACTGTCATTCAATCTCTGGTACAGGCTTTTAGCAAATGTACCCAATGAATTCTCGTCACTTGTAATCTTCATCAGCTTAGGGTTATCGTCGAGTACAAATATATTTCCGATGGCACCGGATATACCTCCATTGAGCTGCAGGACTCCTTTTCCCAGAGATTCATCAATAGTTACAATTTTACTGTATTTACACTCATCTAATAGAGTAGTGATTACTAACGCTAGATGATTTATTCGCGTCGGTGTTTTCACTGTTAAATCTTTATTTCCGAAAGCAGCCGGCACTTTCAGGTCTAACTTTGGAGATAGTAATATTTCCTTTGCAGCCAGTTCTACTGCTTGCTTGACTGTCTCTGGAGAGACAGTCACTTCACTCAGTTGTTGTGGCCCGCTATACTCCGCGTATTGTTTATTAATTTGCAGCATGCCATTGTTGAATGTTATAACAGGTCCTATCAGTTTGCTCAGTTTCTCGGCATCAGTGGTGTTAGCTAAGAATTCAGGCAGTAAACTTTTTATATTATCTGTGGGGTTTATTGTTCTTTTCTTTATAATCTCTTTGTACAGTGTATCTTTGAATACAGTGAGGTATTTATCATTGGTGTAAAAAAAGTCCTGACGAAAGGAAGCTATTCGATGTCCTTCTGGGTGAATTTCAGAAACGTCGACAACTTTTTGCCCCAGAATGACATGATAGCACATCATGAGCTCAGTAGTCAGCATAGTTTCGAACTTCTCTTCATCCATTATATATTTAGCTATCCGTTCAGCCAGTGAAGCCATATGTTCTTTAATAGCTATTTCGTATAGAAACTCTGGATCTTCTCCTAGGTTGCACGGCTTGGCCGTCCCGCCTGTGCCAATTAAATCATGCAGATTGGAGCACAAGCTACTTTTAGCTTTTGGGTCATTACTAAATTCATCTCTCGCGGTTGTGTATATAACGAAATAACAGTCTGTTTCATCAAATTTGCAACCGAAAAACAAGTCTTTATTACTTGGATCGAAATGTTGTCGGATTTTTAAGTAACTGATGAAATAAGGTAATAAATCGATTTTAAGAGTTTGTTTCCTGTTGTCCCTGTGTTTAGCCTGTATGAACAGACAGATAGGATTATCTTGTTCCTTTACTGTTGCTCTGAAGCAAATGTCGTCGAATGCCCCGATTTTGTCGACATTTGAAGCTAACTGAAAGTCTTCAATGGTATCGTCGTGATACGCTCGAAAATATAATAAGCTGAGTAACTTGGTCTCATACAGGTGCCCGCTTATCGCTGCCGTTCCGTCACGCCTCTTGAACATGGTGCCACTCATCGTCATCGTTGCTCTAGGGGGGGGGGGGGGTTTAAGCACTTTACACGGCACACACAGCACGGAAGCAGGGGACGCTCAGACAGAAGGAGCACTCAGCAGCACCAACTGTTGTGCCTGCGAACAAACGAAACATGTAAATGTGACAGAAAGCTCCGAAATAACAGTCAGAGAGAGGATGATGGCAGTATACGACTCGTTAATGTTACCACGACATTCAACAATGACGTCTGTCAACGTCATCAATAATTCAATATGAATGGAAAAAAATATGAAAATCTGATGTAAAACTAAATGATAACCAAATGATTACGAGAGCTTCTTCCCGACGCCACGCCTACCAACTTCGGACTCGTCGACGTCACCAAAACCTGTACGTCGGCAGGGGAGAGGCCAGGTATCGAGGAGCTTGGGACTTAGGGGCCATCCGGCCCCGAGCTGGGTCCCCGCTGCCGGTGGTTGTGTGCAGCGTATGAGATGGACTCATTCAATAAACGAGAACGTCCTCCGCGCACACTACGGGTCTACGGAGGGGGGAACTAACCTCACTGCGTACCGTGTTAGGGTGCTGTCTCTGTTCCAAGTACTTGAACCAGCCGTCAACTTCTCGACCCAACGACTGTCGGATCAGGTGCGGGTCATCCGACGCAATCACATGTTGGATGACGCCGCACTAGATAGGCTTCGCTCAGAGGTACTGAGCAACTGTATCGTCTTCACTCCGTCACAACCCGTGGTGCAAGTGTCAGCTATTGACAAAACCCCACCGCGGTCTAACCCTGCTGTTGTAGAGGAAGATGATATGGTTGCCACGGTAAGTAGTCAGTGCAACGACCGATTGAGGAGCGCACTGGAGGATGCGCTTCGCGAGTATCAATACTCTCCTACCGAACTTAGGCCCCGATTACCACGGTTACCCATGCATGGGAAAAATAGGGCGCTGGTGTGTGCCCTGGACTCGCAACTCAAGAATCTATTCGAGAGTAGCGAGGACCTCGTTGATACACACTCGATCCTATACTGTGGGGCTGTTGCGGCATGTCGTTTAGCCAATGTCAAATTCACAAATAGTGACACAGCTACTCGACCAAACACTCCAAAATGGATGTAGGAATGGGTCTCGCGGCACTAAGGAGCTATTACTCCTCATAGACATGGTAAGGATCTGTCGACATGTTGGATAGATTATAAGAAGGCCTACGACTCGGTGCCACATACATGGCTCATGAGGGTGCTGGACTTGTACAAGGTATATTCAACTCTACGCGCCTTCCTTGAGTCATGTATGGGGCAATGAAGGACGGTCCTTCAATATCTAGGATGTCGACAGATCTTGGGGAACGATGAGCCTGTATGGATTAAACGGGAAATATTCCAAGGCGACAATCTGAGCCCACTACTCGTATGGTTCTGTCTAGCCCTGAATCCTCTGAACACATTGCTGGAGGAATCAGGTCTAGGCTACCTGTTAAGGAGAGGTGGCCAGGTCATATCTCACTTTTATAACATGGATGATCTAAAACTCTTTGCCCCCAACAAATTGCGTCTGATGGAGCTACTGAAAGTAACTGAAACTTTTAGTATCGCCATCAGGATGGAATTTGGTGTGGACAAATGTGTAGTCATTTATATAAAGCGAGGGGAGATTATGGAATCCGAGGAAATTCAGCTCTCGGATTCCATACACCTGAGATCCCTCTCCTCATCCGAAAGCTATAAGTATTTGGGTATGTCGTAAACGGAGGCATTAACGTAACTGGCATCAAGCAATCGTTGAGGGAGCGCTTCTTCGGTCGCCTGAAGAAGGTATTAAATAGCCTTCTTTCAGGCGGGAACAAGGTGCGCGGCTTCAACGGTTGGGTCATGCCGGTTTTAATGTACTTTTTCGGCATACTCAAATGGACTCAGACCGAACTCGACGCCCTGGATAGGAGAGTTCGTAGACTGCTGACCGCAAATCGGATGCATCACCCACGATGTTCGGTGATAAGACTGTACATTTCCTCATGTAGGATGGTTTAATCTGAATTACCTAAACAATGCTTTGCACGAAGACACATTTCCTGTTAAATATGTATTAGATCATAAACGACCTAATTTTAAATATTTTGTGTTTATTGAACACTATATATGAGGAGGGCCCACCCCTATTTTTTTTTGTAAACAAAACCAAATAAAAAAACGAATAAAAAATAGTTGCCCATCGGCATCGGGAACAAGATCCAGGGAGAGGAACCTCCTCAATGGATCAAAGGACACAGTGGATCGCTTGGATACGATGCAGCTGATGAACTCGCAAGAAGGGGATCCAGCACAAAAGTCTTCGGACCCGAACCTATTGTGCCCATTCCTTTCAAGCAGCTAAGAACTTGGTTAAAGGATCATACAAGCGGAGAAATGGTGGTCCTCGACACCAAGGTGTAGGCAATCCAAGGAAGCCATGCCATCCCTGGATAGAAAGTTGACCAAGCGCCTTCTGCGCCTGGACAGAGATAGCCTGCGACTGTTGACGGGGACCATCACTGGACACTGCTCACTGAAAAAACACTTCCACACCCTAGGTATCACTGACAGCCCCCTGTGCAGAGCGTGCATGTAGGCGGAGGAAACGGTGGCGCATGTACACCTCGAGTGCACCGGCGTCACTCAGATCCGCGAGGAGACTCTTGGAACACCAAGGTCCCTTGCGGATGTCCTGAGAAGACCGGGAGGTTTCATCTGTTTCTGGAGGGAGGTGGGCTGGTTGGTGTAACGGCCACCATGGCTCACGTACAATGGTCCACTTTAAGGACTAAGTGCGGAAACCAAATCCCTAACATAGAACATAGAGGAACGTCCTCACTAAGCGTGCCATGTACAGGAGTACTGCTTTCTTAATCAAGCCCTTGACCCAGCCGCGCAATGCGAGACTCCTAAGGTGTTCTTCGAGTGCTCTTGCTATTAGGCCATTCATCATAACACTATGACTGCAGAGGTCTGGTTCCACATGTCGACAACCTCGTTTGCTAAGTCAAGATCCTTGATTGTTACCTACATGCAACATTTGGCTTATTTGCTATAATCGCCCTGACCGTGATGATAGGTCGATCCCAATACCAAGTGGTATGACCGTTCTTGAGAGCTAGGTCGGGCACATACTTGTAGTATGGTACTTCATAATCCACAAGGTTGTACTGCAAGGCAAGTTGCTGGTGGATAATCCTAGCTACCAGATTGTGTCTGTGCAAGTACTCGCCGTTAGCAAGACGAGATCAACCGGAAACAATATGTCGGATTGACTCACCGGGACGGTGCCCGACAGACGTCAACCGTACCGTCATTGATATTAATGTATTTCCGATAATTATTCGTCATGATAACTTCATCCATTATCGAACAAACAAAATCATCGGTTTGCCAGTTCCCTCGTGAGAAGACGTTCCTGGCTGCAGGATGAGGTCATGATATAAATCATTTTTATGAATCAAATACGGGGTGTAAACAGACCCTTCACCGAGCCGTCAACCAAGCATTCTGTACATCAAACTAAGTAACTTTACGCCAAAATTTTTGCTGGGAAACGAAATTATTTTTTGGGGTCAAATATCACATTTTACGGTAAAACTCAATATAATGCGCTCAAAACTTATTGCTGATGGATGCTTTGAATAGTAAACGGACCATGGAGGTAATTGGAGTAAAGTTAGAACCTTAAAAAGTAGTATTTAAAAAAAAACTTGTGAAAAAATTGGAACTTTGACCCCCAATATCTCCGTAACTAGAAGGTTCCCAGGTATGGTACAGAACAAAAAAAATATCACAATGACGAGGAGAACAAGTGCCTTTCGGCTTCGTTAAGGGTCTTTTTACGAACGCGACTAAAAATTTTCAAAGCCATGCCATTGACCGTTGAGGAGTTCCCTCGTGGGGAGACGATTCTGGTTGCAAGAGGAGGTCATGATAGCAATCATCTTTATCTAGCAGAATTGAACGCGTATACAAAGTTTTGTGTCCGCGCTGTTAACCGTTGATGAGTTCCCTTGCGAGGAGACGATCCTGGCTGCAGGATGAACTAATGTCTGTCAAAATTTGAAAAAGAGGAACTGGTTTGAAATTCAGTTGCAAGATTTGACTAATACGTACTAACAAGGCAACATAAGTAAAAGCTTATAAAAATTGTTAATCATTGCAATACACAAAGACATACCGTTATACTCGTGATTCGGTGACGTGTCGCACTAAATAAAACACTAGTCACGATGTTGTACTGCGAGTGCGATCGATGTGCAATCTATTCAAACATTATGAAAGTGCTCAAATGAAGTGCTCGACACAATAATAAAGCCCTTAGTTATCACAACCGTGCCACAGACAGCGAGCATCTAGAGCAGGCAGAGAGTGCAACCTACTGTTACGAGCTGAGTATGGGATAATTTAAATACTACCGATTATACACGAAATAACTTTAATAATCACAAAACACTTAAAAGTTAATCCACAACTACAATTCTGATCGATTCTTTGTGTAGTCAAAATCAGACTGACTGTTCCCACAAACACGACGGCTATTTATATGGCGACCGATCCTTCGAGAAGGTTCCATAACTTTCCGGAACCGTGAAGAAAGAGAGGCACATAATCTTTCGAGAAAGTTCCACAACTTTCTCGAAAGATTAGATTTAGATTATTCTCGAACATTCTAGACTCTAATCTTGAACAGAACCACCATGCCAATCTAGAAAATACGTAACTCCACACAATACAGACCAATACTACAACGAAACATTAAAGAAAGTTGCCAAATCACTGAAGGAATTGAGTGAAGAAATAACCCAAAAGACAAAAACACCAATGTCCTTACAGTTTAAAGTGTGGAAAATTAGAAAATCAGTTAACTCTATTCAAAACCGAAAACACAAGAGATAAGTAATACAGACTGACTGACATAACTCCTAAACTTATAGAAAAAAGGAAAAATCTGCTCTAAACTGACCTCAAAAAACAAAATATCAAACTAAAAACAGAACTAAGTAAAGAAATCAAAGAAAACATCAGAAAAGACAGGAAAAATAAGAGACAGGAAACACTAGAAAGACATTTAAAGGAAACGGAAGGTGTAAAGAAAGGAACTCAGAGAAATAAACAAATGGATACCAAAACTCAAAAAAACAAGGAAATACTTCAACGAACAGAAAAGATATTAACACTACTCGAACCTAGATGACGAACAAAATCAGGGACATAAGAACGACCCAAACGAAAGGTAACACAGAGAAGATCCAAAAATATTGCCTAGTGAGGTCGAAAAAGCTATACTTAGCCAGAAATTGGAAAAAGCTCCAGGCCCTAACAAAATTGCAAACGAGTTTCTCAAAGGCACTCTCGAAGAACTACTACGGGTATACTTACATCTGTATTCAACGAAATAATGAAGACTGGTCCAATTCCTGCACAGTGGAAAACATCGCACATCATCCTTTTTTTTAAGAAAGGACTCGAAGAAGACAGGCAACTATCGACCTATAAGTCTGATGTCAAACATTTACAAGGTTTTCTCCAAAGTGATTCTGGAAAGAATAACCAAAAAGCTCGACGAAAACCAACCACGAGAGCAGGCTGGCTTCAGACCAAAATTTTCAGCTTTACACCACATACACACAGTGAAACAAATAATGGATAAATATTGGGAAAACAAAAACATAAATATGTCATTCATCGACTACTCCAAAGCCTTCGACAGTATAAGTTACAAAGTAATATGGGAGAGCCTAGAACAACAATTGGTACAGTCAATATACATAGAAATTTTCAAGAACATCTATGCAAACACTGAAGCAAGAATACAACTAGAGACGTTGGGAGAAAAATTTAAGATCGGAAGGGGGTAAGACAAGGTGACCCCCTGTCACCGAAACTTTTCTCGGCCGTACTGGAAAGTATCTTTAGCAAAATGAACTGGAATGAATTTGGCCTCAACGTACACGGAGTAAAACTGAACCACCTAAGATTTGTAGATGATATAGTCCTGTTTGAAGAAAATCCTCTAAATCTCGGAGAAACGATAAGCTCACTCGACAAGGAATGTAAGAAAGTAGGTTTACTAATTAACAAAAGCAAAACAAAACTGCTCACGAACTTTGGAGTTCGTTGAGTCTTGTTTGTTGCCAACAGCTATAAATATTGATAAATCAACCACTCGAATATGTACAAGAATACATCTATCTGGGGCACACAGAAATTAACAGTCGAATAACAAATGGATGGAAGAAGTACTAGTCCCTGAGAGACATCATGAAATCCAAGGAGCTAGATATGTCAACAAAAAAGAAAGCGTTCGACACCTGTATACTGCCAGTCATCATCTACGGATGCGAAACATTATCACTCACCAAACACCACAGAGAAAAACTGGAACGATGCCAAAGAGCCATGGAGAGAAGTATGACAGGAATAAAGAAACAGGTCAAAGTGAGAAATAGGAAAATATGAGAAAAAAACCAAAGTAACAGACATACTCGGATAGACCTACAGAAGTGGAGATGGACCGGCCACATGATTCGAGACCCACAAGACAAATGGAGCACAATAGTCTCTGACTTGTACCCCAGGCACGACCTGAAGCTCACGGCTGGACACCATCGGAGAAGAGTAGCGCGAGACAGAACTCGGTGGAATTGTTAGAGGAGGCCTGTGCCAAGAGCCACGCTGATCTACGGGATATTTTATAAAATTCAAAATATATTTATTTATTTACGAATGTAGTCAGAATAAAAGGCTTTATTATTATTAAACCCCGTGAGTAAATATACAAGGTGTAAACAGACCCTTCACGAAGCCGTCAACCAAGCATTCAGTACATCAAACTAAGTAACTCTACGCAAGAATTAAAATAAAAGAAAGATTCCTGGGAAACGACTTTTTTTTGGGGGTGAAAAATCACGTTTTACGGTAAAACTCAATGTAACGCACTCAAAACTTAGTGCTGATGCTTTGAGTATCCAAAGCATCCATCAGCACTAAGTTTAGAGATTAAATTGAAATAAAAAAAAAATTAAAAGTGGCACGCACACTCATGCCAATGATACCATCCATGCCCTATCCCGTTTAAAAAAATATACTAACAAAATCATAGAGCACTTGACAATGTATCCTATAAGATACGTTAACTTTATACAAAGGATCTTAGTATACCTAGCAACGTATCCTGTAGGATACATTCACTTTATTTGTTAGTTTGCGAAGCCAAGCGTAATTATTTCTTCTGTTAAATTACTTTACATCATAAATACAAACCTATGAAATATTATAACACCAATTCTTCATGCAATTTTAAAAGAAAAACTATTAAAAACAATAAATTCTTACCTTCTTCCGCGGAATTGTACTCAACCGGTTCGACATTTTGACAAGTTTAGAAAAAGTAGTTGACGTAAGCTGACATTGTGTCACTAATATGCATTCAGAAACGTATACTTTAAAGAAAAATAAGTCAACGTTGCGTTTTACATGCATAATTAAAGAGACATTTTTTTTTTTTGAAATGATGTATCTTACAAGATACGTTGACAAGAAAAGGGTTAAAAAAAAACTTGTGAAAAAATTTGATCTTTGACCTCCAATATCTCCGTAACTAGAAGGTTCCCAGGTATGGTACAGAACAAAAAAATGATCGCAATGATGGGGAGAACAACTGCCTTTCGGCTTCGTTAAGGGTCTTTTTACACCCTTTAGATACCGACATTAAAAATACTTTAAAAAAACACGCATTTCGAGATCGAGGTTCGCGTCGATATAACATTACTCGTTCTGTGAGTCGCTGCGTCACAGTTCTAATATAAACTTAAATAATAGTAACTGCGCAATTGCGTATGCGACATTGTGTCGAGTGAGGACTTCAAGTTGAGTGCCTTGTTGTGCCTTGTGACTTCAGAGCCTCTGAGTCAGTATTGTGAATACTTTTATTCAGTGGACCCAAATCGGCTGCGAGAGACCTACAGACAAGGTATGTCGTGCACAAATCTTAGAAAACCCAATTGGTCGTAATTCTATTGAAAAACGAAAGCACCTCAATATCTCTTTAAACATTACCAGTTGAGAATACTGAAACATGTGTATAATGGGAAACAAGCCCGCCATTTTGGTTTTCGGGCGTGTTTACACTCGCTTACAAGTTGATATTACTTGTGATAATATAAAAATATAGCATAGGATCACGCGTGTGTGTCCCCGAGGGTGAAGGCAGAGGTATAATTTTTTTTTTGTCTCATATTTGGGGTTCTGTAGCCGAATGGCGAAAAACGGAACCCTTATAGATTCGTTATGGCGGTCTGTCTGTCCCTCTGTATGTCACTGCCACTTTATTCCGAAACTATTTTGCCCACGGAATCGTACTTCTGGGATAATAAGTAATCTGTTCGTTTAGTACATACATAGATTTACATGTATCGCGCCATGCGCCCGTGTACGTGAGCTTCGAAATAGGGCTTCTATTTGACTCTGTTGGGGAATGATTTTGGAAAAACTGATACAAATGTCTTATAATTTTAATTGAAGAGTGTGTACACCAATTTTCGAGTCAATCGACCCAGAAAATATTAAGTTTCAGAGAAAATTCAATACTCCATTTCACCCTATTAGGTGAATTTCGAAAAACCCTTTCTTAGCGAATACCTACTCTTTACAAAGAATACACTCTTCTAATTCTATGTCTCTAGAACCAGCGGTTTGGGCTGTGCGTTGATATATCAGTCAGTCAGTCAGTCAGGACTTTGAATTTTATATGTATAGATAGATTGGCAACAAAAATACTCTGTCCAAAGGCGCATTGCAACAGTGGAGCACCCCGTTCGTTGCGTATTCCTGGTCCATGCAGACCTATAGTAGCCTCATCATCTTGTTCTTATCTGGGGCCGACTTTTGCATTGAAATCGCCAATGATCAAATTCCACGTCCCGCGGTTTTCTTCACAGGCTTTGTTTAAGAGATCGTAGACGCCTTCCACATCCTCGTCTGAATATGCTGACGTGGGTGCGCACACCTGGATGATGGTAAGTGTATGCTTGGGTGAAATGCGGTATTTGAGAACAGCTCTTCGTTCTGAGTGCCCAGTGAGTGATGTTATTTACCACCTTTTAGCTACCATCTCTCCAAAGTAGAAGAAGACAGGATCTTCTCGTTCTTCTGTATGTTCTCTTTGTCTCCTAATATCTGCCAAACCTATGATGTCGGAGTTAAAAAAAAAACCTTTATTCAGAATCCTAGAAGGTAAAATACAGTATGAGTCTAAAACTAACAATCTAGGTATAATAATGTATGATGCCTATACTAGGATAATCTAGTATCACAGGCTGCAGGAGCTCTAACAATGTTAGTAGGATAGTAGTTCTTTGGCTCAATACTTTAACATTACATAATGAAAAACTTATTTTGTTTAACTTAAACTCTATTAACTTAGAACTAAACACATATTTATTACACGAAAATATTTGCGTCAGCAGAATTTTAAACTAGGTTGCAAAACACATTCGAGACGCTCTTGTTTATATTCGACATTTGCACCTAGCGACTAATGTGTGTGTGTGTTGACTTCTTTAGGAGCGTTTTCTAATTCGATAAGACGCTCGTCTCTCATTAGCGTACGGACTACATTGTCCGTGTTAGCACATTGAGAATAGCAGAGTTCCTTCAAATCTTAGCCGGACTCATCTATCATCTATCATAGTTTATCGATCTCACCCGGAGATTCAGCTCGCCCCTAACTCCATTGACGAGCTGGCGCCCGCCAACGCCGGCAGGGCAGCTGGTGTCGCCGAGCACTTGGGGATATATTGTTGTCGTATTTTCCATATTTATGGGGGGTTTGGACCATATCCCGCCTCGTTGGTCGAAAGCAGGGTGTACCAGGAGCAGGTGAGGTTGGCTTGAGCGCCGATGTTGGCGATAAGTCTGCAAAGCTGAAATGGGACAGGGCGGGTCACGTTCTAGGATGAAACCGGAGAGATGGGCGAAGATAGTCACCCAGTAGGTGCCTGAAGACGGCCATCGTAACCGAGGCAGGCGCAAGAAACGCTGGCGTGACGATCTGGACTCATTCTTAACGGAAGTCGGAGACGGCCAATAATTGTAGACAGGATTGGAAAGCCATGGGAGAGGCCTTTGCCCAGTAGGGGACAGAGAATACTGATTTTTTTATTTTAAATTGCCCCCTGAAAGTGACCCCTTTATACAAAATTCACTTATTTACGATACGTGTCATTGTTGGGGTCACAAATATTCAAATGTGGACCAAATGTAAACTGAATCAGTCCAGTAGATTCGGACCGCTGCCCGTGATGGTCGGACAGACATACTGACAGAGGAGGCCATTGTCCCAGCAGAGGGAATGTACGACGCCTTCAATGTTGCTGTGTCCTGCTTCATAGATTCCAATCACAAATCTGTTCTCTTTGTCTGCAGGAACAGGTCGTCAGCCAGACACTTTACCATGTTGAAGCCATTTCATCCGCCGTATACCTACAAGGAGCCCCCGGAAGCCACAAGCAGTGTCGGCATGTACCGTAAGATTGGAAGCAGCATGTACAGTAAGCATGGATGCACGTCCGTCATTCGCGGACAGCGCTATGAAACCAATTTATCCACCTTGTTATACTTTAGAGCTGTTCGCGACGACACTATTCAAGAGTTTCAGTTACTCACAGATATGGACAAGATCGGGGAATTCGGTGACATTGGTGTCGCAGCTGAAGTAAAGGGTCCCGATAAGTCTGTCACTATGTTAATTCACGTTAAACATAGGGGAAACAAGAAACAAGCGCTCAAAATTGATTTAGCAACATACTTTGATAGACACATGAAAATAAAACAAACTTTCGGACGCGATCCAAGAATAGAACCGTTTTTTAGAGGTAAATTGAACGAAACAGAATGTTTAAACGTTATATTCACAAACGCTAATGTTGACTACAGTGATGCGACAACCACAAGTGGCCTTTCCGCCAAACTAAATGATATACTTGATACGGGAGGTATGGTCAAGCAACCGAATACCGAAGAGAATATAGAATATCTCACTAAAAAGATTGTGAAAGATCATATGATCTCACTGGCTAAAAGGACAGCTGAGTGTATATCCGACGACAAGAAATTTCAATGTATGCTATCGGAAGAGCTCTTTCTACGATATCACGTGATTCTGGCGCAAAAAGTGCTGGACGTTTCAGACATTCAATCTCTAGAGCGTGAGGATGCCCCGCGCCACCGCATCGCTTCATTTCGACAAGATTTCTTTGATAACAACGAAGAATACATCGTGCTGTTCCGAGATACGTTGTACTTAGAGGTTATTAAGCGACGAAGAATAGAACCTACTGAGTCTGATATACCGGTGTTTCTGAAGAAATTATTGGCCGATCCCACTAATGCTCCACGACTGAGCAAGCTGGAATTGAGTCAGATAGAAGTTGTTAGACAGTCCACAAAACCATCAGCCCCCGTTATTAAGAAAATGGACGTTTCTCGATCGACTGTCAGCAAAGCAGTGGAACTAGCTGCAATAAGAATATTGTCAACTCTGAAGTTTAAAGTCCCGGCCGCGTTCGGTAACAAAGATTTAACATTTAGCTGCAGTGACGCTAAAATTGAGAGAAGAATTTGTTATTTAGCGGTGAAAATGAAAGATTTACTAGACAAGTGTGTATCCAGTAAGATTGCAATTATAGATGAATCTTTGGAAGGTGGATTCCTGCAGCTCAATAGAGGTATAGCTGGTGCCATCGGAAATATATTTGTGCTTGATGATAACACTAAATTGATGAAGATTACAAAAAACTTCGAAACACTAGGAACTCATGCAAAAAGTCTGTATACAAAATTAAAAAGTGAAGTCCACAATTTGCACGAATATAAATTTTGTTTTAAAGTTGACCAGTTCCCAAAACTTTCATTCGACTGCAATCACTACGAAGAGAAAATGGCGAGAGATTTCCTGAACAAAATACTAGTGTACTACAACCAAGCTGACGAGGACGAACTACAGGAAATATTAAAGAACGAAATAGAAGACATCCAGCGTAATCAACCAAACTACTTCCAAGCTAAAACTGACGCGATGTTATTGAGATATTATTATGAGATACAAGGATTGTGGATGCCATGGCACGCATCATCTTGTAGTCCAAGAATCACCTATTTCCGGCAATTAATAGACGACATTATTAAGGACCCACTGATGAGCTCAATCGACTTAACGTCTAAGAGCAAAATGAAACAACATGATTACGCATTCACTGAAGACGCAGTGAGGTCCTTGAACTTGCAGGATCAGTGCTCGAGTACTATCATCGTTGCAGAGAACTGCGTACTGACCGTTGTCAAAGTGTTGCAACATTTGAAGAACAAAGACCATATTGTGTTAGATGTTGAATATGTTGCCAGCCTTCCGACGAACGACCTGAATGCGCTACGTACAGAGTTGATGAAAACGGACAAAGAAAAAGTTCTCATTTTAGTTTGCGATAAAATAGATTCTAAGAACGAATTGAACACCCTCAAGAACATTGCTGAAGTAGTTAAAAACAAAACAATTATTATTATCACGGATCCAAAGTCATTACAAATGTTAATGATACAAAAATATTTCTCAGAAGTTGATAAAATATTACACGACAAAAAGTTAAGTCTGATTGACGTATGTCAAGAATCGCAGAAGAGTATATTTGGGTCTGCGACAGTGGTGTTTCCAGGCGTGGAAATAAGACTGGCCCATCTTGTGAGGGGCTGGCCCAAGGCTGGCCTTGCGTAAGTTGAGTTGTGTACTTGTCTTTACATTTAATACAATTGTAACAGGTCGATGTCTGTACATTGGAGATATTGAAAAAGAAATATATGGGGGTATTTACGAGTATTAGAGCAACAAAAGCACAACAGTTCTTAGAATTTTTGTCTTTGTCTGTCTTATGTTTGTACGCGCATCACATGCATGCATGGATTTGATCACCGTTCTACTGCTATATGCTTAACTTAAAATATAGACTACATTAGATATAGTTTTGGACCCAACAGGTGACGCTGTGCGAAGCAAAGGCTGGTCACTAGCACTGAATAAAACCTTAGTTCAATTTAAGAATACAATTATGGTCTTTGCATAATGCGTTAGACCAGTACTGCAGTGTAGTAGTATTATAGTAAAATACCAGTTCTGGTCCGTCACATATCGCTGCGCACAGCTGTTTCACGCAATTCTTTCGTCTACATGAGCTGCTACAGCCTACTCGTGGCGGGCCACGCGCACGCCACGCCCGGCTGCGGCGTTATACGACGGCAAGAGATTCATGCGTTGCATCAGCATCGCCCCAGCGAAGATGTCGACACTGAGCCATTTCCCTCCGCGCTGCTCACTCACCATATTTAATTATCCCAGCTAGCAGTGTGCACTGTAGCCGCATTGCTACAAGGAGCACCGCAGCTCAAATGTTCAGCGTGGGTGTGTACGATCGCGCTTAGCCATCTGTGGCCAGCTTTATGCGTAACTTCCACTGCTACGTAGAATGTGCGCGGAGAGGTCTGCCTTGTTAGCTCAGCTGTTCATTTGCCACCAGCCACCGAGTCACCACCGGCATCCGTGCGCAGCGTGGCCTTGTAGCCTATCCCGCCTACATTTTATAATCGCTTGTTATAAAATTTCAAAGTTAAGTCTAGTGTGCAGCTTAGCCGTGGGCTGCTGTGGACCCTATAACGAGTATCAAAGATCTACAATTGACTGACGCCACCAAAACGTTTTTTATTACTCTTCCGCTGTTCTTTTCTGATTAATTTTGTTGTGCGGGATCCAAGGCAGTCGAATAGTTTCTCAGGGGCTCTTCGAGCTTCATTGCCTCTCCTGGCGCTTTTCTGGTGGTTGCAGTGGTTGTTGGCTGGTCCAAAAAAATAAGGCGGAACTAACAGCTTTCCGAGGCACGGAGAGGTTTCGGTATGTAATGGAATGGTTACCCATCAACGGACCGACCTCATCTTCGAGCCTGCTTCTTTGTGCAAGCACCTTTATGTCGGAGCAGTAACAGCAGTTATAATGTTCTGTGCAGGGCGGCAGGTGAGGCCGATGCAGCAGCTGCAGCGGCTGTCACTGACAAGCCCACGGCGACAGGTTCGCGTGATCTCGGTATGTACCTATCTACTCTATTCTGCAACCTCCATTTACTTAACATTATTATGTGAAAGTCACTCTGTCTTTTACCATTGACAGATTGAGACGGACATGAGTCACTTATAATACTAAATATTTTTTTTTTTTTTATTAAATACAGAAGACACGACAAAGTCGCGAGCAACAGCCTGTTCTTTATTATTGAAAGCATTACTTATAATCAATCTCTTTACTCTAGGCATAGAAGTCCACGACGAGGTGGTATTTCGCAGCAGCTCACCACGACAGGCCGAGGAGCTTTCTGTTGTTGATTGGGGTCGCAAGTAAGATAACGTCGAAATACACCCCCAGTTGCCATGACCATCTCCAAAACCACCAAAGCCCGCCTCGTAGTGACTAAAATCAGTCACATGCAACGCTTTAACTAGGGGGGCAGCTCATCATGTTAGCTAGGGGGGCACCACAACACATCCCAAGGTATCATACGCTTTCTCTAGACCAATGAGCACCATTAGCAAGTTCTTGTGTGCACGTCTGTACTTCTCACACAATTGGCGGAATGCATAAGTTCCTCGACCTGGCCTAAACCCAACCTGATTTTGGGTAATCTCACTCTCCTCTCGCAATCTTTTCTCTATTACTTTCTCCCATACTTTCATTCTACGTGACATGAGCTTTATCCCTCGATAGTTCTTACAGGCCTGCACATCACCTTCATTCTTGAAGATGGGCACTAGAGAACTATTGCACCATTCTTGTGGGACCTTCTTTACACAATAACTTATTGAAGAATTAAGTCAGCCACATGTTTAGTGTGCGTGTGTTGAGTCTTTAGGTGTGTGTACGGAGAGAAATAATACTCGGCGGAAGTTGAATATAACTTTACTTGAAGACAGATTTACAAATGTTACAGTGGAGTGGTTAAGTTGCGAGCGCGTCTATAGCTATTGGCGGTTACGGGCGAACTGGAGTCGCCGAGCGCTGCGCGTACGACGAATACAAAAATGCTGCGTCAGCGCTCCTACACATGCATCCATATCTTTTAAAGACTTCCATACTTCAATTGGTATAACATCAGGGTCCATAGACTTATCATTTTTCATACTTTGAACTGCCTTCCTCTCTCCATCCATGCTGATTCCCCTCACCAAACCTATATTTACTGCTACTGGTACCTACAGCCAGAACTATCCTACTTGCCAAGGCACCTCTTACCAGAGCTATCCGTACCATCAACGGTCTTCAAACTCAAATTGATGTGTTTACATGTTGTTTTAGTGAATTCGCAAGGGTATTACTATTTATATTATGTTACAGACGAAATAATATGTAATTTTAACTTTATTTTTGTACTTTGTTTATGACTTTATGTTATACTATGTTTTTGTGTTTTTAAATAATGTAATATTTTAATAATGTTGTTAGTTTAATCTTTTCTATTTTTTTTCAAGTGTATGGTTTAGGTTTAGTTTAAGTTCTTAGCTGTCGCATTAGGGTAAACCCTGTAATGATAGTTTAAGGTGGTATAAATAAATAAATAAATAAATATTTACTTGTACCTCTTTAAACACACCGCTCCATTCATTCTCTTCATTTATTAACTTTTCAAAATAAACCTGCCATCTTCCTTTTATTTCATCATCTTTTGACAGGGCCTTACCAGCGCCAGCTTTTATACACTTTACATGATTAATATCTCTCGTTCTCGTTTCTCTGGCTTTTGTAATCCGGTAAGCTCCTAAAGCTCGTTGGGTTGACGATATCGTCAAAGTCGTGGGAAACACCTGGATACGGGACGCACAGAACCGGGAAGTGTGGCAGAAAAAAGGGGAGGCCTATACTATACCCAGCAGTGGGTGGTTCCGGGCTGATATGATGATGATGATGATGATGAAGCTCCTTCTGTCCTCTAGGACTGTCCAGTGAGTCATATAACTTCTCCTGCGCCTTAGCCCTTGAAACTGCTGTCGCCTTTTCTGCCTCTCTCTTCCATTCTTTATAAATATTCGTCTTTCCTTCTTTCAAACTGTCGTTCCCGTTTGCTACATCCTGACATTCTTTAAACGTAACCTTCTTTTCTTTCAAACTCTTTTGCACATCTTCGTTCCACCACCATGTATCAAATCAAATCGAATCAAATCAAATCATTTATTTCTTTGCAAACATGGGTAATAGGTACATAGATGTTATTTTATAATAAGGTTCTCCACATTTTGCCGTCGCATGGGCATGCAAATACTTTGTTAACAATTATTATGAATTTAAAATTAGTGGCATGTCATTGGAGTTACATAAAATAAAAAATAAAATGTCAACATGGTCAAAGTAATAAAAATATTAAGAATATTATCTTTGCCCAGCAGTGGGACAATAGTGGCTAAGAAAAAAAAAAAAAAAAAAAAGAATATTATCAATAATGTGAAACGGAACAACATCATGCAACAACATTAAATTTCCAGGTCATAGATAATATCAATAACAAAGACATTCAAATATAACTAGATCAATAATTAATTAATTAAAAATTACAGATATACAGAAAAAAGTTTTGTCCGTTAAAAACTCAGTTACACTGTAGTACGTTTTATCTATAAATAATTTTCGGAGTCTACTTTTGAATTGCACCGTTTTCAAATCTTTCCAAGCACTTGGCAATTTATCTTCTATATATATAAAATTCAAAGTCCTGACTGACTGACTGACTGACTGAGATATCAACGCACAGCCCAAACCGCTGTTCCTAGAGGCATGAAATTTGGAGGGTGTATTTTTTGTGAAGGGTAGGTATCCACTAAGAAAGGGTTTTTCGAAATTCCACCCCTAAGAAGGTGAAATGGGGTGTTGAATTTTCTATGAAACTTTTTATTCTCGCAGTCGATTGACTTGACAATTTGTGTACATACTACTCAGATAAAATTATGAGATACGTGTATCACAGTTTTTCCAAAATCATCCCCCAATTTAAAAATGCAATGTCGTGATTGGCTGACTGATATATCAACGCAAAGCCCAATCCGCTGGTTCTAGAGACATGAAATTTGGAGCGTGTATTCTTTGTAAAGAGTAGGTATTCACTAAGAAAGGGTTTTTCGAAATTCCACCCCTAAGAGGGTGAAATGGGGTGTTGAATATTCTGTGAAACATTTTATTCTCCGAGTAGATTGACTTGTAAATTTGTATACATACTTTTCAGTTAAAATTATGAGATACGTGTATCACAGTTGTTTCCAAAATCATCCCCCAATTTAAAATTCAATGTCATGTCTGGCTGACTGATATATCAACGCACAGCCCAAACCATTGGTCCTAGAGACATGAAATTTAGAGGGTGTATTCTTTGTGAAGATTAAGTATCCACTAAGAAAGGGTTTTTCGAAATTCACCCCTAAGAGGGTGAAATGGGGTGTTGAATTTTCTATGAAACTTTATATTCTCTCAGTCGATCGACTTGACAATTTGTGTACATACTCTTCAAATAAAATTATGAGATACGTGTATAACAGTTTTTCCAAAATCATCCCCCAATTTAAAAATTCAATATCTTGACTGGCTGACTGATATATCAACGCACAGCCCAATCGTCTGGTTCTAGAGACATGAAATTTGGAGGGTGCATTCTTTATGAAGAGTAAGTATCCACTAAGAAACAGTTTTTTTTTTATTCCACCCCTAAGAGGGTGAAATGAGGTGTTGAATATTTTGTGAAACTTTTTATTCTCTAAGTCGACTGACTTGAAAATTTGTATACATACTTTTCAAATTAAAATTATAAGATACCTGTATCACAGTTTTTTCCAAAATCAAAATCATCCCCCAACAGAGTCAAATAGGGCTTCGAAGCTCACGTAGACGGCCGCATGGCGCGTAGTGTTGCGCGGGGCGTATACTACTAGAGACATGAAATTTGAAGGGTGTATTTTTTGTGAAGGGTAGGTATCCACTAAGAAAGGGTTTTTCGAAATTCCACCCTTAAGAGGGTGAAATGGGGTGTTGAATTTTCTATGAAACTTTTTATTCTCGCAGTCGATTGACTTGACAATTTGTGTACATGCTCTTCAGATAAAATTATGAGATACGTGTATCACAGTTTTTCCAAAATCATCCCCTAATTTAAAAATTTAATATCTTGATTGGCTGACTGATATATCAACGCACAGCCCAATCCGCTGGTTAAAGAGACATGAAATTTGGAGCGTGTATTCTTTGTAAAGAGTAGGTATTCACTAAGAAAGGGTTTTTCGAAATTCCACCCCTAAGAGGGTGAAATGGGGTGTTGAATTTTCTATGATTTTTTTTATTCTCGCAGTCGATTGACTTGACAATTTGTGTACATACTCTTCAAATAAAATTATGAGATACATGTATCACAGTTTTTCCAAAATCATCCCCCAATTTAAGAATTCAATGTCGACTGGCTGACTGATACATCAACGCACAGCCCAATCGGCCGGTTCTAGAGACATAAAATTTGGAGGGTGCGTTCTTTGTGAAGAGTAAGTAACCGCTAAGAAACAGTTATTTTTAATTCCACCCCTAAAAGGGTCTGTGAAACTTTTTATTCTCTGAGTCGATTGACTTGAAAATTTGTATACATACTTTTCAATTAAAATTATGAGATACGTGTATCACAGTTTTTTCCAAAATCAAAATCATCCCCCAACAGAGTCAAATAGGGCTTCGAAGCTCCCGTAGACCGTCGCATGGCGCGCAGTGTTGCGCGGGGCGTGCGGGGCGCGGGAGTATTTACCTATTAAGTAAGTAGGTAGGATTTTTCTGAGGTAGACGTCTGTAAATATGGTTTATTCCACCGATTTTCGCGTTGGCTCGTGATACGCGACATTGATATTAAATATTATGTAAAAGTTTTATTTCTATAAATAAATTCCTAATTAATCATTTGATTTTCGTCACCAGTGTCCAATCTCAAACCAAGGTATCAATATTTCACATAACAATATGTAAAGTACCTAATTGATATTACTATGAACTAATATTTGCAAGTTTTAAGCAACTATATAAAAACCATGTATCTACTATACATACATAGATTACTTATTATCCCAGAAGTAAGATCCCGTAGGCAATTCCCGAACTCCACGCGGGCGAAGCCGCGGGCATAAGCTAGTTATAAATAATAGGGGCCATGCAGTAAATACTTTATCCCTATCTATCATGCCTTTCCGTTTCGCTTCTCCAAACACATCCTTTGCTACTCTCCTTACACAATCCGCCGTCTCTTTCTAACATTCATGCACGGATTTTCCCCAAACTCCCACCTGGTTCTTAAACACACTTGCACATTCTTCTCTTTTTACCATACGCCCTCTGGTATTAGGTGGGGGCCGTGCTTAGTTTCACCTACACGGGACACTGACTCTTACCTCCATTACGACCAATCTCTGTTGGCAGACTAAGTCTTTGTCTGGTAGCACTTTGTGACGTAATTGAGGCTGTTCCGTTTGACCAAGAAATAGTCAATTTGCGTATCGTGGTGGCTAGATGTTCATCACTTTCTTGAAGCACGTATTAGCTTGTAGCAGAGCCTCGCCGTCAGAGTTACGGTTTCCGTAGCCATCATGCACTGTCTCTTCTCTCTCACATGCCCACCCCCCACACTTCTTCACTCTCTTGCACATCCAACATCACTCGATCAAAGTCTTGCCAGAACTTCTCTTTTACGCTATCGTTACTTCCTGACTGGGGTGCATACACACTAACTATAGCACCAAACTATCCAGAATCACTTTTAACATCCACCACACGATCTTTCAACTCACCAGCCAAAACTATTTCCACACCATTTCGCTTGCCATTGCTGCCACGGTAATAAAACTTATATCCTTCTCCTCACCCTTCCGTTTAGTCTCTTGCAGACAGGCTATTTTTATCCGTCGCTCTTTTAGAACATCTGCTAACTCTCTTCCTCCTCCAGTCATCGTACCTACAGTCCAGCTTAGGCTAAAGGTTGATTGAATGTGACAGTTTGGGGTAGCTCGACGTGCGTCTGTACATACGGGATGTAAACAGACCCTTCACCAAGCCGTCAACCAGGCATTCTGTACATCAAACTAAGTAACTTTACGCAAAAATTATTGCTGGGAAACGACTTTTTTTTTTAGGGTGAAAAATCTCGTTTTACGGTAAAACTCAATGTAACGCACTTAAAACATTGTGCTGATGGATGGATTGAATAGTACGGGGGTCGTGGAGGTGTTTAAAGTAAAGTACAAACATAAAAACCTTGTTTTAAAAAAAAAAAACTTGTGAAAAGTTGGAACTTTGACCCCCAATATCTCCGTAACTAGAAGGTTCCCAGGTATGGTCTAGAACAAAAAAATGGGACGAATGACGGGGAGAATAAGTGCCATTCGGCATCGTTAACGGTCTATTTACACCCTTTATATTTGTTGTGATTCTAACAAATTAAGCCGACAACATCTGCAATCACGAGCACCACACTCATCCCAATTGTTGTTGTAGAACGAATGAAGTCCTCATAAGCTACGATTTCAGATTTACATATTTTAATTCTGGTTATCTTACGCTCAGAGTTCAAAGAAAAATGCTCATGGTCCTTTCAGTTTTCCTCATAAACCTACAACACATACTACTTACGAAGACGATGGGATTGAAAGAGACGCGTTGGACTACGTTAGACATGGGCGGCGAGAAGTACCTCATCGCTACCTTACTGAACCAGACCAAATTCGTCAAGTTAGTATTCTATTTTATTTACTTCCACTACTGCCTCGTGCCTGCAACGTTGCTGTAGTTGAAACACAACTACTGACGTTCTGGGTTTAATTCCCAGGTCGAGCAAAGTGGTTTTGATTTTTGCCACCGAGAATTTGTCAACAGCACGCCGAAGTTTGGGTTTCCGCCGGTATGATGGCAATAGGTAGGTAGGCTCAGTAGCACTAAAATCGGTTGTCACGTAGACGGTGTTTGCGTGAACAACATCAGCTACGCTGATGATATGGTGCTGCTGAGCCCATCTATCGGTGCAATGAGAAGGCTTCTAAAAATTTGTGAAAGTTATGCGGTGGCTCATGGGCTCAAATACAATACCAATAAGAGTGAATGGATGGTTTTTAAATCGGGTACTTTAACCTACGAACAGCTGCCTGAACTCTCACTCTCTGGTTCCCCTTTAGGTCGGGTATCGAAGTTTAAGTATTTGGGCCACTGGGTCACTGATGACTTGAAAGATAATGTAGACATAGACAGGGAGCGCAGGTCGCTGGCTGTACGTTGCAACATGCTGGCCCGCAGGTTTGCACGCTGTTCTGATTCGGTTAAGATAGCGCTTTTTAAGGCCTTCTGCCAGTCGTTTTACACCTGCAGCCTGTGGACCAAGTATACCCAGCGGGCATACAGCGACCTGCGCGTACAGTACAATAGCGCATTCAGGGTGCTCTTGGGGTTGCCCTGGCGATGTAGCGCGTCAGGGATGTTCGCGGATGCGTGTGTCGACGGGTTCGCCGCGATCATACGTAAGCGATGCGCTTCCATGATGGCGTGCTTGCGCTCCTCCTCCTGTGGCATCCTGAATGTGTTTGCAGACCGGTGGGATTCTCCCCTCTTACGAAGGTGGGTAAGTGTGCAGACACACTTATCCAAATAGACTGGTGTGCCATTGAACGAACAGTTCAATGGCACACTAGTTGTTTATTATTGGTAATTTTAATGTAATACTAATATTAGGCTAAGTTGTACTACTAACAATATATGGATGTAAGTCTGAAATAAAATATTTGAATTGAATTGAATAGCTTCGTCCGCTGTTACAAGAAACTTACACATAACGGGTACATTATATGGGAATACAATTATCCTGGCGAGGGCCAGCCTCGCGCTTCACACAGCGTGTATGAAAGAGTTGTGGTCAGGGGATGGGTGTGGAAGCATCCACCATTTCCTGTATGGGACCAATTTCGTGTTCGCAAGAAACATCAAAAACAAAATTTCAATACCTACTCAACCCAAATGCAAGCTTTAGAGACGCATTTTACTGATATTGGTAGTATTAATGATTACAGAAATCAACCGTCCACGACAAACGTCTTAAGCTTGAAGAAAACGTTAGGAAACCTCGGCTTTGAAAAGGAAAATATAATCGTGTTCGAAAACTTGAAATACGAGGGGATTATCAAACATCTGGTGGCCTGGTGAAATTCACAGGAGTAGCACTAGAGTCCATTGAAAATGTTTAAAGGTGTTTCTAATTATATGTATCATAATTGTGTTTTTAATTGTATTTTTGTTATGTAATATACGGGGTGTAAACAGACCCTTCACGAAGCCGTCAACCAAGCATTCTGTACATCAAACTAAGTAACTTTACGCAAAAAATTTTGCTGGGAAACGAAATTTTTTTTTGGGGTCAAAAATCACATTTTACGGTAAAACTCAATATAATGCGTTCAAAACTCATTGCTGATGGATGCTTTGAATAGTAAACGGACCATGGAGGTAATTGGAGTAAAGTTACAACCTTAAAAAGTAGTATTTAAAAAAAAACTTATGAAAAAATTGGAACTTTGACCCCCAATATCTCCGTAACTAGAAGGTTCCCAGGTATGGTCTAGAACAAAAAAATGATCGCAATGACGGGGAGAACAAATACCTTTCGGCTTCGTTAAGGGTCTTTTTACACCCTTTATAAGTTGGAGGTATCCTCCCATGAGGTAGTAACATCGCATTGGCGTTGTAGCTGTTAAGGTGTTATTTACGTAATTTAAAATAAATAAATAAATAACTGTCACTTTTATGGTGCATTTTTATGGCTTGAATTTTTTCTTCGCCAGTAATGAGAAGAGTCATCGCCCTATTCACGGCTGTGATCCCAGCGCCAAGAAGTTGTTGCGATAACTCCATCTTCTTATCGCGATTTCTTGGGGTGCTCCAAAGTTCACCAAAATTTTCAACTCCGATGATTGGAAATCTGTGGTTTTTTGCACCCTCCTGCCCCCCTCCCCCCCCCCCCGACTCAAACACTGGCGACGCCCTTGGATGGTGCCATCGGTGAATAGACTTGTATACATAGTTTAAATCTCGGAATCGTGATGCTTTAGAAGATTTTGACTCAAATAATTTTGAAAATAATCACGTCAATTGATATAGAAAGTTGAAAGTATTTTTTTTTTCAGTACACACAAAATAAACTAACTTTATACATTATTAATTAAAAACTATTGAAAAAAACTAACAAAAACTAACAACAAACTATAAAAAAGGCATCAAAAAACTCCTCCTCAACGCTGTCAGCTGGTAATGTGCCCAAGAGACTGGCGGCGTTGCCCCGTTGTATGGCAATAGAAAGTACAATTTTATATTTTTGCTAATTTCATAAACTCGTAGAAAAAAGTTGTTCAGTGTTAAGGTCCAAGTATACAAATTATTGAAAATTATAAAGTTTTTTTTTTAATTCTTGGCCTTCACTTCTTGGTTTTAAATCCGGCCCTGCAAACGGAATGACTCAGATAATCCTATATTGAATGAACGTTCCATTGCTAGTACCAGCACGCGAAGTATAACCGCCGTAGAAACGGGTTTCTTTGACGGAAGAATCGACAAAATGACAGCTTGTGTCGACAAAATGACAGATTTCTTTTCACAATCTGTCACTTTGTCGATTCTTCCGTCAAAGAAACCCGTTTCTACGATGGTCATGGTGCGCGTGCTGTTCATTATAACTTGTATTTGGCAGAGTTAGTTGGGTGCAAGGATTCCTTTCAAAAAAGTTACGGCAATAAGTTGTCTTATAATGCTATTACAGTTTGCCCATACAACTGCTTCAGGTGTTTTTGATTTATGTTCGTTTAGTTGAGGGTTATCGTAATAATTTAAGATTTTAATCACAAGATCAATTGACGAAACTTGAAACTGTGGAATTGGAATTCGTTAACCGAAAACGAATAATTCCATGGAACCCAGGTCCTCATGCTCAGCAGAAGCGCTTGCTACTACTAGATCAACCGCAAAAAGCAGTGATAGCCTAGTGGTGTGACCGTCGGACTGCCAAGTCATAGGTCTCGAGTTCGAACCCAAGGCACGCACCTCTGATTTTTCGGATTCATGTGCGTATAGTATAATTATCACTTGCTTTTCGGTGAAGGAAAACATCGTGAGGAAACCAGCATGCCTGAGAGATATTTCTTGACGGCATGTAAAGCCAAGTCAGAGGCCCATGGGCGGCATAAAAACTCTGACACCAGGTTACGAACTAACCACACGATGAAGAAGAAGACCGCAAATTCACACAAATATTCATAACACGGATCATCTGAAAAACTACGTTTATCCCAATCTGTGTGAAAGGGCAATTTTAGCAGCGACAAATGAAAATGTGGGTCAGATCACTACGACAAATATTTTATCACTACACAAATCTGACCTTTTTTGTCGAAGTTGCTCTCTTTGCCGCATAACGCTCAAATAATATTCTTTTCATTACTCATACTCTGAAAGTAGGTCTGAAATTGTCTGAGGAGCGGGTTGAAAGTAATACTTGCTTACTTGAAAAAGTGATGCTAAATCAAATGCTCAATCATTTTAATCGAAATGACATCTTACACGATCAACAATATGGTTTCACCAAAGGCCGTTGCACTACTGACGCCGGTGTCACCTTGCTAAAGCACATCTTTAATGCATGGGAAGAGGCAAAAGACGCAATAGGCATTTTTTGCGACCTATCCAAGGCATTTGATTGCGTGGATCACGACACACTGTTGCTGAAACTTGAGCATTACGGACTAGGAAAACAAGCACTTAGCTTAGTAAAATCATATTTAAATGATCGAATGCAGCAAGTACAAATAAATGGCGTAAATTCGTTAGGATTAAAAGTAAAAATGGGGGTACCGCAAGGCTCAATACTGGGCCCTTTCCTTTTCATAGTATATATTAATGATTTACCTCAGTTACTGAAAAGTCGACCTCAAATGGTGTTATTCGCTGATGACACATCACTGATTTTTAAAGTTAACAGACGTGCACAAGATTTTGACGACATAAATACCGCTATGCTTAAGATTCATAACTGGTTTACTGTAAACAATTTAGTGTTAAATGGGAAGAAAACTAAATGCATAAGATTCGCGTTACCGAATGTAAGAAGTAGTGAATGTAACGTTGTATTGAACAAGGAGATACTCGAATTCGTCGAAAATACAGTTTTCTTGGGGATTACGCTTGACTCGAAACTGCAATGGAGTCCTCACTTAACAGCACTTGCAGGGCGGCTAAGTTCAGCCGCTTATGCTGTCCGTAAAATCCGGCAATTAACAGACGTGGATACCGCGAGACTGGTCTATTTTAGTTACTTCCATAGCATCATGTCTTACGGTATTCTGCTGTGGGGTCGGGCTGCAGATATTGACTCCATATTTATTCTGCAAAAGAGGGCTGTAAGAGCCATCTATAACCTACGCAGACGCGAGTCTCTAAGAGAATTGTTTAAACAGATTAACATCATGACGGTACCTTGTCAATATATTTATGAAAACATTATGTTTGTTCGGAAAAACATTCATCTTTTTAGTAAAATAAGCGACAGGCATAATATTAATACTAGAAATAAGGACAAATTAGATCAACCACGTTTCAGATTGTCAAAAGTACGCACATCTTTTATGGGGTACTGTGTAAAATGTTACAATAAAATACCACTTGACATTTTACAACTTAATGAGAAGAAATTTAAAAAATGCATAAAACAAACACTATGTAAGCGAGCATATTATAAGTTAGAAGAGTATATCGTAGATAAAAATGCTTGGCTCAATGCTGGTCCTGCTCCACTGCCACTTGGGTTCACATACTAAGATTTTAATATTTGGAAGAGATGCTCCCCCTTTAGTTCTTTCATCATTTCTTTTATTTTTTTTCTCGTTTGGAAACTTAGTTACTTTGATAACTATTGTTTTATATAAATTAGAAGCATTATTTGAGTTTTTGTAAGTGTGAGTACCATGTAGACTTTCTATTATGGTTAGTAGGGCTTATCCTAATCTTTATGGTTTTAACTGTAGCTTTGTTTTATTTTCCTATCTCTACACTGTGCTCACATATAGAAGCAACAATATTGTACCCAGGACTATGTAATATATAACTTGATTTGAAAAGAGTGTCCATGGAGTTTCTTGCCCATTCTTCTCCATGAGATCTACTATTTTCGAATGGGCAACTACAGTCCATTCACAGTTATTATGCCTGTGGCGGGACTGTAGGTAGCTTATTTTTGACTATGCAAAAGTGCCTGTCATGGGTCTATTTGAAATAAATGCTTTGAGTTGAGTTGAGTTGAGTTACTTTCAGCCCTAGGGAGAATCGTTTTCAACTGACAGCTGCCAAATTATTAAAAAAAAAATAGTTCTGTTTTCACATTTCTATTGAACCCTGTTCCAACTTTCTATACAGCCATTACAAACATTCACCCAATAATCCCAGGATATAGTAGAAACTCAAGTTTCCCAGAAAATATCAAACATTAACATACCCGGACAAAACCTTTCACTAGCTATAACTAATTGTTCTAATTTTACCATAAACTTTAAATAAATATCTCACCAAAGTTGTTGATTTATGTAAATTAAAATTCAACATTCTTTAGGTAATTCATGTTTTTATTTTTACTTTCCTTGTATTCGTAATGAAAAGCACAGTGTTTACCTCGGGTTAAAGACTTATTTAGTCCCTTGAACTATTGGCGCCCTCGCTACGCTCGGGTGCCAAACCTCGTCTCGGGACTAAATAAGTTACTTTCACCCCTAGGGTAACAATGTACTATTATTTACTGTTTGACCTTCTGGCAAGAATTCTTGGTTGGAAGGCGCCACTCCGAACACTCCATTGGCGATGCAAAATTTAAGGCAAACTCTTTGTTCAAACTCAAAGCATTTATTTCAAATAGACCCATGACAGGCACTTTTGCATAGTCAAAAATAAGCTACCTACAGTCCCGCCACAGGCATAATAACTGTGAATGGACTGTAGTTGCCCATTCGAAAATAGTAGATCTCATGGAGAAGAATGGGCAAGAAACTCCATGGACACTCTTTTCAAATCAAGTTATATATTACATAGTCCTGGGTACAATATTGTTGCTTCTATATGTGAGCACAGTGTAGAGATAGGAAAATAAAACAAAGCTACAGTTAAAACCATAAAGATTAGGATAAGCCCTACTAACCATAATAGAAAATCTACATGGTACTCACACTTACAAAAACTCAAATAATGCTTCTAATTTATATGTTCGATGTTTTTGTCCATTATGAAATTCGCAATTACGTACCTCAGTAAAGTTGATGCGATGAGAGATTTGGGAGTCCTTCTTGATCGTAAACTAACATTAATTACCCACATGGACAACGTTATTAAAAAAGCTTCAAAGACACGGTTTTGTGTTACGTAACGCTAAATGTTTTCGCAAGTCATAAACTAAGATTTATCTTTTTAATGTGTCTATATTGGAATAGTGCGCGGTTGCATGGCGTCCCCACTATGCAACACACAGTCTTAGGTTAGAGAGGATACCTACAGAAAATATTGTTCCATCTTTTATTTATTTTTTTACGGATGGGAAATCATCAAATGACTTCTCCCGCTCTGGGTGGAGTGGGAGGGAGTGTCAGACTCTTACTGACTAAAACCCATCCATGTTCCTTCATTGCCCTTTGTGTTCCAGGGCCACGGTATCTCTTTCGAACAGTCCCGCAGCCCCGGCAGGCATCGGCCCTTGCGGGCCCCTTCCTGATTGCTGACATCTCTTTGAGGCGCGCGTGGAACACGAACGCGCCGTCGACACGGCCAGTCGTCATAAGACGGACGGACGGTGAGCTAACCCATTACTCACCGTCCACAGGCCCATATTGTTCCATCTTGCCTATTCTGCGGGATTAGACAAACAAATTTGGAGCTACGCAAAACGTCTTCAAGAATTAGCATGACTTCGAAAAACGAAGAAATAATATACAGGGTGTAAACGGACCCTTCACGAAGCCGTCAACCAAGCATTCTGTACATCAAACTAAGTAACTCTTCGCAAAAAATATTGCTGGGAAACGACTTTTTTTTTTGGGGTGAAAAATCACGTTTTACGGTAAAACTCAATGTTACGCTCTCAAAACTTAGTGCTGATGGATGCTTTGAATAGTAAACGTGTCATGGAGTTAAATAAAGTCAAGTTAAAACCTTAAAAAGTGTTTTTTTTTAGCAAAACTGTATCAGGATCCAACCCCCCCATCCCCAGAATTTGCAGGTTTCTTAATAATTGCGATGAATCAATAGATAGTTTTTCCACAACACTTCAAAAATTCAAGCGTCCATCAAAACCAACCACCATATTGACGTTTTTCTTTTCTTTTCTGTCATCTTTGTACTTACTGTATTTCTAAAACAACCCGCTGTTGTTGAAAGTGTTATTTCTGCACTATTATTGATTTTTTTTATCCATACTAGTATTAATAAATGCGAAAGTAAGTTTGTTTGTAACCACTGAATCGATCATCTTGAAATTTTGCATATAAGTTGTTAGGTGTACAGAAACGGACATAGGGTACCTTTTATCCTGAAAAAAAGTAATGTCCCCGAGGAAAACAACAATAACGTTCTTATGATAATAGATGGCGCCACGTGCCTTTCGAATCATGATTAAATTATATTATTACTATTACAAGCAGAGTAGGTACAACCCGAATTGATTTTCAAATTCTAAATTAACGCGAGCGAATTCGCGGGCAAAAGCTAAGTGGTAAAATGTGGGTATGCTGTAGGTACCTAGGCGGTAGGTACCTACAGCCCAGCTGTCAGGGATTACAGGCCTCCTTCACTAGAGCATTCGCCTGTAATGTTATAATCCAAGATTGGATTCTGTACAGAAACAAGTGCTTGTTACAGATTGCGCACTGTAATGCTCGGGTCTCCCCACTCACTGATATGATGCAATGCTCGAATATAACAAAAAAAAGAATTAAAAAAAGAAAAAAAAAAGAAGAAAAGAAAAGAAAAAAAAAAGAATAAAAAAAAAGAAAAGAAAAGAGTAAAAGAATTTAATTTAATAACACGCAGTACGCCTCACTTTTGCTTCCTTTTTCGGCCCACATTGTATTTGTATTCCGTTTTCTAAATGAAAAGATGTTTGTTTTTTTTAATTTTTTATTTTTAATCTAAATCTCGAATGACCATATTTATAATTTTTAATTTAACTTATTTTTATTTTATTATATTTTCAAATTTGATTATTGACATTTTTCTTTTTTTTTTACATTTTATTTGACATGGACAGTATTGCATCAATTTATTTTAAAAAAAAATCTAGATTAATTTGAGATGTATTAAATTATTGGATGGATTATTTTGTGCAGTATTGTGTGGTGTGTTTTGTTTTTGATTATTTTAATAACTAACATTATTTTTAAGTGTACCTACTAACAAAATTATGGATCTTTGTGTCTGAAATAAATAAATTGAATTGAATTGAATTGAATATAACAGTTACATTACACGAATGCTTTCGTGATGGACCGCCTTCAGACATTGTCATGTGACGGCTCTGTGCTGTTGGGGTCAAACCTCATTTCTTTTCTGTCTGTCACCATTAAGAACAAAACTTTTGACAGTTGGTTCCATAGACTACTATATATGTAGTTGGTTCTGTCATTTTGCATATGCTGTACTCGAATATAAGGAAAAATTTCAAGTAATAATTATTATGATGCAACGGTGAATATAATTGGAAATGACTAAAATTTAGTTGGGTACGTGCGGTCAGCTATGGAGCGATCCACAGAGTCTTCGAGAGTTAAGGTATCTTCCTGTTTGTTCTTTTGGTAGTTAGTACGACCTATCTTCAAGCGAGGAGGCGACCCCGGTCATCTCGCTGCGAGCTGGGTATAACTAAACAAACCTTCCCGCCACCCTCAAGCTACGGCCAACTTGGTTACATTATTTTACATTTTTTGAAAAAATATGTTCTCCTTTACATGGGTGCGGGCACACAGTGATACACAGGTACGGTTCCTCAAAATCCGTTACGTTTTTAACTGATTTTTTAAATGATTTTCTGAACCTGTTTTCTTTATGTGCTTTTACACACAGAAAGTGTGGAAAGAAAGAAGTGTTTAGTGGCATTAAAACAAACTTTTAATGCCAAAACGGCCTCAGTTAGTGACAGTATTAGTTTAGTAGATACGCAGTACAGACCTACTTGATCTTAAACAATAGTATTCACTCACTTTTTTCCAACCGTGAGTGCCTATCTAAAGGTTGTAAAAAGATCCTTAACGAAGCCGAAAGGTACTTGTTCTCCCCATCATTGCGATCATTTTTTTTTTCTAGACCATATCTGGGAACCTTCTAGTTACGGAGATATTGGGGGTCAAAGTTCCAACTTTTTCACAATATTTTTTTTATTTTTTTAATACATGTTTGTAATGTAAGATTTTTACTTAAAACACCTTCACGACCCCCGTACTATTCAATCCATCAATCAGCACAATGTTTTGAGTGTGTTACATTGAGTTTTATCGTAAAACGTGATTTTCCACCCCAAAAAAAAAGTCGTTTCCCAGCAATAATTTTTTCGTAAAGTTACTTAGTTAGATGTACAGAATGCTTGGTTGACGGCTTCGTGAAGGGTCTGTTCACACCCTGTATTAATACTAAAGTAATATGTTATTTTATGCGGAAGTAACTAGGTATATCTGCAACTGCGTGTTGCCTTTTTTAAGATTCAAAACTTACTAGGAAAGACGAACCCAATAGAATCACATTAATGCTGTCTGAATTTGTATTGTAACACAATTTTTCAATGATGGGCACACGGATCGACAGCCAAACCCTTCACGAAGCTGACTGACATCCTGCGCAAACGTTATGCTGAGAAACGGCTTTTTTTTCGTGTGAAAAATCACGTTTTACGGTAGCACTCAATGTATCGCACTCAAAACATTGTGCTGATGTATACACAGGGGAAATTGTACTACTCTAGTACAGGGGTCATGGGGTACTAAAAGTAAAGTAGGTAATAACATTAAAAACATGTTTTTTTTTTGTCAGCCTGAATTATCCCACTCCTGGGCAAAGCCCTACCCCCATTCCTTCCACTTTTCTCGATGTTGCGCCTCTCTCGCTAAAAAATACAGGGTGTAAATAGACCCTTCACGAAGCCGTCAACCAAGCGTTCTGTACATCAAACTAAGTAACTTTACGCAAAAATTGTTGCTGGGAAATGACTTTTTTTTTTGGAGTGAATAAACACGTTTTCCGGTAAATTTCAATGTAAGGCTCTCAAAACATTGTGCTGATGGATGGATTGAATAGTACGGGGGTCGTGAAGGTGTTTTAAGTAAAAATCTTACATTAGAAACATGTAGGTATTTAAAAAAAAAACTTGTGAAAAAGTTGGAACTTTAACCCCAATATCTCCGTAACAAGAAGGTTCCCAGGTATGGTTTAGAACAAAAAAATGATCGCAATGAAGGGGAGAACAAGTGCCTTTCGGCTTCTTTAAGGGTCTTTTACACCCTTTATAAGTTTATTAACATTGCTTGAGTACTTATGTGTATGAGTGAGCTTCTTTCTTACGAATTTTTCTTCTTCACCTACGTTGATGATACGTAACAACTTCTAATTGCAATGTAAAATGAACATTATGACAAGAATTTATGTAAAAAAACTACAATCGACTTTCGAAAAGTGCGCTAAAAGTGCAAATTACTTTCAGAAGCCGCTGGCCAAAAAATGGCAATAAAACAAACAAAATTCACCGACTTCCGAAAGTAATTTTCCAATTTTAATGTATTTTATTTTTGAAAATACGTTGTTTTTTTTGTAAAAAGTTTTGAATCGTTAAACACAAGTTTAACAACAGCACCGCCCGCACCGCCGTCAATGTTATACAGGGTGTAAACAGACCCTTCACGAAGCCGTCAACCAAGCATTCTGTACATCAAACTAAGTAACTTTACGCAAAAATTATTGCTGGGAAACGACTTTTTTTTTTGGGTGGAAAATCACGTTTTACGGTAAAACTCAATGTTACGCACTCAAAACATTGTGCTGATTGATGGATTGAATAGTACGGGGGTCGTGAAGGTGCTTCAAGTAAAAATCTTACATTAGAAACATGTATTTAAAAAAAAACTTGTGAAAAAGTTATAACTTTGACCCCCAATATCTCCGTAACTAGAAGGTTCCCAGGTATGGTCTAGAACAAAAAAATGATCGCAATGATGGGGAGAATAAGTACCTTTCGGCTTCGTTAAGGGTCTTTTTACACCCTTATAATCACCAAAGATCCTTTATCACAGTGTAGTATCCCCATTTTACTAACTATATCACAGGCTCACCAACACCACCAAGCGTCCAGGATACGCTTCACCTGCCAACTTCCCGCCATTCGTGGTGACTGACAGCTGTCATTAGTGACAGCTACCTGACTACTTGTGGCTGCGAGACAGTGTTTCCATATCTATTAAATAGATACACTAAACAGTAACGTCTGCAACCGATTATATATTTTCTTTTCTTTTGCAGCTTCCTAAGAAATTGTTGTTAGGGAAAAACGACAGGGGCGACCACGTGGCCAAGGTGAGTCCCAGACATTAGGCTGGACTAAACTATTTAGGTGTTAAGAGCGTTAACGACTTAGAGCCAGTCCACACGGCGCGTTGCGTTGCGTTGAGTCGTCGCAACGCAAATATTTGGACGCATAGCCGGCCACACAGGCGCTGCGCCATCGCAGCGTTACTACCACGCGTTCCGTCGGCGCAGCGGCCACGCACAGTTGCGGCAAGCATTTTGTAAAAACATCGCAGTCAGTCTATCAACGCACAAGCAACTGAGCGCTGCCGCTCCGACGTCGCAATGAGTACACCCCCTCCCGCTTCGTCTCGGGGGCTGCTGTCCGTCATGTGTGCGTTGCGACGACGCAGCGCAATCTGTGTACACTTTGGTTATTTGTATGTAAAACAACGCATCGGCAGCGCTTACGGCATTTCATATAACTTTTCAAGTCCTTTTTTTTCGAAATGACTGAACCGATTTTAATTAAAATTTATACACATAAGCAGGGTACATAGGTCTAAGAAGTTAACAGAGAAAATTTTCGAAAAATAGTGTCACAGCTAAATGAGACCGATTTTAAGTTTTCCATAGAAACAGAAATTTACAATTATCAATTATTAATTTTTTTTTAAAGACATTTCGAAAGGTTCTCTGTCATCATTTTAGACTCAAATGTATCCTGCTTATGCGTATGAAGTTTCATTAAAATCGGTTTAGTCATTTCGAAAAAAAGGACTTTAAAGTTTGTATGAAATGCCATAAGTCGTTAACGCTCTTAAAGTAAAGCATACTACGTACCCACGGCTGGGATACAGGCCTCCACTCCGTGAGAGGGAGTGGGCTGCATCCACCACGCAGTCAGTGCGGGTTGATGTACATCAAGTGTCTTAAAAAAAATCAGTTATAAGACACTCAGGTGTAGCGGCAATACAAAATGTACTACAGCGCCATCTATGATACAGATTAAGAACTAACATCAAAATTCTGAATCGCGCCATTTAAGTGATTCGTGACGATATAGAAAAACTTGACAACAACGGTCGGGCAGTAGCCCACCAGACACAACACCCGTCTGTTCGGACGTTCCTCCATTTTCTAGAGAGGATGAAGAACTTTACACCCAGTTCTTTCTAGAGAGGATGAAGAACTTTACACCCAGTTCTTCATATCCTTGTACCAGTTTCCTCACAATGCTCTCTTTCGTCGGTTTGAGAGCAATAGTGCCATAATAATTTCTCTAAGCGCGTGTAGCATGTCCACCGTAGAAACGGGTTTTGTCGACGGAAGAATCGACAAAATGACAGATCAACAAAAGTATCGGTGTCAAACCTATGTCTTGTGAGTCACGACACTTGTCTGTTGTAGGTCGGTAAGTGTAGGTAACTTTCCTCCACTTCACTACCGTGGAAAAACAGCCTTGTTTTCACTGTACATGTTTTTCAAAAATCAATGCCTAACGTGTGATGGGATTACAGTTTTGTTAGGCCGTAAAATAGAAATACATACATAATAATACAGGGTGGAAGGGCCGCCGACGCTGAAACATATTGCATGTCGCTGTACTCGGGGGCCTGTGGCTCAGCTACATTCAAAAGTAGTGGCGTAGCTAGTCCTAGTAGGGCCCCGTATCAATTTTTTTTAGGGGCCCTTTGAACCCCGAGTGCGGCGAAGCCCAAAAAAAAAGAGAAAATCAACAAATTATTTTGTCAAAACTAAGAAAATAGCATCCTGACTTGCATCGCTTTAGCTGACATTCATTTTACTAAGAAAATGTGTGGGCGAGCAAAGTGAGACAAAAAAACTTGTAACTGCGATCATGACTGACTGGATCATGAAGGTTAAGACTTCAATGAAGAGCTAGAAAATTACAGCATCCTGAAAGAGTATTAGCGTTCATCGAAAAGCGAGCGAAGCGAGCTCGAAAAATTGGTGTTTTTTGAACAACGATTGGTGAAGCCTTCATCAAAGAGCGAGCGATCGAGCTCGAAAAATTAGAGCTTTTTGGACCGTGTTAAGTTATATTTTCAATTTATCTTTTATCAAGAAGAATATTTGTGGTTGAGAGAAGATTTTGTTTTTGTTTCCTCGTCGAGGGCCCTTGTTACTCGGGGGCCCCGTATAATTGATATGGCTGATACGGCGGTAGCTACGCCCCTGTTCAAAAGGCTTACAATGCTCTGCGGATCCAGTCCGTCTGCCTCGGTTCTGTAGCACGTCATATATGTTTGCTGAGGCTCGTTCCCACTGTTTCGATGCTGTACGGCGTAAGAAAGCGGCCTCGCTGCTAAACAGAGTCAGTGGCAGCGCGGCAATCTGAGCGCCATAGTCGGGAGGCATGACAGCCCGTTGGTAACGTCACTAGTCATCTGTACATGGTCTGAGTTTTTAGTTAAGTAATAACATAGGTTAAGAATATAGTTACTAACCCAATGGATCCTGGTTGTCTTAATAAATGAATGAATAAAGGGTGTAAATAGACCCTTAACGAAGCCGAAAGGCACTTGTTCTCCCCGCTATTGCGATAATTTTTTTGTTCTAGACCATACCTGGGAACCTTCTAGTTACGGAGTTATTGGGGGTCAAAGTTCCAACTTTTTCACAAGTTTTTTTTTTAAATACAAATGTTTAAAGTTATAACTTTACTTTAAATACCTCCATGACCCGTTTACTATTCAATGCATCCATAAGCATAATGTTTTGAATGCGTTACATTGAGTTTTACCGTAAAGGGTTATTTTGCAACCCAAAAGAAAAAGTTGTTTCCCAGCAATAATTTTTGTGTAGGGTTACTTAATTTGATGTACAGAATGCTTGGTTAACGGCTTCTTGAAGGGTCTGTTTACACCCTGTATATATATACATATATGTAACGGTACATAGTTCAGTTATTTTAAAAAAAAAACAGGCGTTTCCTACAAAACTGCAACACCTACACGGTCAAAATGTATGGAACAGTAGATTTTTTTTTAAATTACTGATCAAAAATTTCTATGTGGGGGGGGGGCGGGGGGTGTACTGATTGGTAATCATTGTAGCATCGGTGTCCTTTCCACCCTGTATGTGTTGGATTGTCATGGTTTATTGGACCGTTAGACTCGGACATCATGTGGGCAGGATGGGCTTCGTGCAACGGAAACACACTGGGTCCGATACAGTTTTATTAAACTAACAAATGACACGGGGACCAATGACTCGGGTACAGTACCGGCACGTCTTAACTCCGCTGCGATCAGACACAGTAGGGTGAGGTTTTGAAATATGATAGTCAGTTTCAAGAGCTCACCCAGTACTAACATCGAGGTTTTAAATACTTTTTTTCTTAAGTTGTGCCCCCCCCTCTAATTTCTAAAGTAAGAAGAGGAAAATTCTGAAAAAAATGGGTTTGTAGAACATACAACTAAGGAGGAGGAGCTCGTGGCTAAATAATAACAGCCGCTCGGGTCGATCTTTAGGTTAAGCCGTGCTTGCGTATGTTAGTCTGTGAATGGGTGACCACCTCCATGCCATAAAATTTTATTTTGGGTTTTTTTTTATCTACGTAGATGTGCTCCACAGTTTATGTGGATGGGTGACCACCCATTACATACTGAGTTCCCTCCGTGCCTCGGAAAGCACGTTAAGCCGTTGGTCCCGGGTGTCATCTGTAGATCTTTGACAGTCGTTAGGTATTCAGTGGGTCAAAAAGTCTGACAACCAGTCATATCAAGGGGTATCATATTACCCAGTACTAAATGGGTTGTGGAGGTCAGAGAGGTAATCTCTCCATGTAAAATGCTGGTATTCAGCTGCATCCAGTTAGACTGGAAGCCGACCCTATCATAGTTGGAAAAGAGGCAGATGATGAATAGGATTGCTCTTGACTTCAATCTCGTCCTGAGGACAGATGTAGTCGACGATTATCTTCAAATTCAGCTTAAATTATGTATTCAACCCATCACACGCACACAATCAAATCTTGAAATCAGCTCAACGCCAGATCTCTAAGACTGCAAGACACTCCCCCACCGCAGCGTTCATGACGTTACAAAGAGACGCTTCTGGTGAGAGGAACTTGTAATTTATTACTTACTAGCTTTTGCCCGTGGCTTCACTCGCGTTATTTTAGAATTTGTCAATCACTTCGATACTCTGCTTGTAATAAAATAAGTCGATCACGATTCGAAAGCCACGTGGCGCGATCTATTATCATAAGAACGTTATTGTTGCTTTTTTCGGCATGAAAGGTATCCTATATTCGTTTCTGTACACCTGACAACGTATATGCAAAATTTCAGGATGATCGGTTCAGTGGTTTAGGCGTGAAAAGGTAACAAACAAACAAACTTACTTTCGCATTTATAATATTAGTAAGGAATCCAAAAAAGAAACGTTATTGCATAGAAACAAATTGCATTATTACAGGTAGCGCACCGTAATGCAAGAATCGGAACTGCTTAGGTGAGTATAGACTACAACATTTTCTGGAGCATTTCTGTGTAATGTAACGTTCTTACGAATGGTACAATACAGGCAAAACCTAACTTTCCAAAGCATTTCCAAGTAATGTAACGTTCCTGCGAATGCTCGGCGTTATGTTACGGGTAAATCCTCCTTCGGGTCTCCCTCCGCGTCACCCCGAAACCGCGCATCGCCCGCACTCGTGGCTCGACGAAATGTTACACCAATACGCTCGTTGGTTTGTAACAAATAGGCGAGCGTGGTCGGCGTTTAGTTCGTAAAAGGATGATACACTAGAACATATCATAGAGGGGCTCGTTGTTCTGTTACAAGTAAATGTTGTAGTCTATACCCACGTATATACTACCGGCAAAGTCTCTCAGTGAGGGAGTGCCTTTCAGTCTAAAACTTAAACGTGTACATGCTTACAGGAAGATGACCCAAAGCCACGTATGGATTCGAAAAAGAAGAAGGACGTAAACACACGTGGCTCTCACACCTACGTCTATTGCACTAAAACGAAACCACCGAGCCGAAGAGCACGAAGCCTCTCCAATTGCTGTGAGTCGACCATGCTCTCCATCGTGACGTCGCTGAACAACAACTGTTGCCTCTGCTGCGGCGCCATCGTGCGCTACCTCCGCGCGGTGTGCAACTGCTTGTGCTGCCTTGTCATGTGCCACATCCCGCGGACGGAGTTCGAGCGGCTGTTCTGTGAATTACTCGAAGTCTGCAGCGACGCCTGCCTCGATATCATGTGCTTCATACGGAAATTTTTACACATGTGTATCGGTGGCTGTAAGTAATTTATTATGTGTTCTTCTTGTGTTTTATTTATTTGATAGCTGTTCTCCTCGTCCGTCGGCGTAAAATTAATATAAAAGTATTACTTCGGACTTCGTTAACGATGTCAAGGGTCCGTTCGGCCGTTTCCGTTTAGCCGGAATAAACAGACAGACAAAATTCTTTTTTTATTATATGTACCGTCCAGAAGTCCAAACTCAAGGTTTGCCAACGAGCGATGGAGCGCAGCATACTGAATGTAAAAATAACTGACCGGATAAGGAACACCACACTGCGCTCCAGAACGCAAATTGCCGACGTAGCTTATAAAGCTGCCAGGCTAAAATGGGACTGGGCAGGCCATGTCTGCCGGATGCCGGCACAGCTGTGGGCCCGAATATCGCAAGACTGGATCCTGAAACAGCTAGACGGAGTCGCGGTAGACCGAAGAGAAGATGACGGGACGTCTTGGTTGGCTTCCTCGCGAGTTGGCGAGAAGAGGCACACCTTCGTGAGAAGCGGAAGGAATGGGGGGAGGCCTTTGCTCAGGAGTGGGACAAAACGAGGAAACTAAAAAAAAATGTACCGTATACATACGGAATGGAAGGGACAAATTTTTCATTGGTCATTTTAAATAAAGCGTGTAAATAGACCCTTAACGAAGCCGTAAGGTACTTGTTCTCCCCGTCAATGCGATCATTTTTTTGTTCTAAATCATACCTGGGAACCTTCTTGTTACGGAGATATTGGGGGTCAAAGTTCCAACTTTTTCACAAGTTTTTTTTTAAAATCTATGTTTCTAATGTAAGATTTTTACTTTAAACACCTTCAGGACCCCCGTACTATTCAATCCACCCACCAGCACGATGTTTTGAGTGCGTTACATTGAGTTTTACCGTAAAACGTAATTTTTCACCCCAAAAAAAAAGTCGTTTCCCAGCAATAATTTTTGCATAAAGTTACTTAGTTTGATGTACAGAATGCTTGGTTGACGGCTTCGTGAAGGGTCTGTTTACACCCTGTATAACCAGCTGTTCTGTAGGTACATTGTGACTGTGTAGGTTTTGCAGTTTTGTAAGAAACAACTACTTTTTTAGTTTGATTATGGTTCTGAACTGACCGAAGGTGTTGCGAAGTTAATTTCAATACAACTGGGGTAAGCTCGTCGTTTACATCAAACGTTGTAGTTATAACTTGAGGGCATGGATTAATTTTATAAAGAAAACGTAAGTAAGAAAAATTAATGGATACCCTCAAATTATAACATCTATTGATTACTCAGAGACAGTGATTCGGACGACAGTAGACAGCGGACGGCGTACAGCAGGGGGGAGACAACAAACACAACTTCAGTAAAGATAGAGTCGCCATCTACTTTTTGTGACAGAGAAAGAAAACTATACTTAGTTTCAAATTTATCGATAGATGTCTCTGTGATCCCAACTTTAATGCAAATAAGAAAATCTTAGTTCAGTAATTTAATTTATAGTATTTTTCTTGATAATAATTTTTACATTTTTCATCAAAAGTATCGTCGTAAGTCGTTGAAATTATTTCTTGTTTTTCGCAAATAGAAGCTGTGTTTACATCGTATGCTGATCAAAATGCAAATCGCGAATAAAATGATGGCTCGTTTACTTTCTGAATCACGATCTTTAAAATATCAATAACAGAATGTATCATCATTATATTCGCAAATCGCATTATGATCAACATATGACGTAAACACAGATGCTATTTTCAAAAAAACCAAGAAAATTTGAATAATCTAAGTAAACAATATACTGATCTATACAAACATACATACTGATCTATACATACATACCTATCTACCTATAGCCTTATTTCCCGTTATGAAATCCAGATGGCGTTTCGAACCATCATGCTTCGAAATGGCAAAAGAGGGCTCTCTTCTCCCATATTATTATTATACTCTTTGGCGTACAGTCACGAGCACCAATATGTAAATACTTAACAACTTTTAAACGTGTTTTTCTCCTACTGTTCTGATTCTTTCATGTTGTAACAAACATAGTATTCTGGAACTCATATTTTTATGAAAAAGATCCTATCTCTTAGTTACAATCGTTATTTTTCGCGAAAATTGCTTTTACTTTTTGGAAAGTGTATACATATCGGTGCTCGTGAGTGTACTTGGGGCGGAGGACAAAATTCAAATGCAATACTTTTACATTTCGTTGCTTAAAGGAAAGCATATTTTCCTTTTATGTCGCTTTGAACCAATGATATTATAAATAAAAAGCGGTAGATATCGCACTAGTGCGCAAAAATTGTTGCAGACAAATTCAGACAATAATTGTCTATAATTTGATTTAGTCGGTTAATAGCAGCGAGCGTAACGCGTGTCAGTGGTGTGACAATAATATACCTAAAATGCCAAGTTGTGTGTACAGAAAGTGTAAAAACTATGGTTCCAAGATTAACATTAAAGGAGTTTCATACCATCCGTAATACGTAAGTATACTAAAAGGACATCATATTTGTATTTTTCACGATTTTATTAATTAACTAGCGGCCCGTCCCGGCTTTGCACGGGTGGACATGTTTTGGTGGATAATAGCCTATGTTACTCAAGGATAATGTAGCTTTCTAATGGTGAAAAAAATTTTGTAATCGGCTCAGTAGTTTTTGAGTTTATTCATTTTAAACATACACACACAGAAATACAAATCTTTCCTATTTATAATATTAGTAAGATTACAAATACATTTCGAGAGTGACAAGGACAAATAGCATGCTTCAAAGATTCACTACAAGTGTACTTCAAGCGCAACACTACAGATAGCTATCTCTTTCTGTATCATACGTTCCGTATTATCTATCGCAGTCGTACTTGAAATTACTATACACCTATAGGTAAGTACATTTAACAACGCAACGATATTTGAACGCCGCTCAGTATGAACGTAGCGTATCTTTCTTTATACAGGGTGTAAGGGACAGCCCTCCACAAACTGACGGGGTGAATTCAGTATAATTATCATACTAAGATGACCGGTACAAGAAACTATTTCAGGAAAGTTATGGGAATCCAATAAAGATTTGTTTTATTTCCTCTTACGCAATGTATCGTTACCGTGGTAAACGCACGTAGCGAACGGCAAGCGCGACGACGAGTTCGATGAACTCTGTAGCTAGGCAGTAAGTGAACAGCTGGTTTCACGCGTCGTTAGTTAGATTATTTCAACATCCATTGTTGGATTTTGTTATTTTAGCCGTATTATTTACATAAATGGAATGCTGCATACAGGCAATGTAATTTAACATTAAAAAAATGAAATTAAAAAAAATACGTAGAAAAATTCCGGTGGATTATGATTCAAAATAAGGAGCTGAATGCATCCTGTCAGTTTGTGGATGGCTGTCCTTTACAACCTGTACATATATAGATAGATAACGGCTATATGAACTTTAGTGAAAGAAGGCCAATTACAAGTTTTCACTGACTATATTTAGGGTAGAACAAAAGACAGTTGATGGGTAAAGGCAGGGCTACACTAATGCTTAATGCCGTTAAATAACGTGTTAAGGAACACCAGCCTATTTATCAACGCCGAGTCTAAACTACTGTAGCTACAAGCATCATTTTTTTAAATTAGGTTTTTTTATAATGAAGCCGCCACTAAGAATTTTTATAAATTCCACACCTCTCTCAAAATCGATATTTAGTATCCAATAACGCGTTTACAAATGACGTTAAGCGTTAGTGTAGCCCCTGCATAAGGGGAAGCAAAATGTACCAGTCGTTTCACAAATATCTGACCTCTGACGTAAAATCACAGTCATTTTGATATACTAGTCAATGACAATAACAACGTTTTTTTAGCAAAAAGAATATTTAGTTAATTAATAACCCTATAGTGTGACCACTTTGAGCGTGCGTTTCAAGGTTGCGCTGCTTGCCAAGAAAATTTGCATCACTATGTCAAACTTGGTACATTTATATTAGTTCTGTGTTTTCCCACCTGCCCTGATAAGTTAGTTAAGGTGTAGGCATTTCGACAGGCTTGCAAAGTCGAGACTCAAAACAGAAGTCACAAAAGTTTACCAACATGCCCCCTCCGTCAACGTCATTCAACCGCCAAAGATCCTTATTAAACTGAACGGTACTATTGTAAACTAAAGCGCAATCGCCGTCTTGAGTTTTGATGCAAAACCACCAAAGACATTCAAATATTTCCGAGCGATAGACAGGACAAGAAGAAGAAAATCGTAATCTAAAACTTGTTACTACTTAGTAACAGGTTGGCCTGTCTAGTGTCATACGCGCGCTTGTCAGGTAGCATTCATGTGTCATAATCGAAAATATTCAGGATGAAAATTATTGTATGACAATATTCCCAATGTCCGCTCTATATGTGTTTTAAATCTCTTTGAAAACTACTGTTTTTCCTCTTCATCCACATTTACGGGGACTGGTTGGACTGGACAGTATAGATGTAAAGAACTCGAGTCTTTTGAGTCCTAAATTTTAGGCTCAGCTGACAAATTGCACAGCTCGACTCGCTACAACCACACCCCCAGACTAGAACACTTAGGCGCTCCACCCACTGCACCGCGCTCCGTCGCGTTGCGCGGGATGGCAGATTTTACCATTGTATGCAAGTATCTCAATTTATATAGAAATCACGCTTAGCACAACACACTGCCGACGCGGAAATGCGCGGGAAGGCGCCCCGCGCGCAGTTTCTGCCAATCTGCGCGGGAGCGCGGGGCATGCCGCGGGATATGCCACACCGGCTCCGCAGTCCCGGGCGTGATTTGATACTATAAAGACGTTTGCACGATGGACCTCGACGTAGACAAATTTATATATGAAATCAAATCAAATCAAAAGATGCAGTTGACATACGTGTGTAGCTTAAGAATTTATCTTCATATTTTCTTAAGTCTTTGTAATTCAGTGCAAATGATCCATTTATAGATCTCGATCGTAAATAGGGATGTATCCAAAATCTTCTATGGACGCAGTGTCTTTTATTAATTCTTGTATACAAAAACCAAAATGACAATATAACTGCAACATCTTGAAATCGAGTAAGTTCGTCCATTCTCCACGACGATCGACAACACAGTGAACATATGAGTTTATTTAGCGCGAGGTCGTCGTAATCTGCATCACCGCGCGGGGAAGCAAATTACACCGCTAAGTAAGGCAGATCTGCGCCTCCGTCGCCGCGCGCGTTATCTGTCGCTCCGCGCACCGCGGCGGGACGCATCTTCAGTGGGTCTTCTTCTTTCTTTATCGTGTGGTTAGTTCGTAACCTGGTGTCAGAGTGTTAGTGGGTGAACCGCCTTAAGTCTACATAGAGACTCGAGCGCAACATGGCGCTCAGGTCTTGATTCGAGCTCGAGTCGTTTCACGCGACGAGTCGCGCTCAAGTTCTTTTCCATTTGGAGTTCCTTTATAAATAAACAGGGAATAAAATATAAGTCGGAATAAAAACAATATAAAAGTTCAAAAGTTCAAAGTTCCAATTTTTTCACAGGATTTTTTTTAAATACTACTTTCTTCTCTTCTAACTTTACTCCAATTACCTCCATGGTCCGTTTACTATTCAAAGCATCCATCAGCAATAAGTTTTGAGCGCATTATATTGAGTTTTACCGTAAAATGTGATTTTTGACCCCAAAAAAAAATTTCGTTTCCCAGCAAAATTTTTTTCGTAAAGTTACTTAGTTTGATGTACAGAATGCGTGGTTGACGGCTTGGTGAAGGGTCTGTTTACACCCCGTATATAATAATAATACATAAAGAAGTAAAAATATAATATAGAAGAATATAATATAGGAATATAATATAGGAAGTCGCGGGAAATAGCTTGTGTCAATTAATCTTTCCTATTAAAATAAAAGAGGTAAATATAAGAAAAAATATTTTACTCATCATGAAAAATGATTCTAAACATAAACAAATCACATTAAGTACCTAATTACTTTACTTTGCTTTAATTTTTAAATAAATCAACCTTGATACGCCCAAGACTCGATACACTCGAGCTCTTTTTAAGACTCGAGTTCTTTTTGAGACGTGAGCTTGTTTTTAAGACTCGAGCTCTTTTTGAAATACGAGTTCTATTTTGGCCGTCGAGTTTTCGAGAAAGGACTGCAGATCGGCTCGACTCAAGGCTCTGAGTTTTGTTAGTACACCGAGTCTAGTAAAATTGAGCCGAGTCTATCGAATTAAGACTCAAAGACTCGAGTTCTTTACATCTCTACTGGACAGTTAGGCTACCACTGGGTAGCTGTGACGGGATACTGAGCGGAAAAAGAAAGACAGACTAATTTGAAGTGACTTCATGAACGAAGGAGATGCTGAGAGCTGGTAGGGATATTGACAGAGGCCTAGACAGATCGAATGCTGATAATTGCTGGGGCAGGTTGGATGTTGATAACCGCCTGGGCAGATTGGGTGTTAGAGCCCCTGAACCGAGGTCGGATATCGACGAATACCTGGACAGACTCGATTTCGAGGACCCTGGGGGTATACTTGAAGCGTAAACCCGCTGGGAGAGACCGTAAATGATATTACTCCAAGCTGAATCGCCAGGAACCGCCGGTGGGCTGTCTAGTTCAAATGATGCAGTGGAGTCAAATGGTTCTAAACAATAATCTTGTTCTTCTAGCAAAAGTTCAACTATGTCTTGACTACTCAATTCGGAACAGCGTGATATCGTAGAATCAGATAGAAAGCTAAAATTATCGCGCAGTACTGAAGTTAGCTTCGACTCGTCAATTTTTCTAACAACGTCGATAACAAATTTAATCATTACGTCGCTTTTCTCCTTGCGAGCTATGAGTAACAGCCTGGAACCTTCCACGATATCGAGAAAATCATTCAGGTTGCTATCGTTCAAGTAACATTCGAGCATACTGATGAAAAATGATTTGAAGTTATGTAACTCTTGTTGCAAAGCATCGGACAATGCCCAGTAGTTTCCCTCAGCGATCGGGCTCGATCTTGTGTTGCTATACACCCATCCCTGCTTCATTATCAAACTGAATATGACTTCTTTATTACTTTCCAATATTGTCATCAATATCTCGTCAATTGTTATTCTGTAGTCGAGAATGTTCCGAATGTACATCAAGTTCTCCATCGAAAACATTACGTTAAATATGAAATCCATCCACGATATCATCCTTACGCTATCATTCTCGTGTTTTAAACAATCGCAAACGTATTCAACTGCAAAGTACTCCGTGAACGTCATGTGTATAAATATCGGGATTCCGTTCACCACTCTGTATATTAGACCAGTCTTCTCTCCTCCTTTTTCTATATATCTTATCGTCTCTTCGATTTCTTTAATATCTCTCACACTAAATAATAACGGACTTTGCAATTTAAAAATGGCGTATGCCGCCAACTTTTTATGCTTTAAAATGAAATCAACAAGTTCCTTGTCGTATGTCATTATGATATCAGGATTGCAAATGTTCATTTTGTTTTTCTCTTGAAATCGTATCGTTCTCATTTTCTTTTCCATAAATCGCTCGTAAAAAGAAAATGCGTTGTATTCTAGATTCCATTTATTCGTTTTGCTGTCGACAGTTTTAATATTCTCTTCAAAGAAGACGGCAGCCAGGTACAGATGTAAAGGGTTTCCGTGGCTGTTGTCGTCGTAAAATTTTAATATGAAATTGTCTTCTTTTTCTCTACTAAAATATGAATCATCAAACTTTATATCATACGTCCATAAGGGGATGGGTTTGTACTTAATTTCGTTGATCAAATAGTATGCTGCATTGACACATACTTGGTGTAGCGGCATTGCAAAATTATGTAGTTCCTGGTTTTCCGAAGCCAACATGTATTCAATAAAGGTTTTTACGTTTTCCAGTTGTGCGCTATGAAGTTCCTCTATTTTCAAATGAAAATCCCAAAATGTTTCCAAATATTTTTCCATTTCTTCGTTTGTGAAGTAATCTATTTCGTGAGGTGGCCCGAACTCGCGCTGGAGAATGGTTGTCACCTCGTTGTACGACCGGCTTGTGATCCACTTCCTATGCTTGCGGCGAGGGAAGCTCACAGTTTTTATACATGTTATGACCTCTTTCGCATAATGCGGACAGATTTCGTCAAAACCATCAAATAGGAATATCATCCTGCCTTTATTATAAAGGTGTAGAAACAAGTTCAACTCGAACTGGGTCCACTGATCGCCTGTACATTGTTTCAGATACACAACACCGTTGTCTTCATCCAGCTCAAATTCTACACTACTTTCTTTGCCGTCATGTCGCTCACGAAGTATAACTTGACACAAGAACTTTAAAGTCTCCAATGTGTCGATGACTGTTTTCTCTTCTTTCAACTTGCTAAATTCTTTCGAGTACTCCAATAAGTTTATCCTCACAATCCAAACTTCTGGTTCAAGCTCCTTTGTTTTGAGTGATAAGTGAGTGAGTAGAGTGGACTTGCCCATCCCGGGCTCTGCTGTTATAAGTACAACGTCGTCAGATATTTCTTTCTTTAGTGTTTTGACTTCTGTGCCGCGATCATCTCCCGGTTTCTTAATTCGTCTATCAACATACAAGTGTTTTATTTCATGATACGTTTCACTGACTGTTAGTTTACCGACTGCTATTGTTTCGTCACTAATTATTGTGTTCAAAATATCTCCTTTAACGTATGCCTTTGCTTTTTCATCGATTATCAACTCTAATCTTACTTCTATGCCTTGAAATATTACTCTAGCGTTCTCCAGGATAATCTTCTGCGACTCTTCACTCATGTGTTTAAGACTAATATTCTCGTCGTGCACTGTATTTTCTACTTTTGGGAAATATTCATTTACGAGTGTAAGTGACGTATTGTTCGTAATTATAATTGTTTGTTTCTTATGTACTGCCTTCGCAATGTTCTCTAAAGTTTTCTTTTCGTTTCTGGTATTTCGTATTTTATCGCAAACAAAAATTAAATAATTATTTTCGGTCGTATTTGTCAACTCTGTACGTAACGCGTTTCGGTCGTTCGGCGGTAATTTTATGATATATTCAAGATCCATCACAATGTGGTTTTTTTTCTTCAAATGTTGCAAAACTTTAACAACGGTCAGTACGCTGTTCTCTGTAATGATGACTGTAGTCGTGTGCTCGTCCTGCAGGTTCAAGGAGCTCACCGCGTCTTCAGTGAATGTATAATCGTTATTTTTTATTTTGCTCATGTATGTTACGTTTATTGAGTTCATCAGTCGGCCTTTAACAATGTTGTTTATTGCTTTTTGGAATAAATCATTTTCTCGTGTAAGATACGATGCTTCTCCGGGTCTCATCCACCAATCCTGTATTTCATCGTGATACTTTAGAAATATCGCGTCTGTTTTAACTTGGAAGTAGTTCGGGTGATCGCGCTGGTATTCTTCTATTTCGTTCTTTAACATTTCCTCCACGACGTTCTCCTCAGCTTGTTCACTGTAGAACGACAGTTTGTTTAAGAAGTCTCTCGCTAAATTCTTTTCATGTTCATTGCTGTCGAATAAAAGCTTTGGAAACTTGTCAATGTTAACAAAAAACTTGTATTCGTGCAAATTGTTGATTTCATCACTTAACTTTTTATATAGCCTTTTCGCAAAGGTTTCAAGTGCTTCACAGTTATCTGTAATCTTCATCAATTTGGTATCATCATCAAGCACAAATATATTTCCGATGGCACCAGCTATACCTCCATTGAGTTGCAGGAATCCATCTTCCAAAGATTCATCTATAGTTGCAATCTTACTGGATTCACACTTGTCTAGTAAATCTTTCATTTTCACCGCTAAATGACAAATTCTTCTCTCAATCTTAGCGTCACTGCCGCTAAATGTTAAATCTTTGTTACCGAACGCTACCGGGACTTTAATCTCCAGAGCTGATAATATTTCTATTGCAGCTAGTTCCACTGCTTTGTTGACAGTCGATCGAGAAACGTCCATTGGTTTCATATTGGGCCTGAATGCTTTTGTGGACTGTTTATCAAATTCTAGCTGTCCATTGTTGTATGTTACAACGGTCCCTATCAGCTTGCTCAGTCGTGTAGCATCAGTGGGATCACCCAAGAATTCAGACAGACGCAACCGTATTTCAGCGGGTTTCATTTTTCGTCGCTTAATAACATCTAAGTACAACGTATCTCTGAATAGCGCGATGTTTTCTTCGTTGTTATCGAAGAAATCCTTTCGAAACGAAGCGTTGCGGTAGCGCAGGGCTAGAGGTTGAATATCCGAAATGTCGAGCACTTCTCGCGCCAGAATCACGTGATATCGTAGGACGAGGTCGTCCGATAGCATCATTTGAAAATTCAGTTCATCGTATATAAACCTAGCTAACCGTGCAGCTAATGACGTTATTTGATCTTTTATTACTAGGTTGCATAGAAACGCTACATCGACTTCTTGGTTGTTCGAATGCTTGACAGTTCCTCCTGTATCGATCAGATCATGCAGCGTGGAGTGAAAGCCACCTTCAGCCGATTTGTTTCCGTAGTCGTCTTTTGCGGTTGTGTATATGACGAATAAACATTCTGTTTCTTCAAATGTACCTCTAAAAAACAAGTCTTTATTACTTGGATCGAATTGTTGTTTAATTTTCTTGTAGCTATCAAAGTATGTTGCTAAATCGTTTCTAAGTACATGTTTCTCATTTTCCTTATGTTTGGCCTGTACGAAGACAGCGACAGGCTTGTCCTGTACATTTGCTTTGAAACAAATATCATCGAATGCCCCTACCTTGTCGATATTAGTAGCTAACTGAAACTCTTGCACAGTGTCGTCGTGAATAGCTCTAAAGTATAACAAGCTCAGTAACTTGGTCTCATAGAGCTGTCCCCGTATGCCGGACGTGCCTGCACGCTTGCTGTACATGCTGCCGCTGCTTGTTGCTCCCGGAGGGGGGGGGGGCACGTCACGCGACACACACGGCACCAGCTCAGAGGCAGCTAGCACTCAGGACCTGCACCTGCTAACAAAGAGAACAAGTTCTGTGATTCTCATTTCCATAGCAGAACGCAGAGAAATAGAAATGATCGTTAAGTACGTAAGTTTAGTAAAAGAGGTGACAGACACCACTATAGTACTAGAAACAGGGACCAACTAGTACAGCCAGGTTTCAGGCTAGCTAAAGTAGACTCATCTTTCATGGGGTACTGTTTAAAATGTTACAATAAAATACCTCCCCACATTCTACAACTGAATGAGACGAAATTTAAATCTTGTATTAAACGCACACTATGTGGGCAAGCATATTATAAGTTGGGGGATTACATTGATGATAGAAATGCTTGGCTCAATGCTGGTCCTGCTCCACAACCATAGGGGCAAACTAATTGATTAACATGTGTAGTTAATGTGGAAGCTGCGGAAGATTGTAAAAATATCCTTGCATTGTATAGATTCAATCTCTTAGTATTATATAATTGCATAGCACATGTGTGAGTAGTATGTACTGTAAAGCTACCATTTACATTTAGTTATCATTCATAGACTCGAATTTGCCCTGGCGGTTGAGAGAATGTCATGCTCACTCAAATGTCTCACTGATGGTGGCGGGTGTGTCGGATCATTCGGTTCCCTTCAAAATGGTTGAGTTGAATGGTGCTGATCCATGCGTCATGTTCGTGAACGGGCGCTGTCAGTTGGGACTGGTCATCTCTTAGCTGCCATGGTTTACTCTAACTACTTTGTTTTTAAATTGTTGATCTAATCTTTTACTCTGGACGCTCTTAATGTGCACATCTTTCTACATCGTTCTCACATATATGTATTATCTCAACATGAATGATGTAACCAAGATCTTGTAAAAATATTTTGATTGAAAAGAGTGTCCATGGAGTTTCTTGCCCATTCTTCTCCATAGAGATCTACGCTTTGGAATGGGCAACTACAGTACTTTCACAAGTTATTATGCCTTGTGTCTAGGACTGTAGCTTCGCCTTCTTTGTTTTTCTGACATTCAAAAGTGCCTGTTATGGTCTAATTGAAATAAATGCTTTGAGTTTGAGTTGAGTTTGAGTACTATCAAAATGCTTTACCTACCTACATGCGTTAGCCAAAACTTTATTTCGTAAATCTATACACCGTGACTTTTTAGTAGTCTTACAAAGGCGCGTTTTTTTACCCATCGTAATAGGTTCATCGTAAATACCTATTTTTTTTTTTTATGAATTAGTAGTAGTCATTGGATACATGAAGTGGGCTGCTGTTGTAAGACGACTAAAAAGTCACGGTGTATATAAAAATCAATGTCTGTTCGTCTGTTCGAAACATATACCTAGTCTCCTAAACGTCTGAATATTTTTTGATGACATTTTGCGCAGGTAGGTGGGTAGAAAGGTGGATTGGGTAGGTAGGTACTGGGCAGGTAGGGGGGTAGCAAGGTGGATTGGGTAGGTAGGTACTGGGCAGGTAGGGGGGTAGCAAGGTGGATTGGGTAGGTGGGTAGGTAGGTAGGTGCTGGGCAGGTAGAGGGGTAGGAAGGTGGATTGGGTAGGTAGGTACTGGGCAGGTAGGGGGGTAGGAAGGTGGAGTGGGTAGGTAGGTACTGGGCAGGTAGGGGGGTAGGAAGGTGGAATGGGTAGGTAGGTACTGGGCAGGTAGGGGGGTAGGAAGGTGGATTGGGTAGGTGGGTAGGTAGGTAGGTGCTGGGCAGGTAGAGGGGTAGGAAGGTAGAGGGGTAGGAAGGTGGATTGGGTAGGTAGGTACTGGGCAGGTAGGGGGGTAGGAAGGTGGAATGGGTAGGTAGGTACTGGGCAGGTAGGGGGGTAGGAAGGTGGATTGGGTAGGTGGGTAGGTAGGTAGGTGCTGGGCAGGTAGAGGGGTAGGAAGGTAGAGGGGTAGGAAGGTGGATTGGGTAGGTAGGTACTGGGCAGGTAGGGGGGAAGGAAGGTGGATTGGGTAGGTGGGTAGGTAGGCAGGTACTGGGCAGGTAGGGGGGTAGGAAGGTGGGTAGGTTAGGTTAGATTAGGTAAGGTAGGTAAGTTAAAAGTTATTAAAAAACCTAAACCCGACTGTAAAGTTGGCAGCAGGCGCGACCCAGTCCATTTTATATTCTAACGAGTCCCGCTGGGAGCAACTGTTATTAAATTTTAAATGTGCTTGTTGTAACTTTTCACGCAACAACAGGCTCGCCCCCCTTAAGTGGGACTTAAACATAACTAGCGAAATTGTTAAACCTCTGCCTACCCCGGGGGATTATAGGCGTGATGTTAACAATCTACTGACAACAATTAATTTAAATGACACCAATTACTAAATTAAAGTTGATAAAAATGAGGTCAGAGGTTACATGACCTCAACGATATTATCGTAGAAACAATAAATCGCTATCTAGCGATGTAAAAATAAATAAGTGTATATTGGGAGATAACTACAACTAATAATTAATCTCTGGTTTTGTGTAATTTTTGTACAAACTTTTTAAAACCGGTTTAAAAAAATACATAAAATGCAATGTATGACATATTTATTAGATGTATAAAGGGTGTAAAAAGACCCTTAACAAAGCCGAAAGGCACTTATTCTCCCCGTCATGGCAATCATTATTTTGTTCTAGACCATACCTGGGAACCGTCTAGTTACGGAGATATTGGGGGTCAAAGTTCCAACATTTTCCCAAGTTTTTTTTTTAAATACAAGGTTCTAATGTTGTAACTTTACTTTAAACACCTCCACGACCCCGTACTATTCAATCCATCCATCAGCACAATGCTTTGAGTGCGTTACTTTGAGTTTTACCGTAAAACGTGATTTTTCACCTCAAAAAAAAAATCGTTTCCCAGCAAAATTTTTTGCGTAAGGATACTTAGTTTGATGTATAGAATGCTTGGTTGACGGCTTCGTGAAGGGTCTGTTTACACCTTGTATATATGTAGGTGAAACTTTTTTTTTTTCAATAGCTTTGAATGTCCCACTGCTGGGCAAAGGCCTCCCCCATATCCTTCCAGGTACTTTTCTTCTGCTGCACCTCGAACCAGCCTTCGTGATACGCGTCTAGATCATCTCGCCACCTCTTTCTAGGCCGGCCTTGGCGGCGCCGTCCATCGTCAGGCATCCATCGCGTTGAAACCTTTGCCCCGCGGTCGTTATGCATGCGGCTCACGTGACCCGCCCAATCCCATTTGAGCACATATAAGGGTAGAAAATAAATACAATAAAAATTAAAACCATATTTTGTCAGTTCAATGATAAACTATCACGTAATAGGACAAAATGTGGGTGTACTATCTGCACGCGTAGCATGGCCACCGTAGAAACATCTTTATCGACAGAAGAATCGACAAAATGTCAGATCAACAAAAGAATTCCGTCATTTTGTCGATTCTTCTGTCGACAAAACGCGTCTCTACGGTGGTACACACGTGCAGTACACGTATCCTTCAGAGATAGAGGCGTGATGTTATGACAGAAATAATGAAGTAGAGAAATCATGACAATTGTACAGACGCCAGCACATCGAGCTGCTACAATCTGTCAAATTTCATTAATAGATTTTCAACTTTATCGCTGAAGCATTAGGTTCAAGGTTGATTGGGAAAATTTGACAGTTTCGGGTAACTTGATGCGCTGGCGTCTCTACCTTCTTTCAAAAATATTCGACCTCTATACAAGTCAGGAATTCACTGTAGTTTGGACATTTTGTCTCACATAAGAGTCAAACCCAGGACCTGAAGCTCAGAAATCACGCTAATGCCCACTGAACCAACGATAATCGTTTTAAAACTCAAAATAAATTGATAACAAAATGAGCTCAATATAAAACAACCTTTGAATAAATTCCCGTGTACAAAATAATGATGATATGTACTTACACGTAATCTATTTTAACCTGAGACACCTAAGCTCTTGGATTGATTCATATTCTTAGCCATATAATTTAGTAATCCTTACTAATATTATAAATGCGGAAGTAAGTTTGTTTGTTTGTTTGTTACCTCTTCACGCTTAAACCACTGAACTGATCATCCCGAAATTTTCCATATACGTTGTCCGGTCTACAAAAACGGACATAGGGTATCTTTTATCCCGAAAAAATTTAATGTTCCCGAGGAAAACAACAATTATTTATGATAAAAGATGGCGCCACGTGTCTTTCGAATCATGTTTGAAAAATATTATTACAAGCAGAGTACAACCCGAATTGATTGTTAAATTCTAAATTATATTTCATATTTCAGAATTAAATTTTTCAGCTATAAAATATGTACATTATTCAAGTTATTTTTATACTTAGGTACTTACAGTTTACAGCACTTTCACTCACATTCTGATTTCAGTATTTAAATAGTGAAACTCTACAAATTACGGTAAGTTATTATATAACTTTTTGGTAAAATAAGTTTAGAATAAGTAACGACTGCCACCTTCATTTAGTTGTTCACAGATTTGTACACAACGCCTTGTCCTTACACGAGTGGAGTCGCTTATATATATATTTGAACTAAATATACTAAACCAAGTTTATAAAAGAATCTAAAGCATTTGAGGAACCCACAAAACTGTGCTATGTTAGCTCCTTACCGCAAAATGATTGCTCGTTTGCTCCAAAAGTATCGATATTTTGGCGGTACTTGATAATTATATCGATAAACATAATAGTCGATATTTAGTAACGAGTTTCTAAAACAACTTTATTTATTCAAATTATTTTTATACATACACATGCAAGCATAAACATAGCTTAATCAAATTAGTCTACGCTGATTAGGCATTAGTTTGTTCATTTTAGAAGTTTTTTTTTGTATAATTTTGTTTATCCGGCTTTTTGAAGATTTAAAACTTAAATACATTGCCAAAAGATAAATAAAAAACTTACTTTGACATGTTTTACTGGCTTTTAATACAATCCCGGGACTATCCCGAGATTAATGAAGATAAACCCGAAATCGCGGGATTGGAAAAAGGACGGGATCGAATCGTAGCTGTAACCCACCACGCGGGCCCAGTGCGGGTTGGTAGATGTCACATGTCTTCGAATGTTTGGTTCTAGGACATGCCGGCTTCCTGACGATGTTTTCCTTCACCGTTTTGAGAGCAGTGGTGATGCTGTTAAACCTACCTGCCTTAGCTCAAACGCCGGAGTTAAAATCCGTAAAAAAAAAAATACACTGCACTCGTCTCTCCTAGAACTTCTCTTTAACAGTGCGTTGACTTTGTTTTTTGTAGTGTTACTTACTTACTCGTTGGATGGAAAACTTCATACTTACAGACGTCGGTACATCCTACTAATATTATAAAGGCGAACGTTTGTGACGATGGATGGATGGATGTTTGTTATTCTTTCACCCAAAAACTACTGAAATTTGACAGATTGCAGTAGCTTGATTTGCTGGCGTCTGTACATAAAGGGTGTAAAAAGACCTTTAACGAAGCCGAAAGGCACTTATTCTCCTCGTCATGGCAATCATTTTTTTTGTTCTAGACCATACCTGGGAACCTTCTAGTTACGGAGATATTGGGGGTCAAAGTTCCGACTTTTTCACAAGTTTTTTTTTAAATACATGTTTTTAAAGTAAGATTTTTACTTTAAACACCTCCACGACCCCCGTACTATCCAATTCACCCTTCAGCACAATTTTCTGAGTACGTTACATTGAGTCCTACCACAAAACGTGATTTTTCACCCCCAAAAAAAAGTCGTTTCCCAGCAAAATTTTTTGCGTAAAGTTACTTAGTTTGATGTACAGAATGCTGGGTTGACGGCTTCGTGAAGGGTCCGTTTACACCCTGTATATCCCGACAGCTGTCATTTTAATCAAGTTAAATTTTACGAACTATAAAAATATCGATAAGTAAAATAATATTTTGTTCTTTCGACATCCCTAATGAATGACAAATAAAACGATAACGTAGACGTGCTACTAGTATTTGCGTCCTCAGAATACAATATACCTACATCGACACTCGAATGTATTCGATTAAATTATTTTATGAACAAAGAAGGAAATCGACGCGACGCATACGACGTATTCAGTACATCATTGCAAAGTCAGTGGAAACAGCTCTGAATGAAACGTTATGATCATCACTGGTTGCCGCAAACCGACCCCGGTACAGATGCTGTACCCACTAGCAAGAATAGCGCCACCAGAAGTTCGCAGAACAGTGGCAAGCTCTAGCGAAAGAGCCAAAATGGTATCAGACACACGACACCCTTTACATCTAAATACCCCCGTGTTGCAAAGGCTGAAAAGCCGAAACAGCTTTCTGAAGTGTGTCACCCCACTCACTGGCGAGCGATCCACGGAAAGACTAAACCTGTGGCGAGGTAGTGCATCCTTACCTAAAATATAAAAGTGAATGAATATAAAAAAAAAATCTTTGGGAAAGTTGTTTGTTATCATGAGTACAATCACGTGTTTAATAAGTATCGGTCACTAGTTACCAGTCCCCTACACAGGGTGTAAAAAGACCCTTAACGAAGCCGAAAGGTTCTCGCCGTCGTTGCCATAATTTTTTTGTTCTAGACCATACCTGGGAACCTTCTAGTTACGGAGATCAAAGTTCCAACTTTTCCACATTTTTTTTTTTAAATACTTGATTTTAATTTAAGATTTTTACTTTAATCACCTCCACGACCCTCATACTTTTCGATCCATCCATCAGCACAATGTTTTCAGTATATTGACTTCTACCGTAAAACGTGTTTTTTTACCCCAAAAAAAAAAGTCGTTTCCCAGCAATAATTTTTGCTTAAAGTTACTTAGTTTGATATACAGAATGCTTGGTTGACGGCTTCGTGAAGGGTCTGTTTACACCCTGTACGTGTAATAAAAAAAAATGTATTATTATAATTGGGTTTTTTCATCACAAATTTTCATAGTGTGCCCGGTTGATGGCATTAGACCCACCTATTACATGACTTAAATATAAATGGTGAAATGTGGGTGTAATGGTTACAGAACTGGTTACACCTCGGCCTAGTTCGGAGTTATCGCAGCGACGGCGACGCTGCAAATCGTAATTTGTAAAAAAATGCGTTTTTTAATGTTTTGCTATCAATTGCCAAAAGGTTATCACTATGTGGCGACTGCCGATTGTAACTACTAGCTTTAGATACTATTCTTTCAGTTTTTATTTTACACACGAAACATGTTTTGTTTAACGACGGTCTGCTTAGTATCAAAATTTTTTTTTTTTTTTATAGCCTGTACTGTCCCACTGCTGGGCAAAGGCCTCCCCCAATTCCTTCCACGTGCTCTTTTCTCTTCTTTTTTTTTTAAATTATTCATAGATTATATTATTAGAGGAGATTTATGTAACGATATCTATGTTAGATAGGTACGTACCTACGTTGTTCATTTTAATGTACCTACCTTATGTAAAAATTGTTTTTTTACGTGAATGATTTTTATTTTATGACGGAATGTGTCCTGCTCTATAACAATTTTATAACCGTCTATATACCACATTTATGCAAATAAGTATACTTACTTACTTACTAAACTGACGCTTCGGTCCTTACTACCTTTTGCTACACCGACTTTCTTACATCGGGTCACACACGCACTCGGATGCGAGCACTGGGCTGCACGAGCTTGACTTTTCTGTAGAACTACCAGAACTACAGGTGCTGGCCAGATTGAACACTAAGTGAAACATCTGCCTAGCCTTCTCCCAACTGTATTGGGGTCGGCTTCCAGTCTAACCGGATGCAGCTGAATACCAGTATTTTACAAGGAGCGACTGCCGATCTGACCTCACAAACCCAGTTAGTGCTGGGTAATACGATACCCCTTGGTAAGACTGGTTGTTAGACTTTTTGGGCCACTGACTACCTAACGACTGTCAAAGATCTTCAAATGCCAGCCGGAACCAACGGCTTAACGTGCTTTCCGAGGCACACGAGGAGGAAACTCAGTACGTTATGGGTGCTCGCCCATCCACAGACCAAACTAGGCAAGCACGGCTTAACCTAAAGATCGACCCGAGCGGCTGTTATTATTTAGCCACGAGCTCCTCACACACACCACAGAACACTAAGTAAAACAACATTTATTTAAAAAAAAACTTTTTTTCCTTAAAACGTACACATAATATACTATCAATAAAGGAACACAGAAACAAAAACAACAAAAAAATGAAATGACGAGCAACAGAGAATGTATGGAAGCAGTCTTCTCCTTCCATACTTCTCTATTACTCGTCATCTCAGCAGTCAACATTCTAGCCATGTCATATAATAATAAAGGGTGTAAAAAGACCCTTAACTAAGCCGAAAGGCACTTGTTCTCCCCGTCATTACGATCATTTTTTTGTTCTAGACCATACCTGGGAACCTTATAGTTACGGAGATATTGCGGGTCAAAGTTCCAACTTTTTCACAAGTTTTTTTTTTAATACATGATTTTGATGTAAGATTTTTACTTTAAACACCGCCACGACCCCCGTACTATTCAATCGATCCATCAGCACAATGTTTTGAGTACGTTACATTGAGTCCTACCGTAAAACGTGATTTTTCACCCCAAAAAAAAAAGTTGTTTCCCAGCAATAATTTTTGCGTACAGTTACTTAGTTTGATATACAGAATGCTTGGTTGACGGCTTCGTGAAGGGTCTGTTTACACCCAGTATATTATCACTCAGTCCGTCCATCGTCTCTTTTGTTTCCGCTACTACTGTAGCTATCCTCTTTCCTCCGCATCGCTTGCCCGTACCATGACAAACGATTACCACACAACTTTTCAGTCACCGGTGCCAATTTCATACGAGCGACGGTGACTTTATCAAGGCCGTGAAGAGAGATTTGATGTGGCTGATTACCTGTGCAGACTGGAGGTAGAAGACGGCGAGGGCAGACTGGAAGTTGATGGCCCTGATGAGAAACCAGAAGATGTAGACGTTGTGACATATTGAGGATCTACTGGTCTACTGTCTTCATACGTGAACATATGTTCCGCTATCTCTTGACTGCTCAACTGAAGAGATATTGCAGACGAAGGGAAACACGACATGTTATCCAACAAAGAAACAAACCTCGTTTCATCAAACTGTCTAACTACATCTAAAATGAATATGAACAACGCTTCGCTCTTGTACGTACAAGCGGACAGCAACAGTTGGGACCCTTTCACAAGCTCAAGGAAATCGCTCAAGTTGCTGTAGTCTATGTTTCGTTTGAGTATTTTAACGAAAAACAATGTGAAATTATGTAACTGTTGCGACAGAGCATCCAACAGGGCCCACTGACGTCGGGCACAGATTCTATCTACTGGGTACGCGCACATGCTCTCGATATATTCGCAATAAAGACGCCCTTGCTCCATTATGACATTGAATATCTCTTTCTCTTTCATTTCCAGAATCTCCACCAATGATTTGTCAGTTTTTATTTTATTATCAAAAATGTTACGGATGTTCATGTATCTGTCAATTGAAAACATTACGTTGAATATGAACTCTATCCACGATGTTTGTTTGCGGCTGTCGTTTTCCTCTTTCACACAATCGCAAACGTATTCCACTGCAAAGTGTTCACTGAGTATAAATACCGGGACCTCATTTGCCACACTATATATGACGCCAGTCTTCTCTCCTCCGTTTTCTATGAATCTGATCGTCTCATTGATTTCTTCCAAGTCTGTCTCACTAAACATTGTTTCACTATACAGTTTAAAAAAGGCATACGCGGCTAATTTCTTATGCTTTGATATAAAGTTTGCGAGTTCTTTGTCGTAAGTTATAATAATATCAGGATAGAAGATGTTCATTTCGTTTTTCTCTTGGAATCTTATTGTTTTTATTTTCGTTTCCAAAAATCGTTCGTAAAAGGTGAAAGTGTTGACTTCTAGGTTCCATCTGTTAGTGTTGGTGCTTACACTTTTTATATTGCTTTCGACGAAAACAGCCGCTAGGAGCAGATGCAAAGGATTCTCATCGCGGTTGTCCTTGTGGAAACTTGACATGTAATCTAAATCTTTTACCAGAGAGTAAAATGAATCGTCATCGTCAGTAATATTGTGCGTCCACAACGGAAGATGCCTGCACTTAATTTCACTGAGCAGATAATGAGCTGCGTTGACGTATACACTGTGCAGTTGCATCGCAAATCCATGAAGTTTCACATCTTCTAATTTGGTCATGTATTCAATGAAGTTCTTTACGTTTTCCAGTTGTGCACTATTTAGTTCTTCTAATCTCAAATTATATTCCCAAAATGTTGCCAAATATTTTTGCATTTCCGTGAATGAGAAGTTTTCTATGTCGTAGGATGAGCCAAACTCTTGCTGCAGAATGTTTTTGACTTCGCGATAAGACCTACTCGTGACCCACATTGTGTTCTTACGAGCGTCACGGACAGTTTTGAGACATGCTAAAACTTCATTCGTATAATGCGGACAGATTTCGTCAAAACCATCAAATAGGAATATCAATTTACCTTCTTCATAAAAATGTAGAAACAATTTCAACTCGAACTGGGTCCACTGGTCGCCTGTACATTGTTTCAGATACACAACACCGTTGTCTTCATCCAGCTCAAATTCTACACTACTTTCTTTGCCGTCATGTCGCTCACGAAGTATAACTTGACACAAGAACTTTAAAGTCTCCAATGTATCGATGACTGTGTTATCTTGTTTCCACTTGCTAATTTCTTTCGAGTACTCCAATAAGTTTGTCCTCACAATCCAAACTGCTGGATTGAGTTCCTTTGTTTTGAGTGCTAAGTGAGTGAGTAGAGTGGACTTGCCCATGCCGGGATCTGCTGTTACAAGTACAACGTCGTCAGATAACTCGTTAAGGCTCTTAACTATTATGCTGACACCATCTCCCGTATTCTTAATGCGTCTGTCAACATACAAGTGTTTTATGTCATCATAATTTCTATTGAAATTTAGTTTACCGACTACAATTGGTTCATCACTAATGATTGTATTCAAAAGATCTCCTTTAACGTATGCCTTTGCTTTTTCATCGATTATCAACCCTAATCTTACTTCTATGCCTTGAAATATTACTCTAGCGTTCTCCAGGATAATCTTCTGCGACTCTTCACTCATGTGCTTAAGACTAATGTTCTCGTCGTGCACTGTATTGTCTACTTTTGGGAAATATTCATTTACGAGTGTAAGTGACGTGTTGTTCGTAATTATAATTGTTTGTTTCTTATGTACTGCCTTCGCAATGTTGTCCAAAGTTTTCTTTTCGTTTCTGGTATTTCGTATTTTATCGAACAAGAAAATTAAATGATTGTTTGCGCTTGTGTTTGTCAACTCTGTACGTAATACGTTACGGTCATTCGGCGGCAATTTTAAAACATATTCAAGATCCAACACGACATGCTCTTTGTTTTTCAAATGTTGCAACACTTTGACAACAGTCAGTGCGTTGTTCTCTGTAATGATGACAGTACTGCAGTGATCCTGCAGGTTCCAGGAGCTCGCCACGTCTTCAGTGAATGTATATTCAAAGTGATGTATTTTGCTCATGTATGTTACGTTTAGAGAGCTCATCAGTGGGTCTTCAATAATGTTACTTGTTGCTTTTTTGAATGTGTCACTTTCTCGCGTGAGATACGTTGCTTGTCCTTGCCTCATCCACCACTTTAGCATTTCATCGTGATACTTAAGAAAGATCGCGTCTGTTTTAACTTGGAAGTAGTGCGTGTGATTGCGCTGGTATTCTTCTATTTCGTTTTTCAATGCTGTCTCAACACCTTTCTCATCTGCTTGTCCACTGTAGAACAGCAGTTTGTTTAAGAAATCTCTCGCTAGACCTTCTTCATAGTCAATACAGTGGTATGACGGTTTTGGCAACTTGTCAAATTTAAAACAAAATTTGAATTCACTCAAATTGTTGATTGATTCATTTAATTTTGTAAACACACTTTTTGCAAGAGTGCCTAGTGTTTCAAAGTTATCTGTAATCTTCATCAGTTTGGTGTCATCATCATACACAAATATATTTCCGATGACACTAGCTATACCTCCATTGAGCTGTGAGAACCCATCTACGAAATATTCATCAATTTCGACGAGTTCACTAGGTGTGCTTTTGTTTAATAAATCGATGATTCTTGAAGCTAAATTGTTTAAAGTCGTGTCTATGTCTTCATCACTTCCGCTTATTGTTAAATCTTTGTTACCGAACGCGGCCGGGACTTTAAAACACCGACAAGTTAGTATTCTCTTAGCAGCAAGTTCCACTGCTTCATTGACAGTCGATCGAGAGACATACACTTCATCTAGTTGTTGCTTGAAGTATTTTGAATATTTTTTCACAAATTCTAGTTGACCATTATTGTATGTGATAACGGTCCCTATGAGCTTGCTCAGTATGGTAACATCAGTGGGCTCGGCTAAGAAGTCAGATAGTAAATTTTCGATATCTGCTGGTTCCACCGCACGCCTTTTATGAATCTCTTGGTACAGTGTATCTTTGAACAGAACGAGGTATTCTTCGTTGGCGTCAAAGAAGTCGTTACGAAAGGAAGCTATTCGATGTCCACGAGGTTGAATTTGCGAAATTTCGAAAACTTTTTGCGACAGAACGACATGATAGAGGTGCATTACCTCATGGCAGAGCATCGTTTGGTAATTCTCTTCATCGTGTATATAGTATGCGATCCGTTCAGCCAGACAAGTGACTTGCTCTTTCATCGCTATTTTGCAGAGGAACCCTACATTCTCTTCTCGTCTGCAGCGTTGCATTGCCGCGCCGCGAGAACCGCTAGCCTCGCCATCGCTTGTGTCTATTAACTCGGTCAGTTTTGAGGAAAACCAATGTGTAATTGAGTCATCACATATATCGGTTCTTGCGGTCGTGTAGATAACGAACAGACACTCTGTTTCATCAAATTTTCCATTAAATAACAATTCGTCACTGCCCAGTTGAAATCTTTTCCTTATTTTCAAAAAACTATCGAAGTAGGTTGCCAAATCGTTCTTCAGCGTCTGCTTCTCGTTTTCCCTGTGTTTGGCTTGTATGAAGACAACAACAGGGTTATCAGACCCCTCTACGTTGGCTTTGAAACAAATATCATCGAATGCCCCTACCTTGTCGATATTAGTAGCTAACTGAAACTCTTGCACGGTGTCGTCGTGAATAGCTCTAAAGTATAACAAGCTCAGTAACTTGGTCTCATAGAGCTGTCCCCGTATGCTGGACGTGCCTGCTCGCTTGCTGTACATGCTCTCACTGCTCGTTGGACCCTGCGCTGGCTATCGACCTTTATCTGCAAACAAAACAAACAAGTACTTAAACTGTCTTGGTCATTAACTTTATCATTAAGTCTAGAAACGGGATAATTACCATGTTTACTGTTTGGTTTGAGTTCCTGAAATTTCGGCGCTGTTGCAAGGATTTATAAGCAGACAAATCGGTCTACCCTCAATCGGTACCGCTACCACTGTCACTCGCAACTCGATTTTTCCCGACACACGAAACTCACTGTGTGCGCTCGCGAACTTTTTTTGTTTTTACCAAACAGTAAACCTGAGAGGAGCTCGTGGCTAAACAATAACAGCCGCTCGGGTCGATCTTTAGGTTAAGCCGTGCTTGCCTAGGTTGGTGTGTGGATGAGCCACGAGCTCCTCGACTCTTCTATATTATAATGTTTTGTTTTTGATACCTTGTCTTTAATTAACATAGTTTTTAGAACGTTGTCATAATGTTTACAACTAGCTGTGCCCCGCGGTGTCAGCCGCCGCTTCCGACTTACTTTATTTGTTCTCAGCTCCTATTGGTCAAAGCGTGATGTTATATATATATATGTTATATATATATGCCTATAGCCTTCCTCGATAATTAGACTATCCAACACTAAAATAATTTTTCAATTCGAACCTGTAGTTCCTGAGATAAGCGCGTTCAACCAAACAAACAAACTCTTCAGCTTTATATATTAGTATAGATTAGTATCATTACAAATGTACAGACGCCAGCACATCAAGTTACTACAATCTGTCAAAGTTGTCATTGAAAAGCTCTCTACAATACACAATTTTTACAAGGGTGTAAAAAGACCATTAACGCGAGCCGAAAGGCACTTGTTCTCCCCGTCATTGCGATCATTTTTTTGTTCTGGACCATACCTGGGAACCTTCTAGTTACGGAGATATTGGAAGTCAAAGTTCAAATTAAAAAAAAAACATATGCAGGGTGTAAACAGACCCTTCACGAAGCCGTCAACCAAGCATTCTGTATATCTAACTAAAGTAACTATACGCAAAAATTATTGCTGGGGTAAAAAATCACGTTTTACTGTAGGACTCAATGTAACGTGCTCACAACATTGTGTTGATGGATGGATTGAATGGTACGGGGGTTGTGGAGGTGTTTAAGTAAAAATCTTACATTAAAAACATGTATTTAAAAAAACCTTGTGAAAAAGTTGGAACTTTGACCCCCATATCTCCGTAACTAGAAGGTTCTCAGGTATGTTCTAGACCAAAAAAGTGATCGCAAAAGCGGGGAGAACAAATGCCTTTCGGCTTCGTTCAGGGTCTATTTACACCCTTTATACGGTACATAATTTTTTTTTTGACTGTCTTGCTGTTTGTTCCGGCTAATCTCCGAAACGGCTGAACCGATTTTGACGGTTTTTTTACTGGCATTCGGATGATGTTAGGAGTAACTTTACCTACTGTTATGTTAGAAAAAGGATTAGGGTTCCATGCAAAAAAATTAAACCTTTGAAATTGTTAACAAATTCCGATACAAAAATAGGGAAGTTATATTTTCATAATAATATCACGCGGACGAAGCTCGCGGGGACAGCTAGCTAGTCGTATAATAATACGTAGGCATACAAAAAGATAAAAATGAGATTACTTACAGTTGCACTTCGAGGTCACTGTGTATATTATTTCTGTTGTATGTTATAAAATGATATCTTCGATGTTATAAGCTCCTGGTACTTTATACGAATTTCCTAATTCTTTTTATTTGATTATAATTCAACTAAACGCGCACGTCTTCCCACTTAGGAAGTCCAATGTAATAATGTCAGTAAATAACAACCACAATATACTAATTACAAATTCTCAACATTTACATCGCGCCTGTGATCCCCGGAAGATAAGGTAGACAGACTTACAGCCACTTATCGCCAGTTATGTTTAACTCCCATGTAATAGAAACGATCCTATTGCCATCAAACGGGCACAAATTCTGACTGCATGGCTGCTACTGAGAAATTCCTGCTACTGAAAAAGTTTAACTGAATCTGTTCGGTGTTTTCACCGAACACGGTAGTGTGCAATATCGGCGTGCCGCGTCTATAGTTGTAAATAAACCGTTTTAAAGCAAAATCCGTGGCCACGTGTACCACGTGGGCCGTACATTGATTATAAATTCTTTTAAAAGGCTAATTGAAATCATTTAGCATTTTTATTAATATATGTGAAGTCATATATCATACTTATACTACTTTTTAAGATTAGACAGACTGAAAACAATCATGAAATGCGTGTTTATTAAAATATAATGGCAATGCCGTATTTTTATTTTGCAATTTGCTACCAAAATCGTAACGTAGGGTATGAGGAGAGAGAAGAAAAAAGAAGAAGAAGAAAGTACATTTATTTGGCACATGCCACAAGTGCACACAATAAAAACAAAACTAAAACGTTTTAAACCATTATTAAACCGCTAATTGTGGTTTTAAACCGTTTTAAACCAAAAAGACGGTTTAAAACCAAATGGTTTAAAACGTTTAAAACCCGTTTTGAATCCGGAGAAAATTAACACATATAAATGTGTTAATTTTCTCCGGAAAAATCCTTTATTTAAAATATTTCATCGTTGCCGGAACCTTTGGATATGACTAAGCTTTTGAGATGCTTGGCTATTTTATCCTTTGTAATCTGTATCAAGGAAAAGCTGTCGGAGTCGCAGAGAAGGTTTTCAAAGAAAGGCGAAGTTTGATATGAAAAAGTACCGTATAGAACCTTTCCAACAATTGGCTTTTTGAAGTTTAATCTAATGTTAGGTGCTGGTTTTAAACTTTGATTTACTTTGAGGCCCCAGGAGATTTCAAGAGGAGGGTGGTATGGATCGATCTTTGTCAGACTATTAAGGGCTTCAGTCACCGTATATTCGACACGGTCTACAAGAACCAAATATGAAAAAATGAAAAATGATTTATTGTTTTTGCCAAGTTTTTCTTACAAACTAGTGATTGGAGTTTCCTTTTAGGCGTCTAAAGCCTGTGTTAGGAGACTCCACTCTTCCATAACTTGTTTAACATTAACAAACTTGTTTTTTTTACAATTATTACAGAGAATAAAAATTTAATTATAAAAAAAAGAAAATACAAAAAATTAAAACATAAAAAGAAATAAAAAAGTGAATATGCTTGTCACTAAGCCGGTGTATGGGGAATGGTTAAGTGTGTGAGTAAGTGTATGTTGTATGATTGTGTGGGGTGTGTGTAGGGTGAATGGATGAGTGAGGGAGTGTTGATAATTAAAGCGTGGGTGTGAGAAAGAAAAAATACACACCGTATTGTGGTTATGACTGCGTGAGTGCGTGGAATAGAAAATGATGTCGGTTTGTGTTTTATTTTAGCAGCGCCTCCGTGTCCTCGTAGGTAAGTGGTTTAATCCAACTAGTTAGTATTTTTTTACATTCATGTTGTTTCTTGTTATGTACATAAAACTCTCTGTTTAATCTATTGTAAAGCTGGGCTGAACGTTTTTTATATTGAAAGCTGGCGAACTTGGTTTTAGTTTGGGGAACTTCTGCTATTATGTCTTTTCTTCTTTAAATATGGAATTCTATCTTCAACATTACATGCATTGTTATATGGTTTGAGGTTATTGATATGGATAAAGTATAGAAGGGCCTGATTTAGTTTAGAATTAGTCCTTGAGAAAGTCGGGTAGGCGTGAGAAGTGCCGCTGCTAATGTACTACTACTACTGTAGTCACCGATAAGAATAGTAGTACAATAATCATTTCTTTCTGCTACAGCATCATGGGCGTACCCACGGTGGGGCAGGGTGGGGCACTTGCCCCAGCCTGCTCTCTGACTCGAAGCTAAGAATTTTTAGGCAAAATTAATATAATGACAAAATTTAATATTCACAGGGTGCTTCAACATTGTTCACATTAAAATAAAAACTTGGTTAAGGTCAAAAATGACAGAAAACTGTCTTGTTGGTCTCTGTCTGATGAGTGTGCATAGAAAGAGGTTTGTGGAAGCACAACATACATTTGAAAACGAAATTTTAGCTAGATTTAGCCAGAACCCTCGCAGGTTATTATTGAAATAAGATGTAGTGCAGTCAATAAAACTTATCAGTCAGTAAATAAACAGCATTTTTTGTTTCCTACTCCTTATTTTTTTTATTTCTGCCCCACCCCTTAAAACATGCTGGGTACGCCCTTGTACAGCATTATACCTATCCAAGAAGTGCTCCGAAATAGGATAATGCTCAGGTGCGGGCAAGTAAAGAGCACAAATAGCTATTTTGAAGCGTGTTGCAACACCCACAGTGACCCATAAGTCTTTGCACCCACTTTCCCAAGAACATTATCTGTTAGCGGCGTACTTTCTCGATGCAGCGACCAAGACAGCTCCTCCCTCTTTTTAAGCATGAAAACCCGAAGTTTCTCTGTCACGTCTGAAAACTACGTACCTTTTATCAAAAAGATCGCTGCTATGAATACAATCATTGAGCCGGTTTCTGTTAATACTAATGGGTCAAAATTTAAACATAGTAAATTACGATAAAATTTTTGAGTTTTAGATCGTAATCCACGGGTGTTTTGGTAATATATGTAGTAGATGGTAGCGAATTTAACTGAGACTAGCTTTAATAACAGCTTTTGGGTGTAAAAAGACCCTTAACGAAGCCGAAAGGCACTTATTCTCCCCATCATTGCGATCATTTTTTTGTTCTAAACCATACCTGGGAACCCTCTAGTTACGGAGATATTGGAGGTCAAACTTCCAATTTTTTCACAAGTTTTTTATTAAATACTACTTTTTAAGGTTTTAATTTTACTTAAATTAACTCCATGACCCGTTTACTATTCAAAGCTTCCATCAGCACTAAGTTTTGAGTGCGTCACTTTGAGTTTTACCGTAAAACGTAATTTTTCACCCCAAAAAAAAGTCGTTTCCCAGCAATAATTTTTGCGTAGAGTTACTTATATTAGTTTGATGTACTGAATGCTTCGTTGACGGCATCTGTTTACACCTTGTATAATTGTCGAAAATCTTTCTTATTCTTATTCTTTATTGCACACAAAACAACAAAAATGTACCTACATACAAATTGCAATAACATAGCTTATGTACAATGGCGAGCTTAACCCAGAATTGGGTTTTCTTACAGCAAACCTAATTTCGATAGCGAATAATCTTGGTATCAGAATCATCAGACTTTTTAACATAAATACGTCCTCCCCTGATCCAAACATAACGATACCCTTTTTCTTAAGATTTGACACGTGTAGCCGTGTGTAGTGCCTCATTAGCCGGGCTCAGATGTTCCGTCACGTAGATCGCCGACTTCGCACCATCAAGCTCGAGATAGGTGTTTAGCTTTCCACTGGCTGGCAGTGGCTGGCTTTGCTTTGTTGAAATATATAGAAGCTGCTAGGAAAGAGTGGGAGTGGCAAATCTATACATATAATAAAATCGTAATAAACCAAATCGATGTTCCGACTTGGCGCCAAATTTACTGCATAGATCCTGTTCAAATTTTGCACAAATATTCCTTAGAGGCTTCTTCAAATGTTAGGCTATATATTGGAGCCGCTAGAACCACGGGAGTACATACCTATTATGTATCACCATGGTTAGAATATTACTGTTTTACAACTAAAATCTTTTCAACACTTTAAGTTTCGCACTACGTCTTATTTATGTTAATACTAGCTTCTGCCCGCGACTTCGTACGCGGATCCTGTTGCTTATGCCAGCGACAACGGGGTCGTCAAAATCGAAGATCTGAAACGTCTGATGTCGAATTCTAAGAGCCCGGGGACGGGAAAACAACGGGATGCGCGAGACGATTCGAGACGTTCCAGATCTTTCATTTTTGTAAGTCAGAAGTCGATGCGTAGATACGCTTGGAACTCAAGCGTAATTCTCTATCCGTGAACGTCTCCGACTCGCGAGACAATGCGTGACGTTCACGATCAGTGGTCAGTCGCGCATCACGTTCCCCACTTGTCTCTAAAGACCTAGAAGTCGATGCGTAGATACGCTTGGAACTCAAGCGTAATTCTCTATCCGTGAACGTCTCCGATTCGCGAGACAATGCATGACGTTCACGATCAGCGGTCAGTCGCGCATCATGTTCTTCACAGTTCTCTAGAGACCTGGATGTAGATGCGTAAATACGCTGAGAACGCAGGCGTGCTTCGTTATCCAAGAGGAAGAGAAGAGAAGAGAGGAAGAGGTTTCCACGGAGCGAGTTGCAGCCTGATGTTCTCGAACAGCATCAAGTCTCTCCTGACGTTCTTCGGTAGATTCTTGGGATCTTATGATCCTCAATCTTTTAGCTCCTTTGGAACATTGGGAAAGATTTGACCTCTTTCTAGGCATGGTTATAGTTTTATTGTGAAGATACCTGATCAATTAAAATCTAAGTGACTGCTCCCCTGCGTTACCGGGTAGGCTACCGCGTCACGATGATAAGTGGAAAAAGTCTAAAACACTCAAATAACATAAGCCCGAAGGCATATTTATTCGATAAAGTAAAAAAATAAATAGAAGTTTTGTCCAGTAGAGTCAAATTTTCAATGATATACCGTCGTCATCGAATATCAGTCCTAAATTGTTACCGCCTTCACCGCGTGGAGATACTCCCATGCTTATGTTATTTTATAATTATACAGTGAAATTAGTGATAGCTTTGATTTCCACATCAGATGTTTCTGATCTTCGATTTTTATAAGTCAACAGGAAAAGCCCATCAGACCGAACAACTTTTGCTAAGACGTCATTCCTATATGTGTTATGGTGTAGCTGGGCTTTTGGAGTTCCACAACAGGTGTTCCAGATCTTCGATTTTTATAAGTCAACAGAGAGTGCTCATCAGATTGAACAATTTTTGCTAAAACTTCATTCCTATATGTGTTATGGTGTAGCTGGGCTCTTGGAGTTCCACAATAGGTGTTCCAGAACTTCGATTTTTATAAATCAACAGAGAGTGCTCATCAGATTGAACAACTTTTGCTAAGACGTCATTCCTATATGTGTTATGGTGTAGCTGGGCTTTTGGAGTTCCACAACAGGTGTTCCAGATCTTCGATTTTTATAAGTCAACAGAGAGTGCTCATCAGATTGAACAATTTTTGCTAAAACTTCATTCCTATATGTGTTATGGTGTAGCTGGGCTCTTGGAGTTCCACAATAGGTGTTCCAGATCTTAAATTTTATAAGTCAACAGAGAGTGCTCATCAGATTGAACAATGTTTGCTAAGACGTCATTCCTATATGTGTTATGGTGTAGCTGGGCTCTTGGAGTTCCACAACAGGTGTTCCAGATCTTCGATTTTTATAAGTCAACAGAGAGTGCTCATCAGATTGAACAATGTTTGCTAAGACGTCATTCCTATATGTGTTATGGTGTAGCTGGGCTCTTGGAGTTCCACAACAGGTGTTCCAGATCTTCGATTTTTATAAATCAACAGAGAGTGGTCATCAGATTGAATAATTTTTGCTAAGACGTCATTCCTATATGTGTTATGGTGTAGCTGGGCTCTTGGAGTTCCACAACAGGTGTTCCAGATCTTCGATTTTTATAAATCAACAGAGAGTGGTCATCAGATTGAACAATTTTTGCTAAGACGTCATTCCTATATATGTTATAGTGTAGCTGGACTCTTGGAGTTCCACATCAGGTGTTCCAGATCTTCAAATTTATTCTCTCAGCAGAAAATGCTCATCACGTGGAACAATTTTTGCTATGGTACCATTTTTGTATCTCTTATAGTTTAGCTATTCTATTGCGGTTCTGCATCAGGTGTTCAAGTTTCCAAGATAAATTATAGCCTATATGTTGCCCAGACTTAATACCTACACAACAAAAAAAAAATCTTTCAAATCCGTCTAGTAGTTCCGAAGATTAGCGTGTACAAACAAACAGACAAACAGATAAACAGACAAACAGACAGAATTTTTTTTTTGGATTCGTGCTCTATTACTGTTTCTAAACCCCCCTCAATTTTTTTTTTTTAAATATCTTCATTGTACAGACACAGTTTTTTTATTGTCTTATTATATGTATAGAAGACGTAGTGCGACCAAAGTGGAGAGACTTTATAAGTACGCAATTAATGCACTACAATGCGTTGAAAAATCAAACTTAGAAGTTTTTTTTTAGTTTCTAATGCTATTAACCGTTGGGACCCAGGATAGATCTTGAGTTGCATCTATATTTTTCGTTCATAAACTTTGACAATGACAAAACAACACGCGGGCACGTGAGCGAAGCCGCGGGTACAGCTAGTAGTACAATAAATGAGTAAGGACGATTTGTGCTGTTGTTGAGCTTCATCACACGAGTACAATTACTGATGCTTTCCTCTTTATGTCGCAACCTATGGTTTTCCACAGCAGAGTTAAAATATTGAGATGATTTTCAGTTTTCTTCTGTGGGACACGTTGAATCTCAACATTACTTGCACGAGCGTGTTGTTCTAGGTGTTTAAACGACTAGACATGTCTTTAATTGTGGATGTTAACTCTTCGTTTATATCTAGTAGATCTTTTATTTTTTCTTCACCCTGCTTTTTTTCCTTCAACATGTCATATTGATTGCTTAGGAATTCTACGGAGCCTCTAAGGCCAGCAAATAAACACAGATTCACGCAGATTTACAATGTTTTTTTGACTAAAGTTATAACTAAACCGACCTAAGTAACTCCGGTGGAAAATAATGGTGAATAAAAGCAATTTTCAGTATTTGAGGATAAAAAGGGACTCCAATTGCCTTCGTAAGCACCGCACTTGTGCAGCAGCGTTAACTTAATGCGAATCGATCGAATATCCGGCCATCCGGCCTCGAAGCTGGCTGAATATCCGGTATCTGGTATCCGGCCAAATTACTATCCGTTTCATCTCTAGTCCTCACTGACCATGACGACAAAATAAAACAACACATAATTTCATAATAAACTTTTTTTTCAAATAGCATATATTTTTACGAAATAAAAAATACACATACATCGTAACGTAACGTATTTAAGCTATTCTTAAAACTATTCGCCCGAAGATTTGTGACGGGAACAAAGAAGAAAATATATTAAAAACTAAAAAAAAATATTTTATTTTTTTGATAATACAATAATAATAATTGTCAAAACTATGCGTCTGTTGGGTGTTGGATGTAGTAATTATCATTATAGGGTTGTTTCACCCAGTTTGATGGTTGGTTTACAACAACCGGTTGCCCATAACCTGTCACTACATTTATCGTGATGTTCACCTGAAGGCTACGTTGCAGGACCGTGATAAGTACAAAAGAAATCTTATTTCATCGCATAAGATTCCAATGTATGTTTATTGCATATTTTTATTGGGACCCAACAATAAAAGTTGACACTTAAAACCCCAAGAATAGGGAATCACAGTTTTGTGGTAAAAGGTTACCGGGCAACCAATGACAACCACACGCTTGTACAATAACGATTCAATTTGTCATTTTAACAACGCTAGACAAACTCTAGGTAATGTCAAATTGAAAAGAATAGGCTCTTAAAATGGGGAGAAAAATAAAAAAATATACTTTCCATTTATTAAAAATTAAGACAATTTAAAATTAACAACATGAAATGTACTGGTTTACTGAAAGCAGTTGAAATAACTCTTGCATAATCTCACTTGTTTACAACGTTGAAACTAATCTAGGATTATTTTTTTGTTTTAAACTAACATCTTGTTTTTTAAAAAGAATTGTGGCTGTAGTACCCAAACTAAAATTATTGACAAAATTAAAGCACGGTCGAGTTATTTCAACCACGCAAGCTTTACGTCCAAATTATAAAAAAAAAAAACAAAGAAAAATAAGTTAAAACTAGAGAGTAGGCTAGCTTTCTTACATTTACATAAAATGCTAACATATATTATATTTTTTGTTTTATATTTAATATAATATCAATTGTATAGGATGATCTGTCAAATAAGCTGTTCACATAATAATATCAAGGTTCAAAATTTCGATTAAATTTGGATATCCAAAATTAGCATGTTTCTTTTTACATGTAATAAAAAACAAAGGATGTAGAAATTTATCTAATTTTAAAATTATCTTTACAAGTTCCAAGAATTCCACATTCAGAATAACGAAAGTTAGAACCGCTTCAAAGGATCAATAAAACCCTTGCGGACGGGGTGCGGACACGGACAGTTCTACAGTAAAGGGACTTTTGTCCACAGAGGGCAAAAATCTCTGAATCGTGAATAATATGTCCGGCGAGAACTTGCCACGGACTCAACGCACACGGTGTGCGATCAATTATTGCTCGTAAATTTAGTGAAGCGCTCGCTATGGAAGCAAATATTCTCAGATTACCTTGTGTTTTTATTTACATGAAGTTTAAGACGTTTTGAAAGAGAATAACAAGTCCATCCCTTTATTTCGGCTCGATTACTTTTGTACCCCGTACTTGTGTATTCCGATCTATCGATGTCTTCGGTTGTACGGGGGACTTTTGGTACGAGGTACTTTTAATCAATTGTGTGCGTCATTCAATACAGTCGGATCTATTTTGAGGGACGAAAAAGCACGCCGGGGACTGTCCCTCGTTTGCGCAAGCCCTTAGGGAGCTGTCCGTGTCCGGAGCCACGTCCGCAATATGTCCGTTCCTACCGGGTTCAAGCAGACTTTCATTACTAGCATTCCTCAAGACAAAAGTCTAAGACCAGACCATCCTATTGAACAGATACATCTATTTCAATATTATTATTATTTAAAAGCACAAATGGCGAGGGGTTCCTAGAAGCAACCGGTTACTCTTCCCGGGGAACAAATAACTGCTCATTCAAGTTAAAATGGTATACATGGGGTATACGGGTAGACAGCTGAATACAGCTGCGCTGTGCCACCCGATATAGACGCGATATTCTACAACCGGTTGGTTACTTAAAACAATTTTGAATTGGTCAGGCTCGGGCGGAGTAGCCGGCGCTTTCCGACAACACCCTCTATAAACATGAAAGCATTATATGCCATCTAGAGAAATAAAACATGTTAAAACAATGCACCAGTTATTGATCGCGTTCAACTGAAAATGTTGGTAAACTAGATGCCGAAACGTGTTTGATAATGATCTGACGAATGTATCGCTGTATGCCGTCTGACGGTAAGGCCGTGCTAACTCAAACTCATTTTGCTCGGGGTCAAATTAAATGGGAGTTTCGTTAGCTAGTTTATTTTGTTTTTTTTTTGATGGTGGGATTCAGCATGAAATCTATCTTTCCATCTTAGTAATAAAGCTCTATTTCGTTTGTAGCAATAGATTAAGATCGCTTAAGTTAAGAGTTGCGTTAGAAACTTCACTTCTGATGGAATGAAGTCTTAAACATTTACAAAATCTACTTCGAAGCAGTGATGGCTCCTACCGAACGACGTTAAATTTGTACTTTTTATGCATTTTATACAGGGTGGAAGGGACACCGACGCGAAAACGCTTACCACGTATAGTACAGTCACGAGCACCAATATGTATACACTTAACAAGATTCGAAAACGATTTTCTCGTGGAATTACGATTGGAACTTTGATAAAAAAAAAATATTTTATAATTGTACGGGATCCAAAATAGTATGTACGTAACTGAATAAAATAACAATCAAAACATTAGGAGAAAATCACTTTTAAAAGTTGCTACGTGTATATATATTCGCGTTCGTGACTGTACATCATTCATCATTTTCATGAAAAATTTCTATGCGGTGTTCCATCTTCTATAGGGTGACTGGTAATTAGTCACCGACACTTAAACACGTGATTGTAGTCATGATAAACAAGTTTCCCAAAGAAACATTTTTTTTATACACAATAAGACAACAGCCGTATGAAATTCGTCTGTGACCTATCAGCTGTTAGCTGTTTAAAAAAAATGCTTCTTTGGGAAAGTTGTTTGTTATCATGAGTACAATTACGTGTTTAAGTATCGGTCACTAATTACCAGTTACCCTATATGTTTAAATGTGACGAGCCTCTGCAGTTCGAATATAGGTAGGTAGGGCTGGTATTCTAAATTTCTAGAATAAATGATTGAAATTGTTGAAGCGATCTTATTAGGTGGTGTTCATTAGTTTTTGCCTATCCCCATGGTTCAAATACGCATCATATTTTAAAAATGACCAGCTGCCGAATAACGACCAACATTTTCAGTAGAAACCGCATACACAGTCAGAAAAACTAAAATTAATAAAAATAATAAAATTAAACTCATAATTTCCGACATAAGAACTTGATTGGCAAGGCATAAGTTTGTAAAAATCGAACATTAATTTCGTCAAATGATTGTCAAAAAAATAAATTACAATAAAAACCGCCGTTTACAACTATACATAGCGTCTAACTTCTAAAGCGCTCGTGCTACTCTGAATTGAGCGAATGCTCACATGTCCGCTCAGTAACTCTCCAAAGTGCAAAATTCACAAAAAAAATGCTCAAGTCGTGCCGAAAAATGCTCTTGTTCACAATGAGTGAGCTCGAGCACACGAGCGCCATCTATCGCGAAGGTAGCAGCACTGCTTAAGGCGTTTAGCACTTCATCTTGAGCCGAAACCCCTTGCGTAGCCGGTGGGTGGTGATGGGTCTGTCATCAATTGTACATACTCACGAAGCCGCGTAGAACCTCGACTACTCGATCACTCAAAAGAGGGCGCAGTTAATAATAAAGTACACCAGTGGCGAGGGTTCCATACAGCTCGATTCCTACCGGCTACCCTTTGAAAACTGGCAGCCAGTATTTTATAGACAAATAATAAAATCACATTAAGGATACGTACTCCGGCTTACCTCTTAAAAAATTTACCCTTCGCTACTGGTACACACGTACTTTATTTGCAAGTTGTGGTACTGACATCTCGAATTGTCATGAAATATCATGTAGTCTGGAGTAACCGGAAGTGATTGAATAAACTTATTTGCTACAGCAAGTTGAACAAGAGTGTAATAGAGTGCCCCTCGGAATAAGTGGTTGTACTTGGGGGGGAAACCGGACTGAACGGCCCTAGTTTGTCTACAGAATCGGTTGCAAGCGACCTTCAAGAATTGAGATTTTATCTTAAAAAACTAGAGGCGAGTTCGTTATTTATAGAATTTTCTTCATTTGCACGCACAAGATTATAAAAACAGTAGGTATAATTTCATTGTATATAAACAAACAACACTGGAAGATTTTTTTTTTGATATAATACCACAACTAAAATAGGGAAAAATCCCATACACGTTACTAAAGTAAATAAACGAACCCGCCCCCCGTGCAGCCTGCCCGTTTGGTCACAACGCACACGGCGCACCGGCACACCCCACCGCTGCACTGTCACGTGTACAAGCTGAACGTTTCATTACGCACTTAGTTTCAGGATAAATCCTTACAATTATTAAAAAAATTACAAGTATCTGAAAGCGAGATGGCAGTGTTGATCCGTGGGATTATCTGAAACAAAAAACATTACATTTAAAAGAGACATTCAAAAAATCATGAAGCCAGCGTTCCTCTAGTCCCCCCCCTCCCCCCGCGCGAAGCTCATGTTACTAGCTGCAGATCGTGGGTCCGGCCCAAGACAGCATCATCAGCCTAGCCTTTTCCCAACTATATTGGGGTCGGCTTCCGGTCTCAACCGGATGCAGCTGAATACCAGTATTCTACATGGAGCGACTGCCTATCTACTACGATACCCGTGAGACTGGTTGTCAGACTTTTTGGGCCACTGACTACCTAACGACTGTCAAAATCTACAAATGACAACCGGGACCAAAAGCTTAACGTGCTTTCCGAGGCACTGAGGAAACTCGGTATGTAATGCGCGGTCACCTATCCACAGACAAACCTAGGCAAGCACGGCTTAACCTAAAGATCGATCCAAGCGGCTGTTATTATTTAGCCACGAGCTCCTACCCAAGACAGCACTTGTATGTAAATTTCATCACCACTGCTCTCAAAACGGTGAAGGAAAACTCCGTGACATCTACCAACTCGTATTGTGGCCGCTCTCGGAATGTGGGCCTGAGTTCCAGCGATGGGCACGTCATACGCTGGTGCTGCTAGTGTTACTGATGACGGTTACCTCTAGGCGGGTTGTGGCGTGCTGGACTTCTTCTTCTCCTTCTTCTTCTTGAGGAACGACGGCGTCCGGAGTCCCTTCTTCTTCTTCTTGTCCTTCTTGGGCGAGTCCTCGGTGGACACCTCCTTGGACGGGGAGCCCTGGCGGTGACAGAATGTTCATGAGCTCTTACTTAATAGAATAGTCTTTATTATGGACACCATTTAAAACATTTCTCATAGGGTGACACAATGGGCGGTCTTATCGCTAAAAGCGATCTTTCCAAGTCCTTTGGATGGATTACATGAAGACGGAGACAGTACTGTAGTCTGGTGTATCATTTACATAATAATATACAGAGTGTAAGGGACAGCCCTCCGCAGAGTGACGGGGTGAATTCAGTATATCATACTAAGATCACCGGTACAAGAAATTATTTCAGCAACGTTATGGGAATCCAATAAATTTGATTTGTTTTATTTCCTCATACGCAATGTAGCGTTACCGTGGCAAAAAGCACGTAGCGAACGGCAAGCGCGACGGCGAGTTCGATGAACTCTGTAGCTAGGTAGGAAGTGAACAGCTGATTTCACGCGTCGTTCGTTAGAGTATTTCAACATCCATTGCTGGTTTTTTTTTTTATTTTAGCCGTATTATTTACATTAATGGAGTAATGCGTATAGATAATGTAATTTTACATTACAATAAAGGAATAGTAACTGAAAAAACGATTTTAAAAAATCGGAGAAAAATTCTGGATCGATGCTCGCCCGGCTCGCTCGCTCGCTGGCGGTGTGGCCTGCGCTTCAGGCAGAGCTGTATGTAATAGTACATCCACATTTCGCCAGTTGTAATAGGGGGCGAGCCTATTGTGTAGTCTCGGGACTAATTTCTGTTATTTGGTAGGATCCAAAAGATTTTATTTTTATTTTTTTTAAACGTTGCCCCACACTTGGAATTTCTCCTGTACCGTGGGTGCGTTTACAAACATTTAAACTCACATACACAAACAGCCAGACCCGGAACAACTATCTGTAGGCGTACAAATATTTGTTCCGTGGGGGGTCGAAACCGCGACACCATAAAAATGTTTTTCTTTTATATTTCGGTTCACTGTGATAAATCATGGGTGTAAAAAGACCCTTAACGAAGCCGATAGGTACTTGTTCTCCCCGTCATTGCGATCATTTTTTTGTTCTAGACCATCCCTGGGAACCTTCTAGTTACGGAGATATTGGGGGTCAAAGTTTCAACTTTTTCACAAGTTTTTTTTTTAAATACCACTTTTAAAAGTTTTAACTCTACTTTAATTAACTCAGAGACCCGTTTACTATTCAATGCATCCATCAGCACAATGTTTTGAGTGCGTTACATTGAGTTTTACCGTAAAACGTGATTTATAATCCCAAAAAAAAAAGTCGTTTCCCAGCAATAATTTTTGCGTAAAGTTACTTAGTTTGATGTACAGAATGCTTGGTTGACGGCTTCATGAAGGGTCTGTTTACACCCTGTATACTCTTTTTCTTTCTATTACTATAAACGTACCTCTTTACTGCTGTGCGAGAATGTGCTCTGGTGCGCGTCCGAGTGGTCCCCGTTAACTGTGTGCTCGCCTGCAACGTACAAAAGACATAATTACAGACAGACGCAAATATATTTAGTATCTGCATAGTGTTCAATCAAAAAAAATCTTGTCACAAAATATTCTTAAATGAACAGCTAAATATTATACTGATAGGTATGTACTTGCAAAATTTATCATTTAAATAAACAAAAAAATATATTAAAGACTAACATTCCCATGCTATTTGAAAATTAACCATAAAAGTGCTCTTAAGAAAAAAGTGCTCTTAAGAAAAAAGTGCTCTTAAGAAAAAAGTGCTGATTAGAAAAGTGTTATTGACTTACCTGTATGCGTTAGTACTTCGAACCTCCGACCCCGAAACCAAGTGAACGCTAGTGGCATGCGAAGCGCGATCAGAACAGTAAAGCAATGTTGCCACGAAGGAAAATATCTTGCAAAGTTATAACTCTCTTAGGCGCGAATTAGGAAGGTGAAGGCGCGGCGCAGGCATGATGCCGCTTCAAAACGTTTTCATACAAAATGTAGGTAGGCGACGAGAATTACACTCTAGCAGCGCGGCCTAATAAATTCCACGCCTGCGCCATACCGTCACCTTACGCCGTTTCTGTGTAATTCGTGCCTTAGATATTATTTTTTTTAACTTAATTCTGTTTTAAGCTTTCACGGTTTACAACTAAACTTATACTGTCACTTACGGGTTATCTTCTGTGATTGTTCATTAAGAAAGAGGGTAGACAGATTTGTCTGCTCTTAACAATTTATTTTCCATCTACCCGCATTCTCCAGTCAACCCGCGATCATGGCGCTTGCAACGTCGAAATATCGGGAGCTCAAAATAATGAACAATCACGGAAGATATCCCGTAAGTGACAGTATACGTTTTAAAACTTAATTCTTTTTAAGTTATTTATCTTTGCAAAATATTTTACCACTCGGAGAAAAGTGCAAAAAAAACATAATAGTTATTGAAAAAAATGCAAAAATGGTGACATGATTTTAACCTTTTGAACGTCATAGTCGTGCGACGCGAAAACGGTTATCACGTATTCAGTACCTACATCATTCTGAGCCCCCCCACATATAACTGTTTCATACATTATGACCGTGTAGGTATTTTTATTTTTTTGTATTGGTATTGTTTTTTTTTTTTATTTTTTTTTTTTGAGGAGCTCGTGGCTAAGTAATAACAGCCGCTCGGGTCAATCTGTAGGTTAAGCCGTGCATGCCTAGGTTGGTCTGTGGATGGGTGACCGCCAATTATATACCGAGTTTCCTCCGTGCCTCGGAAAGCACGTTAAGCCGTTGGTCCCGGGTGTCATTTGTAGATCTTTGACAGTCGTTACAGGTAGTCAGTGACCCAAAAAGTCTGACCACCAGTCTTACCAGGGGTATCGTATTACCCAGTACTAACTGGGTTGTGGAGGTCTGATAGGCAGTCGCTCCATGTAAAATACTGGTATTCAGCTGCATCCGGTTAGACTGGAAGCCGACCCCAATATAGTTGGGAAAAGGCAGGCAGATGATGAGGTACTGTAGTTTTGTAAGAAACAGCTGTATTTTTTTTTAACAACTGATGAACAAATTCTATTAGGGCTCAGAATGATGTACTGGATCCGTGGTAACCGTTTTCGCGTCGGTGTCCCTTCCAACCTGTATACGTAACAAGCAAGCGTGCCCTGTACGCCAAACCACGCAAATAAAGGGTGTAAAAAGACCCTTAACGAAGCCGAAAGGCACTTGTTCTCCCCGTCATTGCGATCATTTTTTTGTTCTAGACCATACCTGGGAATCTTCTAGTTACGGAGATATTGGAGGTCAAAGTTCCAATTTTTTCACAAGTTTTTTTTAAATACCACTTTTAATTTTACTTTAATTAACTCGATGACCCCTTTACTATTGAAAGCATGCATCAGCACTAAGTTTTAAGTGATGACATTGAGTTTTACCGTAAAACGTAATTTTTCACCCCAAAAAAAAATTGTTTCCCAGCAAAAATTTTTGCGTAAAGTTACTTAGTTTGATGTACTGAATGCTTGGTTGACGGCTTCGTGAAGGGTCTATTTACACCTTGTATATGACAAAGTGGTAGGTGAAATTGTGGCTTGGCTTGTTGAAAAGATTAACAGTGTAGCAAGTTTTGCGACCGGAAGCTAAACAGTAAAAGGTTTATTGATAAACGTTGTTCTGACATTTAAACGTCAAACATTTTCGGTTTAACATTCGCTAAATATTACTTTAAATTAATTAAAAGGAGCGACAGCGCTTATGAATAAACCTTGAGAGGCAATTCTTGGCCACTGTACAATCATACCAGCCAGGAGCTGTCCCACTACTGGGCAATGACTTCTCATACAGAGAATTTGATCACCACGCTTGCTAGGTTTTAGTGTAGTATTTTAGGCTACAACGCTATGGTACCGGTACTTCAAAGTTGGCATCGAAATTAATCGGGGTTTGGAAGTAAATATCGGTATTTAACGGTACCTGAAACTAAATATCGGTATTTAACGGTACTTGAAAGTAAATATCGGTATTTAACGGTACTTGAAAGTAAATATCGGTATTTAACGGGACTTGAAAGTAAACATCGGTATTTAACGGTACTTGGAAGTAAATATAGGTATTTAACGGTACTTGGAAGTAAATATCGGTACTATAGTGTCGCAGAGGAGGCACTAGCACTACACATAAACAACACAATAGAGTTACACATACTTTAATAGCGGACAACACACAAGCGTTACAAATGAGTTGAGAAAATATTACGAAAGCATAATGGATGAGTTTACAACATTAGTTGTGAGAAAAAAGAAGATTTGAGCGCGTGAAGACTTATGACAGAGTTTTGTCACGTCTCATACAAAACTGGACAAAACTCGTTACTATTTATGAGTAATTCCTAACGCGACAATGTTTTTTGTTTTACATTACTCACGAAATATTCCCTAACAAAATAAAATCGATATACACAATACATGTTTTAAAATAAGAACAAAAACATACGAATTATTACCGTTCGGAAATCTTTTCTTTTTATAAACACTTAAAATTAAAAAAAAATCGCAGTAAAAAACTACATTCACAATAAAAAACATGCTTCTATAAAAATACATAGTTATTTATATTAAAATATCATTATTTTCAATGTCGGGGACCCTGCACGTTCTAATACGTTTGTTTTAACCGAACTTAACCTAATGACCATATACAGAGCCATTGCAAGCAGATGATCGTTAACGCCCGTCGAGCGACGTTGAATTGTTGGACTATTTTTTTTTTTTTTTCAATGGCCTTACTTAGTACTCGTAAGTTAACAAAAACAATAAATTAATTCGTATCATTGGTTTAAAGACTTACCTTGTAATATATAAAACTTTCAGTCGAGGACTCAAATGTTCTACGAACGTACGTTACTATGAAACATTGTGAAAGGTACGCACGGCACTTCAATTCCTACTTAGCGCGTAACTCCATCGAACTGTACTAACCACGTTAAGAAAAGACTTTCTTTGCATAAAGCTAATTATTTAGCATTTTAAGAGCAGCTTTCGAAGTCCGGGTCCTCTAGATCGTTCGGATCGAAGCTTTCGGACATACGAAACTTCGAAATGATCCTGTAAAACAGGGTATCTTCGAATGGCGGCCAACTCGAATACTTCCTCTGCTTCGGCCGGCTGTGTAACTCGTACAGCAGTCGTTTCTGCGGCACGTTAGGGTCCGAATGGACCAGTGCTGGATCATCGACCAGCTCGTACTCTATGTTAGACGCACCGGCTGCTGGGAAACTAACCTCCTCATCCGAATATTCGTTCAAGAGTACGCTGGTTCGTTTAGTACTTGTCTTAGTTTCTTTTTCATAAAATTCACTAGATTTCCTGTCGATTTCGTCGTCTATGTCAATCGATATGAAGCTGGGGAGCGTCTCGTCGATGCTCTTCACGGACCTGCCGACGTGCTTGTCGTGGTCGAGGGGCAGGTTCTCGTCGAAGGACAGCCAGTACTTGACGCCGCCCGAGTGTTCCGTCTGCGACATGGCCAGCACGTTCGCCTTTCTCGTGAATGGAGACGCCGTGTCAGACTGAGTTCTGCGTCTTGATCTCGGAGTGCCTTTCGAAATGCTCTTAATTGGTGACTCCGTCAGTTCGAATTTCTTTGTCGTTTTTCTATTGGGCGATGAAGATCGACTGAGTTCTTCCTTAACGGACCCGTGTTTCCGCTTCCGGGAAGAATCCGATTTCTCTCGGACTTCAGCTAAACTCTTGTGAGATATATCGCGATATTTCGGAGAAAATACGGGTTCTTCGTTTGGAGAAGGATGTTCCTTGATTGGACTCAAATATTCTTCGATATTGTTGCCAGGTGATTGCGCGGAGAAGCTTGCGAACTCCTCTGTCCTGTCGGAGATATCTTTGAACTCATCATTCGCACTCGAAAGGTATTCTTCGTGAGACGAATCAGTTATATTTTCTTTTGTGAGTGCTTCTGGTTCAAGGCTAATATTGTCTTTTATTTCTGCCGTAAGGTCCACGTCAGGAGTAGCGTAGAGATCCTCTGTCTGCGATGACATTGTAGGGTCTTCTGACTGACTGAAATCTTCATGGAATGCGTTGTTCATGTCACTGGATTCCACGAATGTTTCGTTAAATAAGTTCTCATTATCGACGGCTCTCGATACGTCGTTGGTTGATGGAAATGATACTTCCTCCATAGTATTACTATCTACCATATTTGAAATTGATTGGTCAGCCAGCTTTGTTATTGCGTTTGTTAGATTCTCTATATAATTAACGAGATGGTGAATATGTCCTATTTTTTCTTCATCCGAAGTGTACTCCTGTTGCAGATGCTCTGTGTCGTTTTCCTTCATTTCGAGAGAGCTCTCGTTACTAACCATTGCAGAGAAAATAGTTTCTATGTTTCTTTCGGGTTCTTTGGAATCTCGAACATTATCCTTCAAGATACTTGTATTTTTTTCTGCTACTTTCTCGAGATATTTAGCGTTAAAAAAATCCTTTATAGCGTAAAAGTCTCTCTCTTCACTGAGTTTTTCTTCAACATGTACGTATTGAGGATCCTCGTCTTCCATCCATATAGGTTGAGCAGTAAACAGGATGTCCTCGAAATCAGCGACAGTGACGACTCTTTTGACAGTCTTCTTATTGCCTTTTTGTTTTTGATGGTTGATAAACATGGCTCTATCAAAAATATAATAAAGTATGCCTTCGATGACTTTGTTTGCTAGATCTATATCCGTCTCGCTCACTTCAGTGAGCACAGTTTCATTCAAGCACACGTTCTGTTCTATGTCCTCGATAATCTTCGCTATCGAGAACGTCTCGTTAACATTGTCGATAACAAAGTCTTGTTCGATGATATCAATGTTAGGAGCTACTTTGACTCTCAGTACTAAGTCGACGGTATCTATTCTGTTTATAATCGAGGACAATACTTCTGACACAACTTCGTATTTCTCAAATTCAGCTGTGGAATCGAAACTATTCCTTTCGTTTGAACTGAGAGTACTTGCCAAAGAATTCTGTCTCTTAACATTATTAGCGTCAGACTCGTTTTCATTTGACAATATATCGAAGACGTTCTCATAGACGATATCGATCATGTCCTGCTCGGACGCTTCGTTTTCGTACACGTCAATGGCTGTCTGCACAGTGTTCGTGACGAAGCTTTCCTCGTCGTTGGCTGTCACGTCGGAGCCTTCTTCGTTGACGGAGCAGCTCTCCAGCCTGCTGCACTCGGCAATCAACGAAGCTGTGGTCACTTTGTGACTAACGTTGGTCGCTATCTCTAGTCTCAACTGGCTCGCTGCGACAGCCGTGTTCACTACGTCTCCGACTATGCTCTCCATCAGGTCGTCCTTCTTCTCGTTCTGCGAGAGATTTGAATCATCACCGTAAGAACTTTTGGATTCCTCCAAAATAGGTTCGAGAATATTCTTGATTTTTAAAGGAGACTTCTTCGCGTCATCTCTGGTTTTAAAGTCATCGCAATAAAAATCTATAGGTACGGAATAGTCCCTGATGTCTTTCTCTACTAACTCTTTGACAGGACTTTCGTAAGACTCTTCTAAGTCTGTAAAGCTATGATATTCTCCTTCTATAGATTCTATAGTATTATTCACGTCATCCATCGCGTCCGCAGCAACTAAGTCCCCAGTATAAGTCTCTATGTGTGCTCTAACAGTTGGTTTTGTGCTTATTTCAGCGTTTTTCTCAGTAACGACAACACACTGATCACCAGTATCAGACTTCTCGATAATAGTCTGATTTTCTGAAGAGAAACTGTTACCTATATCTCCTATGTAATTATCTTCATTAAATTCTTGACTTTCAACGAACTCCGTATCCTTCTTTTCTAGTTTGAAGACGGGAACGAACTTCTCTTGTACTTTGACGTAGGTAGCATCGCTGTCTGCTTCTTCTGAACACTTTTGAGCAATGTTATCAACGGAGAAGTAAATCGAATTGTGATTCCTTGTTTTTTTAGGTTTCTCGTGTTTGTTGATCTCAAAGGCGTAGGAGACGTTGGTGGCGCCGCACGAGCGGCACAGCGGCAAATGGTAGTGCATGGGTTCGGGGTCTTTCATGTACGAGTTGATGAAGCCACAGTGCGACTGTGTTCTGAACAGCTTGTTAGGTTTGTAGCGGGGGAGGGACCTGCTCCTGACCCCGAAGTCCGACTTGCAGCGACCGTCCCACTCTATCGAGGGGATGGAGTACAAGCTGGAGCGACTGCTCTCGTTGCCCGCCTCGTGCGCCGTGTGAGCGAGTCGGGGAGTGAGGTTCACTTTACATTTAGGTGATTTGTGCTGGGGGTCGTACGTTTTCACGATATGCTCGAAGTTGGTACTGCGGGAGTATTCGTGTTGGGAACGTTTGTTAGTGGAGAGAGCTTCTTTCTCATCGAGTTTACCTGCAACGGGGTGGGACAGTTGTGGCGGATTCACACGTTCGTGCTGTGACGCGTATAACCTACCGATAGCTGGACAACGGCCAGTCGTGGTAGAAGTTGAATACCATCGAGCGCGCGACTTGAGGAAGCAGGTGGGAGCATACTGTGCACTTGTCTACTATCGGTCGGTTAGTTAAATCTATGCATTTAAGTGATTCTCAACCGTGAATTTTTATGTAATTCTTCTCAATTTCGGGCTTTTGCTAGACAACAACATTGTCGCCGATTGCCAGTATCATAAAGCTACATAGAACATATTCGTGTCACTGCAGTCTGTCATTGAGGATGACGACTATTGCCACTATGGTTAGCGGTTGCAATGCCCATGGAATCGTACTTTAAAATGCACAGATTTGATAACGCATTGCACACCACGAAATGTGAATCCGGATGACGGTCTGGGCTACCTACGACTAACACTACGTTCAACTGCTACAAAAGTACTGCGACGAAGTAGAATAAATACGGATAAATATAATAGAATACGATAAACCAGCGTTTTCTGAAAACCTGGTCACCAGGGAATCTACTGTAAGTTAGCCGATTGTTTGACAGACACGAAGTCAAGCAACTGTCGCTTGCTTTTGTTTCGGGCGCCTTCCAGTTTTCCGACATTTCACTGCTGAATCGCTTTGGTTAGGGCCAAGAAGTTGACATGAGATTTGTTAGATTAAGAGAATTGGCTCTCAGAAACTGTAGTACGCTAGTGTAAAGTTGAGTTTAAGATACAGTTTGTGTACGTTAGAATTCCAGAGTCTTTGGTTTCGGAATAAGTACGAACGTCGTGCCACCGAGTGACTCCCCACAGAGGCAAAGCTTTTAGGTTTTCTACTGCTTCGCTTTGTACTTGTCATTACCTCTGCCTATCATTACACGTTTGTATGTAGCTCTCTCTCTGTTGGGTTACTTACTCCGGTCGCACCTCGTCATCCGTCACGCGAGTTCGAAAGTTATAAAAAATTATATGTGGGGGGGGGGGGGCTCAGAAAGATGTAATGAATACGTGGTAACCGTTTTCGCGTCGGTGTCCCTCTCACCCTGTACGACGACCTCATCATCATGAGTTCGTATTTCCGAAGATAAACGATGCTTCCCGAAGCGTGTCCTCTTTCTGTGGTATTATTGTAATTTGTCGACATCGAAATTCCTTGTAATAGAGGTCGATTTCAAGTCTGAAAACCAGTCTTACAAAGGGGTATCGTATTACCCAGTACTAACTGGGTTGTGGAGGTCAGACAGACAGTCGCTCCATGTAAAATACTGGTATTCAGCTGCATCGGGTTAGACTGGAAGCCGACCCCGATATAGTTGGGAAAAGTCTAGGCAAATGATGTCGAGAGATCGATTTAAAAAACGTGTCAATTCTTCGCAGTGAAATGAGTGACTGCATTTCGCTAACCTCGGTGCGAAAGTACAGTCAAACAAACGTTAGTGGCAACACTATGAAAACCGCTCGTACGAGACCGTGCACTATTCTAATTGATGATGATCTAGCAATCTTTGAAACAAAACGACATGATGACGATGAATTGATTGAAAACAACCTTATTACAATGAGAGACAACACAAACTCCTTTACGCAAAACTAGCTCAAAGGCCCTAATGAAAGAACCTCGTATCAATGCCCTAGCGATCACAATGAGGGACGACACAAGAACACAACATACAACTCCCAAAAATAACTGTAATAGTAAAATACTCAAACGTTAAAAGTCAAGAGGCAGCTCGGATCCGGTCATATGCGAGTCGGACTCGCGCATGAAGGGTTCCGATTTTCCGAACCATCATATTAGAGAACCCCCCTTTAATTATTTTTTTTTTCTATGAAAATTTCAGCTGTCTACATGTTACGGATTATGAGATACAGCCTGCTGATAGACAAACGGACAGATAGCGAAGGCTTAGTAATTAGGGTCCCGTTGGGCACCCTTCGTGTCCGGAACCCAAAAAATGAACAAAAAAGTGAAGCGTTTGATATCATCTCTAGTCTGAGTGAAGTCTAAATTCGGTCTACCACCTCACTTAATCGTTTGAGTATTTAGTCTTAGCACAGCTACCATTCCCTGCTTACGACCAGCGGCAACCGTAACCTAGCGATGCTAACCTCCGGACAACCACTGACATGAGAGCCTTGACCCTGCACCTACCCCTACCTCCTATAGCAGTTCTGAGAAAGAGACGGAGCTATCCAGCGTGCATCATAAATTCCTGGTCATATTTAAGGTACCACTGAGCAACTCTCTTCGTGGGACCAACTATATTGAAAAAAAATGTATTTTTCTATTTCGTGTAACTTGTTAAGTATGTGGAATAGGGATTTAACATTTTGGTATATGTTTCTTGACTCTCTAGTCTAGTATCACGTAAAAGGAATACACGATTCAATGAATTTTTTGTCACAATGTTCGTACACGCTAATCTCCGAACCCACACAACCGATTTCAATAAAATTTTGTGTATGTGTGTGGTCGGTTATAGCTTGAGAGATAGGATAGCTTTGGCCCCGATAGGTGGCGCTGTGCGAAGCGGGGGCAGGTTACTGGTACTGCTATAGGAGGCGGTAGTGGGGCGTCCGGCCCCATGTCACATGGTCATCATTGTAGCTATGCGACATGGACACTGTGAGGCAAACTTCCACCTCCCTGGAGCGTTTCAACCGAAAATAAACCCTACTCGTATAACTTCACGGGCATACTCCTGTCAAAAAGCGTGGTATACGTGTATGAACATTAACTCCATACAAATAAGGTTCAATTTTGAATGGAACGCTACTCAGCCAAGTGAAAGTTCGCTGTGTAGATGTCAGGCTGAGAGTCACCTCTAGACACGATCTGCGGCGCGCGCACGGGGGCGGGCGGGGGGTGCGCGGGCACGAACACGTCGTCGTCCGACAGCACGTACGGCGCACGCGCAGCTGCTGTGCACCCAGCGTTGCAAATTAACAATTATTCACTGTCATTCTGTGCTGGACTACTTTTTTTAAACGCGATCAATCATTCAATCCGTCGTGTAGTACCAAACAAACACACGTTAGCAAGATTTCAATGACATTCCTTACCAATCATACAATAAAAAAATAAAACATAAATAAGTATGTTGTTTTTTTTTTCATCCTCCTGTCCTTATATTTATTTGGGGTCGGTCTTCTTTCATTCTTCTCTATTACTCGTCATCTCGGCAGTTACCTTCCTAGCCATGTCACTTATTTATTTATTTATTTAATTACAACGGTTGTGTTTACAACCAATTACAGTAATAACCCAAGTACTACAGCAACAAGAAGTATCTCAAAAAATGATAAAAATGGGTTTAAAAAGATGGCATACTTCCAAACTCCATCCTTAAAGTCTAACATAAAAAAATTGCTATGAAAATTCGTTCAGAGGCAGTAATATCTACGATGGATATATTACAATATGGAGAAATACTTGGCTATCTTGATTTGACTTCAATTATTGAGTACCAACATCAAACCTTTTTTTTTATTTTTTTTTCCCAAAAAAATTAGTTGTTTCCCTGCAATAATTTTGCGGTGAAGTTACTTAGTTTGATGTGCAGAATGTTTGGTTGACGGCATCGTGAAGGGTCCATTTACACCCTGAATTCATTGCAGATATGACTGCCCCTGAACGAATTTTCATAGCATTTTTTTATATGTTAGACTATAAGGATGACGTTTGGAAGTATGCCATCTTTTTATACCCATTTTTATAATTCTTGAGATACTTCTCTTTGCTGTAGGACGTGGGTTAATTTTGATCCTTCTTCGTTGAAGGGAAAACATTAATAAAAAAAAGAATGTTAACTTGGTATGTCAGAAGTACTGTGAGAGGTCACAGTACTTCTGGCACACCAATAAAATCTTCGTCCATCCAGCAAACAGATGGTCTGTTGGATTAGAATCCAAGAGATCATTAAGCGCTGCCAGAGTGCGAGGAATTAGCGACTTAGCACGTGCAACAGTGTGACATGGAGGATATCACTCAGTCCACCCATCCTTTCTTTGGTCTTCCTCTACTCTATTACCCATCAACACTCATACTCAAAACTTTCCACACGACATTTACCTCATCACTAACAAAACAACAGATTAACATTCAAACGTCATTTGCTCAATCGATTCTCACCTCTAATGACGACGCGTTGTACCGGTGACGTCAGACCTGACGTCACTGACGACGTCACGGGGGACACGGGCGAGTCGTAAAACACTTCGTCATCGGACAAAAGATTCGGGTCCCGGCTCGGAACTACTCGTCAAACAAGCTCAAATCATTTCTGCGACTCATAACATAACATCACGCCTGCATGCTTAGCAAGACCAGCGTAGAAAAGGGTTTTGTCGACGGAAGAATCGACAAAATGACAGATAGTGAAAATAAATCTGTCATTTTGTCGACTAAATCTGTCATTTAGTCGACACAATCTGTCATTTTGTCGACACAATCTGTCATTTTGTCGACACAATCTGTCATTTTGTCGACACAACCTTGTCATTTTGTCGATTCTTCCGTCGACAAAACACGTTTCTACGGTGGTCATGCTGCGTGTGCTGGAATCCTATAGAACACCCACATTTCGCCAGTTATGGTCAAGTCCCTTGTAATGGGGGACGAGCCTATTGCGATCAACTGGCCGTGAATCGAGACCCGAGAAATTCCTGATGGAAAATCCCTATAACACATTATGCTACACCTGGGAATCGAACCCGAGACTTCATAGACCAACGACGATACTACGACCAGTAACCAAAGATCCTATGAACATGTGCTATTGCTATCTCTTACTCGCACGTAGAGTAAGAGCGAGAAGAAAGTACAAGCTGTCCTATACACGTTGAGCTGTCACATGCAAAAGTTCAACATTTCCTCGTACATCATAATTACAATCGTATTTTTAATTTAAAAAAACCCTTAACGAAGCCGAATGATACTTGTTCTCCCCGTCATTGCGATATTTTTTTTGTTCTAGACCATACGTGGAAACCTTCCAGTTACGGAGATATTGGGAGTCAAAGTTTTTTTGTTGAATACATGTTTTGAAAACATTTTTACTTTAAACAACTCCACGGCCCCCGTACTATTTCAATGCAGCACAATGTTTTGAGTGCGTCACATGGAGTCGTACCCTAACAACGTGATTTTTCACCCCAAAAAAAAAGTCTTTTCCCAGCAATCATTTTTGCGTAAAGTTACTTAGTTTCATGTACAGAATGCTTGGTTGACGGCTTCGTGAAGGGTCCGTTTACACCCTGTATAAGACAAAAATAATTTTAACCTAAAAAATCTTCTTCGTCGTGTCGATGATTTCCCTTTTTTTTTAACCGACCTCATAAATATAATAATATTTCTATAAAAAGTCTTTGTTTTAGAATCTAAGACTAATGTAAATGAAAGAAAGTTGGCTAAAATTAAAGCATTAGTAAAAATAAAAAGTATTAGAAACATTAGTGTGATACAAAACTAAATACATGCACACACATGCAAAATAGATTAATAGACGATTTTGTATTCGACTCAGGGGGTCAGATCATGCCAGTGTGCGAGAGAGACAGAACTATACAGGTCGTCTAGCGCCATCTCTTTCCCACACTGGAATTACTCCTGCTTGTAGACGTCATGGTAGACCACCAGCAGAGCTCGAGGAGGAGCTCGTGGCTAAATAATAACAGCCGCTCGGGTTGATCTGGGTCTGGGATCGGATGGGTGACCGCCCATTACGTACCGAGTTTCCTTGCCTCGGAAAGCACGTTAAGCCGTTGTTCCTGGCTGTCATTTGTAGACCTTTGACAGTCGTTACAGGTAGTCAGTGGCCCGAAAGTCTGACAAACAGTCTTACCAAGAGGTATTGTATTACCCGGTAATAAAAAATATCCATTTTTAATTACTGGTTATCAAACTTTCGGGCCACTGACTACCTAAAGATCTACAAATGACAGCCGGGACCAATGACTTAAAGTGACTTCCGAGGCACAGAGGAAACTGGGTATGTAATGGGCGGTCACCAATTTACAACAAAAAAAAAGATGCTGGTGGAAAACATAACCTCCTTCATAACATGTTAAAAATCGAATGAATTACCAAAATCGTCTATAAATCATTAGTAATAAATAAAAAGAAACAGTATTAGTGCGAACAGATTTACAACCGAATTCATAAACGCGTCTTTGCTCGTAAGATTTATTGCAAAAAAAAAAAAGATCATCATTGATACCCATCTTAAGTCAATTGCTCAGCTCAGGTAGACTCAGTCGTCATGACAACGGTTCAAAATGCCCACCATTTCAAAATTCCCACCATTTCAAAATGCCCACTATTTCAAAATGCCCACCATTTCAAAATGCCTACCATTTCAAAATGCCCATCATTTCATATTCTTAGCTGCAATTGGAATGATGTAACCAAGATTTTGTAACAATATTTTGATTGAAAAGAGTGTCCATGGAGTTTCTTGCCCATTCTTCTCCATAGAGATCTACGCTTTGGAATGGGCAACTACAGTACTTTCACAAGTTATTATGCCTTGTGTCTGGGACTGTAGCTTCGCTTTCTTTGTTTTTTGTGACATTCAAAAGTGCCTGTAATGGTCTAATTGAAATAAATGCTTTGAGTTTTTTTTTTTAATTTAGTAATTTTTAATTTTTTTTAATTTAGTAATTAGCACAATTTTTCGAAAAATGGACGTTCCCCTTTATAGGTATGCAGACAGGACGTTTATGTCAATTTAAAAACAAAATATAAAGGGTGTAAAAAGACCCTTAACGAAGCCGAAAGGCACTTGTTGTCCCCGTCATTGCGATATTTTTTTTGTTCTGGACCATACCAGGCCCTGCAGTCTCGACATTAGATAACGACAAAAATCTGTCGTTAAGTGTAATCGATGTCAAATTTCTTTAATACATTTTCAACCTTATGCTTTCGAAATAAAGTCGAAAATCTATTAAAGGAATTTGACAACGATACGACTTAGCGACCGATTTTTGTAGCTATCTAATGTCCAGACTGCAGGGCCTGGGAACCTTCTAGTTACGGATATATTGGGGGTCAAAGTTACAACTTTTTTACAATTTTTTTTTAAATACCTCTTTTTAAGGTTTTAAATTTACTTTAATTACCACAATGACCCGTTTAATATTTACAGCATCCTTCAGCACTAAGTAAACAGTGCGTTACATTGAGTTTTACCGTAAAACGTGATGTTAGACCCAAAAAAAAATCGTTTCCCAGCAATAATTGTTGCGTAGGGTTACTTAGTTTGATGTACAGAATGCTTGGTTGACGGCTTCGTGAAGGGTCTGTTTACACCCCGTATAATGCTTGGTTGACGGCTTCGTGAAGGGTCCGTTTACACCCTGTATCTGTGAACTAACTTATGGGCCGAGTCTACGCGTGCCGAGCTTGAGTTGACCTGAGTTAGCAACTAAGAATACAAATACAATACAAATACAAAATATTTATTTCCGTATCACAATATTTCTTACATTGGTTTATGGTTGGAATCTCCTTTTAAGCAAATAATGCCTGTATTAGGAGACTCCGCTCCTCCCTACCAGTGTCAGTGTCGTCTATGAATTCGGGAGTTAGTAATAATAGCAGAAACAGTATTGTGGCCTAAATATAGCACATCGAGGTTAAGAAAGAGTTCGTCTATATGTAGCGTCGTCTCTCTCTAAAGCCCGACGTGATATAACCAGGTGGGGTCATATAACCTGATGTGGTCATATAACCAAGTGGGGTCATAACCGGATGGGGTCAAGTCACATACCTTTCGTCCGATCAGCGTGAGCGCGCTCCGCGGCCAGGAAATCAGTTGTGTCCACTAAAAAGGTACATCGCATTTACATACACATGCACAAAACTAGGGATTGCCGAAAATGTTATACGAGGGCAAAGTAAATTAGCTAGCGAAGCGTAAATATGATAAATTAATGATTTTCTACACTCATCAAGTAAATAAACTACCAGCTGTCGTCAAGATGATTTAAAAATACATACTTAAAAAAAAAGAGAAGTTTCGCCAGCTAATAAATTTACCTGGTATTACGAAATTTCTAAAACCGATCGAAATCGACATGCCTGTACAGGAACACGAGCAAAAATGGAAAAAAATGGTAGAATCGTGCTCAAAATATAACGATCCTAATTTTATTATACGAGGTGGAACAGACACCGACACACAAACGATTACCACGTATTCAGTACACCATTCTGAACCCCTGAATTTTTCATCGGTAATTTAACTTTTTGAACGCCATTGTCACATATACGTGACAAGCAAACGCGTGCCCTGTACGCCAAACGACACAAATATGTGACAAAATGGTAGGTGAAATTTTGGCTTGGTGTCAAGGGCACGAGCGTTTATGCTTTGTCGTCCATAAAATCTGCACTTCCATACATTTTGACCGTGTAGGAAACACCAGTTTTTTTTTTATATAACACCAGATATTTCAGTGTGGAGGACGGGGTTGGTGGGGGTCAGAACGATGTCCTGAACACGTGGTAACCGTGGGGCTGCGGGACTGTTCGAAAGAGATACCGTGGCCATGGAACACAAAGGGCAATGAAGGAACATGGATGGGTTTTAGTCAGTAAGAGTCTGACACTCCCTCCCACTCCACCCAGAGCGGGAGAAGTCATTTGATGATTTCCCATCCGTAAAAAAAAACACAGGGTAACCGTTTGGCGTCGATGTCCCTTCCATCTTGTATTCAGGTACCGCTCAGTATTAACCCAAAACATTTGATACCAAATAAGTTCCCCACTAAAAGATGCACTGTTGCATGCAATCAAAGATTTAGTTCAAATATCTGCGCAAACTCGGATGTTATTATCCCAAAAAAGAAAAAAACAGTAGTTTTAAGAATGGCGTGACTGGTAATTAGTGACCGATACTTAAACACGTGATTGTACTCATGATAACAAACAACTTTCCCAAAGAAACTTTTTTTTAATACTCATTCACTATTATCACAATAACATAACAGCTGCATGAAACTCGCGCGTGCGCTTTTGACCTATCAGCTGTTAACCGCGTGAAGTCGTTCTGTCACATTACTATCGTACCGTGCAACAGTGGGTAGGCAGAGCACCCGCGCGGCTCGCAAGCTCCGTAAGTTTTATTGTGATAAAAGTGAATGTTGTTTGTTATCATGAGTACAATCACGTGTTTAAGTATCGATCACTAATTACCTGTGACCCTATAAAGGGTGTAAAAAGACCCTTAACGAAGCCGAAAGGTACTTGTTGTCCCCGTCATTACGATATTTTTTTTGATCTAGACCATACCTGGGAACCTTCTAGTTACGGAGATATTGGGGGTCAAAGTTCCAACTTTTTCACAAGTTTTTTTTTAAATACATGTTTTTAATGTAAGATTTTTACTTTAAATAACTCGATGACCCCCGTACTATTCAATCCATCCATCGGCACAATGTTTTGAGTGCGTTACATTGAGTTTTACCGTAAAACGTGATTTTTCACCCCAAAAAAAAAGTCGTTTCCCAGCAATAATTTTTGCGTAAAGTTACTTAGTTTGATGTACAGAATGCTTGGTTGACTGCTTCGTGAAGGGTCTGTTTACACCCCGTATACAAGGTGTATCATAAAAAACGCACAACTTCTCATGTGGTGTCTCTGAACATGAAACTGAACTACTTATGTTCTACGAGTTCTTGAAATTCGCATTATTTCTATGGGAACTGACGCAATCAGCTGATCAACATGGACACTAAAACTAAAAAACGGGCCAAGTGCGAGGGGAGCTCCCTCTAATTGATTGTCAGAGCGCCAACAGAAATACACACACTGTGAAAATTTCAACTGTCTACCTATTACGGATCATGAGATACAGCCCGCTGACAGACAGACACACCGACGGACGGACGGACGGACAGCGGAGGCTTAGTAATAGGGTCCAAAAGCCATAGAACTAAAGTTGTTCAGTATCATAGTTTGTCACCACAAGAGAGGAGGTTACACCTTCACGCGTAGCATGAAACGGGTTTTGTCGACAGAAGAATCGACAAAATGACACATCAACTAAAGAATCTGTCATTTTGTCGATTGTTCCGTCGACAAAACCCGTTTCTACGGTGGTCATGCTACGCGTGCGACATGTACAGTGAAGGACTGCGTGCTGTACTCACCGTCGCTGAGCACCACCTCCGGCTGGCTGCGCACGGGCGCCTGCTTCGTCTCTATTCTCAGCACGCGGTGCTCTGTAACACACGTTATTAGCTGTGAGTGCGACTGAGAGTTGGTGATATTTCCTCTTGAATATTAAGAAGTGCGACTGCTGAGCAAGAGGTCCTGGGTTATATTCCCCGAACAAAGTGGTCGTGGGATTTTCGGTCAGGAATTTCTCAGTAGCAGCCACGGAGTCTGGAATTTGCGCCCGGTAGATGGTAATAGGCTCGCCCTCTATTATCTGGGGCTTGAACATAACTGGCGAAATGTACTCAAACTCAAAGCATTTTTGTTTTGTTTTTGTTTTTTTTTTGTTTTTTTATAAAAACGTTGCCCCACACTAGGAATTTCTCCTGTATCGTGGGTGCGTTTACAAACATTTAAACTCACATACACAAACAGCCAGACCCGGAACAACTACCAGTAGGCCGTACAAATATTTGTTCCGTGCGGGAATCGAACCCGCGACACGCAGCGCAGCAGTCAATCGCTCAGCCACTGCGCCAACCGCGCCGTCATTTGTTTCACTTAGAGTCTAAGTGCCTGTAATGGTCTAAGTCTTAGACCATTACAGGCACTTTTGAAAGTCACAGAAAAGAGCGAAGCTACAGTCTCAGACGCAAGGCATAATAACTTGTGAAAGTACTGTAGTTGCACATTCCAAGGCGTAGATCTCTATGGAGAAGAATGGGCAAGAAACTCCGTGGACACTGTTTTCAATCAAAATATTGTTACTATTAGGTACACCTCTGCCTAACCCTTAGGGGTTTACAGGCGTGAGCTCCATAGGTCGCAAGCGCAACTCCTGAGCGTGGACCTAAGAATCTAATCCAAGACGGATTAGATTCTTGGGTTAGGAAAAAATGTTGATTGTTGCGCCTAACAAGGAGAGATGAAACACATGTGACTCAAAGAGCGATGAATATAAAATATTGATGGATGGAGAGATAGAGGAAGACCAAAGAAAAGATGGATGTAAGAAAAAGAAGTAAATGATGCCATGCCGTCTGCCAGGGAAGAATGGAGGAAGCAAATGTGTTGCCTCGACCCCAAGTAGAACGGGACAAGGGCTGGCCCTGCAGTCTCGACATTAGATAGCGACAAAAATCGGTCGCTAACTCGTATCGTTGTCAAATTCCTTTAAAAGATTTTCTACTTTATTTCGAACTAGCGGCCCGTCTCGGCTTCGCACGGGTGGAAATTTATTTTCCCCTAATTCCCCCCTCCCCCCGTAATTTTTTTTAGTAATAAGTAGTCTTTGTTACTCAGGGTAAATGTAGCTTTCCAGTGGTGAAAATTTTTTTGAAATCGGCAAATGGGAGCCGCGCTCATAGATCTAAACTCCCCTCCCGCACGCGCACCCCGCCTTGGTGACGGCCACTTCGCAACGGGCCGTGCAGCAGAAATCGTAATATTTTAATTTCGCCATAACTTCAAAACCAAACGTTCAATTTTAATCATTCAAAGACCAAATATTATCTACATAAATTGTACTTAGTGATGAAATAATTTATTTTGATAAGGATTATAGCATGAGTAAAATAAATGCGTTTAAATGTAGTCCAAAAAAAAATCAAGATAAAAAATGGTTGATGTGCCTCACTCGACATAGATAGGTATAGTGTGTCGCGGACTTTTTTGTAGATATTTATAAGATCTACAATTAATTAGAACATTTTATGGTTCTATCTTTTATAGTTTAGGCAGCGTACGCAAAATAAGTAACTTTTCTGGTTGTTTTTTACACCTTTTGTCCGAAAAACCCAAATATCTTACGGAACCCTATTTTTTCCAAAATAAAATTTAGCCTATGTTACTCGTGGATAATGTAGCTTTCGAATGGTGAAAGAATTTTTAAAATCGGTCCAGTAGTTTTTGAGCCTATTCATTACAAACAAACAAACAAAGTTTTCCTCTTTATAATATTAGTGTAGATAAATAAGGTTGAAAATCTATTAAAGAATTTTGACATCGTTTACACTTAACGACCGATTTTTGTCGTTATATTTGTCGAGACTGCAGGGCCAGGAAGGTAATAATGATGACGTGTGTGCGGACGTACCGTCGCGGGACTCCTCCTCGGTCTCGGAGGGCGCGCTGGCCGGCGACGTGATCTGCGCGGCGCTGATCGCCTCCGACTCCGATAGGTCGGTGTCGTCTGAAACAGAACATACTCATATACACCGTGACTTTTTAGTCGTCTTACGAAGGTGGTCCACTCAGTGTACCCGACATGAAATAGCACTAGGCGCGTTTTATTTTACCTTCCGTAAAAAAAAAACGTGTCAAACGGGAGAACATAGCTACCCAGCAAAATAATATAACCCAGCAGAATAATATTTTTATTTTTTAGATTATCAAAATCTTATAAATACCCTTTTTTTTAAATGAATGTTTAGTAGTCATTGGATACTTAACACATTTCTAAATAATATCTTTTTAATTTATTTTTGAAACTATTTTGATTCGTGTACTCACAGTCGCTGCGCTGCTTGCGCTCCACGACGCGGCGGTACTCGTCGATGTCGGTGTCGGTGACGTGGTCGAAGGGGTTGCGCGCGTAGGGCGCGCTGTACATGGTGGCGTTGTGCTGGTAGCCGCGCTGGATGATGCCCTTGGACGCCGCGCCCATCAGCACTTGCTGCATCACATACACATAGCACATTAACAAACTTCTCCTTAGCGTGTCGATGGCGAAAATATACAATAAGTTAAAAAAAACAGTCCCATCTGTGAGGGTATTATTAGGTATTGAGATTAGAGTCTATTTATGTAATCCTCTTTGGAGAACAATAAAAAAAAAAAACCCCGAAGAAAATTAAATAAAATGTACTAAAAAGAGGAATCTTTTATGGCAACACACGAGCGCCAGCGGTCGCTTCTCGGGTAGTGACGTCATAAAAAAAATCAAATCAATCAAAAGTTCGTTTGAATATAGGGAACTGGTGGTAATTTGGGTCAAAAATCATGCATTTTAAAATTCATTAATATTTTTATTTTCATGAATATTTTCTGTTTCTTATTCTATTTGGCAATGTCATTGTGTACCTATATGCCCCTTTCGGATCGGACAGGGTTTTTTTAACATATTGTATACAGGGTGTCAACGACAATACGACAATAAATGAAACTGCATATACCTCTTGCCGTTCTCAGTCTGCATACAAAAATTAAATCGAAAATATCCAGTAGTTTAGTCACAGGATATTTTTTTTAGAGTAATGGGCTAGCACCGACAGATTAACGACACCCGCATCGGTAATATAACACAACATCAGCACAATAAGTTAATATATAGGGTCTAACTTTTTAAACACGAAATATTTCAAGAGTAACTTCTACAAGTCGTAAAGTCGCCATAGCAACGAAAAAAAAATTTTTTTCTGAATGTTTTTATTTTTACGAAATTATTATAGTTCTAAATATTCTTGCGACATTTTGCATAAAACCTTTACAGACTTTAAACTTACTTACTTACTTTTACTTTTTTAAACTTTTTTTTACTTTTTAAACCTTTAGCCAGTATTTATTTTGTGGGTCAAGTAATTTTAATTTATTTATTTATTATAAAAATACACTTAGATAAAAAAAATTTTTTCGTTGCTATGGTGACTTTACGACCTATAGAAGTTACTCTTGAAATATTTCGTGTTTAAAAAGTTAGACCTTATATAGAGTCACGCGCACCAATATGGTAAACACTTAACAACTTTTCAAAGTGTTTTTCTCCTTCTGTTCTGATTCAAATTTCATGTTGTTACGAACATAGTATTTTGGAAGTCATATTTTTATGAAAAAGATCTTATCTCCAAGTTACAATCAATAACAAGAGAACCGTAACGTAGCCTATGTGTTAATCCAGAATATAAGCTATCTTGATATCAAATTTCATCCAAATCTGTTAAGCCGTTTGAGCGTGAAGGAGTAACAAACATACACACATACAAACTTTCTATTGTTATTCTCGCGAAAATTGCCCTTAGTGTGATACAAAAACCCTTAGTGTGAGACTCACCACGTGGTCGCCGGTGTGCGTGTTAACGGCGTCCTCTCCGATGAGCTTGCTGGCCTCGTCCCACGTCACGCCCTCCAGGATGTGCGACTGCGGGCCCGCGCTGATCTTGTCGGCGCGACGGTTCTCCTTTATCTGCACACGCATCACACTTGTAAACTTATAAATGTTTTTTTTTTTAAGAGCCGTATATTCTTTCATACGCTTTCAGTAAAAATCTCTGAAATCTTATCGAAAGTGTTTCTGTTGTTCTGATATAAACAGTATAGATGTATACAGGGTGTAAGGGACAGCCCTCCGCAGACTGATGGGGTGAATTCAGTATATCATACTAAGATGACCGGTACAAGAAATTATTTCAGGAATGTTATGGGAATCCAATAAGTTCAATTTTTTTATTTCCTCATAAGCAATGTATCTTTACCGTGGAAAAACGCACGTAGCGAACGGCAAGCGCGACGATGAGATCTATGAACTCTGTAGCTAGGCAGGAAGTGAACAGCTGATTTTCACGCGTCCTTAGAATATTTCAACATCAATTGTTGCATTTTTATTTTAGCCGTATTATTTACATAAATAGAGTGCTGCGTACAGGGAATGTAATTTAACATTGAAATAAAGGAATAGTAAATGAAAAAAAAAAATACCCAGAGTAAAATTCCGGTGGGATATGATTCAATATAAGGAGCTGAATGCACCCTGTCAGTTTGTGGAGGGCTGTCCCTTACACCCTGTATACGTGTCATACGCATTCAGTAAAAAAGCTGTTACTTTGATATTACAAACAGACACTTGAATTTTATTTATTTGTATATATAGATATATAGATAAGATAGTAGTCGAGTGTTACCTGCTGCTGCAACGCCTTGAACTCCTTCGGGTTGGTGTTCTTGGGCACGAACTGCAGCGTGTCGATCTTGACGGGCGTGCCCGAGTGCGCCGGCGAGCCGTCCGTCACCCACTGTACCACGGCGGCCGCCCAACATCACGGTTAACAGCAGATGGTCGGTGGTTAACAATTTATAGGTAACCAAAGTTTTTTTGTTCCGTAGCAAGTTATTGGCAACCAGGTTTACCGTTTTTTGTAGGATTTTCGCAGTTATTGATTACCCGTCAATGTGTGGTTTCGTGAGCACGCATTTTAATATATTGTAGTTTTTGTAACCATCGGGTTCATTCCGATTGCAGGCGTTTTTAACCACATAGGTTTAATAACCATATTTTAATCACCAAAGTCAGTGTGACCACGATTCCGTGTTACGGAAGATATTCCAGTTTTCAAATAATTTGTAAAGTGTTTTTGTTTCATAATAATTTCATGTTGAGTTTCCAATGCGTCCATTTCCGGTTCACCATTCGTGATAGAAAAAAAAAGAGAAAAACAGAAAATTAGTAAAAATGTTGCCAACATGTATCGCAAAAATCAATGAATATTTCGCAAAAAAAAAAAATATCAATCGACTTTCGCTTAAGACGGGTTAGTAAAAAGGAAATGGTAAGGTGGCATTTACATTTAAGAAAGAAAAAAGTAAGATTTGTGCGAAGAAGAAAAGAAAAAAAAATAGAAAAAAAATGGCTCAAATTTTTCTCAAATCCTGGTGAAACATCGAGCATGTACAGTACAGATTTTACGCGATTCGAGCTTAAGCAGACAAACAGGTCATCCCATGCAAAGCGATCGAATTAAGCGAGACTATATTTTTTAAAGCATTTAACAACATTCCATTTAACTGGCACAGGGTTCTGCTTACACCGAAAAGGACAAGCTTTTAATAAGAAAATGAAAAAAAGAAAAAAAAAAAAACATGACTTTTGACCAAAAATGAAAAAAAAGACATGACTTTTGACCAAAAATGACTTGAAAAATGCTAAAAATATTATAATATTAGATATATTTTCGGAACATTTATACAAAATAAAACAGATTACTAACTGCAAACAAAATATCGTGAAAATAGTAAAAAAAAAAAAAACATTATCGAAACCTAGATTTTTTCATCCTTGTACAGTTTCTACAATTTTCGTCTTCCAGGTAATATAACGGATAATAAGGAAAATGGGAAGAACATAAAAAAGGTCGTGCAAGGAAAAGGTTTCTTAGTTTTTACAGATGGCAACATTCCTACCAATTTTTTGACCTCAAAACACTGTACAAACTCGATGTGATGAATAAAATTTATTCAAAACTTTATTCATTCGACCAGGGATTGATAATGAAATGCTGTTGATTAAGAGAAAAAACATTGCCCTATCCCTATCGGTAATTTAGACTTCACATGATACAAAATCCAGATATCCCGAGAAAAGTTTGAAAAGCTTTGAAAAGATGAGAAGAGAAAAGAAAGTAAGGATGATGACGTAATTCTGATGACTTTCGCTACATTTTGTTTAAACAGTTATCTTTATTTCTGAAGTAACGAATACACTAAGACTTTTTCGATGTACAGAACAGACACAATTACACGGGCAAAATGTATGGAACATCAGATTTTTTTTCGCGTCGGTGTCCCTTCCACGCCGTATTTTATCATAGCATGTTCAGTAGTGTAGCCGTAAACACATGAAAATTATTATGTATTTGCTTTAAATGGATTGAAAATACAGAAAAAAACATCGAAGTTTTTTATCAATCAAAGAAAAATTAAATTTATCTAAAAACTGTTACGTTTATTTCTCAATAGTTATTAGCATTTTAGAATCAACTTTGTTCTTTTATACTTCTATAATTGTCATTTGAATGAAGATTTAGCTTTTAGTCATAGAATTACGTCAAAATAGTGTTTTTAAAAAAATTCGTCGAAATTACCTCTTCGTTGTTAGCATCCACCCACTGTAAAACATTATTATATTAGTAACAAAAAAAAAATACAAAAAAATCTTTAGTTATAACACGAAAAATAAAATCAAATCGTCAAAAGCATTTCATTATGTGTGAGAAGCGTGAAAAATAGAATTTGTTATTTAATTTTTAATTGTTTTAATTGATTTGTAACATATCTATAAGCACAATAATTATATGAAAGCTTTTATACGCAGTCCGATCGAAGCAAAAACTTTTGTTCACTAAACTTTTGAATATACTGTAGTAAATTATTCTTCAAAAATAACACACACATATAACTTATAGTAGGTTAAAATAGCTTTATAATAATAACGCTGTTTCATTTACATTTACGTATGTCAAAAAGTTTTTGCTGAAAATCAATCAGGACAAGTTTCGAAAAACCTCAATTATTACACACATTAGTACAAAGCAAGAATTACAGTAAAACGCATCATATATATTAAAATCTGAATAAAATATTCTCTTATATAATTTCTAAAACTTCGATGATTTCAGTTTGTAAATAAAATTAAAACCAAAATAAATAGAAAAATAACCTTTGAGCCATTTTGAGCGAAGCATAGACAAAAAAAATGCTCTGGATATTATTATTTTTGCACGAAATCTTAATACTATACATCCATAGACTATTTGAAATATGGTTAACATAGTTTCTATCTTTTATATTATAGCAACAACTATTTAAATATTTAAAACTCCCATTGTTATCCTTAAAATTATACATTGAAATATCGAGTTAAAAATAGAAAAATAATAAAAATATAAACGCCACTACCAAAACCCGAGTAAAAATATAAAAAGAAAAAAAATTGTAAAAATAAAATTAGTAAAAATGGAATGTCCTAAATCTTTTGAGAAGAGTGGTTTACTGACTGAGAAGAAATATAAATTGGACTTGAACACAACTTCTTCTTACTTTTAATATGTACTGACTACATGGGTACTCTCTTTTATATTTTTCAAGATTATATCCGTATGTCTAAGGCAATATGACACGAGAATAATCAACTAATGTTTGACAATGTCGCCTGTCACAAATTATCTGGCTACATATTGCTTAGTGCATTAAAATGGTGCATTTTGAATGTTGGCAATGTCGCGCATAGCTTTCAAAAATGCTGTTTTGATAAAAAAAAAACAAATGAAAAAAAAAACTATTTTAACGTATTTATTACGTAATTATTTTTTTTTGTTTTTAATTCCGTGTTGCACTAAAATATTGATTAGTCGCCGTTCGGTAATTATCCCACGGAATCATAGTACCGGGATAAAAAGTATCCTAAATATATAAAGTATATAAAGTATCTGTGTGCCAAATTTCACCCAAATCCGTTCAACCGTTTTTTCACATACTTTCGCATTTATGGCACTATATTTAGTTGTAGGTGCAAAAAAAGCACTTGGGAATGTTTCAACTGATTTTTCTACGCTTACAACTGTTTTGACACCTATTATTGCAATCTCTATTCAATATTTTAGTGCAACACGGAGAGACGTTTCATAATTTTCATTCAGTTATATTGATTTATTTATTAAAATAGTGAAATATTTGAAAGCTACATGTGACGTTGTCAACTTTCAGATAGCGCACTCTTAACATAATATGTAGTATTTTGAAGTCAGTACATATGTGCCTATACTATTTTGAGATGATGGTGAGATATTATTATTAAAATTAAAGTTTACCGACTTCGCAAAGGACATAGACAATCAACGCCAGATTTTTAAACTTGTTAAGTATACAAGAGGTTAAGGCCTCGCCTCTCATGCATGAGGTTGTGGGTTCAAATCCGGGCAAGTACCAATGTGACTTTTTTAATTCAAATGTCCTTTCTAAGTTTATCTTGTACATCACAGACATCGGTGAAGGAAAACATCGTGAGGAAACCAGGAGTTATAATTAATATAAGTCTGAAATCGCCAACCCGTCTTGAGCAAGCGTGGTGATCAATGCTCGTGCCTTCTCTGTATGAGAAGAGGCCTTTGCCCAGCAGTGGGACAGTAATAGGCTGGTATTATTATTATATTATAAGTATACAGCGTGGAAGGGACACCGACGCGAAAACGGTTACAACGTATTCAGTACATCATTCTGAACCCCCCCCCCCCCACATAGAAATTTTTCATCAATTTAAAAAAAAAAACTATTCTATGATAGCAAGCAGGCTTGATTGTGAGTTTGTGAACCACTGCTGCAAGGTTTCGGCTGGGCCTGTCTCCTTGCAGCAGTGATGTCACAATCTGTTTCTGTTTTTCTTTTGTCTTTGTGAGTGTATTACTAACATAGTTTTATAAATAGTTTGTTACTAACACTATGAGTCTTGTTGCTCTAATTAAATTATTAAATTAAATTACTTCCTACAAAAATGCAATACCTACGTCCTACACTGTCAAAATGTATGGAACAGCTCCTCTGATTTTTCGGATTCATGTGCGTATAGTATAATTATCACTTGCTTTTCGGTGAAGGAAAACATCGTGAGGAAACCAGCATGCCTGAGAGATATTTCTCGACGGCATGTAAAGCCAAGTCAGGGGCCCATGGGCGGCATAAAAACTGACACCAGGTTACGAACTAACCACACGATAAAAAAAAAAGCTGATCTAAAAAAATACAGATGAAATATTCTGATGTACTGAATACGTGGTAATCGTTTTCGCGTCGGTGTCCCTTCTACCCTGTATTTGTATTTCTACAAAACCAGATTTGTATCAGTGTTTGGCCAGTCTCCTTGGCTACAGACCACGACGTTCTGGCTTCGCTTCCCAGGGTGGGTGTTATTGTGTTTTTCGATCAAGAACTGGCGAAACGTGGGCGTACTTTAGACACAGTGTTACCAAACCACCTTCGAGGATTATGCTGTGTCCTATGCAATGTCGGTAAGCTTATTAATGTTACGCTGACCGCTCAAATGAACTTTCTCAATTTTTGTTTTTCTAGCCTTTTCCAACGTACTAAGTAGATAGTAAAGTACGTATTACGATTCTACAATGTATTGTTTTATCAAGCTATAATTGTTTATTATACTTATTTTATAAAACAATAGCTTAGTACTTTAGGACGCGACTGTATAACATGCGCAAACACATCCCCTCCACTGTCGGTCAGCGTTCTTTTTACATGATGGGACTTATGCCATAATTACCTGTCTGAACACAATAATATTTGAAAGTATCACACACCAACAGTTTAATGTTTTGAAGAGAAATATCATTACGTTTAGTAAAGGATGGAATTACGATTTTTTATTTCGGCGATTTGAAACGTTAGTAGAATACAATAAACCAATGATAACCCATGTCGTCTGAGAGGCTGTTTACAAGAATATGCTGCTAAATCTCATGTTACATTCGAAGCTAGAGGGCTTTTGAGTTACTGCGTACCCGCATTGGAAATAACGAGTGAAAAACTCGACTGGAGCGCGCTGACAGTAAATACAAACTCTGCTTTAAGCTTTCACGGTTTAAAATTAAACTTATACAGGGTGTAAACGGACCCTTCACGAAGCCGTCTACCAAGCATTCTGTACATCAAACTAAGTAACTTTACGTTTTGCGGTAAGACTCAATGTAACGCACTCAAAACATTGTGCTGATGGATGTATTGAATAGTACGGAGGTCGTGGAGGTATTTCAAGTAAAGTTATAACATTAAAAACTTGTATTTAAAAAAATATTGTGAATACGTTGGAACTTTGACCCCCAATATCTCCGTAACTAGAAGGTTCCCAGGTATGGTCTAGAACAAAAAAATGATCGCATTGACGGGGAGAACAAGTGCCTTTCGGCTTCGTTAAGGGTCTTTTTACACCCTTTATTGTCACTTACAAGATATGCTCCGTGATTCGATTCACTCGAACTTGAAGAGATGTAGATTATAATGATCCTATTATAGAGGGTGTAGCAAGACCCGTAACGAAGCCCAAAGGCACTAAGTTCTCCCCGTCATTGCGATCATTTTTTTGTTCTAGACCATACCTGGGAACCTTCTAGTTACGGAGATATTGGGGGTCAAAGTTCCAACTTTTTCACAAGTTTTTTTTCAAATTTTTAATGTTGTAACTTCACTTTAAATACCTCTATGACCTCTGTACTATTCAATGCACCCAACAGCGCAATGTTCTTATCGTAAATCGTGATTTTTCACTCAAAAAAACGTCATATCCCAGCAATAATTTTTGCGTAGTTACATAGTTTGATGTACAGAATGCTTGGTTGACGGCTCCGTGAAGGGTCCGTTTACACTCTGTATTTAAAGATTTAACAGCAGATTCACAGTTACAGATTAGAGTCTCAGAAAGCGGGTGAAGCCTCTTCATATCCATAATGATGTTATCCATAGATTCAAAAGATGAAACTAATATTAATATAGGCCACCTACATAACCTTCAAAAGGCGATATTTTGAATGTCCGGCCATACTTAGTATTATTAATTTTCATTCACGTAAGCAGTCGACTATGTTTATTAAATTGACCAGAATTGTTGCAGTCTCGGAAAAATCAAGAAGTTTTTTTTTATTTAAAATGGGTAATAATCAACTGCTTACCTATAACTTATCACCAGTGATCAGAGTAGGTAGTGCTATTTTTTGTATTTGCAATACGTTGTCTTAATATGGACACTCCCGGGATCTTGGGATTTGAAATATATAATATTACCAGCTGTGCCCAGCGACCTTCGTCTACATGAAATTAGCGGTGTAAAATAAACTCTACGACCTAATATACATACAAAAATTCATAAAAATCGGTCGAGCCGTTTCGGAGGACGACCACAAACACCGTGACACGAGATTTTTATATATTATAAGAAGAAGTAAGTTAGAAATTACTTTGCAAAAAGCTGTTCACGTCTTAAGGAATTATGAACGAACACATAACCCTCCACCCCTCGACAGGTAAGTATAAGACGGACACGTTTCAATGAAAAAAACAATACTTTTTAAATATTTTTTTCTTTTAACCCTTCGTGTGCCGGAACGTAGATCTACACGAGACACAATGACTTTTTAATTGTGTCTAGATACTCGGCATACGAGTGGTTAATTTTCTTTAACAATTTTGTGCAGACAACTATCAATTGCCATTACAAACTTATTCTAACTTTCTATAAAATCATGTTACCTTAGAATCCTGAGGAATGTCCATAATAACAACAACGTTTACAGTCATTGAACCAAAATATATCTACCTACTCCGATCACTGCTTATCACCAACAACCTCCCACCTGTCTCAATAGGGTGACAACACCAATTCTCAGTACTAGGGTGGATGCACCAACACTTATATTCACATTTCTAGCAATCCTGCCTACCCAATACGCTAGTGTTAGGAGCGGCGGTAGACAGTCACGAGCACTCATATGTATATGTACAGACGGCAGCACGTCAAGTTACTACAATTCTTCACACCCTTAGGCGCGAATTACACAGAAACGTCGTTAAGGCGTAAGGTGCGGCGCAGGCGTGGAATTTATAAGGAAACGAAAGAACGGCGTGCCTGCGCCGCGCCGCTTGATTGTAATTTACGTCACGTCGCCTACGTAAATTTTGTATGAAAACGTTTTGAAGCGGCATCATGCCTGCGCCGCGCCTTCACTTTACGCCGTTTTTGTGTAATTCGCGCCTTATACAGGGAGGAAGGGACACCGATGCACAAACGTTTACTTATTCAGTAAATCATTCTGAACCCTCCACATAGTTATTTTTCATCGGTAATTCTAAAAGCTGCTCCATACATTTAACCGTGTTGGTATTGCACTTTTGTAGGAAACAGGTGCGTTTAAAAAAAAAAAACTATGTGGGGGGGGGGGTTCAGAATGATGAACTGAATACGTGGTAACAATTTGTGCGTGGATGTGCCTTCCACGCTGTATTTTCGCGTTTACGATGATGGAGTCAGGAAGAAAGTCGTTCAGTGCCGGTCCATACCACATCCCTCATGAGCGCACGTGCCTGCTAGCCGGCGTATGCGCAGGTGGCGGCACTACTCGGCCTCGAGCCGCAGATATTCTACCTTAGTGATCTTCTTGGGGTCCGCGGTGCCGGTCTCCAGCACCTCGACCTTCTGGTACACGTTGGGCGAGTTCAGCCAGCGCGTGCGCTCGCCCGTCTTGCCCTGACCCTTCTTCCAGATCCTGCGGGGGAGAGGGGGGCGTTACTAGACATTCTTTAATCACGTGAGGTTCGAAAAAGGGGGGAGTGAGTTAGAAGACATAGAGATTATATATGATACTAGCTTTAACTGGCCTGTGCCCGCGGTTTCGCCCGCGTGGATTTCGGTAACTGTCCCACGGGATCGTATTACCATTTGACTCTGTTGGAGGATGATTTTGGAAAAACTGCGGTACACGTGTCTCATAATTTTAATTAAAGAGTGTGTACACCAATTTTCGAGTCAATCGGCCCAGAGAATATAAAGTTTCACACAAAATTCAACCCCCCATTTCACTCTCTTAGGGGTGGAATTTCGAAAAACCGTTTCACACCTACTTTTCACATAGAATACACCCTTCAAATTTCATGTCAGATCAGCAATTTGGGCTGAGCATTGATATATCAGTCAGTCAGGCAGGACTTTGAATTTTAAATAGGGTGACTGGTAATTAGTGACTGATACTTAGACACGTGATTGTACTCATGATAACAAATAACTTTCCCAAAAACAATTTTTTTAAATACTCTTTCAATTTTATCACAATAACACAACAGCGGGCCATATGAAATTTGCGCGCGCGCGCCTTTGACCTATCAGCTGTTAGTCGCATGACGTACCGTGCAACAGGCAGAACACCAGCGCGGCTCGCAAGCCCACTCCATAATGCTACTCTGTTGTGTTATTGTAATAAAATCGAATGAGTATTAAAAAAAATGTTCCTTTGGGAAAGTTGTTAGTTATCATGAGTACAATCACGTGTTTAAGTATCGGTCACTAATTACCCGTCACCATGTATAGATTTCATTTTCATTTAGTCATATTCAAGAAATTCATCATAACAGCGATATATCAGACAGCTATGTGCATGCGTCACCAGCTCACCCTTGCTTGTACATCTCCTCCTCCTCCAGCAGGTAGCCCAGCGACGACACGGCGGGCGGCACCTCCACGTCGTTCTTGGGACGAGGCACGTCGTTCTGTGCGACAGGACACGTTACATTACTTTGGGCACTTATTAACCAAAGAGAAAAGAAGAAGGAGACGCTCTCAATTCGTCGGAATCTTTTTTTTTATTCGAAAACGCCTGAACCGATTTGGATTTATCTTTTTTTGTTTGAAAAAGTTTACTCCCAAGTTGGTCTCATAGAAATATTGTCATGATCTGATTATGGACTTCGGAGATATGGAACGGAACTCTTCAATAATAGACAGCAAATCTGTCGTGATTGCTGCAGATTTCGACAGTTAGGTATGTTAAGTTCCATTAGATTGGGGATAAGCCTATTACCATGAAATGAAATTAGCCTATTACCATGTTAACAATGTAAAATAAATGCGTAGCAAATATTTGTATAAGATATTACAACTAAAAATGGAAAAAACTAAACCAAACAAACAAAAGTCACCGACTTCTGAAGCTAAAGTTATTTTTCACTTTTTTGTGTTTTTGAAGTCGGTTTTATTTTTAGCAAAAAAGTTTATTTATTTATTAAAACTTTATGCACATAATGTACAAAGGCGGACTTAATGCCTTGGGCATTTCCTACCAGTCTAACTCAGGGTGATGCAGAGACAAAACAAAGTAGGTGCAATAGTACAGAAAATTTCCAAGAATAAAATAAAATAATAAATACATATGTCGGATCCGGTAATTAGTACGGACTTGGAATGAATCGCAAGTACGCCAGTGGTGACATCACGCGACCTACTTACAAGTCTACCCACACCACAGCGTGCTTCTACAGAGCCGAGATGTTGTAAGCTCGTGGCGAGGGCGACATTCAATATCTGATCGCAGCGGAGTTGAGACGTCGTGGAACTGTACCTTGATGAGCGGGTGCCTGTAGATGTACCCGGTGCGGAAGCCCGCGTTGTCCAGCATGCGCATGAGTGCCTCGAACTCCTCGCCGCCCACGCGCCACTTGCTCGCGTCCGACGGAGGCTTGCGCGACGACTCGTAGATCTGTTGGGAAACCATCATCTTGTTAGTTAAACTACTTCTTCGACTTGAAAAAAAAAAAACTATTTATCCAGATCCGTTCAACCGTTCTGGCGTAATTGAGTAACAAACATACTTTCGCATACATATTAGTAAGTAACGCGAGTACGACGGGAAATCTCGCCCCCTGGCGATTTACTAGCTACACTGGTGGACCAAAATGATGGGCCACTTATCAGCCACTAGGCAGATAGATATGTACACACAGACGTCCATGTCGCCAATAAAATGTATTGTAATTTGTTACTTACTAACAATAGGTTATTATTATAGATTATACTATCACTGTATGGATCAATGGCCACCATCCTAATCCTAACTAGTATTATAAATGCGAAAGTAAGTTTTTTTGTTACCTTTTCACACCTTAACCACTGAAACGATCATCCTGAAATTTTGCAAATACGTTGTCAGGTGTACAGAAACGGGCATAGGGTACCACGGACCGGATCGGAGGTAAACACGGACATACCATCTTTGATCCCGAAAAAAAGTACTGTTCCCGAGGAAAACAACAATAACGTTCTTATGATAATAGATAGCGCCACGTGTCGTTCGAATCATGATTGAATTATATTACAAGCACTGCTTGTGACAATGACAATCTACGGGGTGTAAACAGACCCTTCACCAAGCCGTCAACCAAGCATTCTGTACATCAAACTAAGTAACTTTACGCAAAAAATTTTGCTGGGAAACGAAATTTTTTTTTGGGGTCAAAAATCACATTTTACGGTAAAACTCAATATAATGCGCTCAAAACTTATTGCTGATGGATGCTTTGAATAGTAAACGGACCATGGAGGTAATTGGAGTAAAGTTAGAACCTTAAAAAGTAGTATTTAAAAAAAAACTTGTGAAAAAATTGGAACTTTGACCCCCAATATCTCCGTAACTAGAAGGTTCCCAGGTATGGTCCAGAACAAAAAAATGATCCCAATGATGGGCAGAATATGTGGTTTTCGTTTTCGTTAAGGGTCTTTTTACACCCTTTATTTGAATACCAACACGAATTGATTGTCAAATTCTAAATTAACGCGAGCGAAGCCGCGAGCAAAAGCTAGTTATATATATTTGTTTCTGTACACCTGACAACGTATATGCAAAATTTCAAGATGATCGGTTTAGTGGTTTAAGCGTGAAACGGTAACAAACAAATGTACTTTCGCATTTATAATATTATAGTAAGGATTCGTATATGTGTATCCTAGACCATGAGGATACCCCACACCAAGCAACGATTGCACATGAACTTGCCTGTCTTCTAGCTTCGTCGTCGAACATCTGCAGCTCATCGACGGGCACGGACGCCACGCGCAGCTGGATCTCACACGCCGCCGTCAGGTTCCTGAGAAGACGGCAAGGCTCAATTACACTGAACATACTTAACATACTAACTCTAATAAATGCTGTATTCCCATTGACCCCACCGCCCGTAGCCCCACTGGTGGGGTCAACGAGAAAAATCAAAAATGACGAGTAATAGGGAAGCATGGAAGAAGAAGACATGCTGCGCCGACCCCAAATAAATTGGGATAAGGGCAGGAGGATGATGATGGACAGCTCCACACCCACGCCATGCTGTTGTTCCAAAGTGCCTTTGGTGGGGTGTGTGAGATGCGGTGAGGTCCCTAAAGAGAGGAAGCTGTTGTCGGTGTGAGCGTAGAGTAGTGGTAGAGTACCTGGCCTGGTGGAAGGCCTCCTCGAGCGTGGCCCCGCAGCACAGCGCGCCGCCGCAGCTCAGCATGAGCACCTTGGCGTGCGGGCCCAGCGCGCGCACCAGCTTGTCGCGCTCCTCGTTGTCCAGGATACCTGCACACAACACACGTTGGTGAACCACTGCTGTTTGGTTAAGGAACACGTCGTGGGGAAACCGGCATGTCTTTGAATAGATCATTCGGAGATATACGAAGGCAAGATATTGTTTACAATGTGCCTTACTGTAAAACCTCTTTTGCAAACCGATTTTTTGATTTCCTAGGACCATTCATGTATAACAAAATATCAAAGCTAATCCAAATTTATAATCTTAATGGTCATACTTGTAAAATTGAAATATTTAAGTTTCTTAACTCACTGGACTACGAAGATACTGAAAAACTTCTTAAAATCACTAGTTAATGAAATAAATCACCAAAACTGCATCATACACATACATCCACACATTTCAAATCACTTTACACACAACATACACTTTCTACACATAAAGATAATCGCTAAAAAATCATGACCTACATTAACTAACAGGCAAACACTATAAAAGTATAACCAAACACAATGTAAACAAACTAAGCATCTAAATATTTTGCCTATACTTACTATGTCAATTGTTACATCTACCTACAACTTAACAAAAAGCGAGTTCCCTAATTGTATGTTTGCCTACCCTAGTTTAAGTTATTTAGTGTTTTGTTGTTTTTTGTATTTGCTTGAAAAAATCTATTTAGTCCGTCAGTTAGATTATCAAAAAATATCGGACATCTATTTTTTCTTTTGTCATGTAAATGAAAAATGACCACGATACAACGAGTTGAAATCTCGCGTGACGTCATAATTTTTACTGTCCAGTGACGTCACAAGCCCCCTCTCTTGAACTTTGATGCGCTGTATCGTCGTCATTTTTTGATTATGTTGTTATATTATGGCTTCGTGAAGGGTCCGTTGGCACCGTGTACTGTGTGTACTGACCGTGCGGCACCTGGTGGTAGGCGACGTCGCCCAGCAGCGCGGCCTCGTGGCACAGCGGCAGCAGGCCGCGCCGCATGGACGACACCGCCAGCGCCGCCGCCGAGCGCACGTGCAGCACGCAGCGCACGTCGGGCCGCGCCGCGTGCACGGACGCGTGCAGGGAGAAACCTGCAGGGAAACAAATGGGTTCATACAAAAAAAAACAATGTGAGAATTCTAAAATATAAACACAGAAACTATAATATAATCACTATACAGGGTGTAAGGGACAGCCCTCCACAAACTGATGGGGTGAATTCACTAGAACCTTTACAAAATGCTCAAAATTACCTATTTAGACCGCTGTCAACAGAGGCCTAGCATACAAAACTGACAACTATTAATGAAAAAAGAAAAACATAGAGACACAGTATATATCCTTCTTTTTCACTTATGAAATATCTTTTAAATTGGTCGTATATTGTAGGAGGAAATAATCGAGAGCCAAACCTCGAATTATGACTTTTTACTTAGGCTATTCAGTCGGATCTGCAGTTCTCTTTATGGCACCTATGTCGATACCGAGCTCGCAGAGCGACAGCGATAGTTTCTTCAAATACTTAGTCTTCAAAAGTTTCTCCGCCCGCATTTCTTCGAAATTAGCCACAAGCTCATCTAAATTCTAATTTGGCTCATTTAACTCGCCTGATGTGAAGTCATGATGCGGCCAAGACAAGAGCACGCTTACCCAGAAGATGCTTGCTGCCAAGTGCTTACCTTCCACGTTGACGGGGAAGTTGGTGGTGCCCTGGTCCTGCACGGTGCCCTGCATGTCCACCTTGACGAGCGAGGAGGCGGTGACCTCGTGCGGCAGCAGGCCGCGCGGCGTGGTCAGCACGGACTCCACGGCCGTGTTGAGGCGCGCCGTGATCTGCCCGTGGTTGCCCGCTGACGAAACACAAACGATAGTGTTAGTATTATGGTGGACAATGTACAATAGCGCCATCTGTGACGCACATGAAGACATAATATTCCCAATTCTGGGTTAAGCTCGCCATTGTACATAAGCTATGTTGCAATTTGTATATATATTTTTGTTGTTTTTGTGTGCAATAAAGAATAAGAATAAGAATAATATCACGATATTAGATTTATTATTAGTTTGTGTACGAGTGCATAATTCTGTTTTAATATGCTTCCGAAGGAGTGGGGACCTGGTGTCCTGAAATACAGACCTTTCGTCAAACTTAGGCACCAGTCTCCCACACTATAAAAAAAACGCATGTAACAGCTGATAGGTCACAGGCGCGCCCGTCCGAATTTCTTACGGCTGTTGTGTTATTGTGATAAAAGTGTGTATAAAAAAACAAAATCTTTGGGAAAGTTGTTTGTTATCATGAGTACAATCACGTGTTTATGTATCGGTCACTAATTACCAGTCACTCTATATAGAAAAATCTGACAACTGTCTGGCAGTAGCCCACCTGTCACAACACGACTCCGTCTAAACCTACCGTACACCTCTGTCTCAACCTTCGGGCATAACATGCGTGATATTGTATAACGTGCTGGGGTCCGCAACTCCACGTCCAAAACGCGGAGAAGTGATTTACAGACGATCTCGCAGTGTACTACCTGGCGTGATGTTAAAATTTTCCTCCGGACCGTTTTCAGTCACGGTTGCCAATCTTCTTTAGCCATCGGGGAGCTATTATAGTGAAGGAGTAAGCACAGGTGCATTCTCTCTTCCCTCACCCTCATAGTCCTCAGGGACGGCAATCCGACACGACCGGAGAGATTAGAAGCAAGATACAAGGCTTTACGAGCGCACCGAGACAAGGGGGTGTATCATGCAGCCGACTTCCAAACTCCAGGCTGCTCCTGAGAAATTCCTAATGGAAAAACCCAATAGCACTTTCCTGACCCGGTAATCGTACCCAGGACCCCACGTTCAACATCATGAGTACACTCACTCTGGGTCCAGCCGAACAGGTCGACGAGGCGGTACACGGCCGCCAGCTTGCAGCGCAGGATCTTCTCCCCCTTCTCGTAGCCGACGCCCTCGATGCCTCGGATGTCGTTGATCGGCAGCACGCACGCGGGACCCTGGGGGAGATCAGAATAGGTTCAGAGGTCGGAGGTCTAGTCAAGGATCTTGGTTTATAAACTGACCACACTTACGCACAAATCGGTACAGTTACTTATATATGCCGTCAACCAAGCATTCTGTACATCAAAGTAAGTAACTCTACGCAAAAATTTTGCTGGGAAACGACTTATTTTTTGGGTGAAAAATTACTGTTTACAGTACGACTCACTACACAAGTAATACACTCAAGAAATTGTACTGATGGGTGCATTGAATATTACCAGGCTCATGGAAGTATTTGAAGAAAAGTTGGTGCTTTGACCTCCAATATCTCCGAAGATCCCTAGGTATGATCCAGAACAAAAAAAAATGTTTCCTTTCGGCTTCGTTAAGGGTCTTTTTACACCCATTAGGTCTCAGCAGTAGACTTGCACAGTATGACTCACCCGCATGCTGCCTGTGTGCAGCCTGCCGCCAACCATCTCGCGGATGCGCTGCAGCAGCGGCGCATCGTTGCCCTCGTGCATCTGTTGGTCCAGCACGCGCTCCAGCTCCTCGCGGAACAGCTTCGACGACATCAGCGCCTCCACGCGCTTGCGCCGCTCCATCTCGCGGACATCCTGGAACATAGATAAAGGGATTTAAAAAAAATATCCTGGTTAAATATGGAACGAACTTTGTAGCTCCGGGCAGAGACAGGTGGAAGGTCTTTCCCCGGCAATAAATTGGACTACAAGGACCAGAAAAAAAATGGTTCCCACTCAGTTGTCCAAACCATTTTTTTGCGTCGCATTTATTTTGTGATTACAAGATTCGGCATCGCACGAATAAATGTCTCCCTGTGAATTCCAAGCCAATTTTGCAGTGCTACTACGACTATTTAGTCGATTCTTCTCTCTCGTCACTAATGAGCAATATTTTTTCATACACCCATGGGCGTACCCAGGGTGGGGCAGGTGGGGCACTTGCCCCACCCTGCTCTCTGACCCGAAGCTAAGAATTTTTGGGCAAAATTAATATAATGACAATTAAATATTTATTTCGGTACTTTAACATTTTTCACATTAAAATTAAAACTTGGTTAAGGTCAACCATGAGAGAAAACCGTTTTGTCGGCCTCTGTATGATGAGTGTGTATAGAAAGAGGGTTTTGGAAGCACAACATACATTTGAAAACGAAATTTTAGCTAGATTTAGCCAGAACCCTCTCAGGTTATTATTGAAATGGTGTAGTGCAGTCAATAAAACGTATCAGTCAGTAAATAAAAAGCATTTTTAATTTCCTACTACTTAGTTTATTTACTTCTGCCCCACCCCTCAGAAAATGCTGGGTACGCCCATGCATACACCTATATTTGCGAAGTTGCCGTTTCACCGTCGCAGTGCACTCTTGACGTGGCACCAACCACCCGAGTCCGAGCTGTCTCGCACCAGCCGCTGCAAATCAAAGCGCCGTACGGATACTCACAGCATCTATGTCCGCGGGGCGCTGCTTCAGCCTCTCTTCCTCCTCCTCGTTGGACAGCGCTCCCGTGCCGTTGGGCAGCGGCTCCGTGTCTGTATCTGCCATTGTGGGCGGCACGGCGAGGACTTCTGTAACAAGAGAGGATAAAAGTTTAATGGAGAGCACAGACGTCTGTTTATGAAAGGCAAAAATCCGACGGCGTAAGTTGTCACCGCCGTCTGTAGACATCCAGCAGAATATCAGCGTCAGGTGCATTCCTGACACATGCTGAGCTGGACTCACATTTGGTGGCATCGCTATTTGATTTGAAATATATCATGGTGTTACTTTACTTCTTTCGTAAATATGTTTTTCTTTTCGTATATTGGCACCTTGTTTTATATAGAAGTATAATTATTTGATTGTGCTTCTGTGTGTTGTGCTATGTCTTTTGTGTGCACTAAATAAATGATTTATCTATCTATCTATCTACATCTGCAATACCAGAGGTAGCACTGATCGGACCGACCGACCACTGACCCGGATAAATGTTGAAAGTACTACAGATTCACAGATTCGGTCCTAAATGCACCAGAGATCCAACAAAAATTCGCAACGAAATCCGAACTTTAAAAGGTCGAAAGTAAACAAATTGTTCTTTCTCTTCATGAAACGAAAGCTTCGCATAGCAGTGGAACAGTCCCAGGTTGATATCCTAACTTCCTAACTAATATTATAAATGCGAAAGTAAGTTTGTTTGTTTGTTGCCTTTCCACGCCTAAACCTCTGAACCGATCCTTCTGAAATTTTGCATATACGTTGTCAGGTGTACAAAAACGGACATAGGGAGGTACCCTATGTCCGATCATAGTTTCCGCATATGAACTGCGTAGAGATCTATGAAGTTATAACAATCCATAGCGAAAACAGCAACCCTAGTATCCTAACTGATATTATAAATGCGAAAGTAAGTTTGTTTGTTACCTTTTCACGCCTAAAGCACTGAACCGATCATCCTGAAATTTTGCATATACGTTGTCAGGTGTACAGAAACGGACATTGGGTGCATTTAATCCCAAAAAAAAATACTGTTCCCAAGGAAAACTACAATAACGTTCTTATGATAATAGATGGCACCACGGGTCTTACGAATCATGATTGACTTATATTATTACAAGCAGAGTACAATCCCGAATAAGTCAAATTCTAAACCAACGCGAGCAAAGCCGCGAGCAAAAGCTAGTCATAACTAAAGAAACCTAACGTCGCCCAAAAAATACATAATGACGTAATTTGAAAGTCAAAACGCATCGACTGACCCGAATAAGTGATGTCTTCGACCAAATCTGATGCGTATTAGTCATTGTACTATACCTAGCAACGTAATGGCTATTGAAACCAAATGGAGCAACCACTTAGCCGGACGGACTGAATGGTAAACGATAAATAAGTGGCCAATAGGCCAACGGGTAAGGCGATAGACTGGCAAGCGGCCCGCGCGAGGGTAAGTGGTCGCCTTTGGACATCTGCATCATCATCATCATAATTCAGCATGCCTTCATCTTCCATACTTCTCTATTACTCGTCATCTCATCAGTCAGCTCCTTTCGTGCCATATCATCCTTCACACAGTCCATCCATGGTTTCTTTGGTCTTCGTCTACTCTTATACCCATTCACAGTCATTATCAAAACTTTCCTGCAATAGAATTGCGTTGCTATCTCTGAGAACAATGTTCTGGAAGACCCTCTTCCCTCACACAATTTTGCTTAATCATCTTATAACGTTCCCACTACTGGGACAAGCAAGGGTCTTCAGAATAATTCCGGTTTCCTCACGGTGCTTTCCTTCTCCATTTTGAGACACTGGTGAAATTGTTCTGAAAACCACGGTAGATCAGGGCCAATACTGCTTCATAAGATGCAAGTTTATGTTTGCATATCTCATCTTTCGGTATGTATCCTTTAACAATTTAAGAAGAATCAAACCCTCATCATCCGCCTAGCCTTTTCCCAACTATATTGGGGTCGGCTTCCAGCCTAACTGGATGCAGCCGAATACCAGTATTTTACATGGAGCGACTGCCTGTCGGACCTCCATAACCCAGTTATTACTGGGTAATACGATACCCCTTGGTAAGACTGGTTGTCAGACTTTTTGGGCTACTGACTACCTAACGACTGTCAAAGATCTACAAATGACAACCGGGACCAACAGCTTAACGTGCTTTCCGAGGCACGGAGGAAACCCGGTATGTAATGGGTGGTCACCCATCTACAGACCAACCTAGGCAAGCACGGCTTAGCCTAAAGATCGACCCGAGCGGCTGTTATTGTTTAGCCACGAGCTCCTCGAAGAAGAAGAATCAAACCATCAGACTAATTAGAATCTATCTCGCTCTTCTTATACGTTTCGATGATTCCCAAAGTACTCAAATTAAATTTGTTTCGACCAGAATCCAGCCACATCGACGGCGTTGGAAGTGGCTTCGAACAGGTCCCTTAAAGAGCAGGTGGAAATGCGCAAGAGCAAGTCAGGTGTGCCATGGTTTGGGATGACCCACAGTCGCACCAAGTTGTACCTGCAGCGGCCCTCCTGGCTTCGAAGTCGGTTTAGTCTTCCTGCTCGCGTAGCATGATCACCAATTTTGTCGATTCTTCCGTCGACAAAGCCCGTTTCTACAGCGGGCATGCTACACGTGCAGGTGGGTCATGGCAAATGGTGACCCGCTGGGAGCTTTTCTGCAGACTCAGCAAAGTGAGACGGAGGGGGACGTTTGAGGAGCCACAATTTTTTCCGAACTTCATCGATCTCGCTGCTGTAGATGCTCAAGCGCACACGAATCGTCATTACATGCAGACTGCAGTAACAATAGGCAGGCAGACGGGGCTATTCATTCAATTTCCTTTCAATCTAGACCAATAGCGCTTTTAAATGTCATGATTACTGAGCATTTACATATAACAGGCGTTCCCGATTGGACCGTACATAGAGACAGTACGTAGCAGTGCATTTGGTGCAACGAGTTTTTATTTACAATCTAGCTGTTGTCTTCAGTCCGAGTCAAATTATTATTATAAAGATATTACTTGTCTATTTGAATCGGATTTTGTTAACAATTTCAAAGGTTTTATTTTTTTTGCACGGTACCCTAACTTTTTTCTAAAATAAAAGTAGCATAAGTTTAAAATTACCACTCAGTGGATACCAAATAGCAGGAAACGACAACGCGGCAGGCCCAGAAGGAGATGGCGGGATGAGCTGGACTCTTTCGCAAAGAATTGGCCTACAATCGCACTAGATCGCGAAATGTGGAAGGAGGGAAGGGAGGCCCTGCAGTGGGACAATATAGGCTTATAATAATAAGTTAAGTTACTCCTTATAACAAAAGCTATCTGCCAGTAAAAGTCCTGTCAAAATCGGTCCAGTCGTTTCGGAGATTAGCCGGAACAAACAAACAGACAAAGAGACAAATATTTAAAAAAAAGCTATCATTTTGAAATTACAAACAGACTCTTCTAATTTTATTTATTTGTATAGACTAGCTGTGTTGTCTACGACTTCTGCGTGTATTTCATCATTTATTTATACAAAAATCTTACATACATAGATAAAAAGTAATCTAAGTGCTTCCTCGGGTCCCTGTCCAAATTAATTACGATCGGATTTTAGCATTTATTTTTAGACAAGCATTTGCCCGCGACTTCGCTCGCGTTAATTTAGAATTTGACAATCAATTCGGGTTGTACTCTGCTTGTAATAATATAAGTCAATCATGATTCGAAAGACACGTGGCGCCATCTATTATCATAAGAACGTTATTGTTGTTTTCCTCGGGAACAGTACTTATTTTCGGGATGAAAGGTACCCTATGTCCGTTTCTGTACACCTGACAACGTATATGCAAAATTTCAGGATGATCGGTTCAGTGGTTTACGAGTGAAAAGGTAACAAACAAACTTACTTTTGCATTTATAATATTAGTTAGGATTATTGGTATCGCAATGGTGTTATAACTTCATAGATCTTTACGCAGTTTATATGCGGAAACTATGATCCAAGTCGGAAAAGGTATCATGACCATGATTATAATACTTCATAATTATAGAGTACAGGCGCCCTTGAGCGTGGCTTCACAAAAAACTTACGCCTACAAAGACTGAAGTAATTTTAACTAGTTTGATGACCGCCCCGACAACTCAACACCTTGCTACATCAGCCTATGGTTGATTATCAATTGGACTTCATAAAACGATAAGACTTCTTGACAATTAGGTTGTGTTTCCACCAGAGATGAGCGAGGGTGCGTAGCGAGGGATGTGTGCGCCAATCACATAGCTAGAATACCTCAAGCTGTGAAATCATCATCTGCCTAGCCTTTTCCCAACTATGTTAGGGTCGGTTTTTAGTCTAACCGGATGCAGCTGAATACCAGTACTTTACATGGAGCGACTGCCTATCTTACCTCCACAACCCAGTTAGTTTTCAATCCATCCATCAGCACAATGATTTGAGTGCTTTACATTGAGTTCTACTTTAAAACGTGATTCTTCATCCCAAAAAAAAAAAGTCGTTTCCCAGCAATAATGTTGGCGTGATGCTTGGTTAACGACTTCGTGAAGGGTGCTTACATCCTGTAAAATTGTTACATCGGCTGCTTTACGAGAACATTCTAGATTACGTTCGAGTCTAAGTTAGTTAGTTAGATATACACAATGCTTGGTTGACGGCTTCGTGAAGGGTCCGTATCAATAGTGAAGTATCGAGTAATCAAAACCAAACCTTAGCTCGTGTTGTGTGATACCCAGCCCCCGGCCGTGACCGCGCGTCCGATTGAGAAGCCCCGCATGCCCCACATCCACATCGCCACTGTAATCTGCTATCGATCCTGCGACTGCCACAGAACTAGCAGAACCTTTACTTCTTCATTCAGTTCTAGCGTTTACTCGACGCGTTTAGGTCGGAAATTATCCCAGGGGAACATTTTAAATACACCGTGACTTTTTAGTCGGTTGTAGTATTGCTGTACACCTTCGTTTATCCCTTTGGGGGATAGAGTAGATCATTGTCATTCTCTTGCCTCATCTGAATTTATAATAGGTGTAAAAGTACCCTTAACGAAGCCGAAAGGCCCTTGTTCTCCCCGTCAATGCGATCATTTTTTTGTTCTAGACCATACCTGGGAACCTTCTAGTTACGGAAATCTTGGGGGTCAAAGTTCCAACTTTTTCACAAGTTTTTTTTTTTAAATTCATGTTTTTAAAGTATTTTTTTTACTTTAAACACCTCCAAGATCCCCGTACTATTCAATCCATCCATCAGCACAATGTTCTGTGTGCGTTACATCGAGCCCTACCGTAAAATGTGATTTTTCACCCTAAAAAAAAAGTCGTTTCCCAGCGAAAATTTTTGCTTAAAGTTACTTAGTTTGATGTACAGAATGCTTGGTTGACGGCTTCGTGAAGGGTCCGTTTACACCCTGTATCTTCAGGTTCGTAAGGCTAACCAAATGGCCCAAACTGGACAAATCAATGCGGCGCGCGTCACCGTATGACAATTGGGAGTGAAATTAAACATGTCTGCCGGGTCACTGGCCTCCCGGTCGACCATGACAGTCGTTATTTGACGATACTATACGAGTAGACGTTCGACGTGTGCCGTGTATTAGGATTTATTGACACTTGTGGCGTTATGTAAGAATTTCTTTGAATAATTGACTGACTCGGTTTACCTGCGTGTGCGTGAGGGACTAGATACTAAGGAGTGATGGGAGACTGCGGAAGATGATATGGCTGATATGACCACTGATGGAGAAGTATGTAAGAAGAAGACACGCCAACCACATACAGGGTGTACACGGACCCTTCACGAAGCCGTCAACCAAGCAATCTGTACATCAAACTAAGTAACTCTACGCAATAATTATTACTGGGAAACGATTTTCTTTTTTGGGGTGAATAATCTCGTTTTACGGTAGGACTCAATGTTACGCACTCAAAACATTGTGCTGATGGATGCATTGAATAGTACGTCGTAGAGGTATTTACAGTAAAGTTATAACATTAAAACTTTGTATTAAACAAAAAAAGTTGGAACTTTGACCCCCAATATCTCCGTAACTAGAAGGTTCGAAGGTATGGTGTAGAACAAAAAAATGATGGCAATGACGGGGAGAACAAGTGCCTTTCGGCTTCGTTAAGGGTACTTTTACACCTATTATAAATTGAGATGAGGGCAAGAGAATGACGATGATCTACTCTATCCCCTAAAGGGATAAACGAATGTGTACAGCAATAGGCGCGCCACTTTGAAATGGGACCTAAGGCTATTGACTTTTCAAAGACAAAAAAAAAATGGAATAAAGACGAAACAATGAATTTGTTTTAATTATACTGTTTCTGAAGAACTAAAAACCGAGTCATATTAAAAAAAACGTAAGTCAAGAAATAAAATGAATCATGAAACTAATGTTCTAATCTAAAATAAACATGAAAAAGAATATCATATTCCGTAGCACATCAATAATCCCCACTTTTTTATCAACTGTCAACCCTAAGCCGTCTAACAACGCGCCGACGCCTCGCCCTTTATAAAAAAAAAAAAGTAAACAAAAAGAAGTATTCGTGAAAAATTTAAATTTGGAACTGGCGGAAGCGCATTCCTCGCCCGCCAGCCGTCTATTTCGGTCGCGTCTACAGTTAGCCCTAATAAAATTCTTCTTTTTTTTATTAATAAATAAAATCCTTTTAGGGATCGCGTGTAAGTTTTTGTTTTGACAGCTGCTTAATGCGTGCTGTCGTTGTAATAACACGGTTTCAGCGAGTGAGACTCGACGGGTCTATGAAAGCGTTGATGTGTTACTGTGAGCTTGTTTCCATTGCCTTTCGTCTACCATCCATTCATTACCTTTTGAACGCCATTGTCACATATACGTGACAAGCACACGACACAAATATGTGACAAAAAATGCGCGGTGCACTGTAACACGAAATGAACAATTAAATAGTTTTGGAATCCCTATTCTTTTTGTAGGTATTTGCGGTGAAATTGTTAAAAGTGGAGGGCACGCGCGTGCGTTTATGTTCTGGCCTTGAAAAGGTTACTCTCATTTTATCTGATGTAACAGTAAAGAGGAACTGGGCTGGCCAGGTCTGCCAGATGGCACAGCTGCGGGATCCAATATCGCAAGACTGGAGGCCTGAGGCAGCTAGACGGGGTCGCGGTAGACCGAGGAGATGCTAACGCCTTGGATGGCTTCCTCGTGACTTAGCAAGAAGAAGCACATCATCGAGAGAACTGGAGGCTTTTGCCAAAGACTGCGACAGTATGAGCAAATTATACGGGATGGCTGACACCCCCCCCCTTCGATTTTTTTTATCGGTTATTAAAAAAAACAGGTATTTCCTACAAAAGTGCAATACCTACACGGTCAAAATGTATGGAACAGCTGTTTTTTTTAAATAACCGATTAAAATTTTCTATGTGCGGGGGGGGGGAGGGCTCAGAATGATGTACTGAATACGTGGTAACCGTTTTCGCGTCGGTGTCCCTTCCACCCTGTATATTAAGAGTCGTGATAACATCATTCCATAAAGACTTCAAGCGCCACGGCTGTTCAGCAAACACATTAGGAGTATCATTGCGAAAGGTCGTAGAACCAACAATTCGAAGACATGTGACATCCAGAAACCCTGGAGCCTGTGTCCCAGTCCCAGAAGTGGGTATACCCCCATTTTGACGTCCCGTGATATAACGGAAACAAACGAAAAAGGTTTGTTTAGTTTTTAATGAGTAGTTCGACGAGTGAATAAGTATCTGTATGTGATTGATGGAAATTAATGAATTACAGGTAGACAGTGGCCCAAAAAGTCTGACAACCAGTCTTACCAAGGGGTATCGTATTACCCAGTACTAACTGGATTGTGGAGGTCAGATAGGCAGTCGCTCCATGTAAAATACTGGTATTCAGCTGCATCCGTCCCCAACATAGTTGGGAAAAGGCTAGGCAGATGATGATGATGGTGTGATTGATGGAAATACGAATAAAAGAGGGATTGGACTTTTCTATGAGAGCTGCCATAGTCACATTGGTAACACATGGCTTAAGGCCGCGGGAGGCAAGCGTATCGAAGCGTATCGATCGTATCGAAGTTATTCTGCATTTCTACAGGCTGCGTTACCACCAGAGATGAGCTAGGATGCGTAGCGAGAAATGTGTGTGAAATTAACCAATAATATCGCTTCTTTTTCACAGTTTGAGGTTTTCTAGCTATGTGATTGGCACACACATCCCTCGCTACGCATCCTCGCTCATCTCTCAGTTTGGCTTTATTTGACTGATACTTTTATGGCATTCATGTTTGAACATGGTTCGAGGTGCCGCGGGACAAGAGCAGTTGGAAAGACTTGGAGACAGCAGTGGGACAGTATGGGCTAAACAAAAAAGAACATGATTTCGGGCATGTGGCTGACAACGGACAAACAACTTTCCCAAAGAAAAAAAAATTTTAAACGGCTAACAGCTGATAGGTCACTTTCGCGCGCGCGAAATTTCATACGGCTGTTGTATTATTGTGCTAAAAGTCTGTGTACAAAAAAATGCTTCTTTGGGAAAGTTGTTTATTATCATGACTACAATCACGTGTTTAAGTATCGGTCACTAATTACCAGTCACCCTATATACGTCTTAATGAAAACCTATTACCATTGTACACCAACAGTCGATTGTTCAGCAGTCGGGGGCAAGAACACTGCCCACCCCAGAACACCTTCCTCAACTATTAGCGATCGACCAACATTTCGATAACGGACCACTATACGTGCAAAAGACAGAAGGTTCCGTTCATATCGTCAATGTAGATTTTTTCAAACTATGTATGTACTGCCGTTTACACCAAGCTTTAGATATAAGAGAATGCGTATCCAGATTTATGTGGGTTTTAACCAATAATATCGCATCTTTTCCGGGGCTTGAGCTTAATACCTGTACGATTGGCTAAGCTTTTAAGCACATTCGTTGTCGCTCATCTCTGGTAGTTACATTCCTCTTCCTCTCTCCTACTCTTGCAGTGCCCGACAGGGTCCACAATGATCATAACTTTGTAAAACCTACCATCTAAGTACGCTTGTGGAAGCAATAAATGTATTGAGTTACATAGCCCAAAGTTCGGCTTTTACAGGGTTCCGTACCCGAAGGGTAACAAACCAGCGGTATAGGTAATAGGACCCTATTACTAACTAGCCTCCACTGTCCGTCCGTCCGTCCGTCTGTCTGTCAGCGGGCTGTATCTCATGATCCATAATAGGTAGATAGTTGAAACTTTCACAGAATGTTCTGTCTTCGAATTTCTGTTGCCTCTATAACAACAAATAATAAAAAATTAAAGGGGCTCCCCTACTGCGTTGGTACGGAACCAGCATTCCCGGGTCCGGTTTTTTTACTCAAATGGGGCGCACTTTGTACTGTCTACTTCGGCAGCAACTTGCCGACTGACATTTGGCAAATATTCCAACAATAAGGACTAAAACCGTTTCAATAAGAGCCGCTACAACCAAGGCCGCGTGTGTCGCAATCACGTCAAGACCCGTCTCTTCCAACCGCAATCAAATGGAACTTCTGCACCATCGTGCATAGTGTGGTAGGCTCGCCAGCCCGCGCCTACGCCAGGTCATCGGCCCGTGACTCAGGGGCCCTTACTTGAGTAGGAGTACAGTACATTTGCTTAAGAAATAAGAACTAAGGAAGTCTGTGCGGTTTACGTAAGTTTTGCAACGCAACTAACAGTATTTGGCGGTTCAAATGGCATAACGAGCTTTAATTTAGTGCTCTTTTGTCTTTCATACAAGGTGTTACTGTAAAGCACGTTAAACCGTTGGTCCCGGGTGTCATTTGTAGATCTTTGACCGTCGTTAGGTAGTCAGTGGCCCAAAAAGTCTGACAACCAGTCTTACCAAGGGGTATCGTATTACCCAGTACTAACTGGGTTGTGGAGGTCAGATAAGCAGTCGCTCCATGTAATATACTGGTATTCAGCTGCATCCGGTTAGACTGGAAGCAGACCCCAATATAGTTGGGAAAAGGTTAGACAGATGATGGCAAGGTGTTACCGTACCCTTCACGGAGCCGTCAACTAAGCCATATCTACATCAAACTAAGTAACTCTACGCCAAAAATTACTTTGACTTTTTTTTGGGGTGAAAAATCACGGAGTCCTAACTTGATCTCCTTGAAAGTTATGACTACTTGTGAGTGTTTTTAAGAAAATACCAAAATTTTTACTAAATAGGCAATTAGTGGTGTTTAGTTGCTTCTAGGAAATGTATCATCACTACAAAAGTGCTTTTATGAGTATTGGCACTTTATTCAATATCTTTTAAGTCTCACAAAAAATTATTTATAACTTCAGAACCTCACTGAAAAAAATATTACTACCAAGAAATGACCCTGATAACCCCAACTATCGCCCTATTTCGTTTGCTCCACGATTTTTTACCCACCATGTATAAGACGACCATGAGAGAGTATAATCTACTAGCGTCCCGCCCCGGCTTCACACGGCTGCAATATACATATAAACCTTCCTCTTGAATCACTCTATCTATTAAAAAAAACCGCATCAAAATCCGTTGCGTAGTTTTAAAGATCTAAGCATACACAGGGACAGACAGCGGGAAGCGACTTTGCTTTATACTATGTAGTGATAATAGCGCCTCCTGTGGTGTATTTCAGTACTACACATGACACTATTAATTAAAGATTAAATGCTGCTTTAAAAGGGTCTGACGCAGTATGTGCACGTCGCAAAATGTGCACTTGACGCAAAATGTGCACTTCTCAAAATAGCACTTATCAATTCAAAGTGAGCATGTATTGAGAATCAAATAGTTATAGATAGTTTGTTTCAAAATGTTAGGCAAAACCTGCTCATTTTGAGAAGAGCTATTTTGCGAAGTGCACAATCTGCGTCAAACCCCTTTGAAAAACATCATCATCATTCTGTAACCCTTATCCCAATTCATTAGTGGTCGGCACAGCATATCATCTTCTTCCATACTTCTCTATTACTCGTCATCCCAGCAGTCACCTCCAGCACAGTTTAAACGTAAGAAACATGATCTGTTCCCGACACCACAGAGCACCCGAGGCATATCCCCCTACTGGCGAGGTTCACGACCCCGGCACAATGGCCAGTGTGTGGCGTTAATTAGTGTAATCAGGTTAATATTTGGCTGCATGCCACCGTGACTCAGGCTGAATAGACCATTCATTCCACGACGCCATGTTGGCAGAACTAACTAGTGTTGTTTCGCGACCTACTCTGTTTGATGAGGTGAAAGATGGTGGATCACAAAAGGTGGACGTGCTGAATTCACTTGACTTAAAACATTTGACGACTGTAATGCAGGATAAAAAAGTGCAAAGTATTTGTTTCATCGTTTCATCCGACAGATGTCTACTGCTGGACATAGGCCTCCCCAAGTGTCGCAGCAGTTCCCGTGCGTCTCGCATCCAGCGGATCCATGCAACCTTCACCAGGTCATAGATCCACCTAGTGAGAGGCCTTCCAACGTAACGTAAGTATGTGTTTAGACTAATTGACGAGAAAAAAAAACGGGATTTTCAGACTAATTTCAGTATGATGGGTGTAAAAGTACCCTTAACGAAACCGAAAGGTACTTGTTCTCCCCGGCAATGCGATTTTTTTTTTGTTGTTAACCATACCTTGCAACCTTCTAGTTACGGAAATATTGGGGGTCAAAGTTCCAACTTCTTCACAAGATTTTTTTACGTTATAACTTGTTTTTAAATATCTCCACGACCCCCATACTATTCAATGCATCCATCAGTACAAAGTCTCGAGTGCGTCACATTGACTCCAACCATGAAACGTAATTTTTCACCCGCAAAAAAAATGTCGTTTTCCACCAACAATTTTTGCGTAGAGTTACTTAGTTTGATGTACAGACAGAACGCTTGGTTGACGGCTTCGTGAAGGGTCCGTTTACACCATGTATTACTTTTGATTTGACTTCTGACTATTACTGAAATATTAACAGATTCACTGCTCCGTAAACTTGATTGATTGATATCCAAAACTAATGAATGATAAATAATGAGACCCTCCATGTCAGGTACGGTGCTGTCCAATCAATAACGGCGCTCAATGGCGTCGGTCGAACCTGTCAATAATGCTGTATGCGATGAGGTCACCTTCCATGGGCGCGTATTGAAGCGATGGGCTCGCCTGCCATTCTCCGTATACGATTATGTTGCTATGGGGTTCGGCCCCTATGTGAGTGTTGAATTTGAAACTTTTTGCTGTACACTGATTGAGGAGTATAATAACAGCCGCTCGGGTCGATCTTTAGGTTAAGCCGTGGTTGCCTAGGTTGGTCTGTGGATGGGTGACCACCCATTACTTACCGAGTTTCCTCTGTGCCTCGGAAAGCACGTTAAGCCGTTGGTCCCGGGTGTCATTTGTAGATCTTTGACAGTCGTTAAGTAGTCAGTGGCCCAAAAAGTCTGACAACCAGTCTTACCAAGGGGTATCGTATTACCCAGTACTAACTGGGTTGTGGAGGTCAGATGGGCAGTCGCTCCTTGTTAAATACTGGTATTCAGCTGCATCCGGTTAGACTGGAAGCCGACCCCAATATAGTTGGGAAAAGCCTAGGCAGATGATGACGCTGTACACAGATTGTCTTGCTGGGTAAGTGACTACTGAGTATTGAGCTTAGGCAGTTAACAGGGGATCGCGAAGTGTCGTTCGGTTATTTTTTTATCTCGTTAATTTTCGGTTAGCAACCCAGAGATTGATTGTGTGGCTTAGGGACCCTCATCATCTGCCAAGCCTTTTCCCAACTATATTGGGGTCGGCTTCCAGTCTAATCGGATGCAGCTGAATAGTAGTATTTTACATGGAGCGACTGCCTATCTGACCTCCACAACCCAGTTAGTACTGGGTAATACGATACCCCTTGGTAAGGCTTAGGGACCCTGTGACCTTCAAAACTGGCAAGATTTTGAAATTTAGGACACCATTTTTACTGTACTTTTTCATTTACAAGTTTCACTGTGCTTATCCCAGTTGTAAACGTCCCTTTGTGCCTATTGGCCTTGTTCCGTTCTGTCTCCTGCTGATATGGAGGGAAGTGGAAACTATGGTTCCTACTCCTCCGCTATACTTTTCTGATTCATTTCGTTGCGGGCTCCAAGACAGTTAAATTGTTTCTCTGGGACATCGTCGAGCTTCATTGTCTCGGCGCTTTTCTGGTGGTCGCCACTGTTGATTCTGGCGCACAGGAGTTGCAGTGGTTTGGGATTTTCGCACTGTTGCATGTGCTAAGTCGCCAATTCCGCTTAATGATCTCTTGGATTATAATCCAACAGACGATCTGTTTGCTGATGGATGGACGAAGATTTTATTGGTATGTCAGAAGTACTGTGAGAGGAATTTATGAAACTGTTGTTAACCTTCTTTTTTTAATTTATGTTTTCTCTTCAAATTTGTTACTGTAATTGGTTGTAAACACAACCGTTGTAATCAAATAAATAAATCATATAAAGTAGGAGGCAATAACAATAGTTATCCACTATAAAATTAATTTCCATCACTTGCTACAATGACAAATGACACACGTATCCAGGGGCGCGGGAGGGGGCAGGGGTGCAGCGACCTCACATCGACCGACCTTCGTAATGGAGGGAGGTTCGACACGTGACGTCATCGCCTTTTGGGGAGCGCTTCTTGGAAAGTCTGCCGTTTCTTTGTGTTTGAATAAATTGAGTTTTAACTTTCGTAAAAAGGATTTTCAAAAAATTACTTTATTTTTGTGTAGGTATATCTAGCCAATCCACTGTGCTCGTGTGGAAGCTTCTAGTTACGGAGATATTGGGGGTCAAAGTTCCAACTTTTTCACATTTTTTTTAATACATGTTTTTAACGTAAGATTTGTACTTTAAACATCTCCACGACCCTCGTACTATTCAATCCATCCATCAGCACAATATTTTGAGTGCGTTAAATTAAGTCCTACCGTAAAACGTGATTTTTCACCCCAAAAAAAAGGTGGTTTCCCAGCAATAATTTCTGCCTAAAGTTACTTAGTTTGATGTACATGCTTGGTTGACGGCTTCGTGAAGGGTCCGTTTACACTCTGTGTAAACGGACCCTTCACTACTGAGATGAAGATGTATGGACGAAGAAGACATGCTAACCACAAACGACATATAATGAAGTAAGGAGCATGTTTGTAAGTGTACAGAAGTAGATTGTTACTTGTTTTTTTTTTCGGATGGGAAATCATCAAATGACCCTCTCACTCTGGGCGAAGTGGAGTGTCAGACTCGTACTGACTAAAACCCATCCATGTTCCTTCTTTGCCCTTTGTGTTCCAGGGCCGCGGTAACTCTTTCGAACAGTCCCGCAGCCCCGGCAGGGACTGTTAATTGCTTGACATAAACATCTTCATCTGCTCTTGTTCCTGTCACTTGGAGTCAGCTCAACGTCTTCTTCCATTCCCTTCTGTCATCCGTCACGATATCATTCCCTCCCTTCTCTTTCATATTATCATTCCTCACACAATACATCCATTTTTTCTTTGGCTGCTTGATATAAACATTGACAGACAAACATAGAAAATTCAGAAAGGAAAACTAGCAATATTCGCAATACGACAGTAACTTTGTGCGTGTTACGCAGTATTGATTACTGTAGCGTTTACTATTGGCGCCCAACATGGGACTTGATAGAAGCTGACAGTCACGTTATAAATTTTTTAGTATTAATGATATAACTGAAATAAATGCTTCTTATACAATAAACAAATAACACGTCGGCAAGTCCAGCAGTGGGAACATTATAGATCGATGATTACGTAAGTCACTCTTCGACTTGGGAGAAACTGGGACATCCAGTTTATTATTATGTCCATTACCAGCAGCTCTATCACATAGCTGATTATGTGGTTGCAGTAAAGTCAAGTGCAATTTGTGTGTTTTCTCATAAGAAATGTAATGTGTCAGAACTCCTGGGCCCCGATTCCACTAATACACAAACATTTCTCGAATACGTGTTCTTGACACATTTTGTATTACAAATCGTAAATGTTGTAACACTGTTAGTTGAGCATACATTAAAACACTTGTAATGAACAAAGTAAAAACCTACGACAAACAAAGGAACGCTCGTTGCGGCGTACGACCGCGAGTGGAGGCGAGGCGTGCGTGTCGTATTGATTTCCCGGCGCAAGCTAGTGGCGCCCGACTGGGCCCCGGGGTTTTATTACTATTTGCGTTCACTCTTTTGTCCCTGCGCTATTTAGTATAGATGGCGGTTGTAATTGGATTGTGTTGGTCTGATGTAGAGTTCAATCACATTAGAATCGTTGTAGGGTAGTAACCACACAACGCTGCGTGCTGCGAACTTTTTTATACTGAAGTTTTTTTTTTATACTGAATAGATACTTAAAAATCTGTACATTCATCCAGTCATTAGTATTAGTTTTAGTCTGAAATCACCCGCCGCTGAGTAAATGTCTCAAAGCGTACAAATACTTAACCAAAGGGGTAACCTATTATAACAAGAGTCTAACTTCCAAGAACTGTTACTTCGATTTCAATAATAATTGCAACAAAAATCAAGACATTTATAACACGATCCATTATCTCTTATCAATCTACCAACAACAGAAATACAGCCATAAAATTGCCACAATCCCTCTTTTAATCTCGAAAAGCGGGTAGTGCAACAAAACAAAGGCTTTGTCTGATACGGCACGTTCACCCCAATTCGGAGCGCAGGGATATAGGTCAGTTATGTACGCAGTGACTACGTGAGGCCGTGAGGGTAGATGTACTTTTGTGCAAATGTGTAAATACCCTCCCAAGTAGCTTTTGGTAACGACTTATTTTCTCGGAAATTGAAGTAGCGTCTTTGGTTAGGTGAGTATTATTGTTATGGTATGGATATGGGATGCGTAGGAATGAGGAGTATGTGTCAAGAGAAACGGTATCGAGGAGTTATGAAAATAGAGGACCACTAAATAAAATGGTGGTTGTGAAAACTGAGATTTTGCGCTCTTAACGCTATAGGAATAAGGTCGGATTAAGGATAAGGAACAGGGATTGCCTTTTGCATAAAAAGTCTCAAAAACATCACATTTAATTGCTAACTACCCGCAAACATGATAATATCATCATCTTTGCCCAGAATCACCCACTGTTGGGACTCCCCTTTATTCTGCCATACTTATGACGATACAAGGTGTAAACAGATCCTTCACGAAGCCGTCAACAAAGCATTCTGTACATCAAACTTAGTAACTCTACGCAAAAATGATTGCTGGAAAACGACTTTTTTTTTGGGGTGCAAAATCACGTTTTACGGTAGGACTCAATGTAATGCACTCAAAACATTGTGCTGATGGATGCATTGAATTGTACGGGGTCGTGGTGAAAAAAACTTATAAAAAATTTGGAACTTTGACCCCCAATATCTCCGTAACTAGAAGGTTCCCAGGTATGGTCTAGAACAACAAAAATATCGCAATGACGGGTACAAGTACCTTTCGGCTTAGTTAAGGGTACTTTTACACCCTCTATAATAGGTTACAAGCACAGTTACAACGCACCTTCCTTTCGGTTATAGTCATTGCATGCTAGGATGTCGTAATATGGGCACTTCCGGTTAACGCCTCAAAGTGGGTGAGTGAGTGGGTGGTTGCGACGCCGCGATGTCACGCGAAATAATATGCTAATTATGTTGTGGCTTACTCCGAGCCTCGTTTTAGGTCAGGCTTTCAGAGTACCACGTTACCTCTTAATCACGCATGTAATCCTCGAAGGCTTAGGCAGAGGTGTACCTTAATAGAACACCCTAGCCTACCAGTACCGGAGTAAATAGTTGTCCCGGGTGTCATTTGTAGATCTTTGACAGTTGTTAGGTAGTCAGTGGTCCAAAAAGTCTGACAACCAGTCTTACCAAGGGGTATCGTATTATGCAGTACTAACTGGGTTGTGGAGGTCAGATGGCAGTCGCTCCATGTAAAATACTGGTATTCAGCTGCATCCGGTTAGACTGGAAGCCGACCCCAATATAGTTGGGAAAAGGCTAGGCTGATGATGATAAATAAGGATAACCCAATCTAGATAGACCTACACGAGGACAATGATCTCTAAATGGAACCGTATCTTCCTAAAACGACTCGTAAAATACCACAAATTCATAGGCGGAGCAAGCGCAATAAATTGTAACCTGTCACGCCGCCACGCAAATCTCACTCGTAAATTCTACATCATAAAATTCAAATTACCTTTCTACAATTCTGTGAATATGTAGGTTTACGAGCTTCAGATAATGTGGGTAGTTTCGTTTATTGGAATTGTATTAGAAATGGTGGGTAAGCTGCACTTGCTGCGGTCATTCTGAGGATGGGTGACCATTTTTGGCATATCATTTGGCATTTAACGCCGCATAACTTGAAAACGTTCATACTTAAAACTTAAATACATAATGGGTGTAAAAGTACCTTTAACGAAGCCGAAAGGCACTTGTTCTCCCCGTCATTGCGAGCATTTTTTAATTCTATGATCTTTAAATTTTTTAATTCAGATGGTTTATCTGAAAGCCCAACACAACTGTAAAAGCCTAAGATACTGAACTAGATCTCAAATTCTTGTAGTGTTCAGCCTAACATTCAATCAACAATTGATCGCGTTCATGCATTACGTCATAATCATAAAAAACACATGGGCACACATAAACGTACAAAACACGCCGCCATCTTTACGCGCGTAAATACTATTACTAGATTCAACAAACGAGGCATACTGTCACGGAGTAGCTAGTAACTGGAGAATTCAATATTTCTCAGAAGCGTGTGACGTCCTCCTCATTACATGGGACCAAATAATAACAGGCGAAATGTGGGTGTACTATAAGTAAGGCACGGACACCACCAAAGCGGAGAGAGCTGCTTAGGAGCTATGGTGTTGGTGTATCTACCGCTTACGTACCGGCTAGACCGGAGCAGAGATGTGAGTACAGACTACCCACGCCTAGTTCAGCGCGATCTAACACGAAAGGCGACTGCCGCACCGCCTTCACGACCCTTTGCACTAAAGTAACTGCAGAGCGTCCTGCTATCCTTACATACTCCTTTCGCCTTCCACGTTCATAGATATGGTCATACACGCACACCGGTTGCGAGTACTATGCAAAGCTAGTAATGTGAGTGTATGTCCTTCTAGGGCGTTTCGTCTCGGTGTTGCCAGTCACATCTGCCTTGTAAATACCTTTTGTTTCGTTCCTACAGTCTATTTGAGAAAGTGAGCATTCCATTCGTTGATTACTCCGTGTCAGATCGTATGGTGTCTGGTCACGTTGCGCCTGCGACGACGTATAGTTACACAATCGATGCTCTAATATTATGAGACCTGCATACCTATGGCGCGTTTACCAAGTACCCATGTTTTATTAAGCGCATTCTTTTGAAGTGCAGTGTGAATGGAGAGTGTTTAACTAGACATCAGATCTGTCTGGTGTAAGTATACAGAATTGAATGAGTGCCCTAAAGTAATTAATGGCTGAAGATAGCCGGAGCACCAAAAATTCAACTCCCAATCATTTAGACGGCACGGTTGGCTAAATAATAACAACCGCTCGGGTCGATCTTTAGGTTAAACCATACTTGCCTAGGTTGACCACCCATTACATACCGAGTTTCCTCCGTGCCTCGGAAAGTACGTTAAGCCGTTGGTCCCGGGTGTCATTTGTAGATCTTTGACAGTCGTTAGGTAGTCAGTGGCCCAAAAAGTCTGACAACCTGTCTTGCCAAGGGGTATCTTATTACCTAGTACTAACTGGGTTGTGGAGGTCGCAGTCGCTCCATGTAAAATACTGGTAATCGGCTGCATCCGGTTAGACTAGAAGCCGACCCCAACATAGTTGGTAAAAGGCAGGTAGATGATGATGGTTGGCGCAGCAGCATTCGGGAAAGCAGTTGTTCCGGGTCTGGCTGTTTATATATGTAAGTTTAAATGTTTGTAAAACGCACCCACCCAGCGACAAAAAATGTCAAAAACTTTGCAAAAATTGAGTTTGAGATAGAATATCAAAGTTTTTAAAATACGGAAATTATCGCAAGACCCAGCGATCTGAAGCAAGTAGAGTAGCTTCAACTACAGTTACTTTTCGACAACGTCGAATTTAGTCGAAAATTCTTCAAAGTATCAAAAAAAATCAGTTCACACGTAATTTTTTGCTGTACACCACAAAAAGGCAACATCTGAGTCAGTTCAGCTCAAAAACGAAAGTTGCAACCGCAGTCCAATCATAAAAGTAGGTCAACAAACAAAAGTGTACATTTAGCCGAGTTAGTTTAGAACAAAAGGCGTCATGATAGTATCTTATTTTCTCAGACCAGCTTGAAGAATGGGGCGTGAGAAGGTGGAGAAAGACGTAGGCGACTGCGAGATTAGAGGAATATTGGCTGAATAGGAAAACTCCAATATCCATACATTTAGTGTCTAAACACACTATGCGGAAGTTACGCGACCGAAGTTCAGCACAATTACGCCTGCAATGCTATTTGAATTACTGACGACACACTATGCCGAAATTACGTAGCGTCATAGCATGCAGCCTAACTTCGCTCGGGCGTAGTTCAGCGGCAACTTATTAAGAAAGAAGAAAGAAAGAAGCCGAATACGTCGGAACGTAACATCAGCCGCCGAACTTCGGTCGCGTAACTTCAGCATAGTGTGTTTAGACACTTAGGCTCAAAGGGCGTAACCGCCATTTTGGCCAAAATGAGATTTTAATGCAGTCATACTTAGTTTGTCGTGTTCTTTCGATTGGTATATTTAAAATTTCGATATTCGCAAAAAAAAAAGGTGGATACAGCCATCATTTTTGGATCGCTAAACATTGATTTTCTTTAAATTTTAGAGTGTATACGACCCTATTTTTTAATTGTTAGATTTACTTTACATATTATTCTACGATGTTCTTTATGTCAAAATTCTAACAAGTTTTGTCATTTATAAGCACAAAAAAGTTATGTCGGAAAACTTTTGTTTATTTGCTCTCCTGAAAAATCGTGTTTTGGTGGATACGCTCTTTGAGCCTAAAGGTATCGATATGTGAAAGGTGATATGGCTGGGAGCTGACTCCAGAGATGAGATGAGGTTGGAAGGTAAACGCTAAAAATGCGACGGTCAATACACCCCCTTCGTTAATTTCGTAGTATTCAATACGACACCCTGATGATACACTGTTGATGGATCGAGAGGGAAAGGAAGACCAAAGAAACGATGGAAGGATTGTGTGAGGAACGATATGAAGGAAAAAGGAGTAAATGATAGCGTGATGACTGACAGAGGAGAATGGAAGAAAAAAACTTGTTGCGCCGACCCCAAGTAACATGGGACAAGGGCAGGAAGATGATGATTCTATACGACACCGAATAAGACGCTATCCCTTTCTTTCATTGTACATTTGAGGGAGAAGGTCATACGAAGGAAAAAGATGGAGGGCAAGAAATGATTGTCAGCTGAGAACGGAAGAAGAAAATGTGTTGCGCCGACCCCTAGTAACATGGAGACGGGACTACAGTAGAAAGATGATGATGAAAACTGGTTGAATCCAGGTAGAGGCTAAATCTGAAGTCTCCAGAAGTTTCTAACTTGGACCAGCGCGGATTGTGTAACGGTACCATATAATATAACAACTAACAGAATGAACGTGTTCGCCATTAAATGTAACGGATAAATGCTTATGGTGGTGTAATATTAATTGGTATTTTTCTGATCGATAACTTCGTGATTTTATAAATAAGCTATTTACGTTGTTACGTATAAGTTGCAATGATGATTCGGCCATATTTGATTGGCTATTTACGTCATCTGCCTAGCCTTTTCCCAAAAATGTTGAGGTCGGCTTCTAGTGTAATTGGATGCAGCTGAATACCAGTATTTTACATGGAGCGACTGCCTCCACAACCCAGTTAGTACTAGGTAATACGATAACCCTTGTTAAGACTGGTTGTCAGACTTTCGGGAGTCCGACTACTAATAACGACTACAAATGACAGCCGGGACGAACGGCTTAACGTGCTTTCCGGGGCACGGAGTAAACTCGGTATGTAATGATGGTCAGTCAGCCTGATCACGGAGAGACCTCGACGAGCACAGCTTAACCTCAAAGACCGATCCGGACGGCTGTTATTATTTAGCTTAACTTTTTGACCAAACGACACAAATATGTGACAAAATGGTAGATGAAATTGTGGCTCGAAGAAAAGGTTAATATGACTGTTAATTAAATTGGCACTGCTTTCGTAACCTTAAAACTACATTCTTTCTCAGATTGGGTGCAGAAGGATCTCTATTACCACAAGATATCAAAACCCAGGATGTTTGCCACACGGTAACGATGTTTAATTTGACACCGCCCGCTAAAGGCCTAAGGCTGCGGTTCTACCAGAGTATGCGAGGCGAGGCAAGGCGAAGCGAGGTTGTGGAATGGTGTGAGCGTTTCCACCAGAGATATGCTAGGCCGCTGAGCGCTGTGAAACGGTGCGCAGATGAGCGGTGCGAGGATGTGTAGCGGGCTCGTTTCAGATGCGAGCGGTAACCACATGGTCTAGTGACTGCTATTTTTTCGCTCGTCTCCGTCCCTAGCACACATCCCTGCCTTGTTTTGTTAGTACAAAAACCTCGCTCCACTGAGCTGCGCTGAGCGAGGCTAGGTAAATGAAGTGATTCTATTGGTTCTTCTAGAGAGCAGATGTGGCCTAATGGTGGCGGCTCCGACTTACGAATAGTCGCGGGTTCGAACCTAAGCAGGCGCATTACTTTGTGTAATTTATTTCATCACCACTGCTCTCAAAACGGTGAAGGAAACCGGCATGTCCTAGAAGCAAAAATTCGAAGATATGCGACATCTACCAACCCGCACTTAGCCCGCGTGGTGGATTATAGCCCATTCCCTCTCATAGAGAGGAGGCCGTGTGTCCCAGGTCCCAGCAGTGGGAACATTATAGGCTGATTATGCTATTGGTCCTTAAAAATCACATCCCTGGCTACGCATCCTCTGGTGGAAACACAGCGTAAATCTGTCTAAGCACACATCTAACCTGTGTTTCCGTAAGCAATCATAACTGACCTTCGCAGCTATTAGCGTATGAATCACTGTGTTGCAGAATCGAGAATTTGAGCATTTGAACCACACGTCACGAACATTCGAGAATACATTTTAACTGAATTGAAAGGTTAGGACCTATCACGATGTTCTCGAAGGACCCATACATACAGGGTGTAAACAGACCCTTCACGAAGCCGTGAACCAAGTATTCTGTACATCAAACTAAGTAACTTGACGCAAAAATTTTTGCTGGGAAACGACTTTTTTTTTTGGGGTCAAAAATCACGTTTGACGGTAGGACTCAATATTACGCACTCAGAACATTGTGCTGATAGATGGATTGAATAGTACGGGGGCCGTGGAGTTGTTTAAAGTAAAAATCTTACATTAAAAACGATGTATTTAAAAAAAAAACTTGTGAAAAAGTTGGAACTTTGACCCCCAATATCTCCGTAACTAGAAGGTTCCCAGGTATGGTCTATAACAAAAAAATGATCGCATTGACGGGGAGAGCAAATGCCTTTCGACTTCATTAAGGGTCTTTTTACACCCTTTATTAGTATTATAAAGAGGTAATATTTGAAGTTGGGAGTAGGGGGGTGCTCTTCGGTTATTCTATTACTAATGGGAAGTGCCATTATTCTCGAGAGTCATCCTAATCCTATCCTTACTTTAATATTATAAATGCGAAAGTAAGTTTCTTTGTTTGTGTGTTACCTTTTTACGCCTAAACCACTGAACCGATCTTCCTGAAATTTTGCATAGATGTTGTCAGGTGTACAGAAACGGACATAGGGTACCTTTCATCCCGAAAAAAAGTACTGTTCCCGAGGAAAACAACAATAACGTTTTATGATAATTGATAGCGCCACGTGTCTTTGATTGCATTTTATTATTACATAAGTAGAGTACAACCCGAATTGGTCGCCTATGACATAATATAATTTTTTAATACATGTTTTTAATGTTATTACTTTACTTGAAGTACCTACATGACCCCTTTTCTAATCAAAGCATCCATAAGTACAATGTTTTGAGCCAATTCACCCCAAAAAAAGTCGGTTCCCAGCAATATTTTTTGCGCAAAGCAACTTAGTTTGATGTACAGAATTCTTGGCTGACGATGACGGCTTCGTGAAGGGTCCGTTCACACCCTGTACATCGACAGTGGTCACTTACCATCACGTTACATTCTTCCATTCTCTCTACGTGAAGTGAGGTAATACATTATCCCTGACACCAGATTACGCGTGACATCATAAGTGTCAATTAATGTCAATGCCGTTGCAATCAGATGTCTGCCCCCGCTACTAGGTCATCCGGCGACTTTTACCCACTAGGTCGGTTTATAGGAAGACTAACGGAGCTTAGACTCGCTTTCAGAGCTGGTACTGATATTGTTAGCCTGCGTCATCACACTGCTGGGCAAAGGACTCTCCCCATGACATCCAGTTGTTTCGATCCAGGGCTAATGTGGACCTCTGGTCGTTGGTTTTGTCCAGCTCGTCCCGCCATCTTCTACGAGGTCTGCCGCGACGCCTTCTGGCTGTGTCAGAGTTCCAGAAAATGGTTCTTTTGGCCCACAGTTCATTGGGCATGCGGCAGACGTGGCCAGTCCAGCCGCACTTCAGCTTAGCGGCTTTTTGAGAGCGTTTTGTATGTCTACGAATTTCAGCAGAATTGGCAAATAGTTTCCGATAGATTCATCATCATCATATCAGCCCAGAAAAACACCCACTGCTGGTTATAGGCCTCCTCTTTCTTCTGCCACACTTCCCAATCCTGTGCGTCCCTTATCCAGGAGTTTCCCACGATTTTGACGAAATCGCCGACCCAACGAACTTTGTGACGGCCCTGGTTTCTTTGGCCTAATCTTGGTATCTTATGATAATCTAATTTTTGTTCTTGCCGTCATCCTTAACGTCAAGTATCTCTGGCTGAGCTCCCTCACGATACGATGGAATAGTGGCCTGAAAGATGATATGTCTGGAACGGGGGTAACTGCTGAGATGACATACATTCCATCACGCCTGTAATCCCCGAAGTGTAAGGCAGAGGTGTACCTAATAGTACACCCACATATCACCAGTTATGTTTGAGTGTTATTTGCGGCGATAACGTTCACAGTACAGCAACTGAACTTTTAAAATCTACAAATCACTACTGTTAGCAAAAGAGACGCAACTGCGGAAAATGCAAAGAAAAATAAGTTAGAGGCCGAAAGGCACCGGATCCGTGCACGTAGACGCCATGGCACACCGCTCACGTGACGTACACGTGTGCATAGGCTACATGTCTCTATAAAGTTCCATATTACAACGTCATCGTACGTGCACGTCTACGTGTATGGATCCGGTGGGTTTCGGCCTTAAGGCTCATCGGTCGCTCCATATAAAAACAACTGGTATTCAGCTGCATCCGACCCCAAAATACGTGGGAAAAGGCTAGGCAGATGATGATGAAAGGCTCATCTAGTAAGACTAGTTTTTCTTCAGATTCGCTCCTGTTACTAACGGCGGCAGTCAAGGTGTCCAGCTATACCCACAGTGCAGTGTGGTGGCACAGTCACACTGTTGACTGCTCTTATGTCAGACGTGATGTCATGGCGGAATTAATGTCAATGTCAGGTTTAACAGAGCGTGGGGCGGTGTCAGCGGTAGCGGTGAGCGGAAGTTGGAAATACTGTTATTTGAGTAACACACGCGTCTCGGAGAGAGGAGCTCGTGGCTAAATAATAACAGCCGCTCGGGTCGATCTTTAGGTTTAACTGTGCTTGCCTAGGTTGGTTTGTTGATGGGTGACCACCCATTACATACCGAGTTTCCTCCGTGCCTCGGAAAGCACTTTAAGCCGTTGGTCCCAGGTGTGATTTGTAGATCTTTGACAGTCGTCAGGTAGTCAGTGGCCCAAAAAGTCTGATAACCAGTCTTACCAAGGGCTATCGTATTATTCAGTACTAACTGGGTTGTGGAGGTCAGATTGGCAGTCGCTCCATGTAAAATACTGGTATTCAGCTGCATCCGGTTAGACTGGAAGCCGACCCCAATATAGTTAGGAAAAGGCAAGGCAGATGATGACGTGTCTCGGAGAGCCAAGCAACATGAGACACGATAGATTTCTTGAACAGAAGTCATTATATACACTGTTTTAAGCTTTCACGGTTTAAAATTAAAATTATACTGTCACTTACGGGATATCTTGCGCGATTGTTCGTTATTTTGAGCTCCCGATGTTTGTGCAGGGCAACCCATGGGTCAGCAATTAGGTCGTGAAATGGTAACACAAAGATAAGCAGGGTTACTTGTTCATTTCCAATGTTAGTATGGATTTGAACCTACAACTAAATCAATGTGGCGCCCCATCGCTCCCGCTCCCCGCTCGCAGTAGGCCCACTCCGTTGTCAAGTGACAATTTATTAACATATTCATGAGCTAACTCGAAACAAACACACGGGTAGGGCCGCCATAATCTATTGTAATTTATTTATAACACTTTCTTTATGTAAACTCGTTTCTTTGATAGTCAACAAACCCTCGTTTTGGGGACTTCGCACTAAGAAACATCTACTACCCTTTTTAGTTAAAGCTCATAGTCAAACTGAAGCAAATTCCCGAAGGGTTGCAGGACGAAATGCGCACGCGCTGATTATGTCAACTTTGTGTTGCGAGTCCGCAAAGGAGAATGAACAAAAGTGGTCCAAATGTCCGCCACTAATGAGACCTCTTTTAGCTCCATACACTTTTGTTCATTCTCCTTTGATTGTCAAATAGCCGCATATTTTCTTACTAATCACGCGATGCTTTAAAACGCCGTATTTATTTCTTAAAAACCATAAAGACACCGAAATATCCTAAAACCAAAAATTCGAAGACATGAGACTCCGACCATACCGACCCCACCCTGTGTTTCTGTGTGTTTACATGGCTCCTCTCCTATTCTAAATACCGTATTATGCAACGCACACATATATTCACGCGAAGCGTTCGAGCGGGGGGCAGGAAGCTCTGGCGGGCAGGACATGGCCAATTACGCGCGGATGTGTGCGGCGCGCGGGGGGCATCCGCGCGAACGGAATGTAGGGTACACTGATGGACTTTATAGGTGCTAGGCTTATGGCCCAGGGTAACCTTACCTAGCAGATAGGTGTGCTGCTGGGGAGCTTGTTTGTCGCCAATTCTTCTCCCAGCTAATACTCTAGGAAGTGGCGAATGGCGGCCATTTTTGGGGGTCTGTCTTAAGTAATTTTGATACACAAAAAGTGCTGATATTCCGTCTAATTGGTTTTTTTGCTGGTAGCTTGGACCTGTCAGAATCTAGTGTTCATTTTTATAAAAGGAAGAGAGATTGCTGATTATCATTATGATTGGAATATCCTAATTACATTGGGGTCGGTTTTCATTTGAACCGGGGGCAGATTAATGTGAAATGGAGCAAATGCCTATCTGACCTCTAAAACCCAGTTACTCCATAGCAAGAGACCCCTAAACAAAACTAATTTCGGGCTTTCGTCTGTATCTAACGACTGACAAAATTATTTTTGACACAATTCCTACTATCCTACTAATACAGGGTGTAAACGGACCCTTCACGAAGCAGTCAACCAAGCATTCTGTACATCAAAGTAAGTCACCCTACGCAAAAATTATTGCTGGGAAACCACTTTTTTTTTTTTGGGGTGTAAAATCACGATTTACGGTAAAACTCAATGTAATGCACTCAAAACTTGGTGCTGATGGATGCTTTGAATAGTAAACGGGTCATGGAGGTAATTAATGTAAAAATAAAACCTTTAAAAGTGGTCTTTTTTTTAAAAACTTGTGAAAAAATTGGAACTTTGACCTCCAGTATCTCAGTAACTAGGAGGTTCCCAGGTATGGTCTACAACAAAAAAATGATGGCAATGACGGGGAGAATAAGTGCCTTTCGGCTTCGTTAAGGGTCTTTTTACACCATTTATAATATTATCAAAGCGAAAGTTTGTGAGGCGAATGGATGTTTGTTACCCTTTTACGCAAAAACTACTGACCTGATTTGGATAAAATTTGTCACACAGGTAGTTTATAACCTGGATTAACACATAGGATGCTTTTTATCCCCGTAGTACGATCCCGTGGGACATTACCGAACTGCACGCGGGAGAAGCCGCGGTCATAAGCTAGTTAGATCTTGTGGGTAGGGTGCTGTTCACCCGTTGATGTGATAGCAGGAAGGATCCATGCTTCCTCGCACATTCGTATAATTATACACACTCATAATGAATGGATCGGTTTTTTAATAAAATTCATTGGTCACTGTTATTTCCTTTATTAATATTCGAGATTTTATTTCTATTTGGCGGTATCAATACATCTATAAAAATAAATCAAATTGAAATGTCTGTTTGTAATATCAAAATAACAGATACGGCACTTATAATACAAACACATTTTTTTTTTTCAATTTTTGTCTGTCTGTTTGTTCCGGCTAATTTCCGAAACGTCTGGACCGATTTTTACTGGCAGATAGCTGTAATAAGGTCTAACTTAGGGTACTCTTATTTTAGAAAAATAATTACGGTTCCGTGCAAAAAATAATAATCAAAGCTTTTATTTCAAATAGACCCGTGACAGGCACTTTGCATAGTCAAAAAAGTGTTTGAACGGCTGTTCCATACATTTTGATTGTGTGGGTATTGGACTGTTGTAGGAAACAGTTGTTTTTTTTTAAATTTCCGATGAATAACCTGTACCTATATGTAATACTAGCGGCCCGTCCCGGCTTTGCACGGGTGGACATTTATTTTTTAAACATTTTGGGATAAAATATAGCCTATGTTACTTAGGGATAATGTAGCTTTCTAATGGTGAAAAAATTTTTGAACTCGGCACAGTAGTTTTTGAGTTTAATCATTACAAACATACACACAAAAATACAAATCTTTCCTCTTTATAATATTAGTAAGATATGTAATGTACACTAGATAACACCTAATGTGCGATAGTATTTAGGAGTTCATCTAAGAGTTTCTTAGCGTTTGTAAAAATGGGTGTCGGTATAAGCATTCGACTACGATTTCACAAAATAACGCATAAAACTCACAAATAGAACACGATGTGTTCTATTTTCAATTTAAATGGGTAATTTGTAATACGAATTTTGAATACCGAACACAATTCGACATTCATCGATCGCACGCCGTTCTGAGCGGACGTATTTATATCAGTCATTAAGTTCAAATGCAGTTGTAGAGGTAATTAAAACCGTTGAGCGTCTGTAATTCATTTTATGATTATGACGTTATTATGTACTCCGATGATTGTGTTATATAAGTTAATTAATACATTATTTATTAATGTTTTAATTTATTGTTTATTATTTTGAACTTACTGGTTTAATTGATTGCAAGCGTGTCAAGGAGAGTTTCTCTCGTGAGATAATAATTACTTACTACGAGCATTGTCAAGTTTGTCAGCTACTGTCACAGCTAGCCAATTCTTTCTGGACTCTTAAGACTCAGTTCAGCTGTAGTCTTCTCCCAGAAATTGAACCGCTTAAGGTAATGTTGCTAAAAATTTAGGTTTGCAAAAGCACATTTGTCAAATGCGAGCCGGACTTACACATGAAGGGTACCACGTCTAAAAAACACGTTTCTTGTATGGGGGACCCAGCCCCATTCATTTATATATATTTATTTTGATTTAATATGTGTTGTTATAGAGGCCATAGTAATTCCCACTCGGTGAAAATTCCAAGTGTCTAGCTATTACCGTTCAAAAGACACAGCCCTGTTACAGACGGACGGACGGACAGAGAGCGGAGCGTTAGGCGCGAATTACACAGAAACGGCGTAAGGTGCGGCGCAGGCGTGAATTTATAAGGAAACGAAAGAACGGCGTGCCTGCGCTGCTCCGCTTGAGTGTAATTCACGACATGTCGCCTACGTACGTACGTACATTTTGTATGAAAACCTTTTTAAAGCGGCATCATGCCTGCGCTGCTCCTTCACCTTACGCCTTTTCTGTGTAATTCGCGCCTTAGTAGTAGGGGGTTCCGTTGGCACCCTTCCTTTTTCTGTACGAAACCCTAAAAACACCTTCATCTCACTCCGTTAATAAAAACAATTCGCATTTCCGCACTTCAGACAGGCTTCAAACCGCACTAATTGCGTCGCACTACCCGCAGTACCCACTTCCGCGCTACCAAACGAAGGGAACTACCCATAACTTGGTAGCCGAGTATATAAACGTTATTCCTACCCTCACCCTAGCTGCAATAAAAACTTACAAACCTGGGGGGAATGTCAAAGATTATTTTGGTTAAAGATGTTAGATGTGACACAGAAGTGAGGAGCCGTGGATATATAGGGTGTAAACAGACCCTTCACGAAGCCGTTAACCAAGCATTCTGTACATCAAACTAAGTAACCACGCAACAATTATTGCTGGAAATGACTTTTTTTTGGGGGTGGAAAATCAAGTTTTACATTAGGACTCAATATAAAGCATTCAAAATATTGTTCTGATGGATGGATTGAATAGTACGGGGGTCATGGAGGTGTTTAAAGTAAAATTCTTACATTAAAAATTAAAAACATGTATTTAAAAAAAAACTTGTGAAAATGTTGGAATTTTGACCCCCAGTATCTCCGTAACTAGAAGGTTCCCAGGTATGGTCTAGAACAAAAAAATTACCGCAATGACGGGGAGAACAAGTGCCTTTCGGCTTCGTTAAGGGTCTTTTTACACCCTTTATAATAAATCTTCAGGTTACGCCGCACTTGCTATTGGTCCATGGTTGGGTGACCACCCATTACATACATAGTTTCCTCAATTGTAGATCTTTGAGAGTCGTTAGTCGTCAGTGGTCCGAAAGTCTGACAACCAGTCTTACCAAGAGGTATTATGGTACCCAGTACTAACTGGGGTAACTGGTGGTCAGATAGGCAGTCGCTCCATGTAAAATACTGGTATTCAGCTGCATCCGGCTAGACTGGAAGCCGACCCCAATATAGTTGGGAAAAGTCTAGGCCGATGATGGCAGTAGCTCAATTCAAATGAAATTCTGTCCTGTTATCTTTCATAAAAACTTTCCAAATAAAAGCTTAATATTTACCTAGACCGTCGATAGAAGCCCGATAACATCAACTAGTGACGCTACAACTTCATGCAAGCTATGAATAAAACTGAACCTAGTGTCGCATCTACACTTTTTATTGCTAGTCTACGTCTGCACCGACGACGGGCTGTCGCAATCAATATTATGTTTATTGCTTGTAGTTTTGTAGCTACTGCAGCCATTTACATTTTCGCGTTTATAGCGAACTCGCTTCTTCTTCTTTATTTATATTTTGTTAGTCCAAAACATCGCCAATTTTCACCGCGTCGTCGGTGGCAGCGCAAAGGTCACTTCGGCTGCATGTTTTTGGGCTAAGAGAGCAGGATAGGAGGTGCAGCATAGTTTGCGACACAGCTCCACAACCACACCCCACTGCTGTCTCATTGAGGTAACCCCACTTAACGAGGTTGGAGTTACATCTTCCTTCTTGTGTCCGGAGACGGTTCAAGGACCTCCAGGTGGACCACGGAAGGTGAGACCCTGCAGGAAGATGCTCACTTGGTGGTTCCCACAGCTTACATTGGGCGTCAGCCGGGTTTCCTGATAAGCGCGCTGCGGTTTTTAAAAAACTCTGCCTGCTTTTAAGGGTGTCTGGTGTCCGACTCCTGTTGGGGAAGTCGTTGTTACCCGCGTCTTCGTTCACGTGGAAATTTTTGATGTGTGTGTGAGGGAAGAAGAAGATGAATGATGATGTAGAAGATGGCGGGACGTGCTGGACAAAACCAACGACCAGTGGCCCACATTAGACCTGGATCGAAACAACTGGAACTCATGGGGAGAGACTTTTGCCCAGCAGTGGGATGACGCAGACTAACAGTATCAGGGAAAAAAAAAAGCCTTTGTCGTTCTCCCTAAATGTCATTACGATCAGCCGTTTACTCGTGAAAAGGTAACAAACAAACATAGTTAATGTCGCATTTATGATATTAGTTTGGACGTGTTATTGTCAAATAGGCATCGCTCCATGTAAATACAAGTATTTTACATGGAGCGACTATCTGACCACCACAACCTACTAACTGTGTAACACGACAAGTAAGACTGAGTATCAGATTCAGAATTTTAAAACGACGACTTTAAAAAAAGCATCTTTCACACTGGCTCATTTCTTGAAACAAAAAAAAACCGGCCAAGTGCAACTCGGACTCCCGCATGAAGGATTCCATACCATCGAAGTACGGGGCCCGCTTTTTGTTGTTATAGTGGCAACAGAAATACACATTCTATGAAAATTTCAACTGTCTACCTATTACGGATTATGAGATACAGCCCGCTGACAGACAGACGTTATAGAGTCCCGTTGGATACCCCTCGGTTACGGAACCCTAAAAAGCGCATCAACGTTACATTTCCTCTGCATAAAGACGCCGCAGTGTCGTAGTGTGGGACTGTGGCAATCAATGATACGTTTTATAGAACTGTACGCTACAGCTCGGAATTAGACCGTTATGTCACTCGTGTGTAGCGTGGGCATGGCGACTAAATGATGCATCGATTGCCAATGACCTTTGCATCATCAATTCAGCTCTGTTGTGCTCGGCTTCCAGTCTAAATGGAAGGTTCTCATCCTCAGTTGAAAAGAATACGTCCTGTTGGGAAACTCCCAACTGGATATGATTTTCCCAACCCCGGGCACACGTCGGCGACGCAAGGAAAACCTGATCCAGTAGAGATATACAGGGTGTAAACAGACCTTTCACGAAGCCGTCAACCTAGCATTCTGTACATCAAACTAAATAACTTCACGCAAAAATTATTGCTGGGAAACGACTTTTTTTTGTGGTGAAAAATCACCGTTTTACATTGGCTGGATGCATTGAATAGTAAGGGGGTCGTGGACATATTTAAAGTTACAAAATTAAAACCTTGTATTAAAAAAAAAACTGTGAAAAAGTTGGAACTTTGACCTCCAATATCTCCGTAACTAGAAGGTTCCCAGGTAGAACTAGAACCAAAAAATTATTGCGATGACGGGGAGAACAAGTGCCTTTCGGCTTCGTTAAGGGTCTATTTACACCCTTTATAGACCACTAGCTTTTGCCCGCGGCCTCACTCGCGTTAATTTAGAATTTGACAATCAATTCGGGTTTTACTCTGCTTGTTCAATCATGATTCGAAAGACACGTGGCGCCATCTATCATCATAAGAACGTTATTGTTGTTTTCTTCGGGAACAGCACTTCTTTTCGGGATGAAAGGTACCCTATGTCCGTTTCTGCACACCTGACAACGTATATGCAAAATTTCAGGATGATCGGTTCAGTGGTTTAGGCGTGAAAAGGTAACAAACAAACTTACTTTCGCAAAATGTGGTGTTGTTCCACAAAAAATGGATCACAATAATATCGTGTCCTGCGTGTCCGCACACAACAGTATTTGATGGATGCTATTGATAGCGTCAAACTTGCAGCTAATGTCTAAGCCTTTTTTTTTCGGGTGTGAAATCATCAAATGCCCCCCGCTCTGGGCGGAGTGGAAGGGAGTGTCAGACTTTTACTGACTAAAACCCATCCACGTTCCTTCTTTGCCCTTTGTGTTCCAGGGCCGCGGTATCTCTTTCGAACAGTCCCGCAGCAAGTTCTAAGCCTTCTCATAAAGATTACCATCGTCATGCTAAGAAGTTGAAGAAGAGGAATCCTTCGACCAAACGGGTGTTGTAACTGGTGGGCTACTGCCAGACCGTTAATGTTGGGATTTCTGGTGGCTAGGTAATTTCAAATGGTGGTACTTACTTAATAGATCGTTGGGAACTCTAGTTCTCCACTCTTCTTGGAATCATGCACGACACTGTAACAATAGATAATACTTCATTAGTTATTTATACCATTGTATTCTGCACAGGTAGCCGTTGGTCCCGGCTGTCATATGTAGATCTTTGACAGTCGTTACAGGTAGTCAGTAGCCCTAAAAGTTTGACAACCAGTCTTACTAAGGGATATCGTATTACCCAGTACTAAGTGGGTTGTGGAGGTCAGATAGGCAGTCGCTCCATTTAAAATACTGGTATTCAGGTGCTATTTCAGTCTTGAATTAAAGAACTAGAAATATTTAATATTAAAGACTAGTTATTTGCTTTTTTAATAAAATCTCGCTGAGTGAGTAGACGAAGACCAAAGAAACGATGGATGGACTGTGTAAAGAATGATATGCCAAGAAAGGAGGTGTCTGATGAGAAACTGTCCTCCCATATTTAAGTTTAAATGCTGTAACCATGATATTGTAATACCAAATGATTTGAAAAGATCGTAACCATGGAGTTTCTTGCCGGTTCTTCTCCATAGGAAACGACCAACCCGAACCGTGCACCTTTTTGATCGACGTTTTATAAGTGCCCATCTGGGCCTATGTGAAATAAAACATTTTGATTTTGAGATGACGAGTAACAGAGAATATGGACCCCAAATGAATTGGGATAAGGGCAAGAGAATGATGATGATGAATAAAATCTCGCTACTTTAAATAAAAGAGGTTTTTATCGGTTTTAAATCTAGAATAAAGGTTTTCGAGCAAAATTAAAATCTGAATAAAAATCATTTAATTATTCAATCTCCACCGTGCCTAGTGTTTATCTGTGCCGAATGAATCACTGCTAAAACAAGTGTTAATTAACAAATCAATTAGGTACATCGAGACGAGGCACTTTGTAACCCATCGGACGCTCTGGGAAACGGCACCGTTTCTCTTGAAACGTGACGAAACATCGCCAATCACTCATTTATCTAAAGGTGAGTATAGACTACAACATTTACTTGTAACAGAACAACGAGCCGCTCTATGATATGTTCTAGTGTATCATCCTTTTACGAACTAAATGTCGAGCACGCTCGCCTCTTTGTTACAAACCAACGAGCGTATTGGTGTAACATTTCGTCGAGCGTATTGGTGTAACATTTCGTCGAGCCACGAGTGCGGGCGATGCGCGGTTGTGGGGTGACGCGGAGGGAGACCCGAGGGAGATTTTACCCGTAACATAACGTCGAGCATTCGCAGGAACGTTACATTACATGGAAATGCTTTGGAAACTGAGCTTTTGCCTGTATTGTACCATTCGTAAGAACGTTACATTACACAGAAATGCTCCAGAAAATGTTGTAGTCTATACTCACCTTAAGACTAGCTGCCCCGCCATGCGTTGCAATGCACTTTACCCTACCTCCTACTACCCAACTACCTACCTACCACCTACCTACTACCTTATAAACCATCCCTGACCTATGTGGAACAAATATGCAAAATTTCATCAAAATCGGTCAAGCCGTTTCTGAGTTTTAACGAGACTAACGAACAGCAATTGATTTTTATATAAATAATAATAAATATTTTTTATATATTTTTATATTTTTGTATAGATAGATAGATTAAATTACCTGGCGAAACTTCACATTCAGATTTATCGTTTTTTTTTATTTACTTAAATACACTTGTTCTCCCCGTTGCGATCATTTTTTTTTTGTTCTAGACCATACCTTCTAGTTACGGAGATATTGGGGTCAAAGTTCCAACTTTTTCACAAATTTTTTTTTGAAGACATTGTCATACAACCCGTATTGATTGTCAAATTCTAAATTAACGCGAGCGAAGCCGCAGGCAAAAGCTAGTAATATCAATAAATTAACAATTTAAGGGGGCTCCTCTACTACGATGGTACGGAACCCTTCATGCGCGAGTCCTACTCGCGCTTGACCGGTTTTTTGGTTCTAGGACACGCCGGTTTCCTCCACCATTTCTTGTTCGTCAAATTAACAGAGGCCATGTCTACACCCAAACCATTATAAAAATACATATTTATCTCCGACATGCACGAAGCGAAACATTATTAGTACTCTCATTGTATCAACACATATAATGGCAACATTATGTGGTTACTATGTTGTGTACAAGGACAAACAAATTAAATAAAACGATTTACGTTCATTAGCACAACATCACGCGCATCACCTGGTACGCAGACTAGGTCACAGCTTCACGAAAAAAAGAAAAAAACAATCACCAAAAACTGATTACCTATACACAAATTCAAAGAAACGCAATGATCTACAAAAAATTTGCACGATAACAATCGCAAGCGCAGCGGCCGACAACGGCCGATTGTTGCCGAAGTATGCCGACCGCGCCACGGTTCGCGTGACGCCCCAGTGACGTCACCAGCACATTCAGAGCAGAACGGATGAGTTCAATAAAAAGCTCGGCCTGGTGACTCATTATTGTACTTTTTATTTGCAGACCTTGAGTATACAACATTAAATGTCACTGTATGAAGTTTCGATACGCCATTGTTGAACGTTTTGGCGTAGACTGGGTGTTTCGTTGACCGCGGTTACGGGCGGTCATTTACCCACTACCCGGTTACTTTGTCTAAAATGGCCGCTGTAGCAGAATCATATCATCATCATCATTCTCCTGCCCTTATCCCAATTTATTTGGGGTCGGCGCAGCATGTCTTCTTCTTCCATACATCGATTACTCGTCATCTCAGCAGTCACCTCCTTTCTAGCCATATCACCCTTCACACATTCCATCCATCGTTTCTTTGGTCTTCCTCTACTCTTATAGCCATCTACATTCAAACTCAACATTTTCCTCATTCCTCCGCGTACCACGACAACCGATTACCACACACCTTTATGATTTACGTCACAATTCGTAAAATGGAATTGAATTTTTTTCGGATGCGAAATCATCAAATGACCCCCCTCCCCCGCTCTAGGCGTAGTGGAAGGGAGTGTCAGACTTTTATTGACTAAAACCCATCCATGTTCCTTCTTTGCCCTTTGTGTTCCAGGGCCGCGGTATCTCTTTCGAACAGTCTCACAGCCCCATGTCACAAATGCCTTCGAATTGGTTTGGTTCTAGGACATGCCGGTTTCCTCACGATGTTTTCCTTCACCGTTTTGAGAGCAGTGGTGATGTTAAAATCTACGCCTATTATCATTGTAAACTTGGTCATTTCATGAGCAAATCTAGCGATCTATCTTTGGTAGCTCACCAGAGAAAAAACTGAGGAGTACAAAATCTCCAGACGTGACCACTTGAAGGCTCGCGAATGATATCATAAAAAAGTAATGTCCGCTAATATGCTCTGACTCAATATCTGCTACTCCATATACGGATGACCTTGGAGTCCATTACAGTTCTATTTTCGTACTAGAGCTATGAAACTGTTGAGCAAGAATCTAAAGTACCAACAAACATCACGCCTGTACTCTGCGAAGGGTTAGGTAGGGGTGTAACTACAGCACCCTTGCGATGTTTTATTTTAAATACAAAATGGGAGTGCTCTTGACCTCGATCACGCCTGGTGGAAAGCGGTAGATGAGGTCTATGATGGAACGAGCATGCCCAGAAGATGCTTGTTCCCTCTTGCTTTGAAGGCAGACGGGTTAAATGTGGGAGGGAACACAGATGCCGGCAGAGAGTTCCACACTTTGGCTGTGCGCATAATAAACGTGGAGGAGAAGCGCTGAGTACGACTCGTCAGGATATGAACCAAGTGCGGATAGTACGCCGCACTACGTCTGCTAGTCCGGTGGTAAAAAGGTGATGGTGGGATCAGGTCGTGGAGCTCCTGCGCACTGTCTCCGAAGTACAGTCTGTAGAAGACCGAAAGGCAGGCAACATTACGCCGATGAGCTAGGCTGTGATATAGCTAGGCTGTGACATAGCTACCAAGGTATCGCACGTCAAGTTTATGATTAAGTTCGGTTTAGTAGAGCGTTGTCTCTGTCACTCATGCTTTTGTGACTGTCTCTTTCTAAAGACCGATGTGGTATATTTACGCGCGTGTGCTGTAATGTCTTTTCTCTGCTCGGGAATGAGATTTTCGTATCGAAAAGTGTGGTAGCCTGTGAATTTTCACTGCTCCTTATTGTCGTTTACATAAGGTCGATATTTACTTGCCGTCATCGAGAAGTCTGTCAGAATCAAAGTGATCTCTAATTTAATCGCAATATGGTTGATGTTGGCTTGCTGATGTCGAAGTTAAATAACTGAAAGAACAGCACATAGAATTCTTGTGAACTAAGTCAAAATATATTATCTACGACTCTCATATAAAACAAAAGAAAGCTAGAATAACATTTAACACGAAATGTAACGAAAAACATTGTTTAGTGATAAAATATAAAGTAATTGATACTGTTGTAGGGTGAATCAACCTGTTATCGGGCACACCATTATTGTTTTATAAAGGGTGTAAAAAGACCCTTAACGAAGCCGAAAGGTACTTGTTCTCCCCATCAATGCGATCATTTTTTTGTTGTAGACCATACCTGGGAACCTTCTAGTTACGGAGATATTGGGGGTCAAAGTTCCAACTTTTTCACAAGTTTTTTTTTAAATACATGTTTTGAAAGTATGATTTTTACTTTAAACACCTCGACGACCCCCGTGCTATTCAATCCATCCATCAGCACAATGTTCTGAGTGCGTTAGATTGAGTCCTACCGTAAAACGTGATTTTTGACCCCAAAAAAAAAAGTCGTTTCCCAGCAAAAATTTTTGCGTAAAGTTTCTTAGTTTGATGTACAGAATGCTTGGTTTTCGGCTTCGTGAAGGGTCTGTTTACACCCTGTATGTCGTAACATCATAATTAATAACAGCCGCTCGGGTCGATCTTCAGGTTAAGCCGCGCTTGCCTAGGTTGGTCCGTGGATGGGTGACCGCTCATTACATACCAAGTGTTCGTTCATGAATCCTAACTAATATTATAAATGCGAAAGTAAGTTTGTTTGCTACTTTTTCACGCCTAAACCACTGAACTGATCATCTGAAATTTTGCATGTACGTGTACAGAAACAGACATAAAAAAAATACTGTTCCCTAGGAAAACAACAATAACGTCCTTATGATAATAGATGGCGCCACATGTCTTTCGAATCATTGAATTATATTATTACACAAGCAGAGTACAACCCGAATTAAAAGTCAAATTAAAAAAAAAATGTACTCATCTGTGAAGGCTTGTTATTAGCAATTTAAGTATACAGTTTGTTATTATAGTGTTAATAGTCTGTAAGCTTTCCTAAAATGTAAAAAATAAAATAAATAAATTAACAAAAATAATTCTAAATTAACGAGAGCAAAGCCGCGGGCAAAAGCTAGTTAGTAAAAAAAATCTCATGAAAGAGAAAGCGCATTGGGTAAATTTATTTCCCCTTTTTCATTCTCATAAGGAAAATTAAGGACAAAAACAACCGCCTTCCAAAAATACAAACACAAACATAAATTACATAAAGGGTGTAAAAAGACCCTTAACGAAGCCGAAAGGTACTTGTTCTCCCCGTCATTGCGATTATTTTTTTGTTCTAGACTATACCTGGGAACCTTCTAGTTTCGGAGATATTGGGGGTCAAAGTTCCAACTTTTTCACAAGTTTTCTTTTAAATACATGTTTCTAATGTAAGATTTTTACTTTAAACACCTTCACGACCCTCGTACTATTCAATCCATCCATCAGCACAATGTTTTGAGTACGTTACATTGAGTTTTACCGTAAAACGTAATTTTTCACCCTAAAAAAAAAAGTCGTTTCCCAGCAATAATTTTTGCATAAAGTTACTTAGTTTGATGTACAGAATGCCTGGTTGACGGCTTGGTGAAGGGTCTGTTTACACCCCGTATAAGGACTTCGCAGACGACAGTTATGCAATCCTGTCTGGGGCACAAATAAGTCTGCTAGACGTAAGTACTTTACTGTGTAAATATACACGTCGTTTGTTACATTTTAAATCTTCGAGTTTTGCTTACTTACTAGCCAAACCTATACTATAATATCCTTTATTCATAACTATACATATAAATTACATTTTTAAATATTTCAATCTCAAAAAAAATAAAACATTGTAGCCCATCGGTATCGGGAACAGGGTCCAAGCTACCGGCGGTCAGGGCTCCACAGAGAAGAACCTCCTAACAATACGAGCCGTGTCCAGGAGTACCGCTGGCTGAATCAAGCCCTTGATCTAGCTGCCGACGAGCCTCCTCAGGTATTGGTCGAGGCTCTTGGCTATTAAGCCATGGGCTGGTTCGACTATCGGCACAATGATCGCTGAGTCGACATCCCTCATGTCGACAACCTCGCGAGTCAAGTCAAAATACTTGATTTGCTTATCTTTCTTGGTTTTCACGAGTTTCTACAATATTATTTTTAAGAGGTAAAGCTGTAGTAATCTTCGGTACTACTGATCCTGTCCAGAAAATTCTTTCACTAAACAGGAAGCTGCATTACCTCAGAGTGTCATCATCAGTGTCGACCATAACGCGAGCGAAGCCGCGGGAAAATCTAATGTGCTATAGAGTTCTACTTTCATCTTCAGGGCAAACAGTGATATTATTTTAGTATTTTTTCTTACTTGCAATACAATTAACTAAATTAACGTCTTCCATACCTTTAACTATACATACATGGCTACTAATTTGACAGTGTGTATTTAAGACTAGCTTTTGCCCGCGGCTTCGCTCGCGTTAATTTAGAATTTGACAATCAATTTGGGTTGTACTCTGCTTGTAATTCAATTATGATTTGAGAGACACGTGGCGCCATCTATTATCATAAGAACGTTATTGTTGTTTTACTCGGAAACAGTCCTTTTTTCGTTATGAAAGGTACCCTATATCGGTTTCTGGACACCTGACAACTTACATGCAAAATTTCAGGATGATCGGTTCAGTGGTTTAGGCGTCAAAAGGAAAACAAACTTACGTTCACATTTATAAAATTAGTTAGGATTAGGATTTTAGATAGTCTGTCGTCTACACAGCTGCGATACAATCTGAAATCTCCTAGCGCGCCGGCAATCGGTGCACCCACCCTCCAATAAGTCACAATCTACAAGTGATTCCGTATCTTATCTCCAGTCCGCTCGGCGCTCCACTTCGGAGTTATATTCTTAGAGAATTGCTGATAATGTCCACTTTCAAGGAATAACACTTGAGTATTTTCTACATTATGTCATTATGGAGTCGTGGTGAAATACACACGGTTTTCAATTAGTATTTTCAGGCCCACCTGCATCAATATACAAGGTGTAAATCGACCCTTAACGAAGCCGAAAGGCACTTGTTCACCACGTCAGTGCGATATTTTTTTGTTCTAGAGCATACCTGGGAACCTTCTAGTTACGGAGATATGCGAGATCAAAGTTAGAATTTTTTCACAAGTTTTTTTTTAAAGACTAGTTTTTAAGGCTTTACTTTAAATACCTCCATAACCCGTTTACTATTCAATGCATCCATCAGCACAATGTTTTGAGTGCGTTACATTGAGTTTTACCGTAAAACGTAATTTTTTAAAATTAATTTGATGTACAGAATACTTGGTTGACGGCTTCGTGAAGGGTCCGTTTACACCTTGTATAATTCGAGGAGCTCGTGGCTAAATAATAACAGCCCCACGGTCGATCTTCAAGTTACAAATTAGGCAAGCACGGCTTAACCTAAAGATCGACCCGAGCGGCTGTTATTATTTAGCCACGAGCTCCTTTACGTCCGTCCATAATTAAAATAAATTATCAATTGCCATCCTTCTCTCCGACGATGATTAATAAGAATGTGACCTTCAGGTCATGCGCGATAACGACTGACGACAACTGTCGCTCAGTATTTATTGACAAATTGTACTGAATGGACTGCCGACAGATTTGATTGATCAGTCGTTATGATTTATTTATTGTTCACTAGCTTATGCCCGCGGCTTGGCCCGAGTGAAGTTCGGTAACTGTCCCACGGGATCATACTGCAGGGATAAAAACTATCCTATATGTTAATCCAGGTTGTAAACTATCTGTGTGCCAAATTTTATACAAATCCGTTCAGTAGTTTTCGCGTGAAAGAGTAATAAACATCAATCCATCCACCCTAACAAACTTTCGCACTGCTATTCCAGGACCTAAATTCCTTCCCTAGCCCTCGCTGACTCTTCGCCTTCGACTTCATCATTTGTTTCCTCTGCACTCGCTGTCATACCAAGCTTGATCGTTTAGTTCGTGTCGCAAGCGCCAGATAACACATCTTGATATCCCAGACACACGAAATGACGATATCACCGAATATGATCCGGCTACCGACAGTGACCCTGCGGCCAATTGAGAGGTATCATTCCGCTGCTTATGTCATTACGTCAAGTCGTAGCTATTCGACTTTGGTAGGACGACAGACAATCGGTCAAGGATCAAATGGGAGCACAAAAATAGCTCGTCATCTACCTAGCCTTATTCTCTATGTGTTTAGGTCGGCTTCCAGTCTAACCGGATCGCGGAGCGGCTATCTCTCTGACCTCGACAACCCAGTATGTGATACGATCCCCTTTATAAGACTGGTTGGCAGACTTTCGGTCATAACGACTATCGAAAGATCTACAACTGACAGCTGGGACAGCTTAACGTCCTGTAGCTAGATGACACCCCTTGGTAAGACTAGCTGTCAGACTCTCTCTCCGTAACGCGCAAGCTACACCGCCAGCTAGCAAGCGAGCGAGCGAGCGAGCTGGCGGTCGAAGCGAGTCGAGGGAAACTACAACTAACAAGCCTTTCGAATCATGATTGAATTATATTATTACAAGCAGACAGAGCGGACATTGGGAATATTTTCATACAAAAATTTTCATCCCGAACATTTTCGATTTTGACACACGAATGTTACCTGACAAGCGGGCGTAATGACATTAGGCAGAACGATTTGTTACTAAGTAGTAACAAGTATTGGATTACGATTTTCTTCGTCTTGTCCCGTCTATCGCTCATAAATATTTGAATTTTTTTTGTTGATTATCAAATTATAAATAAACGCGAGCGAAAAGCCAGTTTTTCTTACATAATAGAAGCGTAGAAATATAGATGAACCTTTTTAATACCAAATTAGTTCTAAAACTATACTTTTAAAAGCGTTACAATTCAACTGGCTCCCCTTTACAAAGTTATAGCGCACTCCCGAAGCTCAGCCATTATACAATCCTTAGGGAACCCCATACATTACATGGCATCTATTTATAGGGCCGCTATGTAGGTAACCGAGTCCGGTGTTGGTTTAACCGGAATCTGTATGCTCACGCTTTAAAACGGAAGCAGGAAGGCAGGGATAGAGGTTACATGTGTAGCGACTTTGTTGAGCACAGACACACAAAAAAAAAAGTGCTTCTGAATACTGTATGTCACGTGTTCACAGCAAAACTACTGAATTAATTTTGATGATATTTGGAGCAGGGATAGCTGGAATACCGATGAAGGACAAAGGCATTCTATTTTTTATTTATTTATGATATTAACTGCGTCTGTGAACATTTTAAGAATTTTAACGTGATTCATATTATTATCCTACTAGCTTATGCTTGCGTTCGGTAAATATCCCAGGGGATCGTACTACCGGGATAAAAAGTATCCTATATGTTAATCCAGGTTATAAACTATGTGTGTGCCAAATTTTATACAAATCCATTCAGTGGTTTTTGCGTGAAAGAGTAACAAATATTCATCCATCCATCCTAACAAACTTTCGCATTTATAGTACACTAGCACTTTGCCCGCGACTTCGTCCGCGTGGGTTACGTACATTTTCCATACAAACAAAATTCCCCCTTTTCACCCCCTTAAAGGTTAAATTTCCAAAAACCCCTTCTTAGTGCTCCCCTACATTATAATAGGAAGCCGTGTATAAAATTTCACATTCCTAGCCCCAGTAGTTTCGGCTGTATGTTGATATGTCAGTCAGTCAGTTCTCCTTTTATACATATAAAGGGTGTAAAAAGACCCTTAACGAAGCCGAAAGGCACTTGTTCTCCTCGTCATTGTGATCATTTTTTTGTTCTAGACCATACCTGGGAACCTTCTAGTTACGGAGATATTGGGGGTCAAAGTTCAAATTTTTTCACAAGTATTTTTTTAAATACTACTTTTTAAGGTTCTAACTTTACTCCAATTACCTCCATGGTCCGTTTACTATTCAAAGCATCCATCAGCAATAAGTTTTGAGCGCATTATATTGAGTTTTACCGTAAAATGTGATTTTTGACCCCAAAAAAAAATTTCGTTTCCCAGCAAAATTTTTTGCGTAAAGTTACTTAGTTTGATGTACAGAATGCTTGGTTGACGGCTTGGTGAAGGGTCTGTTTACACCCCGTAGATAGTAAGATTCACAATATGGTCACAAAATGACAATTTATAATATTAAATGCGTCTGTGACCATTTTATGAATTTTAACGTGATTCATTAATTATTATCCTATTATTAGCAGTGATAGCCTAGTGGTGTGACCGTCGGACTGCCAAGTCATAGGTCTCGAGTTCGAACCCAAGACACGCACCTCTGATTTTTAGTATTCTTGTGCGTATTGTATAATTATCACTTGCTTCGGTGAAGGAAAACATCGTGAAGAAACCAGTATGCCATTTTTTTCTTGTATTTTTTTTCTTTGCGCATCAAAGTTCGAGAGGGGCTTGTGACGTCACTGGTCAGTAAAAATTAACAGAAAATGCGACGTCACGCGAGTTTTCAACGCGCTGTATCGTGGTCATTTTTCGTTTACATGACAAAAGAAAAAATACGTGTCCAATATTTATTGATAATCTAACTGACGGACTAAATAGATTTTTTCAGGCAAATACCCTATTGTACACCCATATTTCGCTATTTATAACAGTCTAAAATTATTTTACGAAACATGACCGACTCCCAGTATTAAAGATAAGTATATTTTATAAACTCAATACGATTTGCTTATAAATGATAACGGCCTCATTACAACAACATCAAAAGATTTCTTTGATAAGAATTTGTGTCGATAATACTAAATTTTCCATTACCCCTCTGGTATAGCGATCGCAAGAGCGACTACTGAACTCGAGGTCAAGGATTCGAATTTAAGAAACAAGAGCTCGGATTAGTGCCTGGTTGATGGCAATAGGCTCGCCCCCTACTCCAAGGGACATAAACATCATCATCTTCCTGCCCTTGTCCCATTCCACTCGGGGTCGGCGCACCACGTTTTCTTCTTCCATTCTCCCCTGGCAGACGTCACGGCATCATTTACTCCTTTCTCTTTCATATCATGCCTCTCCCTCTCCATCCATCGACTATCATGTCATCACTCTTTTAGTCACATGCGTTTCATCCCTCCTCATTACATATCCATCATCATCTGCCTAGCCTTTTCCCAACTATATTGGGATCGGCTTCCAGTCTAACCGGATGCAGCAGAATACCAGTATTTTACATGGAGCGACTGCCTATCTGACCTCCACAACCCAGTTTGTACTGGGTAATACGATACCCCTTGGTAAGACTGGTTGTCAGACTTTTTGGGCCACTGACTACCTAACGACTGTCAAAGATCTACAAATGACACCTGGGACCAACGGCTTAACGTGCTTTCCGAGGCACGGAAGAAACTCGGTATGTAATGGGTGGTCACCCATCCACAGACCAACCTAGGCAAGCACGGCTTAACCTAAAGATGGACCCGAGCCACATGTCCATAGTTCCATACCAAGACAAACGACTTCCTTTCAATTTTTCTGCAACAGGCGCCACTTTCAAACTTCCTCTAATATACTCATTCCTTACTTGATGAGGGTCTTAAGAAAATGTTGAGTATGAATGTAGATGGCTATAAGAGTAGAGGAAGACCAAAGAAACGATGGATGGACTGTGTGATGGATGATATGGCTAGAAAGGAGGCGACTGCTGAGATGACGAGTAATAGAGAAGTATGGAAGAAGAAGACATGCTGCGCCGACCCCAAATAAGCTGGGATAAGGGCTGGAGAATGATGATGATAGATATAGATGAACCTAGTGGCGTGACCGTCGGACTGCCAATTCATAGGTCCCGACTTCGAACCCAAGGCACGCACCTCTAGAATTTTTGGATTCATGTGCGTATTGTATAATTATCACTTGCTACGGTGAAGGAAAACATCGTGAGGAAACCAGCATGCCTGAGAGACATTTCTTGACGGCATGTAAAACTTAGTCAGGGGCCCATGGGCGGCATAAAAACTCTGACACCAGGTTAGGCACTAACCACACGATAAAGAAGAAGGACTTAAACATAACTGGTGAAATTATGTAGTACAATACACACACCTCTGCCTAACCCGTCGTGGATCACAGGCGTGACCGTACGTTACAATATCACAAGGAGCTCAACCGCTAATTCTTTGAGGGCACTAGTTTTTTCAAGAAACTCGTGCACGAAATGATATCTCAAATCGCCGAGACACAATGCACCAACGGCCAAATCTTCCTTCTCGTTCGCACTCATCGAGAACTGTACCGCTAGCTGTCTCGCTCCCGCCAAGATTTCGGAAACCGGTTTTTTGATTCATGTAAAAAAATAACCGTCGAGTTTCTTATGTATATCCTTAACAAGATGCTATAATTAGATGTTACGCTTGATTTTTTGAAAGCTAGATTTCAAAAAGGGTTTCTGGTACTCGAAGCTCGTGGCTAATTAATTACAGCCGCTCGGGTCGATCTTTAGGTCAAGCCGTGCTTGTCTAGGTTGGTCTGTGGATGGGTGACCTTCCTTGTTGCCTCGGAAAGCTCATTAAGCCGTTGCCGTTGGTCCCGGCTCTTCTTCTTTGAGAGTCGTTACACGTTTCCCAACTATTGGGGTCAGCTTCCAGTCTAACCGGATGCAGCTGAATACCAGTATTTTACAAGGGGCGACTGCCAATCTGTCCTCCACAACCCAGTTAGTAGGTAATACGATACCCCTTGGTAAGACTGATTGTCAGAATTTTTGGGCCACTGACAACCTAACGACTGTCAAAGATCTACTAATGGCACCCGGGACCAACGGCTTTCCGAGGCACGGAGGAAACTCGGTCACCCATCCACAGACCAACCTAGTCAAGCACGGCTTACCCTAAAGATCGACCCGAGCGGCTGTTATTATTTAGCCACGAGCTCCTCCTTGTTCTCTCACTTTCTATCAACATCTATTTAATCAAAAAGCCACTACATACACCGAAGCTACTAACTGCCTACACTCAAACAGTATTTTTTGCAACATGACCAGCCGTTAAGCAGGACAGCTAAAAGTTCAACGATACTGATATCAAACTGGTTTTGTTAAAAGTTCGCTCACCACTGAGAGCTATCAGTCAAGCGATGAGATATCCCGAGATTTTTTTTTACGTTTTGTTGTGATTTCGCAGAGTTCAGTCAAGGCAAGCACACACCAACACGCGTAGCATGACCACCGTAGAAACGGGTTTCTTTGACGGAAGAATCGACAAAATGACAGATTGTGAAAAGAAATCTTGTGAAAAAGTTGGAACTTTGATCTCCAATATCTCCGTAACTAGAAGGTTCCCAGGCATGGTCTAGAACAAAAAAAATGATCGCAATAGCGGGAAGAACAAGTGCCTTTCAGCTTCGTTACTGGACCCTCTATTTACACCCTTTATGTATATTATCTACATTGCATCCGAGCGAAACCGGGACGGGTCGCTAGTTTAATAAACTAAGTCCCGTCTTGCAGACCGTCACTCAAGGCACAAGCATTACTTAACCTAGTTTCAACCAATCAATTGGCTTGAATCTAGTTTTAAGTACTGCGATCTGTGATACAGGCCTAAGACTAGAAGCTTAAGCAATCTTAGCTATGCCTAACCTAGCATGAAATCATTAAAACCAGCTCTCCAGAACCATGTTAGATAACTATTCCGTCTCTCTGTTAGACAAAATCAACGGTTTTTTTTAGCGAAACATCAAACAATTGCGTAAGAGTTTACAGAAGTATTTGTTTAACAGACGTAGCTTAATATAAGGTATGCACTCCACTCCACTCATAGCTATTTGAGAGCTGAGATGAGCATAAGAATAAATCTTCCAAGTGCATGAAGGGTTCCGTATCATCGTAGTAGGGGAGCCCCCTTTCATTAACAATTTATTAGCTGTTATAGCGACATCAGAAATACACATTCTGTGAAAATTTCAACTGTCTACCTATTACGGATCATGAGATAGAGCCCGCTGACAGACAGACCGACCGACGGAAAGAACCAATGCTATTATAAATAAAAACAGGTAGATATCACTAGCGCGCAAATTGTTGCAGACAAATTCAGACAATTGTCGTAATTAAAGTACTTCAAACGCAATAGCTATCTCTTTCTGTATCATACGTTCCGTATTATGTATCGCAGTCGTAACAACGCAACTTTCTTTATAATATCATTGGACGGAACCCTTAAAATGTGTGACAGGAATACAATCATGGTGAATCCACCAATAGCTGTTTATTTGTTTCTATGCTATGCTGAGCTGTTTTAAGTCACCTAGTGGCAGGAGAATGAAATGACTTCCCTACACATCTACTGGAATGGTTACCCAACTATGACACAACAAAGAAAGGGTTACTTATAAATTAAACTGTGTGTGGATGCTTGAACGTAGCTCAAAAACTACTGAGTCGATTTTAACAAATTAGGCATGAATTGTTTACAAAATAAATATTAAGTACTATCTAAGTGAGAGATAACCTTTGCCACTAGGCTAATATTAGTAAAATCAGAAGTAAAAACGTCAGTTTCATTGTAATCACCGAAATAATTGTAGATGAGTAAGTACTATCCATAAAAAATCGGTTCCATAAAAAATCTTTCATTCACAATTCGACTGCCTCGAAGGAAATTTGTAATCCAACCTACAACTCTTGCGCGCCAGAATCAACGGTGTATTCCCGTTGACCTCACTGCCATGGCCCTACTGGTGGGGCCAACGAGAAAAATCAAAACCGTCGTTTCGTTGGCCCTAGAGACCTTGAAATCAGAAAAATGAAGAAATGAAACAAACCTTAATGATGTCAATGGGAATTAATAGATATTCCGATCCATACAATACGACAGCTCTGATCACGGTCTTGTATATTTTCCCTGGCGACAAACGGGAAGAAATATCCCGTTTGTTGCCAGTGAGGCATATAAAATGACACATATTATGTTCCCCAAAAAATACCAGGCTGGCATGAACTCAAAGTGATATGTTTTTAAAAAATCTGGGTATAGGTACGGTCTTCTAGTAATAAATACCGTCTTGTATTCATGCCCGCCTAGTACTGTTCGTAAGATTACTGCCCATAACTAGCACAACTGTACTAACACTACTTTATCACATGCAATGTTTTTGAGTAATATTTTATTACTCAAAAATACGGTGGTGCCAACGGGACCAATTTTTAATTATTTTTTTTGGGACCAATTGGGCTACGGGCGGTGGAGTCAACGGGAACACACTGAATCAACAGTGGCGACCACCAGAAAAGCGCCGAGTCAATGAAACTCGATGAGTCCCGGACCAACTATTCAGAAGAAATTTATCAGAAAACGACTAGCCAACAATGCAATGATCTCCTCAGTCAGATTTCTCACAAAGCCGTAGCTTTACCACATCCATAGCACATCATCCACAGTCCTCAATCTTTAAAGAACCGGTCCGGCATGTCTCCGTCACAGCGAGTCTCTAAAAGCTTGCTTGCGTAACGGTACTTATTACGAGTTGAGTAACAATTTAATTCGCAAGTCTACGATACGAATATACCCTGTGACCTTTTGCGGCGTAACTTACGAGTTTTTAATAGAGGTTATCATTTTGTTTTCAGCCGATTTCGACCCACTGCATGGCAAAGGCCTCTCTTTGCATTCCAACTAACTTGGACTAGTAGAGATCTTAAGCAGAAACAAGTAAATTTTAATTAAAAGTATCATTTTTTTTTTTTTTTACCTACCGTAGTAGGTACAAAGAAAAATAAATAAACATTAGAAAAAAAATATGAAACATCCTGTTAATAATGTTTACGTGTCAAACCGGAGAATATACCTACCCAGCGCTCGAGTCCAGTAGATCATCGCTCGCAACAGGGTGTTTTAACTACGTCATGCGTCATAATATTGAATAATATTCTTAATATATTTTTTTTAATATTTTTATTTTTAAATTATTAAAACCTCATAAATACCTATTTTTGTTAATGAATGCTTAGTAGTCATTGGATACATGAAGTGGGCTGCCGTTGTAAGACGACTAAAAAGTCACGGTGTATAATATTTGTAATCTCCTGTTAATTTCCTTCATTTTGATAGCCTACTCGATAGGTTTAGTTGAAAAAAAAAACACAATTCAGCGCCAAAAATCCGCCATGTTTTTTTTTCAAACACTTTTCTAAGGATACTTGGGTTTTTGAGACGAATCTAATGATACCTTAAACGTCGAAATCCATCCAGCCATTTGGAACATAAGAGGTAATAAAGAAATTTACAAAAAACAAACAAAGAAACATACAAAATACGCGCGAAAAACATAACCCTTCCTTGGCAGTCGGGTAAAAAATTCGTAGCTTTTCTGTCATGATTGGGTAGGAAAAATGTTAAATCGAAAGGACTATTACATGAAAAAGTCATTCAATAGAGTTAAAATATGAACTTAGAGGATTGTAATGATGATTTTAACGATTACAATTCTGTAACTACACACGTGTCGACTCGTTTTTCATCAACATACAACCTGACACTAGCCTGCAAATTGTAAAAAACGTAAGAAAATTTGACTTTCGCGGACTACCCTGGCGCTGACACCTTAAGTCTGGCCAGAGCTGTAAAGGCATACTGGGCAGCCTTGCTGCTTATTTCGAATTGGCTTTAAGCCTGTCTCAAACTCAAAACTCAATTAGACCATAACAGGCACTTTTGAATATCAGAAAAACAAAAAAGGCGAAGCTACAGTCCCAGACATAAGACATAATAACTTATGAAAGTACTGTAGTTGCCCATTCCAAAGCGTAGATCTCTATGGAGAAGAATGGGCAAGAAACGCCATGGACACTCTTTTCAATCAAAATATTTTTACAAGATCTTGGTTACATCATTCATGTTAAGATAATACATATATGTGAGAACAATGTAGAAAGACGTGCACATTGAGAGCGTCCAGAGTAAAAGATTAGATCAACAATTTAAAAACAAAGAAATTAAAATAAACCGTGGCAGCTAAGAGATGACCAGTCCCAACTGACAGCGCCCGTTCACGAACATGGCGCATGGATCAGCACCATTCAACTCAACCATTTTGAAGGAAACTAAATGATCCGACACACGCGCCACCATCAGCGAGACATTTGAGTGAGCATGACATACTGTCAACCTCCCAATTGAAACTAGAATTCCAGGCTAGTTTAGCGGCTAGATTTAACTACGTTCATAATTATTGCTCAGTCTAGGTCATCAAGAAGATATTTTAACTAAACACAATATCTCATAAAATAGAATACTTTGTGTGGCATCATTAGTAAACGATTGCAAATCAGTGTAAAGCTAGATAAGGCATGCACAGATGGTCTGAACATGGCGTAACAATGATGACTGGGCCGTTAATTGCTTCACACTATCATTATGTAGCAGTGCGAAGAGTCAATTTTTGTAAGAGGTAAACTGGAGTACATATGTTTAATGTGATTATATTATTTGTCTATAGAATACTGACTGTGTCATTTTTCAAGGGGAAGCCGGTAGGAATCGGGTTCTATGGAACCTTCGCGACTGTAACGTAGTCTGTTTAGAACACTAATTTGCAATCGCGCGGTTCTCGCGTGTCTGAACGACCCCTTAGCTTCATGTGAATGCCATTAAAAAACAAACTGTCATTAGAGTGTCACTCACGTATTAAACCGTTGAATGAGCAAAGGATCTTCTATAGTGGTGATGTCACCACTCCTAAACTTTGAAATTAAATATAAATTAAACTAGCCATTGAATTTCAAAAATATTGAATTTAGTTTCTTAAAATACTATAATAAAGGGTGTAAAAAGACCCTTAACGAAAACGAAAACCACATATTCTGCCCATCATTGGGATCATTTTTTTCTTCTAGACAATACCTGGGAAACCACAGGTTCTGGAGATATTGAAGGTCAAAGTTCAAATTTTTTCACAAGTTTTTTTTTGAAACCACTTTTTAAGATTTTAACTTTACTTTAATTAACTCCATGACTCATTAACTATTCAAAGCATACATCAGGAGTAAGTTTTGAGTGCGTAACATTGAGTTTTACCGTGAAACGTGATTTTTCACACCAAAAAAAAAAGTCGTTTCCCAGCAATAATTTTTGCGTAGAGTTACTTAGTTTGATGTACAGAATGCTTAGTTGACGGCTTCGTGAAGGGTCTGTTTACACCCTGTATATCAACAAAAAAATAAATAATACAGGTTAGATTTTTTGAACAATGACCATTGGGGTCGGCACAGCATGTCTTCTTCCACTTACTCAACATCACAGTGGTCACGTCCTTTCTAGCCAATACGAGAATACTCTAAAATCAGCCTATAACGTTTCCACAGTTGGACACGGTACTCTTCTTTGTGAATTGGTCTTCGTCTTTCCGCTATTAGACTCGAATAAACTTCGGTCAGAAATCTGCCACCTCGACAGCGTTGGTGGTGGCTTTGGACAGCTCTCTTAAAGTGCAGGTGGAATTACACATAGGGCAAGGCAGGCAGTGAACCATGGTTTGTGTTGAGCAACCATAGTCCACCCCCACCGGACCAAGTTGTATCTGCAGCCGCCTACCTGGCTTCGCAATCGGTTTAGGGTCTTCCAGATGGGCCACGGCAGTAGGTGTCCTGCCGGGAGCTTTTCTGGAGGTTCGACATGTGCCGGAGGGGGATGTCTGAGCATTGACAACTTTTTTTGTGAGCAGGCCCTGCAGTCTCGACATTAGATAGCGACAAAAATCGGTCGCTAAGTCGTATCGTTGTCAAATTCTTTTAATAGATTTTCTACTTTATTTCGAAAGCCTATAGGTTGAAAATCTATTAAAGAAATTTGACATCGATAACACTTAACAACAGATTTTTGTCGTCATATTTGTCGAGACTGCAGACCTGGTACTATATTTAGTTGACTTCAAACAATAACTAGTAGAGTTGTGACCATAGCTTCTTGAATTACATAACACTTTATTCCGGAAAGTACATTCACCTAAATATCTGCCGGAAATCAACTTTACGTGTTCCAGTTCGAAGAGGAAGGCATATGTTTTCAATTAATGCTCTTAGTGACGGCTACGAGTATACACGTAGATATTAGACCAAGGTCAACATAATCTGATCACCTACCACCACGCCAGATCATCATCTGCGTTTCTTTTCTCAGCTATGTTGGGGTCGGCTTCCAGTCTAACCGGTTGCCGCTGAATACCAGTATTTTACATGAAGCGACTGTCTATCTGAACCCACAAGCCCAATTAATGGATAACACGATATCACGGGGTTAAACTGACCACAGCAGACAGCAGGATCTTATATTGTATCAAAAATGCACGGGTTTGAAGTTCAAACTCAATCGTGTAACGACTTCATGGGCAGTCACGCCAAATTCTAGTTAAAACGGGCGTAAAACTAAAAGGAAACCTTCAATAAATCTCTGGTGCACTCCAGAAAAAAAAATCAAAACAAAAACCCACGTTTTTTAATGAACCCAGGTCGGTTCAGTAGAATGCAACACGTAAACACTCGCTGACTAGCGCGGCTATATTTCCGCGGCGGGCGAGCGGGCTGGCAGCGCGCCAATTACGTCAGCGCCGTATGACCAGCCTAGCTTATTCACAGATCAGAATATTACTACTTTGACTAAATTAAAACGTTTTTGAAGAGCAAGTGGACTTTGAAGTTTTTGGAACAGGTCATAGTGCGCAAATTGCACAAAACATCCCGTTATCTGTCCCAGTGATAAAAAGTCATCCAAATTATGCCGAGAATCTGCGTTTTTTGAACGTGAATTACACAAGACAGTCTCCTAAAAAGGCACGTCCTAAAAGGGGAACCTAGCAGTGGCGAAGCTTCCATACAGCTCGATTCCTACCGGATTCCCTTTGAAAAATGGCACAGTCAGTATTCCATAGACAAATAACATAATCACATTAAAGATATGAACTCCAGCTTACCTCTTACAAAAATTGACCCTGCGCTACTAGAACCTAGAGTTTTAGCTGGCAAACAAACTTACCATCGTTGGCCAATCTAGGGAGGTGTGCCACGATACGCCAAGTTGTTGAAAACATCCAAATATTGATGTTTAAAGTGTGTGCAGACGACCGCACAAAGAAAAATTAAACATCGTAAAGTATGTACCATAGCGATTTTAAAATCTCACTGTTATGTACTTACTTTCTAAAGTTATTGACTCATCGTTTTAACACTAAACCCGCCTGCCAAATGCACATTGGAAAGAAAGCTAGATAACATTGTCTAGAAACAATTTAAGGCGCGCCTATTGTCGCGGTCGTATATGGTTATATTTCGGACTGCGACTCAGTCTGGAACGCTGCCAAGAGTACTATAAATGTCTAGACTTGTCAAATAAATGTACAGATGAAGTTATTCCATTAATAAATTGTTGTTTTGTTTGAGATTTATTTCTGAAACTTTAGTTTTTGAGCTGGAGAAGAAGTTTTAACTAGCATCGCAGCGAAATTGATTTATTTAATGGGAAAGCAGCAAATAGACAGACCTACAGGGTGTAAACGGACCCTTCACGAAGCCGTCAACCAAGCATTCTGTACATCAAACTAACTTTACGCGAAAAATTTTGCTGGGAAACAAAGTCGTTTTCCAGCAAATTTTTTTGCGTAAAGTTGTGTGTTAAAAACACACAACTTGAAAAAATCACGTTTTACGGTAGGTCTCAATGTAACGCGCTCATTGTGCTGATGGATGGATTGAATAGTACGGGGGTCGTGGTGGTGTTTAAAGTAAAAATCTTAGTTTAAAAACATGTATTTAAAAAAAACTTGTGAAGAAGTCGGGACTTTGACCCCCAATATCTCCGTAACTAGAAGGTTCCCAGGTATGGTCTAGAACAAAAAAATGATCGCATTGACGGGGAGAATAAGTGCCTTTCGGCTTCGTTAAAGGACTTTTTACACCCTTTCTGTATCATGGAAGTCAAGAGCCGAGTGCGATTTCCTATCTGCAATGAACTTCCATACAAAGTTTCATGTCCTATTCCTTTTGGGGATGAATTTTCGGAAACCCTAATAAGGATTTCTGGTGCAAATCATGCTTCTCGAGTGTCTGTTTGTAATATCAAAATAACAGCTTTTTATTGAATGCATATGAAAATAATTACGGTACTTATAACAAAAACATTTTTTTTTCATCTTTTGTCTGTCTGTCTGTTTGTTCCGGCTAATCTCCGAAACGGCTGGCCTGATTTTGACGGGACTTTTACTAGCAGATAGCTGATGTTATAAGGTCAAACTTAGGCTACTTTAATTTTAGAAAAATAATTAGGGTTCCGTGCAAAAAAAATAAAAAACCCTTGAAATTGTTTACAAATCCGATTCAAAAAGGGAAGTCATTTTTTTTTAATAATTTGACGCGAACGAAGGTCGAGATCCACAGACAGCATGTGATTTTTAATAGAGCTCCGTTTCAAACAACACGCTACATATTTGCAGCGTTTCTAAGTTCCGGTTTGAAGGATACGGGTGCCGGCGACAGGAAGCACACACACTCTTCCTGTACCTCCATGTCGCACCGTTACAATTGCAATGTCTCCGATACCTTGCAGTTTTGCGATTACCATTGTACCATCAATAATTTTCGCAAAAAGTCACGACTTCAACCACAGAGAATAGAATCGCTGGCAGTTTTTTTTAGGTTACAGCAGTACTAAGAAAATTCGTAGCATTAAAAGTGGGTAGTGAGAATGGTATTTGACAGTTTCTATACGTCATTTGGTTGAATAAAGAAAGAAGGATACTGCTGATAATGTCGCCTTTAGTACTGGCCGCTGAGGAGTCTATGCTTAGACCACCAGCACCAGCACCGAGAGCTTAAAAACCGGCCACGTGCAAGTTCCACTCGTGCACCGAGGGCTCCGTATAAACTCCATAATGCAGGCCGGTTGTTTTGTTCTTAAACTACATACAGAGTGTAAACAGACCCTTCACGAAGCCGTTAACCAAGCATTCTGTACATCAAACTAAGTAACTCTACGCAAAAATTATTGCTGGGAAGCGACTTTTTTTTTTGGGGTGAAAAATCACGTTTTACGATAAAACTCAATGTAACGCACTCAAAACTTAGTGATGGATGCTTTGAATAGTAAACGGTTCATGGAGTTAATTAAAGTAAAGTTAAAACCTTTAAAAGTGGTATTTAAAAAAAACTTGTGAAAAATCTGGAACTTTGACAGGTATGGTCTAGAACAAAAAAGTGATCGCAATGACGAGGAGAACAAGTGCCTTTCGGCTTCGTTAAGGGTCTATTTACACCCTTTATTTACGGTTTTCTTATTGTTTCCTTTACATGTGCTGTAAGGTATTGCTTCTTGCCAAATTTCATGATTCTAGAAGTACCCTATAAGTTTAGATTGCATTGTGAAATCGTAAAATATGCGACATAAACATTATAAATAAATAAACGGTCATATTTTTTGATCGCATTGACTTACAAGTTTAATTTTTTCACAGCTAAAAGAGACCGTAAACCCGAATATTTGATATAAATTTCAACTTGGTACGCACGACAGCCAATCAAGCTGTACAAAACCAGTTTATGCGGATCTCTAATTGTATAGAAAATCTATACTAAGCCAGGCCAGGTTATGCTGGAAATGTACAGCTTCATGTGCTGCCGTGTGTACCTCTACGCATTTCTGAGTAAAAGTGTGTTGACAGACAGACAACAAACTGATCCTACAGGGATCCTTTTTCCTTTTGACGTACGGAACCTCAAAAATTAATACGAACGCTCTTTTTTGCAATATCTCCCTGACCATTGTTCTCCCACCATTGTCAAAGACTCAAGTCTACTTTTTTCCAACACGTCATTGGAGTGACATGTGTGTTACATTCGTAGAGGTCGGTGACATTCGTTTTTTTTTCACACTGACATTCAACTTTTTATTTTAATTCTGAACTGAGTTCTGAAGTGACACAGCTATTTATAAACGAGCGTTTCGTCAACCATCTGTCTTGTATTTTCCACAATAATATTGTGTTCGGCTTCCGGTCTAACCAGAAGCTAATGGCTCTTTGTTATTGAGTGGCAAATGAGCAGTGATTCCACCTGATGGAACATGTTAAGCTAATGTATCACATCATGGGGCTGCAGGACTGTTCGAAAGAGATACCGTGGCCCTGGAACACAAGGCAAAGAAGGAACATGGATGGGTTTTAGTCAGTAAAAGTCTGACACTCCTTTCCACTCCGCCCAGAGCGGGGGGGGGAGTCATTTGATGATTACCCAACCAAAAATAAAAAATGTATCACATCATTATCATATCAGCCAGAGAACGTCTGCTACCGGACATAGGCGTCCCCAGGTCCCCATCAAATGGTCTTGTGGTTCTCGCTCCAACGGATTCCCGTGGCCTGCACTTCGCCTTCAGGTGATCAGTTCACAAATATCTCAGGAGCCTGTAACCACATCGGCACCTTACAGCAACGCTGCTTGGAAGTCGAAGTGGTGGTGTACCCGGGCTAGATCCCGGGCTGAAACTACCGTGTCCCGTGCTACGGACTACAGATCCTTATCTTCGATTACACTATTGTAAATCAGAATTTTTGTGAGGATGGGTGTTACTCTGTTACTGTCACGCAAAAACTATCGAATGGATTTGGACGAAATTGGGCACACAGGTAGTTTATACCCTGGAGTAACAAATAGGATTGTTTTTATCCCGGTAGTACGATCCCGTGGAATGAATGAGGAAAACAAAAAGGAGAAAAAAGCGTGTTGCGCCGACCCCAAGTAACATGGGACAAGGGCAGGAAGATGAGTACGATCCCGTGGGACAATAACCCAACTATACGCATACGAAGCCGCGGGCATAAGCTAGTCGTTTCAACAGATTTTTAACTCAAATATTAATACACTCACTGACAAAAAATGCACATACTAAACCGCAGGATCAAAAAGCATGAAACTTTGCATGCCTTATTAGAATGTAAGTCCAAAAAGGGTTATTTGAAACTGTACTCCTATTGGGGTTAAACGTGCGATTAATGTTTGGAAGTGCCTATAAAGGGTGTAAAAAGACCCTTAACGAAGCCGAAAGGCACTTGTTCTCCCCATCATTGCGATCATTTTTTTGTTCTAGACCATACCCGGGAACCTTCTAGTTACGGAGATATTGGAGGTCAAAGTTAGAATCTTTTCACAAGCACCAAGTTTTGAGTACGTTACATTGAGTTTTACCGTAAAATGTGATATTTCACCCAAAAAATTGTTACCCGGCAATAATTTTTGCGTAGGGTGACTTAGTTTGATGGTCATAATGCTTGGTTGACGGCTTCGTGAAGGGTCCGTTTACACCCTGTATACCGATAGGAACTCATACTGGGCACACGGCTTGTCTTATAACGAATCTTAGTCTACAACACCGCATGCTACGCGTGTGTAGACAACAGACAAATTGACGTTTGTGAAAACCGGTCCGTTTTGGGCCGGAGCCGGTGCACGCGCACTCGAACGGCTGGAACAAGCTTTGTTTCAACTTCAAGCTACGCCCTGTTGGCGGGTACTTCTAACGATTGAGTTGAAGGTCCAGCAAAAAAAATGTAATACGACCAAATGAAGAATAAAGTTTTTGAGTATGAATGTGGATAGGTATAAGAGTAGAGGAAGACCAAAGAAACGATGGATGGACTGTGTGAAGGATGATATGGCTAGAAAGGAGGTGTCTGATGAGATGACGACCAAATTAAAGCTTTTGTCGTACAGGGCAAATCCCGCATAAGACTGGTATACAATTAAATTTAAAAACCCCCAACTAAAAAATAAAAGATGAAAGATAAATACCCACTTTCATCCCCCATATCTAGTAAATGGCTGCACCGATTTTGATAAAACGTATCTAAGAACCATTGCCAAGAAACTAGCTTTCAAATAAAAAAAAAACTGCATCAAAATCGGTTCACTCGTTTAAGAGCTACGTTGCCGGAGACAGACACACACACATATTGCGGTCAAACTTCAAACACCCCTCTTTTTGCGTCGGGGGTTAATAAAACTAACTTGTTGATGTGTTCACACTGGCACGGAAGTTTGCGAGACTTCCTAATCATTCGCGTCTCGTATCCCGTGCGGGATCGCCCCAGTTTCAACTTTCTTAACATTTTTGGTTCTAGGACATGCTAGTTTCTTCACAATGTCATCCTTCACCGTTTCAAGATTTATGATGATGAAATAAATTACAATGCACGCGCGACTTCTGAGCATGAGGTCCTGGGTTCGATTCCCAGGTCGGGGAAAGTGTTATTGGGTTTTTTCCATCAGGAATTTCTTAGTAACAGCCACGGAGTCGGGAGTTACGCCAGTTTGATGGCAATAGGCTCGCCCTCTATAACATAGGACTTAAACATAACTGGCGAAATGTGGGTGTACTATTAGGTACACCTCTGCCTAACCCTTCGGGGATTACAGGCGTGATGTTATACAAAGTACCTTTCTGGCTTCGTACCCACGACCTGAGAGACATATGTCCGAGCTCTAACCACTTAACACGATACGAGCAAATGAAAAAGGCGAAAAACTTGAAACAATAATCACGTAAGTTTTTTCACTGAGTAAATACGATAGTTAGATAACGTACATAAAACATAACTATAGCAACTGATACTACATAGGTGCAGTCCGATAAGAGCCGTAATACTACCCGACGTCTGTGAGTGACACGACTAGTAATTATGACTCAAACCACAGTTATGAACGTAATAACTTAACTCTTATACGTATTACAAGAGAGTATGACAGTACACTCACATATACCATCACCATCTGTTCAGCTCTCAATCCCAGTATTTTACATGGAGCGACTGGCTATCTGACCTCCACAACCCAGTTAGTACTGGGTAATACGATACCCCTTGGTAAGACTGGTTGTCTGACTTTTTGGGCCACTGACTACCTGTAACGACTGTCAAAGAACTACAAATGACACCCGGGACCAATGGCTTAACAGGCTTACCGAGGCACGGAGGAAACTCGCTATGTAATAGGTGGTCACCCATTCACAGACCAATTTAGGCAAGCACGGTTTTATCTAAAGATCGACCCGAGCGGCTGTTATTATTTAGCCACGAGCTCCTCAATTAATAAGATTATTTAACTTGCTTTTATTCTAATTTTTCTAATTCTGTTTTTAGTGCATAATTTAATGTTTAATGTTAACTATTAAACTTAATTTTAAGTACCTAATATAATTTTGTTACCTTTTGCTGCATAAACCTTGCCCAATTGTTACCTAAATGGAAGAAGCCACTGGCTCCTGAGATTCAGGTATTCTAACCTAGTTCTGGAGCCAGGGTCTCACATTTTTCTGTACCCAGTTTTATGGCAATAAAGAAATTTATTATTTTTTCGTTATTCATTTAAATACCTACACATCTATATATATAAAAGGAGAACTGACTGACTGACATATCAACGTACAGCCGAAACTACTGGGGCTAGGAATGTGAAATTTTATACACGGCTTCCTATTATAATGTAGGGGAGCACTAAGAAGGGGTTTTTGGAAATTTAACCTTTAAGGGGGTGAAAAGGGGGAATTAGAGGAAAGTACGTAACCCACGCGGACGAAGTCGCGGGCAAAGTGCTAGTTCTTTATATTTTAACAGATTTTTTAAAAACATAAAAATCATTTCAAATTATAAAAAATAGGTTTCCGCCGGTGTCAGGAGCAGGGTCCAAGCTACCGGTGGATAGGGCTCCAGAGACAGGAACCTCCTCACAATGCGAGCCGTATCGAGGAGTGCCCTTCATCCAACTGCCTAAGGAGAGTCTCGAAAGATGGTCGTCGAGGCTCTTGGCCATAAGGCCATTGGCCGTCACGACAATCGGCCCAATGATAGCCGATTTATTATTATTATTTCTACCTCAGAAAACCGGTATTTCATACAAGGAGCGATTCTCATGATGCTTATAATTAGTATTACAAAAGCCAGGTAAGTAAACGTTTGAATCAGAAATACCACACAATAGATTGTTATGAGTCACATATATATTTGTGTATATATGTAAAATATATATGGTAATGTGTGTCATAAATAATAAACCTACATTCAGGCATCTATGTAATTAGATACAGATTATGATTTATCATTATTTCGGTCTAGAAAGTGCTGTGTTGTTCAGATAACTTTATAATACTCAGTGCGACCCAAGAAATAGTTTGTACCGAGTTCCTGACCCAGAAACATTAATTGACAGCACGGTTGGCGCAGTGACCGAGTGACAGGCTACTGCACTGCATGTAGCAGGTTCGATACCCGCACGGAACAAATATTTGTATGGCCTACAGGTAGTTGTTCCAGGTCTGGCTGTTTGTGTAAGTAAATGCATGTTTATTGTTTTTCTGAAATTGATCCATGGTTAAGAAATAGGATATTTTATGTCCTGTGGGATTATTTTCAGACCACACGTGGATGAAGCCACTGAAGAATAGTGGAGCTAGTATAATCTAATTACAAACATTTCAACAGAATTAAGGATAATCAAAAAATGAGGTCACATATACTAACAATAAAAAATATGGCAAGAGTAGGTGTACTGACCATAGGATGATATCATTCATCGTGAATGTTGTCATTTTAATATTTTTAAGGAAAAATTGTATTATTAAAATAGGGAACATTGGAAAGGAAAATTATTCACGTTTAATCAAGACTGATTTTAGAAATCTAAGGTAAATATTACCTGAATATTCTGATTGTTTTATTTATTGTCATGTCTGAAAAAAATGTGTGTCCACTATGTTCATACTAATCATGGAAACCAAACAACCAATTTCAATAAAATTTTGTGAATGGGTGTGGTTGGTGCCAGCTTGAAAGATAGGATACTTTTGCAGCCGATAAGATGCACCGTGGTAGCAGGTGCGCTAGTAATTTTATAGATGAAAAAGTTACTTTTCTGTTACCTTTTCACACCGTAACATCATCTGCCTAGCCTTTTCCCAACTATATTGGGGTCGGTTTCCAGACTAACTGGATGCAGCTGAATACCAGTATTTTACATGGAGCGACTACCTATCTGACCTCCACAACCCAGTTAGTACTGGGTAATACGATACCCCTTGGTATGGTAAGACTGGTTGTCAGACTTTTTGGGCCACTGCCTAATGACTACCTAACGACTGTCAAAGATCTACAAATGACACCCGGGACCAATGGCTGTTATTATTAAGCCACAAGCTCCTCCTTTTCACCTTTGCACACCGTAACAGCTGAACTGATTTTGATGAATTGGCACATCTAGACTATGACTTCAGTTTGGATCATCATCTGCCCTTGTCCTATGTTACTAGGGGTCAATGCAGTACGTTTTTTTCTTCCATTCTCCCCTGTCAACCGTCACGCAATCATTTACACCTTTTTCCTTCATATCATTCCTCACACAATCCATCCATTGTTTCCTTGGTCTTCCTCTCCCTCTCCATCCATCAACATTTATATTCATCACTCTTTTAGTCATATGCAATTTGTCACTCCTCATCTTAGACCCTAGTTTGGATATGGGATATTTTATATCCCTGTAGTATATTCCTATTAGATAATTGACAACCTCCATACAAAGCTAAAGTTAGTCTTTCATAAAATCCACCTTTTTGCATGGTAGTTTATTTAATATTATAAAGTAAAAGTAAACATGTGTGGGTACAGTACAGTATGTTATCTAATCTTACAAACTGGGTGAAGCTTGTCAGCCACTTAAGGATTTGCAAGGAGAAACATTTATATACTGACTTTAATATAAATTTATTTAATGTACAGTCACCAGCACCAATATTTATACAGTTTTCTAAATTTAAAAGCAATTTTCGCGAGAAATACAATTGTTACTTAGAGATACGTTCCAGAATACTATGTTCGTAACAACATGACATTTTAATCAGAACAGTAGGAGAAAATTACTTGTAAAAGTTGTTAAGTGTTTACATATTGGTGCTTGTGACTGAACACACAAGCCATTAGTGTGCGTTCAAATGATTTACTAACAAATTTAAGTATAATTCATCTTTAACTGATGTTTTGGGTAGTCAGAAAGCCTAGTATTAAGACTTGTGGAGGTCAGATAGACAGTCGCTCCACGTAAAATACTGGTATTCAGCTGGATCCGGTTAGACTGGAAGCCGAGCCCAACATAGTTGATATGGTTAGGGGATAATTCACATAGTAGTCAGCATAACATTATATTATGTAACTAAATAAGCTGTTTTATCATGTAGCAAACACTATCTTAATGTTTAATGTTTTTATTTCTTTCAATGCTTTTTTGTTCTAGTCTTTTCTCAAAAAAATCAGTCATATTACAATCTGGATCATCATCATTCTCCTGCCCTTATCCCAATTTATTTAGGGTCAGCGCAGCATGTCTTCTTCTTCCATATTTCTTTATTACTCATCATCTCAGCAGTCACCTCCTTTCTAGCCATATCATCCATCACACAGTCTATCCATCGTTTCTTTGGTCTTCCTCTACTCTTATAGCCATCCACATTCATACTCAAAACTTTCCACACAGCTTTACAGTCACACGCACCACTTTACAATCTCACCAGCTAAAGAATATACTTCATTTTTTTACTGGAATAATTAAAAAACGTACATAAGGCTTTGCCGCACTGAGAATAGAAGCCTTTGCCCAGGACTGGGACAGAGCAGGCAAGAAAAAAATGATAAACCAGCTTCTGTAAGACCCCAGCAAATGCTCCATGCTGATTATTCTATTAATACAAATATAATTTAGCCATAAGACCATTCCACTTTGAATAAAAATGCCTGCAAGTTTACAGGATGGATTTCTGAGATGGGTTAGGAAGAGCATACCATTGTAGTTACAAGAAAACATGGGTGATTGAGTTTTTTTATTGAAGTTTTTGCTAATTGCATTCATAGATTTTAGGAATAAAGGTAAGGTCAGCTATTAGACCTACCCGTGTAGGTGCAGAGAAATTATAGTAATATTCCATAGAGAATGATCTTGTCTACTAGGTGTATAAGTTCCCACAGCAATAGACAATATGGATGACCTGTAGTAGCATCATTTATGCAACCTTTAGACCCCTATTACTCAACTAATTAGTGCTAAAGATTTAATTACTAAGACGTTTCTATCCTCACAGCGTGCGATATACATAGCGTGATACATGAATGAATCAAAGTGAATAAAAACATACTGGCGATCAAATCACTACGAAAATCTCTAGCGGCCGCCAATCGCCCAGCAATTTGGCCCATTACACTCGCCGTGTTATCCTAATAAATTAAAAACACCTGAAGTGTCTGTGTAAGACGTTACAAGTATGACGCATCGAATTCGGTCGGGTTATAGAGTACCGATCTTACGCGGTGACATCAGCTCACATTATTGAAGAGATAATATGTAATTGATTAGTGTCACGCCCAAGAAGAATGGATAAAACTTAGTTTTCAGTTATACAAACGCCGTAAGACGCTATATTTTTGTGTTGGATCATGTATTACAAACGATTTTTATAACTTCGAATATTTTCGGGATTTACCTGTTGGGATTAGATCAGTTTTGGACACAAGGCGTAAAAATTATCACAGAACACGGCAACACACCAACATCAGCGATAACGATACAACTAAGACAGAACGGACTAAAAAAAATCCGACCCAATTCCTATTAGCATTAGCTGACACACCCTATAACGCGGGTGTCGAAAAAAACGCATACCGACATAAAACTACCGCGTTCCTACCGTTAATGTAAACAAATATGTACAAAAGAAAGCAGAACACACGCAATACTCACCGGCAGATCTCAAAGACGCGTTGAAAACTCGATTTTTGAGTCACTTCACACACTTATCGGATAGCGATTGGTAACTTACACTAAGCACATAGACGAGGTAACATTATATAAAATAACATGCACAAAACGTTGTTCGTTAATATTTAAAGCACCAGCACTACCGACATCACGCGTAGAGCGTTTATTTCAATAATTCGTTCGTAAAAAAAGAATTTCTATAACACGCCACCGGAGGAGATCGATGTCGGCGCGAGTTTCGTTTTTTCGCCGTAGCGTCGCTGCTGTCGACTGACATCAGAAGCCACGCTTCAGAGGGCGCTGTTGTCGACTGTGTTGCAATATTTTGAAACTAAATTACCGTACGTTTTTTTTGAATAAAAGTGTTTTTTTTTTCTATCTCAACACGGAATCTTGTGTATTACTTATTGCCTACTAATAGTCCAGCTACTATGAAGCCTATCACAAGGCAATCCTTTCTGAATTAACATCATTTTACGTATGGTGACCATACGCAGCGTATTCGTTCTTTCCATTTTCAATGGCTTTGGCTATTTGGGCCCAATCCTTTTGGTAAGAGTCCAGCTCATCACGCCATCTCCTTCTGAGCCTACCGCGTCGTCGGGTTCTGTTGTTCTGAACCCAATTTGTTGCCACTTTGGCCCAATTTTGATGCAACATGCGGCAGATGTGGCCTGCCCAGTTCCATTTTAATTTGGCGGCTGTGTTGAACCTGTGCTGTGATCGAAATATACTGTTCACGAAACAGTCAGAAATATTGATTCCTAGTATACTTATTTATTTATTTGACACTTCAAGCAAACAGTCCAGAGGCGGACTTAGTGCTATAGGCATTTTCGCATACTTCGTTCCCCTTTACGGTGATCAATTTTATGAGTTCCAACAATGGCAGGAGTTATTCTTCTTCGTCGTATTGATGACTTCCTTTCTTTTTTTTTCCATCGATTTCATGCATGCAATCAACTGTTAATTTCATTTCATCGCATTTTCAAACCATGATCGGCTTCGATTAATTAAAAAGTTGAATATACTTTTAAAATAGCACATTATTTTTGTAATCGTTAAAAAAAAAAGAGTTTTTTGTTAATACAGATGCTACTTGGAAGACATTAATTTCATTTTAACTTTTTGGGCTTTACTTCTTCTGAATTACTTTAACTAAGGCTACGACTTTTAGTATGACCACACTGAAGTTTGTTGTTTCATATCACGCAGTAATAGACACAATTTCAGGACTGAAAATTAAAAATATATAATAAGTTCTTCAAGACTTGCATTTTTCATAGTTCCCTATTTTTCAGGCAAGTTACGGATACATTTTATTATTAATAATGCGTCAATCAAGTGATGGTTCCTAATCATTCCCAAACGCTTTATACGCCTACGTATAAAGAAACAGATTTTGCGTTTCGTTTACACTGCGTCTTCAAACATTTTCCGAAAACTGATTAAGTAATTCAGGAAAAAAGAAGTGAAAAAAAAACTTGATAAAAGTTTAATAAAATAGTTTTATTTGTAACTGATTGCTTGCTAAAGTATCAAAGAAATATATATTTTTTTCAAAATTTGAAATGGTCAGAGGGAAACAAAACGTAAAACCGTTTTTAAAAGTAAAGGAAAATCGAACGAACGAATGGTTCGTTTCGTTTTCATTCATTTCATTCATTCACTATCAAAATGGCGTTGGACTAAGCTGTGCGTTATTGTTACTTTTTGTTTTTGTAAAATTTTAAAACTGTTGACTTAAACTGAGGTAAATATTTGTCGACTATCTTATTAACATTATTATCCGTGTAATCATCTATAAATAATATATTTAATTTATGTTGTAAATATGTTTCAACAGGTTAACATGGGTCGCTCGCCCAGCCCGCGGCGGCGCGATGACAGGCGCCGAGACCGAGAAAGAGATCGAGACCGAGATAGGGACCGCGAGAGGCGGAGGCCTCGTACCCGGTCCCGTTCGCGCTCTCTGGACCGCCGGCGCCGCTCCCCGGAGCGCCGGCGCAGCCCCTCGCCGCGCCGCCGCCGCTCTCGCACGACGTCTCCGGGACCCTCCACGTCCTTCGTAAAGCCGAAGAAGACCTTCGGCGAGCGTCCGATAGTCACCCCCGCAGATCTAGAAGGTAAAACTCCTGAGGAACAGGAGATGCTTAGAGTAATGGGATTCTGTGGCTTCGACACTACCAAAGGGAAGAAAGTAGACGACAATGTGGAGGGAGACGTCCACGTTGTGTTAAAACGTAAGTACAGACAGTATATGAACAGGAAGGGCGGGTTCAACAGGCCTCTAGACTTTGTAGCATGATTCCTCGGTCAGCGCACAGCAAGTTTCCAGCGTTTCTACCGTGTTGGTCTGTTTTAGTTGTAAGGCTGATATGTGATATTTTTGATAGTTTGGTTTTATATGAACGTTATTTATTATGTAGATTGTAGACTGTTATTTAAGACTTGGTCTGAATCTTTCGGGCAAGTTCATGGGCATCTATAGGCCTGTATTATCTTGTGTCACTTCAGTGAAAGAGTGGTCTGATGCAAGCCTATTGAACATTAAATGTGGGCCTACTCGGCCTGGTGCCATCTTTGCAGTCCGTGGTAGCCAGATTGATTAACTGGCATATCATTACTAAGTATACAAGCGGCACCATAAAATCAAATACTAAAAACAAGATCTTTTGAAGGTTGCAGCAATTTATGAAATTGTTGAGATTCAATGTGTGAGAAACACAACTGTTATTTTCATCTCATAGGTTATCTTATAAGTGAGTAACCTACTCTTATTTAAAATACAATGAGCAAAAGTGTCGCTTTTTATAATTAAATGTGTATACAGTGCAGCATTGGTGTCGGAGAACCCATTCCATCTGACAGGACGTTTAATATTTTCAATAGTCCATATTTACACTACATCTCGTTTATTTTTTTTATAAACAGTTAAAAAAAATACTTCAACTTAATTTTTACTAATTAATCATTAAAATTATCAAATAAAAACCCTAAAACATCATTAAAAATATTCATGGGAACTTTCAAGATAATATTTCAGTTTTTAAAAGACGAAATAACGTAAAGGATCCACAATAGTGTTGTGGTCTTCCGTTGTATTATGTTAAAATATCTCCCATGATATTCTTTGGCAATGAATTTGGTACCAAACTGGTTTTTTTACAAGACAAGCTTTGTTACGAGGCCTTGATCGTGATCGTAACGGCAAAGAAAGTTCTAAAGGGTCAATAACAAAAGGAAACTAGTTTTGATACTTGTTTACTGGACTATTCCATCACTAGGCAGACTTTTTGGAATTTAAAATTACGATGGTTGAAAGTTTTCTTTTGAAAGTGCTTCCTGCAAAGTCCATTGAAGAAATAATAGTGTGGGAAATATATTTGTGCTAGGCAAAATAAGGTTTTTTAACAATGGGCGTCTTACAATTCTTTTATTTGAAGACTCAGAGTTCAAAATAAGTCTGAGAAGAAATTCTTTTGAGAAATTTAGTCAATACATAAATACGATAAAAAGCGCAGTTGCTGAGATTTGGTAAAAAAAATATCCAAAATAAATATTTTTTTTATGATGCTCTTCGTTGTTTTCAACCTTTTATGATACTATTATTATTTTCACTTTAGAGAGAGCATTCTGACAGTAGCCAATGTAGCAAATAGCTGCCAAAATTGTCGCTGTTATGATGAATTTCTTTAATATTACTAAATCAAAAAGGAATATCGCTATGTGTTTCACTAAAATATTGATTATTAATTGCAGTAATTAAAATAATTATACTAAAGTTTAATTTTAGTTGCAAAAAAGCACACACCATAACCAGTTTTATTATTACAATACTTGATCAATATTTTAGTGCAACATAGAGTGATAATTCATAATTTCATTCAGTAATATTGATTACTAGCACTTCGCCCGCGACTTCGTCCGCAAAAATTGTGATAGATCGGCTAATTACATAGGATACAAACAAAATTCCCCCTTTTCACCCCCTTAAAGGTTAAATTTCCAAAAACCCCTTCTTAGTGCTCCCCTACATTATAATAGGAAGCCATGTATAAAATTTCACATTCCTAGCCCCAGTAGTTTCGGCTGTACGTTGATATGTCAGTCAGTCAGTTCTCCAGGTTCTCCTTTTATATATATAGATAAATTATAATCAAAACAGAAAAATATTTGACGGGTATTTGCAATGTTGCCAACGACTTAAAACCTAACTATTGTGGCATCTGCACTACAACGAAATAAAACATATCATTTATTTGAAACTATTGCTGACAAAATAACAACAGATTTATACACTTTTCTACGATACTAAAATATTACTTACATACAACTTTTTTACTTTAAATGACTGCTGTAACTTAAGAATATGCGTTCATATAAAACCAAGCGTCCTTATCAACTTTTTTACATAGAATTAAGTGTTAAACAATTGTTTCAATCTCACATATATTTGAGAGATGTGGCTGTGATAATATAAATAATTTTACTTCATTTAAAATTCATTCTCGGCACGGAAAAAACACTTCTAGAATATCATCCTTGGCTTTATTCAGGCAAATAGAAACATACTAAAGGCTGATTATTCTCGTGTCAGATTTTTTATCTGTGGGATAAAATTGACAACTGACAGTTTTTTTATGGGAAACTGTTTTAATTCAAAGTTATTCCTCAGATGAGATCTGGTGTTGGAAAAATTGCTTTATGTGAGTAAAAACTCTACCCATTATTTTGTAATTTCTTTGTTGTGTCTCATTAGCACATCAATGCAATAGAGATCATTTTAAAATGGGTAGCATTTTATTAACAATAAGGTCCAAGGGTTTATTTTAAAAAAGCAGAATTTTGTTTATTACTTGAAATCTTTTTTTTTAAATAAGACTGTTTAGAATTGTTTTATTGCAGCCATAGCTCTTAATAATTCTGATATCTCGTTGCTTAACTTCAGAAATACGATGAACTTGAAAAGGGATATTTTTGAACTAAAATCCTGGTATTGAATTTATTCTGGCTTTCCAACAGGGTTCCAATACTTTTTATTACAATCAGTTTTGATTTGAAAGTCTTACTTTCTCCGTGATAGAATTTTAGACCAGATTATTGACAAAATCATTCAAATTCTTGAATATCCCACGTCTGATACAAAATCAAATGGTTTATGCTAGTAGCCGTTTTTAAATTGAGTTTAGTTTGAGATTTATCGAGTAAAATAAACATGTATTTTTACTACCCTCTTATGGTAAAACCATGTTGAAATACATAAGTTTTAACAGTATTTCTGTCGTTAGCAGAACAGTGACAGAGATTCACGTATTTCTGAAGTTAAACGCGGGAGTGCTAGTTGTAAGTTAGGTTTAGTCCGTTACCACAGTCCCCGCGCGCAGCCTCTTGCCCGCGCGGGCCCAGTCAAGCGCCTCGGCGCACCCAAGAAACCGTTTGCAATACGCACGGGTAGTGACGACATAATTTTTGTGGTCTGTCGGAGTCTAGTTCCAGAAAATGGCAAATAAATTGAAAAAATTTCGTTGCTCGTTGGATTCCAGAAGGTTTTTGTCCGTTATTGTAGCAATCATTTACAGAAAATGTTGCAATAATTGATGAAATTAGCCTTCAATCAATTCTATAGTGAGCTGAATAAACTTCTAAATTATCCGCACGACTGTATACACTCTCAAAACTATTAGGTCTAACTTTATACAGCTCACTATACACCCGAAATTACTGAGCCATGTCCGATGGAACTCTCGCCGACAGATTGAACTATAAGACTGAAGCGATCCGCACTAGTTGTAAGTTATCCGCACGGCGCACCTCTAGTTAGTAGAAGATATATTTATACACACATATACACACCCCCTCCCCCCAGAATGAACCCCCTATCCTCCACAATGTACAATAGTTAAGATCTTTGCGACAGAATGTTATGTTCTTGGTAAAAAAATCAAAGGCGAATGATTTTTGTCCATGACACGGTCTTATGCAACCTTGCAGGCTGTATTTAGTCGCTGTTTTGCTAAATATTGGCAGCACCAATGCGTTTTTGTATTTGTGTTGCCAATTCATAAATAAATTATTACATTTTCGGTCACCATTTCCCTCATGTTTTTGGGGAAAATTATACAAATTACTGTCAATAATAAAGTCGTTCACCAAGTTCCATTTGCCAACGACATTGCATTCTACCGCACCGGTCTCCGATATACAATAATATACAATGGTTGAATATATTTTTGATGTATATTATTAACGCTAGCGCCGTGCGGGTGTGGACAGCGATCCATCGTCCCCGTTCGCATTGCAAGCAGTTTGTCACAACATCTGCCCTTTTGAATGAATCTTTAAAATATACCACAGCACACTTTCGCACAAATAAAACAAAAAATAAATTGTCCATCACTGAAGTTAATGTTTGTAATACCGAATTTCAATTACTAAGCATTCGTTTCAGTGGAAAATTTGCAGAAAAAAATATTTGTATTATGTAAATTAAAGTACCGAAAAATCTTACCGTCATGGTACTTTTTGGCGCCAATTTAGATTGTCAGGCGCCATTTTTGAACCACAAATTATTGTGTTTATTTGATGTACCGATCAATTTATAATTTACAGGCTGATATAATAATATGTTCAAACATCTCACAATTTTAATGAAAGTCATTACATAAAAAAGATGATTGTTTTCTTTTCTAAGTATGACAAAAAAATGGCATTATATAATTTAATCTTAATTTGTTTGAACAGTTTGATTTGTGATTTAGGAAACATTCTTTGTATGAAAATCCTAATTTTTACAAAAAAAAATCTATAACAATAACATCTATTATATTACTGAAATATTTACAGTAATGAAAACAGAAAGGATTCATTCCCAATGTATATACCACGAATTATTTATACTTATTTAAAATAAAAAAATGTAATTTTTAAATAAAATTTTACTCCGTTTTGCGAATCAGCATTGAAATTACATAAGTACCAATTTGGTCTTCAAAATCGTTATAGTATTGTGATTTATTAATCCTTCATAATAAGTGCCAAAGAACTTAAACGATTGATCAATCTAATATTGTTTAAACTTGTACTGTCACTTACGGGATATCTTCCGTGATTGTTCATTATTTTGAGCTCCCGATATTTCGACGCTGTTGCAAGCGCCATGATCGCGGGTTGACACAAAAATATTTGTACAAAAATTGCATTTTTGATCAGAAAATCGATATAATTGATTTTAAAAATAAACTAGTCTGGATTCCTTTTCTATGCTGATTTCGCAAAACGCGAGGCATTGTAAGATTCTGGTGTCTTAAAATTTTTGTTTTCTCTATAATAATAGTGTACTAAATTATATCCTTGGTACTTTTCGCGATGTCTTCACTTTATAATTATATAAATGTAATATTTCCTGTAGAGGCACTGTGCATACATATTTGATGTCTAAGCGTTGAAATGCTTTTAAAAAGTAAAAATTTTGATGTTGACAGATTCTGTGTAGCAAATTCTCTGTAAATTATTGTATGCCAGTATTGCCATCTGCAAAAATTACTATATTTTGGCATATAATACTCAAAAAAATGTCAAAAATACTAAAGAGGTAGTGTTAGTTATTATAATTATTATGAAAATTATATCAAAATACTTAGTTTAGTTGAATCAAATTGTATAAGTATATGGAGTCGACTTTTAAGTTAAAATTGTCATGTTCCTTAATTTTTGGTCGATTGACGTATAGTGTTTTGTTTTCTGTACATTTTGTGTATAAAAATTGATTTAATTTTTGTTAACCCAAGGATTCAAAATGAATAAATCATTTTGGAATTAATGAAATTTGTTTTATTTACGACATAATATGTATATGTTACGGCTAAAAGCCGAAGTAAGGTTACACCTCGTTCTAGCCGGCTGTCCGTAAAAAGTGAAAGTGAACAGCATTGTGCTCTGAGTGTCACCCCAACAATCTGGAGGAAGGCACTCGAAGGAGGCAAGCTTCGGATTGACCTCCAGAGAATGCGCGTCGAGGACCAGACGTACCCAGCATTTTTTAAGGGGTGGGGCAGAAGTAAATAAACTGAAGTAGTAGGAAATTAAAAATGCTTTTTATTTACTGACTGATACGTTTAATTGACTGCACTACACCTTATTTCAATAATAACCTGCGAGGGTTCTGGCTAAATCTAGCTAAAATTACGTTTTGTGCTTTCAGAACCCTCTTATGCACACTCATCATACAGAGGCCGACAAGACAGTTTTCTGTCATTGTTGACCTTAACCAAGTTTTTATTTTAATGTGAAAAATGTTAAAGTACATACCCAAATGAATATTTAATTTTGTCATTATATTAATTTTGCCTAAAAATTCTTAGCTTCAGGCCAGAGAGCAGGCTGGGGCAAGTGCCCCACCGTGGGTACGCCCATAGCCTGATAGCCTCTAGTGCAGTGTACCTACCCGTTGCTTGGCATACGGGCACGGCAAACGCCTGAGCATGGAGCCAGCCGATCTGTGTAGCCACTGCGGTGGTACACACCAGGACCTCAGTAGTTCTATAAGAAGTAGATTTGGAGATAACACTATTGATGCTATTTGTTTTTTTAAGATCATGGATCCAAAAAGAGAAATGACTCGTTACTTAATATTTTCATATATTTCTTTATTGATTTTTTACTTAAATAAAAAAAGAGACAATTAGTAAACTTAAATTCATATGAGACTATAGAACAGGGAGGATCCTCCGACCAGACGGGTGTTATGTCTGGTGAGCTATTGCCCACCGCTCAGCAGCTAGTCTCACTCAATGTCCCACGGCACTACATCTGTTGAAGCTGCTGCATCACTCGTAGTAATGGGGGATTTACACGGGTCGATTTTCGCCGTGTGGCTAATCGCTTTATAAATCGCCTTACAAAGCCGCATCGCTAGCCCATTTACACAGTTGACTAAATTGCAAGTGACTGACTAGTGCAAAACAGCAATCGTGTGGCGGGCAATCGCCTGCAACTGACTACGGACGCGTCGGACGCTTCTCTACTTTGGGGATTGCGACTTTAATCACATGCTGCCCAGCCGAATTGCCATTAAGATGGTCAAGATTATACACTAATTATACGTTCCACTCATATCGCTCTAGGAGACACTTTCCTGCTAGGGTAACGTACACTGCCGTCCCGGCTGTCATTTGTAGATCTTTGACAGTCGTTAGGTAGTCAGTGGCAACCAGTCTTACCAAGGGGTATCGTATTACCCTGGCCCTATTACTAACTGGGTTGTGGAGGTCAGATAGGCAGTCGCTCCATGTAAAATAGGTACTGGTATTCAGCTGCATCCGGTAAGACTGGAAGCCGACCCCAATATAGTTGGGAAAAGGCTAGGCAGATGATGATGCAATTCATCATCATTTCAGCCGAAAGACGTCCACTGCTTGACATAGGCCTCTCCCAAGTGTCGCCACACGTGCGTCTCCATCCAGCGGATCCCCGCAACCTTCACATTGCAATTAATAAAACCAAAATATTATGTCATAATTTACATTTATTTCTTACTCAACATTACATGTAGGTACAACACAATTCTTATTGTTACGGAATGTGACAAGGGATGAGGGTGCCGCGCTTACTATTCACTTTATTGAGTTGCTAGTAAAAGATGGCGATCCTGAAGATCTACCTTTTAACTTATTCAACGCCAGAGCATAAACGCACGCGCGTGCCCTCTACGCCAAGTTGTCACCTACCATTTTGTCACATATTTGTGCCATTTGGCGTACAGGGCACGCGCTTGCTTGTCACGTATTTGTGACAGTGGCGTTCAAAAGTTTGAGCAAGGCAGCATTGATCTTTGACAGTCGTTACTGGTAGTCAGAAACTTGGAAGTCAGACAGTCTTACCAAGCAGCTAGTTAATAATCGCAGCTTTATAATTCATACAATTCCAATCATTCAACTAATCTAACGGGTGTAAAAATACCCTTCACTAAGCCGTAACGCACTGTTGACTTGTTTTAGTTAGACCATACCTGGGAACCTTCTTGTTACGGAGATGTTAGGGATCAAAGTTCCAACTTTTTCACTACTAGTTTTATTTTTAAATATAAGAGTTGAATGTTATTACTTTACACTTTTGAACCCCATTGTCACATATACGTGACAAGCAAGCGCGTGCCCTGTACGCCAACGACGCAAATATGTAAAAAAAAAAGTGCGGTGCACTATAACACGAAATAAACAATTAAATAGTTATGTATTTGCGGTGAAATTGTGGTTTGGCTTGGAGGGCACGCGCGTGCGTTTATGCTCTGGCCTTCAAAGGTACTTCCACGAGCCCCGTACTGTAGAATCCATCTATCAGCACAATGTATTGAGTGCGTTACATTGATTCCTACCGTAAAAGGTGATTTTTCACTCAAGAAAAAAATGTGTAGAGTTACTTAGTCTGATGTACAGAATGCTTGTTTGACGGCTTCGTGAAGGGTCTGTTTACCCCTTGTAAAGTGTAAAGTGAAAATAACGGAAGCGTGTTACGTTCCAGATTGAAAAAATATTAGAAAGGGCTTGGAAGATTTTTGTATGAAGCCTGGCCGGCCTAACTTCCGCAATTTAATTTTTTTTTTCAAAATTCCGGCCGCGCATAAAACCTATATCAATCGATAGCTGGCATCAATACAAACAAGTTTTGTATGAGACAAAATATTCTAAAGTGACACGTTTCCGAGATATAAGCTACCAAAGTTGTGCTGAAGATGCCATCAGGGAATGGACTTAAACTTTGATAGATCATATTATCTCGGTAACGTGACACTTTAGAACATTTTGTCTCATACAAAACTGGTTTGTATTGATACCATCCATCGATTTAAAAAAAAATTGGTGGAATTTAGGCCGGCCTTTAAATTCAAACTCCTTTTGCAACATTATGTAGTTACTAGTTGGTTCAATCCAGGTATCTGTGCATGTTCTCTGTATGTCATGAATTCATGATACACTATTTCATTATAACAATATTACATTGAGTATTTATTATTGGTTGTTCGTCATGAAGTTATGTGAAACCGGGGTAAAAAGGCAAGTTCCGTCTATTTAGTAAGTTTTAAGAAACAATTCAAATAACTTTGTACGCACGACGGCTAATCATGTTTTAAAAAAACAGTTTATGTGGATCTCTCATTGTATAGTAAATCTATACAAAGCGAGGCCAAGTTATACTGGAAACTTAAGGGGGAAGCACCACGGTAGCCCGCGTAATTCAAATTTTCTTACGGTTTTTTTGCAATTTGCAGGTCGGTGACGGGTTGTATGTTCAACAAAATATGATTCGCGGCCGTAAAACGTATGTGTTTACAGAATGGAAGTCATTAAAATCATCAATACAACCCTTTTAAGTAAATTTAATCCAATTGAATTACTATTTCATGAAAAAGTCATTAAATGGGATTAAATTAACTTAGAGGGTTGTATTGATGATTTTAATGATAGTAACTCAGTACAGCCATATTTATAAGTTTTTAAACTGTTTTGGTCACTAAAATTATCATAAAAAAATATATATATATGAAAAAAATAAATATGTAAGTATCAGGAATAAAAAAATTAAATTAAATTTATATATTAATATATATATGTTAAATGTATATAAAATATCGGGAACTCAACACAAACAGTAAACATGGTAAATATCCCGTTTCTAGAGTTTATGATAAAGCCATATTTGTTAAGGCCGCGAATCATATTTTCATCAACATACAACTTGACACTGACTTACAAATTGCAAAAAACGTTAGAAAATTTGAATTTTCCCTACCCTGGCGCTTCCGCATCCGGTTTGCACAGATTCGAAATAAAGTTACGGAAACTATACAAATATTGCGCAGAGTATAAATTAAGATAACTCGAGCAGGTTATTCAACGTCAAACTAAATTACGTAGCGAAACTCGACAGTCACTCTTATTTAAATTGAAAGTGAAATTAATGTTCACCACAATTCTTTCTTATTTTTACTCAAGAAACACAAAATAATCCAAACAGCAATAATTCTTACAATTCACTTTCAAAAACAAACAATGAAATAAATAATTTTATAAAATAAAATAAATAATTTTAAGAAATATTTTACAAAAATGTAAAAGATTTTATAAAACAACGAATAAAGGAAGTAAATAAAACATGTTTCCAATAAATTAAAGACTTAAAAGATATCAATAATAATAATCTCTCCTTAGGCGGTTGGATCAAGGGCCTGATTCAGAAGGCAGTACTCCTCGATACGGCTCGCATTGTGAGGAGGTTCCTGTCTCTGGAGCCCTAACCACCGGTAGCTTGGACCCTGCTCCCGACACCGGCGGACCACTATTTTATATTTTTTAATGTTTTTTTTAAGAAATATTTAAATATGACAAAAATGTGTATGTTGAATGAATAAAGGAAATCAATAATAATTCAGAATATCTTACAAATAGAGTCATAGAGTGTTAGAAAAAGCCAGTCACATATGAGTGAGTGAGACGACGCTCTACTAAGATCTTCTTCCATAACTTGAAATGCGACATATTTGACCTTTTAGAAACGGATGTACACACAAATGAAAAAGAATAAAGACTAGTTAAGACATATGGCTGACAGTAAAAAATACTATACTTAATAGCCTCATTGACAGTCGTTACAGGTAGTCAGTGGCCCATAAAGTCTGACAACCAGTCTTACCAAGGGGGATCGTATTACCCAGTACTAACTGGGTTGTTGAGGTCCGACAGGCAGTCGCTCCATGTAAAATACTGGTATTCAGCTGCATCTGGTTAGACTGGAAGCCGATCCCAACATAGTCGGGAAAAGGCAGGCAGATGATGATGATGACTTAAGAGCCTCATTGGTTTAAGGAAGAAGCGCCAAGGTAACAAAAAGAAGGGGTCGGCAAGGGCCGACGCCTGCCGGGGCTGCGGGACTGTTCGAAAGAGATACCGCGGCCCTGGAACACAAAGGGCTAAGGAGGAACATGGATGGGTTTTAGTCAGTAAAAGTCTGACACTATCTCCCACTCCGCCCAGAGCGGGGGGGGGGGGATAGGTTATTTGATGATTTCCCATCCAAAAAAAAAGGTAGCCCACGAAATTAAATTTTTCTTACAGAGTTGTAATGATTAATTGATTGATTTATAACTCTGTAAAGCCATATTTGTTATGGTTGCGAATGATATCTATTTGCCAGGCCCGAAGGCATCTAAGGCCGGCCACACACGGACAGCTTGAAGCAGTCAGGATGGTCTGCTTCAAGCTGCGACTGCATAGTAAACTACAGTCATCTACGTACACACACATGGAACCGCTCGAGCAGTTGCAATTTTTTCAGTTTTTTTTAAATACCACTTTTAAAGGTTTTAACTTTACTTGAATTAACTCCATGACCCGTTTACTATTCAAAGCTACCATCAACACTAAGTTTTCAGTGCGTTACATTGAGTTTTACCGTAAAACGTGATTTTTCACCCCAAAAAAATATAGTTTCCCAGCAATAATGCGTAGAGTTACTTAGTTTGATGTACAGAATGCTTGGTTGACGGCTTCGTGAAGGGTCTGTTTACACCTTGTATGACATACAGATCTGTGGGTATCACATCACAGTTTACCTGACACTGACGTGCAAACTGCAAAAAATGTTTAAAAAAAAACAGGGCTATCTTGGCGCTTCCACATTGAGAGAAAAATATCTTGAACCCACAGAGAGTCAATAGCTCAACGTTTAGGGCTTTTTTTTGCGATGGGAAATCATCAAATAACTCCTCCCGCTCTGGGTGGAGTGGGAGGGAGTGTCAGACTTTTACTGACTAAAACCCATCCATGTTCCTTCTTTGCCCTTTGTGTTCCAGGGCCGCGGTATCTCTTTCGAACAGTCCCGCAGCCCCAACGGTTAGGGCTTAGAGGAGCTAGCAGAATGTCCTGAGTTCGATGGCCGGCCGTCGCGTTATTGACGTATAGGCTACTCCTAACAAATTTGGCGGGGTAAGCAATAAGACTAGCAATACAAAATAAATAAATAACAGGACCATGAGAGTATTACCTAATTGAGAATCAATACAATAAAATTAACATAAAAACTTAAAAATATAAATTAAATACTTTTTTAGGAACTTTGACGTAACTATGTTTTTTTTACTTTCTGTTATTTATATCATCCCCTTATGCACCCGACTCAGAACTTTTCAAGAACATAATGTAACATAACGCCTCTAACCCCGATAGGGTTAGGCAGAGGTGTGTTCCCTACATACAAGCACATTTTGCCAATTTTAGTCCTAATAGGGAACTTAAACTATACAAATAAATAAAACTTCAATTTTATTTATTTGTATAGTGTTGTGTTTGTTATTTAAAAATATCACCTTTTTAATGAATGCATATGAAAGTATACACGGTACCTATATTTTAAAAAAAAATTTAAAAAAAAAAAAAAAAAAAAAATGATTTTTGTCTGTATGTTTGTTCCGCCTAATCTCCGAAACGGCTGGACCGATTTTAACAGGTTTTTTACCGGCAGATAAATAAATAATTATTTATTTTAAAAATAGTTTTATACACGGGGCAAGGGACAACATAAACTTGAATGCATCAGTGGGGTCAATTTTTGTATGAGGTAAGCCGAAGTACATATCTTTAATGTGATTATATTATTTGTCTATAGAGTACCGACTGTGCCATTTTTCAAAGGGAATCGGTAGGAATCGAGTTGTATGGCACCTTCGCCACTGGAATGCATAGTAAATGTTTGTCAGTAATAAAGGGTGTAAAAAGACCCTTAACGAAGCCGAAAGGTACTTGTTCTCCCCGTCATTGCAATCATTTTTTGGTTCTAGACCATACCTGGGAACCTTCTAGTTACGGAGATATTGGGGGTCAAAGTTCCAACTTTTTCACAAGTTTTTTTTTTAATACATTTTTCTAATGTAAGTTTTTTACTTTAAACACCTTCACGACCCCCGTACTATTCAATCCATCCATCAGCACAATGTTTTGAGTGCGTTACATTGAGTTTAACCGTAAAACGTAATTTTTGACGCCAAAAAAAAAATTCGTTTCCCAGCAAAAAATTTTGCGTAAAGTTACTTAGTTTGATGTACAGAATGCTTGGTTGACGGCTTCGTGAAGGGTCCGTTTACACCCTGTATATCCCTTTCAACTTTCCTTAACAAATAATGTAGATCTGCATTGACCACTTGTCAAATATTTTTGTGATTTTCAATATTATTTTGGTGGCATCAGATATGTATAACGTGATACATAACATTTATTTCACATGTACATACAAACTTTATTATTTACAATGTTTTTTTATAAATTTATTTATTATGATAACATACTTATTTAATACATAGGGTGAGATTTTAAGACAGGGTGTGTATGTAAGACATTCAATGAAATCTTCAGATTTCATATGATTTACACGGTGTAATTATAATATCTGAAAACCTCTTTATATGGTTTTCAATTCGTAGTTCCTTACTTAGTTCAATTTTGTAGTCAGTGGCCCGAAACTCTGACAACCAGTCTTACCAAGGGGTATCGTATCACCCAGTACTAACTGGGTTGTGGAGATCAGATAGGCAGTCGCTCCATGTAAAAATACTGGTATTCAGCTGCATCCGGTTAGACTGGAAGCCGACCCCAATATAGTTGGGAAAAGGCTAGGCAGATGATGATTTCAAATTTTGTTCCAGAGTATTTTTTGTTAACATGACATACTGATTGTTAGTTTAGGAGCCAAGGTTCCAACTTCAGTGCGCCTTTTTATTACCAGCGCCAATTTTAACGGCGTGGTTGGCACAGTGGCTGAGCGATTGACTGCTGCGCTACGTGTCGTGGGTTCGATTCCCGCACAGAACAATTATTTGTACGGCCTAACTGGTAGTTGTTCCGGGTCTGGCTGTTTGTGTATGTGAGTTTAAATGTTTGTAAACGCACCCACGGTACAGGAGAAATTCCTAGTGTGGGGCAACGTTTATAAAAAATAAAAAAATCTGCTAGATATTAAGTATATTGTAAGGACTTGTCTCAATGAAGTATTTTTTAATTTTTATTATTGTTTCTGGCTTTCAAAAGCGAAACTAAAGTACCAAAAAGTGTTATTTGGTACTTTTAAGTAATAGTAAATGTCATCATTTTATTCTAAATATATTTTTATTTAACCTTTGATCGCCAGAGCATAAACGCACGCGCGTGCCTTGTATGCCTGACCACAATTTCACCTACCATTTTGTCAAACATTTGTGTCGTTGGCGTACAGGGCACGCGCTTGCTTGTCACGTATATGTGACTATGGCGGTCAAAGGTTAAGTAATAATAAATATTGTTTTAGTATAATTTATTCTAAATATATTTTTATTTAAGTATGGAAGTTTGCTTGTTTTGCATTTAAAATGACATTTTATTCTAGTGTTCATTTAAACCTAGTATTTGTGTAAGCAATGATACAGGATGGGAGGTACACCGACGCGAAAACGGGTACCACGTATTCAGTACATCATTCTGAGCCCCCCCTCCCCCCCCCCCCACATAGAAAATTTACATCGGTTATTTACAAAAAAACAGCTGTTTCCTACAAACGTGCAATTTCAAAGCATTTATTTCAGTTAGACCATTACAAGCACTTTTGAATGTCACAAAAAACAAAGAAAGCGAAGCTACAGTCACAGACACACGGCATAATAACTTGTGAAAGTACTGTAGTTGCCCATTCCAAGGCGTAGATCTCTATGGAGAAGAATGGGCAAGAAACTCCATGTACACTCTTTTCAATCAAAATTTTGTTACAAAATCTTGGTTACATCAAATTCAAATTATTTATTGCAATCCATAATGTACATATACAGGTGGTAAAATACAATTAAGAAGAAACAATTATGAACCCAGTAGGGCACAGCAAAATTAGATAAAATAGGTAGGAGAGAGGAAGCGCTTTTATCAACTTACCATAACACTAAAACATTTATTTTTTATTGTAATTATATCATTTATTTATTTAGAAATTAATTATTTTATTTGATTATATCATTCGTTTCTTTATTCTATCTATATAATTTGTAATATTATGATATTCCAGTTATATTTTATTTTATTTAATGGGTGCATTTTTATTATTATTATTTAAACCTAAACAGTTTTTTCCGTATTCCGTAAGACTAAAGGAAATTGGAAAATAAGTAGATTATTTTATTATATTTATATCATTGCTTTTTTATAAAATTAATTATTTATTATTATTATTTTTATATTTGGTTTTAACATTCATTTATTTATTTTATGTATTTCATCATTCATGTGGATACTATACATTTATGTGAGAACGATGTATAAAGAAGTGCAAGCTAAGAGCGTCCAGAGTAAAAAGATATAATCAACAATACCTTATACGGTCAAAATGTATGGAATAGCTGATTAAAAAAAAAATTACCGATGAAAACTTTCTATGTAGGGGGCTCAGAATGACGTACTTAATACGTGGTAACCGTTTTTGCGTCGATGTCCGTTCCACTCTCTATTTTTTAATACTTTTTCTTTATTTTTTTTTAGTTACCATAGAAAAAGATATATCAAAGCGAAACGAGGCGTATAAAACGCCCTGTAACTTTTTTTCCATTCAAGTAACATATCTTTTTCTATTATTTTTTCAATACTGTTTTTATTATGTATATCTTTTCCTCAAAATTCTCCATATTACCGCTATACATAGAATATAATTATATACCTGTGTTTGGTAATCATACCGCACTCGCTAGTAGCGGTAAAACGATTTTTTTTTTTTGTTACAATTTAATCAGTATATACCGTATATACTTGAAAATTGGTGAACGTACCGCTTCTATAGTAACCTTTGACTAGCATACCGCTAATAAATAAAGGGTGTAAAAAGACCCTTAACGAAGCCGAAAGACATTTGTTCTCCCCGTCATTGCGATCACTTTTTTGTTCTAGACCATACCTGGGAACCTTCTAGTTACGGAGATATTTAGGGTCAAAGTTCCAACTTTTTCAAAAGTTTTTTTAACAATTTACAAAGAAAGAAGAAGAAAGACAATAAAACCTGATTTTTCACCCCAAAAAAAAAGTCGTTTCCCAGCAACAATTTTTGCGCAGAGTTACTTAGTTTGATGTACAGAATGCTTGGTTGTCGACTTCGTGAAGGGTCCGTTTACACCTTGTATACCTGCTAAATTGATAAACCTCTTATAAATCTTTCATACATAAGTCACATCGGGCTTTAGAGCGAGACAGTCACATATAACACGAGATCGGCTTTTCGGATGCATACTTACCTAAAGTACGTTTCATTCATAGGGTGCAAAAGTATGGCAGCGGCTTCTTACAATGCATTTTTTGTGATCGCGGTTTTTCATAAATAATAACAGTGTGTATAAAATGTAGTACTCATAAGTATAATGAATATTTAAATCTATTAAAACCAGACAGGATATTTGTTGAAAATAACCCGTTATGAAATTAATTTAATAAATAATTAACAAATTTTTATTTTAATAAATGCAAAATATTATTATTATATAATAATACTACATAGCTTATGCTGCTCGATAATTGTCCCACGGGATCATATTACCGGGACAAAAAGTACCCTATTCCTTAATCTAGGTTATTAACTATATGTGTGCAAAATTTCATCCAAATCCGTTTAGCAGTTTTTGCGTGAATGAGCCATCCATCCTCACAAACTTTCGTATTTATAATATTATAGTAGGATTAAAAATATTTGATTTTTCAATCCATTTGAAGAAAAACAATACGATGAAAAGAAAAAAAAACTATTTAAATAAGCCGGGACTTTTTCCGTACAGACGCGCGCTCCATACTAGTCAACACCTCAACTTTAGGTAAATATGCATCCGAACATCCGATCCATACTATAAGTGACAGAGACGGCGCTCTACACACACGAACTCTTACTAAAACCCGTTGCGACACATTCTGGTTAAGTAGAGACCGCCTGAACTAAATTTGCTCGCCCTCCACATTTTAATATGTGAAATATAGTACCATTGAATATATAGGGTGACTGGTAATTAGTGACCGATACTTAAACACGTGATTGTACTCATGATAACAAACAACTTTCTCAAAGAAACATTTTTTTTATACTCATTCACTTTTATAAAACTTAAGGAGCGGGCTTGCGAGTCGCGCGGGTGCTCTGTCTACCCACTGTAGCACGGTACGATAGTTATGAGACAGAACGACGTCATGCGGCTAACAGCTGATAGGTCACAGGCGCGCGCGCGCGAATTTCATACGGCTGTTATGTTATTGTGATAAAGTGAATGAGTAAAAAAAAACCGTTTCTTTGAGAAAGTTGTTTGTTATCATGAGTACAATCACGTGTTTAAGTATCGGTCACTAATTACCAGTCACCTTGTATAGTCTGTTGCTGAGGGACCATGTTAACATCATCCATTTCTGTGTATTAGTGTTCATACAAAAACTATTTAAAATGTACTGTATTCGTGGTTAAGTAACAGCCGCACAGCTCACTGCTCTAGGTTAAGCAGAGGTCGGTTCGAGGATGGGTGATCCACCATTCACCGAGACCCCTCCGTGCAGTGGAACGCACCTGATCTTTGACAGTCATTTTAAAAGGGAAAATCATCAAACCAGACTAGTGAGAACTTTGCTTGCGCGATGTAGGACAAGTGTGACAGCTGTCATGTGTAGTTTGCGTGTGTCGGCACAGAGGGCGCCACGGGTCAGTCGAGCGGTGTGTGTGTGTGTGTGTGTGTGAGCACAGTGGAGGGGCTCGCAGGTCAGTCGTGTGTGTGTGTGCGGGAGCTAGAAGGGCGCGGCGTCGTCCAGGGTGTGCAGCCAGTTGAAGATCATCATGTTGCGCTCGTACTTGGACAGCGGCCGGCCCCGCTCGCGCTCCAGGTCTGCGGCCGTGAGGGCCAGGTGGGCCGCTTCTGAACAGTAACAAGTTTAAGGTAAAACACTGTTTAGTAGGCATGCTTTAAAATTTCATGACACAGTATTAGGACATGCACCCTACAACTGTTATACAACATTATTTTTAGTATATGCAAAACCTGAATATAGTTTGTTGAGAATAAGTAACTGAATCGATTCCAATATTTTTTAAACCATGTTATATTTTGTCCCAAAAAGATTTAAAAAAGGTTACAAATAGTCATCGTGTCAAACGGGTTCTATTATCATGCGTCCGTGCCATTTATATATCTATTTTTTGTTTTATTTTGCACATTCACGATATTTATTATTTCGTAGTTTACTTAATAATAATTTGTGATATTTTTATTTATTTCCTTGTACACATCTATTATACATATTTAAATACCTTCTCAACATCACCATTGATTCAACACATAATGCTGTTTTACATCCGTAACCTCTCTAATCCAGGTACAGTTGAAAACCAGCGTCAGGCACTAGCTGTCGGCATTTTGCTGAACTGGGCCTATTTGGTGCAGCCGTGAGGCACAGAGTGTTAAATTTTTTTGTTATAGTTTTAAGTTTTTTTTTATTTTTTGTCTTGTATTATTTTTGTTTTATATTGTGTGCACTTGTGGCATGAATAGATAAATGTATTTTCTTTCTTTCAAGTTGGACACCGAGCGACACTAAGTACGTATCCGCAATCATACGGCGCGGGGTAACAACCCCTTCAGTCACCCAGATGCTACAGGTTAACGCGCACGTGTCACGCTCCCGGATCGCGACCGCGCCGGCGCCGTCGCCGTGAGCTTTACAGTGGTGTTTCGGTTGATCGTGTACCTATCGTATGTAAAAAGTATCGTGTAACCATGTGTGTTTGATGATTAACGTTTTAAACCCGCCAAGATGGTTAATTGTAGAAAGTTACTAATTGTACCTACAGTCTGCTGTGGTTCAGTAATGTGATTATGTGATGTTTAGCACTTTTTATCCACTTTGAACTTTAAATGGTTGGCATAATGTGCAACAAATCGCATTGACTACATTTTAGCACTTGTTGTATATCAAATATTTAAATTACATGATATAATTTGGATTCTAATTATTACATTTTATTACATTAATCAACCATTAATTACATTTTATTTTAAAATAAATCATTATCATCAATTCATTTTAGTCATATAGGGAGTCGAACCCAGGACCTCGTGCTCAGCAGTCGCGCTTGCGACCACTAGACCAACGAGGTTGCAGTGATGACTTCTCTGGTGGAGACACCAATTTAAGGATTTACTAAATTTGGTGTTCGAATACAATTTGAAGTGCAGTCGTGACTAAAATAGCTGGTACTATTATTATTTTAGACTTTATTTTTCTGGTGTTAAGTATATATTTTTGGTGGTCATTATATTTAATCCCTTACAATATGTATTACATTTAATTTAATCATTTTATTCTCCTCATTGGTTTAGATGTTGTTAAAATGGCTGTTTCTTTTTATTTTATTTTTTTCAATGTAGGTATTAGAAAATAATTTAACATTTAGATTATTATGTTGACATTGGTAATTGTGTGTTAATATGTAAATAATTGAGTTCTTTTATTTTAAATGTGTGTCTGTGATTTCGACACAACTAATTTTATTATTATTATTTGTATGCTCTCGAGTAAAATGTAGCGAACTGATCATTTTATTGTAACATCCTATTGTAATGAAACCTACATTTACGAATAAATTTGATTTGATTTGAAGGATCTACAGTAAAAGGGTCAGTTCACACTGAGACGCGACGCTACTGGAAGAGGCCAGTGATTCCGCACTGCGCCGCGCGATATTCTGAGTTATCACAATTAAATGTGTATCTTTTCGTGTAGTAAACAAAGTTATATTTTAAGTCGCTTTATTAAAATGTGCGCGTAGTGCGCGTCATGGTGTGAACTGACCCTAAGAGTGTACGTGTATGAGTGTTTTTAATTGTATTTTTTTAGCTATTATAAGTTATAGTTATCTGTATATTGGTGATAATAACATCGCATCGGCGTTATAGCTGTTAAGGTGATATTTACATAATCCTTACTTCCTTACTAATACATATTATAAATGCGAAAGTAAGTTTGTTTGTTACGTTTTCACGCCTAAACCACTGAATCGATCACCTTGAAATTTTGCATATACGTTGTCAGGTGTACAGAAACGGACATAGGGTACCTTTCATCTCGATAAAAAGTACTGTTCCCGAGGAAAACAACAATAACGTTCTTGTGATAATAGATGGCGCCACGTGTCTTTACAAGCAGAGTACAATAGTAATTCGGGTGAATTGACTGTCAAATTCTAAATGAACGCGAGCGAAGCCGCGGGCAAAAGCTAGTTTTTAATAATTATATCTTACCAGGATGCACTTGTCGTGCGTGCGGCAGCTTGGCGCTGGGCACGGCCAGCGTGGTGGGCCCCGGGCCCGACACCGCGCTCGCCACTGCGCACACCGCCGCCGCCTGCACGCACACACATCACATTATCTAAATCACAAGTGTACGATGAATGGAATGAAAATTAAGTTTGTGGGCATAGAATACACAATACACCCTGTATTGTGTAAACGGACCCTTCACGAAACCGTCAACCAAGCATTCTGTACATCAACTCTACGCAAAAATTATTGCTGGGAAACGAATTTTTTTAAGGGTGAAAAATCACGTTTTACTGTAGGACTCAATGTAACACACTCAAAACATTGTTCTGGTGGATGGATTGAATAGTAAACGGGTCATGGAGTTAATTAAAGTAAAATGAAAACCTTTAAAAGTGGTATTTAAAAAAAAACTTGTGCAAAAATATGAACTTTGACCTCAAATATCTCCGTAACTAGAAGGTTCCCAGGAATGGTTCGGAACAAAAAAATAATCGCAATGACGGGGAGAACAAGTGCCTTTCGGGTCTTTTTACACCCTTTAGATGTGTTGCTAGTGGCGTAGGGCGGCCATTTTGGGGGACTGTCTAATCTTTTCTCTTTTTTTTTACAAAATGGGCCTGCTCTTGACCTCGATCACGCCTGATGGAAAGCGGTAGATGAACTCTATGATGGTACGAGCGTGCCCAGAAGATGCCTGTTCACTCATGCTTTGAAGGCAGACAGGTTAAATGTGGGACGGGCGCACGGGATGTCTTGACGTTCAAGAATTGCTGATTTGTGACCTTATTTAAAATAAATAACCTTTGATTTTGATTTAAGTAATGAAAACACGACTTAACGTTTGATTATCACACATTTTTTTTTGGAAAAACCCGTCTTACAAAATGGTACGGTTATAATTAATTGGCTGTTTATTATGAATATACTTTACGAGTAGAAGATAGCTTTATTGCAGATATTGATAACCTTTTATATTACAAGAAAAGACTGACAGAATCAGACTAGTTTTTCATTCGACTTCGCGTTTAATATATATTTTTTTACTTTTTTATTCTAGGTAGGTCATCATCATCTGCTTAGCCTTTTCCCAACTATAATGGGGTCGGCTTAAAGTCTAACCGGATGCAACTGATGACCTGAATGGAGTGACTGCCTATCTAACCTCCACAACCCAGTCAGAACTGGGTAATACGATGCCCCTTGGTAAGACTGGTTGTCAGACTTTCGGGCCACTGTGACGACTGTCAAAGATCTACAAATTACAGCCAGGATCATCGGCTTCACGTGCTTTCCGAGGCACGGAGGAAACTCGGTATACGGGGTGTAAACAGACCCTTCACCAAGCCGTCAACCAAGCATTCTGTACATCAAACTAAGTAACTTTACGCAAAAATTTTTGCTGGGAAACGAAATTTTTTTTTGGGGTCAAAAATCACATTTTACGGTAAAACTCAATATAATGCGCTCAAAACTTATTGCTAATGGATGCTTTGAATAGTAAACGGACCATGGAGGTAATTGAAGTAAAGTTAGAACCTTAAAAAGTAAAAAATTGGAACTTTGACCCCCAATATCTCCGTAATTAGAAGGTTCCCAGGTATGGTCCAGAACAAAAAAATGATCACAATGACGAGGAGAATAAGTGCCTTTCGGGTTCGTTAAGGGTCTTTTTACACCCTTTATAATGGGTGGTCATCCACAGACCAACCTAGGTAAGCGCGGCTTAAGCTAAAGATCGACCAACAAAAAAAATCTTATAAAAATTCTAAATTTAACAAGTGACACTAATGTTGTCATCAGTGCTGTAACGGAACCTTCTAGTTACGGAGATATTGAAAGTCAAAGTAGAAACTATTTCACTCTTTTTTTTTAGTACCTACAAGATTTCAATGTTATAACTTTACTTGAAATACCTCCATAACCCCTGTAATATTCGATGCATATGTTTCGGCTAAAAGCCGAAGTAAGATTACACCTGGTTCTAGCCTGCTATACCTAGGTGCGGCATTAAATTTTGAGGTTTGTAACGCTCGCCGGCCGCTGCCGCGGTAACGCCCGCTACGCTCGCCGGCCGCTGCCGCGGTAACGCCCGCTACGCTCGCCGGCCGCTGCCGCGGTAACGCCCGCTACGCTCGCCGGCCGCTGCCGCGGTAACGCCCGCTACGCTCGCCGGCCGCTGCCGCGGTAACGCCCGCTACGCTCGCCGGCCGCTGCCGCGGTAACGCCCGCTACGCTCGCCGGCCGCTGCCGCGGTAACGCCCGCTACGCTCGCTCGGCTCGCGCGCGTTTCGTCACAGTTCTAACCTAACCTAACCTAATCCATTTGGTCGGTGTTTACTAGAAATAAAAAGGATATACCTAAGTTTAACAAACTGCTACCGGCCGCACCTAGGTATAGCCGGCTAGAACCAGGTGTAACCTTACTTCAGTTTTTACCCGTAACACATCCATTGAGAGCGAAGGTAAACGGTGATTTTTCTCACCAAAAAAAAATTGTCGTTTCCCAGCAAAAAAAATGCGCAGTGTTACTTAGTTCGATGATGACAACACAACAGTTCTCTAGTTTCAAGTGAAAACATCGTGTATTTATGTATATTTAACGTATAAACAAACAGACAACCCGTCAAGTCGTAATTATAAATGGGAATTCCCAATCTTTAATTGCGAATACTTAATTTCGAACCTAGGATACATGTTGAGATAAGAAGCGTGTTTATATACCGTACCACCCCCAGTTACTGATCAATCGTATTTTATTGTATACTTCACTTGTTGTATTATACTAAAAACTATATCAGTGAAAATAATAGTGAAAACAGTGCCGCAATAATAAATCACAGCAATATCTCGTGAAGAAATTCTTCAACAAAAAAGTTTCCATTCAAAATGTTAATATTATATTTTCTACTGGGACTTGGCGTAGCCGCAGCACGCACTGACTATGGCGTATCATTCCGAGCACAAAACTTCGAAAAACATGTTAAAAATACAGATACAGCATCCTTAACAAACCACCAGATAGAAAAGAGGTCGGTTGGTGATGTGAACCTCACGAATCATACCACTTTGGGGGATTTAAGAATCATCGGGAATAACATGACTCTCTACCCCAGTGAAACAATAGCAAAAATTATAAATAAATTCCGTGAACTCAGTATGGGCATCATTAAGCAAGATCCTAACAACATGGCTCCAAAGAAGATCCAGGGGGTGCCAGACTGGAGCTCAGACTAATCTTTCATCACTAGGGTGGACTGGGCAGCGGGATTTTAAATCACAGTCATCATCATCATTTCAGCCGAAAGCCGTCCACTGCTGAACATAGGCCTCCCCCAAGTGTCGCCACATTGACCGGTCCCGTGCGTCTCGCATCCAGCGGATCCCCGCAACCTTCACCAGGTCACCGGTCCACCTAGTGGGAGGCCTTCCAACGCAACGTCGCCACTCCAGAACTTTTCGGCGCCATCGGCCAAATTACTTTTAACTAGGACAAAATTCATTCAGTAATATTCAGTTTGGAGTTACCCAACGTTTATCCAGCTCCAAACACTAGTTACTCAAGAACCGAATACCAGATATCAAGAAATGAATACAAGATATTAAGAAACCAATACCAGATACCAAGAAACGAATACAAGTTTCGAAGAAACGAATACCAGATATTAAGAAACGAATACCAGATATTAAGAAACGAATACCAGATATCAAGAAACGAATGCTAGATTTTAAGAAACGAATACCAGTTTCCAAGAAACGAATACCAGTTTCCAAGAAACGAATACCAGATATTAAGAACCGAATACCACATATCAAGAAACGAATACTAGATATCAAGAAACGAATACCAGATATCAAGAAACTAATACCAGATTTAAAGAAACGAATACCAGATATAAAGAAATGAATACTAAAAATCTAAAAACGAAAATCGGTTATCAAGCCCTGAACAACGGTATTCCATTATTCCACCGGGGACGCTGAACCTCATAATAGTTGTAACGGTTATAATATCATCTGTAATTGTTGTCCCACTGCTGGGACACGAGAATCCCTTTCCCTAAGTAAACGATAGTCCAAAAACGTATTTTGTTTTATGTTAACTTCAAGTTTTTTTTAAACTTTTTCTCTTTAAAACTTATTTTTTATTTTCTGCATTTCTATTAATGACTGACACTAAAATGTTAGTGTCAAATAAATGTATATAATATGTGTGTAAATTTTTAGATTGTTATTTATTATAGATCAGAGTGAATGGTGAAGAAATGCAATTTGTCCATGAATACGTCTACTTGGGCCAGTTAGTCTCTTTCCAGTCCAGGCAAGACAAGGAAGTCACAAGACGAACCGAAAATGCCCGGAAGAGCTACTGGTCCATGAAGGAGCTTATGAAGGGAAACCTTCCTTTGTCACTAAAGCGAAAAATCATGGACATGTGCATTTTTCCCATTTTGACCTATGGATCCCAGACTTGGTCTTTGACAAACATTCAAAAGCCCAAACTCAAGGTCTGCCAACGTGCAATGGATCGCAGCATTTTAGGCGTCAAATTAACCGACCATGTTTGCAACACCACATTGCGCTCCAAAACACAAATTATTGGTTCAAAAAGCCGCTAAGCTGAAGTGGGACTGGACTGGCCACGTCTGCCGCATGCCCAATGAGCTGTTGGCCAAAAGATCCACTGTATGGAGCCCTGACACAGCCAGAAGGCGTCGCAGCAGACCTCGTAGAAGATGGCGGGACGAGCTGGACAAAACCAACGACCAGTGGCCCACATTAGCCCTGGATCGAAACAACTGGAAGTCATGGGGAGAGGCCTTTGCCCAGCAGTGGGATGGCGCAGGCTAACAGTATCAGTACCTACAAGATTTCAATGTTATAACTTTACTTTAAACACATCCACGGCCCCGTAGTATTCAATGCATCCATCAGCACAATGTATTGAGTGCTAAGGTAAACGGTGATTTTTCACCTTAAAAAAAATTGTCGTTTCCCAGCAAAAAAAATGCGCAGCGAACTTAGTTCGATGATGACAACACAACAGTTCTCTAGTTTCATGAGAAAACATCGTGTATTTATGTATATTTAACGTATAAACATACAGACAAACCGTACAAGTCGTAATTATAAATGGGAATTCCCAATTTATAATTATCAATACTTAATCTCGAACTTACGTATACATGTTGAGATAAGAAGCGTCTTTATATACCATACCACCCCCAGTTACTGATCAATAGTATTTTATTGTATACTTCACTTGTTGTATTATACTAAAAACTATATAAGTGAAAACAGTGCCGCAAAAATAAATCACAGCAATATCTCGTAAAGAAATTCTACAACAAAAAAGGTTTCCATTCAAAATGTTAATATTATATTTTCTACTGGGACTTGGCATCGCCGCAGCACGCACTGACTATGGCGTATCATTCCGAGCACAAAACTTCGAAAAACCAGTCAAAGATACAGATACAGCATCCTTAACAAACCACCAGATAGAAAAGAGGTCGGTTGGTGACGTGAACCTCACGAATCATACCACTTTGGGGGATTTAAGAATCACCGGAAATAACACGACTCCTCACCCCAGTGACAAAATAGCAAAAATTATAAATAAATTGCGTGAATTCAATAAGGGCATCAAGCAAGATCCTAACAACATGGCTCCAAAGAAGGTCCAGGGGGTGCCAGACTGGAGCTCAGACTAATCTTCCATCCTTGGGTGGACTGGACAGTGGGATTTTAAATTACATTCATCATCATCATCATTTCAGTCGAAAGACGTCCACTACTGAACATAGGCCTCCCCCAAGTGTCGCCACATTGACCGGTCCCGTGCGTCTCGCATCCAGCGGATCCCCGCAACCTTCACCAGGTCACCGGTTCACCTAGTGGGAGGCCTTCCAACCAACCTCTTCCGGTTCGCGGTCGCCACTCCAGAACTTTTCGGCCCCATCGGCCAAATTACTTTTAACTAGGACAAAATTCGTTCAGTAATATTCAGTTTGGAGTTGCCCAACGTTTACCCAGCTCCAAACACTAGTTACCCAAGAACCGAATATCTCATATTAAGAAACGAATATCAGATATCAAGAAACGAATACCAGATATCAAGTACCGATTACCGATTATCAAGAAACGAATACCAGATATCAATAAACGAATACCAGATATAAAGAAACGAATACGAGATATCAAGAAACGAATACCAGATATCAAAAAACGAATACCAGATACTAAGAAACGAATAACAGATTTTAAGAATCGAATACCAGATACCAAGAAACGAATACCAGATATCAAGGAACAAATACCAGATATAAAGAAACGAAAACCAGAAATCTAAAACCGAAAATCGGTTATCAAGCACTGAACAACGGTATTCCATTATTCCACCGGGACGCTGAACCTCATAATTAGTAGTAACGGTTATAATATCATCTGTAATTGTTGTCCCACTACTGGGAGTCAAGAATCCCTTTGCCTAAGTAAACGATAGTCCAAAAACGTATTTTGTGTTATGTTAATTTCCATTTTTTAAACTTTTTCTTTTTGAAATGTATTTTTTTTTCTGTATTTCTATTAATTATTAAGACTAAAATATTAGTGTAAAATAAATGCATATATGTATGTAGATTGTTATTTATTATAGATCAGAGTGTACGGTGAAGAATTGCAATTTGTCCATGAATACGTCCACGTGGGCCAGTTAGTCTCTTTCCAGTCCAGGCAAGACAAGGAAGTCACAACACGAACCGAAAATGCCTGGAAGAGCTACTGGTCCATGAAGGAGCTTATGAAGGGCAACCTTCCTTTGTCACTAAAGCGAAAAATCATGGACATGTGCATTCTTCCCATTTTGACCTATGGATCCCAGACTTGGTCTTTGACAAACATTCAAAAGTCCAAACTCAAGGTCTGCCAACGTGCTATGGAGCGCAGCATTCTAGGCGTCAAATTAACCGACCATGTTTGCAACACCACATTGCGCTCCAAAACACAAATTATTGGTTCAAAAAGCCGCTAAGCTGAAGTGGGACTGGACTAGCCACGTCTGCCGCATGCCCAATGAGCTGTGGGCCAAAAGATCCACTTTCTGGAGCCCTGACACAGTCAGAAGGCGTCGCGGCAGACCTCGTAGAAGATGACGGGACGAGCTGGACAAAACCAACGACCAGTTGCCCACATTAGCCCTGGATCGAAACAACTGGAAGTCATGGGGAGAGGCCTTTGCCCAGCAGTGGGATGGCGCAGGCTAACAGTATCAGTACCTACAAGATTTCAATGTTATAACTTTACTTTAAACACATCCACGGCCCCGTAGTATTCAATGCATCCATCAGCACAATGTATTGAGTGCTAAGGTAAACGGTGATTTTTCACATAAAAAAAAAAATAGTCGTTTCCCAGCAAAAAAATGCGCAGCGAACTTAGTTCGATGATGACAACACAACAGTTCTCTAGTTTCATGAGAAAACATCGTGTATTTATGTATATTTAACGTATAAACAAACAGACAACCCGTCAAGTCGTAATTATAAATGGGAATTCCCAATCTTTAATTGCGAATACTTAATTTCGAACCTAGGATACATGTTGAGATAAGAAGCGTGTTTATATACCGTACCACCCCCAGTTACTGATCAATCGTATTTTATTGTATACTTCAGTTGTTGTATAAAAACTATATCAGTGAAAATAACAGTGAAAACAGTGCTGCAATAATAAATCACAGCAATATCTCGTGAAGACATTCTACAACAAAAAAGGTTTACATTCAAAATGTTACTATTATATTTTCTACTGGGACTTGGCGTAGCCGCAGCACGCACTGACTATGGCGTATCATTCCGAGCACAAAACTTCGAAAAAACAGTCAAAGATACAGATACAGCATCCTTAACAAACCACCAGATAGACAAGAGGTCGGCTGGTGGTGTGAACCTCACGAATCATACCACTTTGGGGGATTTAAGAAGGATCGGGAATATGACTGCTCAACTCAGTGCAAAAAATTTTAATAAATTCCGTGAACTCAGTAAGGGCATCATTAAGCAAGATCCTAACAACATGGCTCCAAAGAAGATCCAGGGGGTGCCAGACTGGAGCTCAGACTAATCTTTCATCACTAGGGTGGACTGGGCAGCGGGATTTTAAATCACAGTCATCATCATCATTTCAGCCGAAAGCCGTCCACTGCTGAACATAGGCCTCCCCCAAGTGTCGCCACATTGACCGGTCCCGTGCGTCTCGCATCCAGCGGATCCCCGCAACCTTCACCAGGTCACCGGTCCACCTAGTGGGAGGCCTTCCAACGCAACGTCGCCACTCCAGAACTTTTCGGCGCCATCGGCCAAATTACTTTTAACTAGGACAAAATTCATTCAGTAATATTCAGTTCAGTTTGGAGTTACCCAACATTTATCCAGCTCCAAACACTAGTTACCCAAGAACCGAATAACAGATATCAAGAAACGAATACCAGATACCAAGAAACGAATACCAGATATTAAGAAACGAATACCAGATATTAAGAAACCAATACCAGATATCAAGAAACGAATACCAGAAATCTAAAACTGAAAATCGGTTATCGAGCACTGAACTACGGTAACCCATTATTCCACCGGGACGCTGAACCTCATAATAGTGAACCTCATAATAGTAGTAACGGTTGTAATATCATCTGTAATGGTTTTCCCACTGCTGGGACGCAAGAATCCCTTTCTGTAAGTAAACGATAGTCCAAAAACGTATTTTGTGTTAAGTTAATTTCCATTTTTTTAAACTTTTTCTTTTTTAAATGTTTTTTTTTTCTGTATTTCTATTAATTATTGAGATTAAAATGTTAGTGTAAAACACATGCATATATAAGGTGACTGGTAATTAGTGATCGATACTGACACGTGATTGTGCTCATGATAACAAACAACTTTCCCAAAGAAACATTTTTTTATACTCATTCACTTTTATCACAATAACACAACTGTCAGTTTGTATGGAAAATATGAAATCGGTCTAATTTAGCTGTAACACTATGTTTCGAAAATGTTCTCTGAGATAACTAAAAAAACCTCAATTATTTGTACGGCCTACTGGTAGTTGTTCCGGGTCTGGCTGTTTGTGTATGTGAGTTTAAATGTTTGTAAACGCACCCACGATACAGGAGAAATTCCTAGTGTGGGGCAACGTTTTATTAAAAATAAAAACTTTTAGACCTATGTATCCTGCTTAGCTTATGCGTTTGAAGTTTCATTTAAATCGGTTCAGTCATTTCGAAAAAAAAGGACTTGAAAGTTTGTATGAAATGCCCTAAGTCGTAAACGCTCTTAAATACCTCCACGACCCCTGTACTATTCAATGCATCCATCAGCACAATGTTTACGCATATTCGAAGTGCGTTACATTGAGTCCTACAGTAAAACTAGATTTTTCACCTCAAAAACAAAAAGTTACTTAGTTTGATGTACAGAATACAGTGAAGGGTGCGTTGATACATTGTATTAGTATAAAAAATATAAATAATAAAAAAATTAAAAACTATTTTTTTTTTGAAGAAACCGGTAAATGTCTTAGCTGGCATGTTGACTTACCTCTAGCCTATCTAGATTGAAGTCTGACTGCGACATCCTCTCCAGCGCTCTGTACGTGGTGAGCAGTCGGCGCTTTATGTAGCTCTGTCTGACCTGTGGGCAGACAGGTAAAGGGAACAGTTAGACACACAAGTTCATCAGCGTAATTCTTATACAATTATTAAAAGGGGAAATCATCGATACGACGAAGAAGAATAAGAATGTACAATTAAACTTGTCAAGACATACAGATATACTGAAACTATACACTGGGTGAAAGGGACACCGAAGCGAAAACGTTTAGCACGTATTCAGTACATCATTCTGAGCATACATAGAAATTTTTCATCGGGATTTTTTTTTAAATCAACTCTTTCATACATTTTGACCGTGTAGGTATTGGACTTTTGTACGAAACAGCTGTTTTTAAAAATTTCGATGTGGAGGGGGGGTTCAGAATGATGTACTAAATACGTGGTAACCGTTAGTGCATCGGTGTCCCTTCCACTCTGAATTATTTATACCTAGGCGTAAAGACGGGGTAAAACTTTGTACAATATGTGTATGTACCTTCCTGTTGTCGGCGGCGGGTGCGCGCGCAGGCTGCGCGGGCGGCGCGGGCGTGGCGCGCTGCGGGGACGGCAGCTGGGACCCGCCCACTGTGGGCACAGTGTTGCAGTGTTGCAGTACGGGCATAAGGTGCTACACGCATGCTTCACAAGGGACTTGGGTTGTATTGTCAGGAGGACGCTATCAGTTAACATTTCGCTTGTTTGCGACAATAATGTCATAACTCAAAGAATCATATCTTAACTAATATTATAAATGCGAAAGTAAGTTTGTTTGTTACCTTTTCACGCCTAAACTACTGAACCGATCATCCTGAAATTTTGCGTATACGTTGTCAGGTGTACGGAAACGGACATAGGGTACTTTTCATCCCGGAAAAAAGTACTGTTCCCGAGGAAAACAACAATAACGTTCTTATGATAATAGATGGCGCCACTTGTCTTTCGAATCATGATTGAATTATATTATTACAAGCAGAGTACAACCCGAATTGATTGTCAAATTCTAAATTAACGCGTCCATTTCTGTACACCTTTTTATAAAAGAACATCTACTATATATATCTATCTATACCTATTACCCATGTTTGCAAAGAAATAAATGATTTTATTTGATTTGATTACACTTGACAACGTATATGCAAAACAGGATGATCGGTTCAGTGGTTTAGGCGTGAAAAGGTAACAAACTAACTTACTTTCGCATTTATAATATTAGTTAGGAATAAGGATTATGTGCAATTTAAGAGCCCTAAAATAGACAATTAGTTTTGAATTAATAATACTCTATTTGGTGTACAGACGCCAGTACATCAAGCTACCCGAAACTGTCAAATTTTCCCAATCAACCTTGAACCTAATGCTTTAGCGATAAAGTTGAAAATTTATAAAAGAAATTTGACAGATTGTAGTAGCTTGATATGCTGGCGTCTGTACAGTACAGAATTCAGGATATCTTTAAGATGTAAAACAATGTGTCTAATCATTGCAATGAAAAAATAAATCATACTTTGTGTAGAAGCAAAACACGGCGTATGATACGCCCCAAAGCTAAGCTTAAAGTATTCTCCCTCATACGAAGTCTAATTAATTTTTCCATGTAAATTAGTGTTTGAAAATGTCGATGTGTTATAGAATTTTTTAAATAATATTTCTACTTACCCGCCACCCACGTGCTACAGGACCTGGAGGCGGCGTTTAAAGTCAGGGCTTCTAAAGCCGCGCACAGTCCGACTTCCGAAGTCGCGCTGAAATTAACATAATATCAACATTTAATAAAAATATAAAAATAATGTCAAGTAGGTATGTTATTTATGATGATGTCATTCAGGGCATACACTCCGAAGGAGTATGTTATACTGCACGCGCTGGCACACGTCCCGCGAGTGCGCCACGTCGGCACACGTCTTTGGGGACACAGTGCACTCCTACCTCCGCAGCGGCGCGCGCTGGCACACGTCCCGCGAGTGCGCCACGTCGGCACACGTCTGTGGGGACACAGTGCACTCCTACCTCCGCAGCGGCGCGCGCTGGCACACGTCCCGCGAGTGCGCCACGTCGGCACACGTCTGTGGGGACACAGTGCACTCCTACCTCCGCAGCGGCGCGCGCTGGCACACGTCCCGCGAGTGCGCCACGTCGGCACACGTCTGTGGGGACACAGTGCACTCCTACCTCCGCAGCGGCGCGCGCTGGCACACGTCCCGCGAGTGCGCCACGTCGGCACACGTCTGTGGGGACACAGTGCACTCCTACCTCCGCAGCGGCGCGCGCTGGCACACGTCCCGCGAGTGCGCCACGTCGGCACACGTCTGTGGGGACACAGTGCACTCCTACCTCCGCAGCGGCGCGCGCTGGCACACGTCCCGCGAGTGCGCCACGTCGGCACACGTCTGTGGGGACACAGTGCACTCCTACCTCCGCAGCGGCGCGCGCTGGCACACGTCCCGCGAGTGCGCCACGTCGGCACACGTCTGTGGGGACACAGTGCACTCCTACCTCCGCAGCGGCGCGCGCTGGCACACGTCCCGCGAGTGCGCCACGTCGGCGGCGCTGAAGGAGCGGCGCAGGCCCAGCTGCGCGCACAGAGCTGCGCAGCCCGCCAGCAGCTCGCGGCAGTTGTCTGTGGACTGCAGCGGCAGCGACGATGATGATGGCCTTCTGATGAAAGACTTAATGGTAACAATACTGAAAAATAGAACTTCATAATGTTCTCAAAGGATCTAAATATCGTCCATTGTTACATTGTAAAATAATCATAATTAAAGCTGCAGAAAGAGACCGTCGCACAGGAATGAGTGACAGAGACAATGCTCTGAGCAGAATTTTAAAGTGCATACGCAACGGATATCAGGGACAGAAAATATTTGGCCAAGTGATGAGACTTCATCAGACCTACTTTGCAAGGGGTTTAATTGATTAGATAATCCCGCAGCCCCGGCAGGCATCGCCCCTTGCGGACCCTTTCCTGTTTGCTGACATCTCTTTGAGGCGCGCGTGGAACACGAACGAGCCGTCGACATGGCCTGTCGTTATAAGACGGACGGATGGCGAGCTGGCCCATTACTCACCGTCCTGTTAGTTAGGATTAGGATTACGAAGTAAGGATTAACAAAATACTCACTTTAAAGCTTTACTGTCTGGATTAGGACTGGCCACACGCAGCGATGGGTCGGGCCCTTGTCCTGCCTGGAAACCGAACCATATGTTATTTAGAAATGCAAATTAAAGTGTAATCTTTTGGCTGCGGGACTGTTCGAAACAGATACCGCGGCCCGGAACACAAAGGGCAAAGAAGGAACATGGATGGGTTTTAGTCAGTACAAGTTTGACACCCCGCCCAGAACGGGGGGGAGGGGGGGGTGTCATTTGATGATTTCCCATCCGAAAAAAAGTAATCTTTTAACAATAAAATTGTTTTTGCCGCCAAGCAGATTTGCTGTTCCGGTTTGTTGAGGTACAAGTGGAGTCCTAAAAAGTCAGAAATCGCAAAAATCTTTTCCTATACATATTGGAAGAAGTCCATCTGACTTTTTTATTTATTGTGGGATTTTTGCGATTTATGACTTTTTTAGTACTACTTACTATACCTCAATAGAAGTCTTGATCAGTATTAGCAACAGGATCGATTGCCATCAATATTTTTTTTGGGTAAAATTTGCATTTTCTTGCTAACTGTATTTTTTTTTAAATATGTGAATGGGGATAACATAACAAACAACTGTCCCAAAGAAACATTTTTTTTTATACTTACTTGTTCACTTTTATCCCAATAACACAACAGACGTATGAAATTCGCTGTGACATATCAGCTGTTAGCCGCGTGACGCCATTCTGTCTCATGACTATCGTACCGTGTAACAGTGGGTAGGTAGAGCACAGTGGGAGGCGTCAAGCGAATTTCATACGTCTGTTGTGTTATTGGGATAAAAGTGAACGACTACAAAAAAAATGTTTCTTTGGGAAAGTTGTTTGTTATCATGAGTACAATCACTTATTTAAGTAACGGTCACTAATTACCAGTCACCCTAAATATCTGTGGTGACGGGAAGCTGCACCCTCCTGTGCAACGCCTCAGGGTATCCACTGGAACAGCTCACCTTACAAGCCAGCAGCCGCAGCACCCTGGCGTCGGAGGCAGCCGACGACACGCTGAACAGCGACAGATCTGTGGTGACGGACTCGTGCGACGGGGAGCGCGCCACCCCGCCGCGCCACGCCTCCGGGGTGCACATGTCCACTGCAAGTGAAAGAGGACTTCAGTTGGGGCGTATCCTTCTCCCAACTATGGTAGGATCAACTTCCGGTCTAACAGGATGCTGATCTGACCTCCATGACCGAGTTACTAGGTAACATTATATGATAAACTCAAACTCAAAGCATTTGTTTCAATTAGACCATTACAGGCACTTTTGAATGTCAGAAAAACAAAGAAGGCGAAGCTACAATCCCAGACACAAGACATAATAACTTGTGAAAGTACTGTAGTTGCCCATTCCAAAGCGTAGATCTCTATGGAGAAGAATGGACAAGAAACTCCATGGACACTCTTTTGAATCAAATATTTTTACAACTTATTTTTTTTTTGATGCGGTGAGACTGGATTGTTTTAAGTGAGTATGTAAAGATTTATATAATATGATTTACTTTATTCAAAATCTGCTGATTATCCCAGCCTTATTTATTATGTGTCCCTCTACAAGTTCTCATTTCCTGCACTAATTTTCCAGCTTTTTGTGTTCCCAGTCGTTGGTGGTGTCCATGGTTCCACATATGGATAGTACTCATTCAACTGAAGCTAAAGAGGCTATCGCCTCACATAGTTTTCTCACTATTATTTTTCGGGCTTGAAAAATTAATTTGAGACAACTATTATGGTTTGAACAAGTTTTTTTAATTCATTTCAGTTCTATATTTGTAAAATTTCTGGCAATTATATCTACTTATTAGGCTCAGTCAATGGCACTCGCAAAAATTAACTAAGTAATATGAACACTAATATATCCACTTGGGAACCGATAATCCCTAGAAGAGCTACTGTTCCATGAAAGGAAACCTTCCTTTGTCACTAAAGCAAAAATTATGGATATGTGCATTCTTCTCTTTTGACCTATGGATCCTACACTTGGTCTTTGACAAATGTTCATAAGGCTAATGTGCAATGGAGCGCAGTATTCTAGGTGTCAAGTTGAATGACCACGTCCACAACACCACACTATGTTCCATAACACGGATTACTGACAACCGCTCTGCAGAAGTGGGACTGGACTGGCCTGTGGCATATGCCTTATGAGCTGGGGGCTAAAATAAACACTATGTGGCACAAGGACACAGGCCAAAGCCGACATGGCGGATCTCATAGAAGAGGGTGAGACGAACTGGACTAAACCAGTGGCCAGTATTAGCCCTGGAAGTCAAGTACAGTAACAGCACAGGATTTTAAAAAAATATTTTCAACCCTGATATTTTGATTTGATAATAGTGATCATTTTATTTTCTGTGTCTTTGAAAATAAAATGATAATTAATAATAATCTTTCAATTTATATTTAACTAGCGGCCCGTCCCGGCTTTGCAGGGGTGGACATTTATTTTTTCAACATTTTGGGATAAAATATAGCCTATGTTACTTAGGGATAATGTAGCTTTGTAATGGTGAAAAAATTTTTGAAATCGGCACAGTAATTTTTGAGTTTATTCATTACAAACATACACACACACACACACACAAAAATACAAATCTTTCCTCTTTATAATATTAGTAAGAAGTAAGATTAAATCATTTAGAGAAAGAAGGAAGAGAAAATGCACCTGTATTTGCAGATATTACTGCAATATACTGTCCTGTCTGCTGTGTAGTTGGCTATGGTCTACTCTGAGATCACAGTGACTGAATTTTAGTCAGGATAATATTGATTATTATTTTAAATCTTTAATTATATAGCCACAGAATATTTTCAAGCTTTTTAGTTGAGATCCACAAAAACAGTAATTGTAATGGGCTTTCGTTACTTTTAATTTTTCTTGTGCTAATTCCGAATTAACGAAGTATATTTAGAGTTTTTGCAGTTTTTTAAACTCTGTTTACGAATAATTTATATATTTTGAATGTGATGTAACATGTGGAACAAACATCCAGATGCAGAGAAAGTTTTAGCGTTTCCGTTCATGTGCCGGCAAATAATTACACACATACATGGTTTTCTGCACGATAATATATTTTTGATGACTTTGCAAACAATAAAATACCATAATTTATGCGAAAAAAGAAAACATTCTGCGCTCGCCGTATGCAAGTTGCGCATTTGATAATAATACGCCGAAAATTCTTTCCGAAGCAATGGAAACACTCAATAAATATTTAATTCACTATAGAAATTTGTTTTCCATGTTCTAACATGCGAATGTAATGAAAAATATACAAATTACGCGTTGAGTTTTCGAAAAAATCGGTAATCACAACAATAACAAACAATTAGACTTACCGCTTACGTGAGGATCCACGATGGCGGCGTATTTTACGATTATTTAAACACACACAAAAATATATTAAGTATCTATCACTAGCACTGCACAATTCATATAATCTCTAGTTTTATTGCAAAAATATTTTTGCAACTTTCGGTTTTCGATAATGGCCGGATGAGTTTGACAAATTAAAATTGGGCCGTTGGGTTGCGTTCTGAAATTTTGAAACATGGTTTGATTGTAAGAATTTTCACGGAATTTATTCAAATAAGAGAAAAAACTTTAATAGATAATATTTTTTTACATTCTAGACAAGCATATTTTTTGCAATATCGTGAATGATTACTTGCAAATAAAAACAATATTTAAAATAAGGTTTCAAAACGCACCAGGAACTTGCGAATCTGGAAGGCCTAAAATTCTTGACTTTTTTTGATTATTTCAATTATTTTAACGAAAAACGGAAAATCAAGTAGAAGAAATTTGATTGTTATCTAAAAACAATCATATCTAATTTCTTTTAACAAACAAAAAAACATTCATTTTGATACGACTGCCAAATTAAAAACTTCCGGGTGAAGACAGACAGATGAAATGGAGACATCGTAAATTGGTTACGTTATAGTGTTTACATCTTGCTAGCGACATCTAGCTGTAGGGTAGCTTAAACTTATGAGCAAGTTTAACTATTTGAATCATCGATGGCAGTAGACTAAATATTATACATTTCTTATAGTCTTGTTTTTATTTTTAGGTAATTTGTTTACTAATGAAGAACCTTGACCTCAAAGCAAGATAAAATGAACCACGGCATTACCGAGCCGCTTGAATGTTAGCTTTTTTTATGCCAAAGCTTATTTCAATTTGAATTAGTGTTTTAATAAAATCTGCAATATCCTTAGGGGGATAAATAAGATAATTTTCCTGCCTTTATGAAGTTAAAACCTTTTTTCTATGTACTTACCTACTTACCAAAGCTTTTACCTATAAATGTAGGTATAGGTATCTACTTTCTATGATAAAATTCTTATAAAAAATACAGGAAATCAAAGGAAAGCCACGTGTGTCAGTATTTTTTATTGATTTGTAACAAATTCCTGGAAGACGGCCATCAAATGTTGACAAACTAGGATATCGCTTGCTTAGGATTGACTTACATGTCGAAATGAGAATAAGAATAAATAAATCGGATTTAATTTCGACAAGAGCACTATTTAATGGAATGTGATGTGATAAAATTGTTGATTAAGTCGACAGAAAGAAAGTATATTTATTTGGCACATGCCATAAGTGCACACAAAATAAAACAAAAATAATACAAGATAAAAAAAAAACTTAAAATTAAACAAATTTAACATTGTGCCTCACGGCTGCGCCAAATAGGCCCAGTTCGGCAACTAGTGCCTAACGCTGGTTTTCAACTGGACCTGGATTAGAGAGGTTACGGTTATTGAATCACGATTGCTAAAACATCGGTAAATAAATACCTACCACCATTGGTGAAAAGAACGAATGGTTAATACCGCTATCGGTAACTGTTTTCATTGAAAATAATTACTGCTGGTAAAATATAAATTATACAAAGTGGAGCAGGACGATTGACATTTCTTTAACCCACGTAAAGAGTGTCATGTTCTTTACCCGTATACAAAAAATCAATCAAATCCAATGAATACTTTAGCCACAGGAAATTATTTTTCATTTTCTTATTTTACAACATGATGTAGATCTGAGTCCGTAATAATAGGTAAACATTGTAAGGTCAAGAACCTGTGCAAAAACGTACGTCTCAATATGCTTGAAAGACAGAGAAAGGTGTCATACCATTACACTCTTACGCGCCCCGCCCACTCCCACAAAATACTACAATTAGAAAGAAAAAGAAATATTACTTACGCAAAAAATGCATTAGTGGTGCATAGAAAATTGCGAGTGTGTGTTTGAGCGGAAATTTTTCGGCAAAAAGACCGTTATTGACTCGCACGTCAATCAGTGCATAGCGGCGCCCTTTGGTGAGCGCACACGCATACATTTGTTATCGCAAGACTAGCCGCGCGCCATTGTTGTGATTCTAAGAAAGATTTTAGTTCTAATTGTGATTAAAGACGATTTATGATAGTTGGATTAGTGCATAGGTTATTGTGAGATATTGTTAAGTGTTAGTGTAATATTAGTTAGTTAATTAGGCATTAATTATTAGTTAGTTTTGTGATTTAGGTTAGGTTTGTGAGTTTTTTAGTTTAATTATGCCTCAAATAAGGTACAAAGCTACCGAGTACACTGACATTGTACTTATGTACGGAGAATGTCACCAAAATGCGGCTTTGGCATTGCGTACATATCGGGAGAGTATGCTCGAGAAGTGAACACTGTGGATGATTTAAAAATAAGAATAATTAATGCCTTCGACAAACTTAAAAGAACAGATCCCCATCTGTTCTTTAACTTGTTAAGACGAGTCCGTGAAAATTTAATAAGACGATGTCGCTTGTGCATAATGAACAATGGTGGACACTTTGATTTAAAAATTCGACTATTGATGATTTACGTCCCGCACCGCCGCCGCCCGCTGCACCCCGCCACTACGCCGCGCAAAGGTCAGTGACTTTTCGAAGATAAAGCGTGTTAAGTTTTTATGCAGTCGATTCTGCTATTTATTTTGTTTGAAAATTGCAATTTTTAAATTTTCCATTAACTACTAATTTTCGTGATTTAAAATGTTTCTATGGACTAGTACTGTGCTCGTTTTAATTTATTGTCGTAAGTCCAGATCCACATTGTATGTTATCTTTCCAGTAAGGAGCTCGTGGCTAAATAATAACAGCCGCTCGAATCGACCTTTAGGTTAAGCCATGCTTGCCTAGGTTGGTCTGTGGATGGGTGACCACCCATTACATACCATGTTTCCTCCGTGCCTCGGAAAGCACGTTAAGCAGTTGTTCCCGGCTGTCATTTGTAGATCTTTGACAGTCGTTACAGGTAGTCAGTGGCCCGAAAGTCCGACTACCATTCTTACCAAGGGATATCGTGTTACGCAGTATTAATTGGATTGTGTAGGTCAGATAGGCAGTCGCTCCATGTAAAATACTGGTATTCAGCTGCATCCGGTTATACTGAAAGCCGACCCCAACATAGTTGGGAAAAGGCTGGCAGATGATGTCAGGTTGCATGTTGATGAAAAAGTTTCGGGCCACTGATCACATTAACGACTGTCAAATTCGTAGGAATTTATTAAACGTGGCCTTTAATAAATTAAATTGGTCCGTATTTCTCCATGTGAGCCGGTGTGAATCGTTATCCCAACATACAAGTATAAATACTGAGTGAATACTTTATCAGCTAAATGGATGTTATGTTCTCTCATGTGGCCGATATTATCGGAAATCAGACTTGTTGGCGATTGGCTGGGAGTTTTTACTAAAAACGACCCGCCCTTGCTTCGCATAGCGCCACCTATCGGGTCCAAAACTATAATTATCTAAGGTAGTCTACATTTTAAGTTAAGCATCTAGCAGTAGAGCTGAGAGCAGAAACAGCGTTCGAATCCATGCAGTAGTTTTTACGTGAGCGTGTACAAACATACAAACAGAAAGACAGACACACAAAAATTCTAAAAACTGTTGTTTTGGCTTCTGTTGCTCTAATAAAGACCACCCATATCATTTTTTTTCATTATCTACAGACATATAGGCCTGTTACAATTTTATTAAAATAATATAAAGGGTGTAAATAGACCCTTAACGCAAAAGGCACTTGTTCTCCCCGTCATTGCGATATTTTTTTTGTTCTAGACCATACCTGGGAACCTTCTAGTTTCAGTGATATTGGGGATCAAAGTTCCAACCTTTTCACAAGTTTTTTTTGAAATACAAATTTTTAAGGTTATAACTTTACTTTAAATACCTCCATGACCCGTTTACTATGCAATGCATCCATAAGCACAATGTTTTACCGTAAAATGTTATTTTTCACCCCAAAAAAAAAGTCGTTTCCCAGCAATAATTTTTGTGTAGGGTTACTTAGTTTGATGTACAGAATGCTTGGTTGACGGCTTCGCGAAGGGTCTGTTTACAGGTGTATGTATAGTTATCACACAAAATATTATTACGTCCGTAGCAATTGCTACTCTTGCTACTGGGTTAGTCCGGCACAGCTGGAAGCTGACCCCGACACAGTTGGAAAAAGGCTACACAGGTGATGATGACCTACCTACCTGCTAACTTGTAAAGACAAAAGAAAACATGATCAGTAACTAGTCATAACCTAAAACGTCTAGATTACGGAACTGCCTGCCACGGTATATAGGTACAAAGTACCTATGTATAGATAGATGTAATACCTACCTCTACACTGGGACAACGTATAGTATATGTGTAGATACGAATAACTACATACAAGTTTTACTCACAATACTACTAATAAATAGATTGTGATGTTTGTCTGTCTAAATCTACACTATTGAAGTGAAGTTTGTTAGTTTGTATATGGGGGGTAATCTTTGGAACTACTGATCGGACCCCGAAAATTCTTTCGTTAATGGGAGTCATAAATAAATAACTTAAAATTAGATTAGTAAGAATTATAAAGTAATAATCAAAAATATTTAAAAAAAAAACATAATAATAACAATCCTTATCCTTACATACACCGTGACTTTTTAGTCATCTTACAACGGCAGCCCACTTCATGTATCCAATGACTACTAAGCATTCATTAATAAAAATAGGTATTTATGAGGTTTTTTTTTTATTAATTTAAAAATAAAAATATTATGACGCATGACGTAGTTAAAACACTCTGTTGTGAGCGATGATCTACTCTACTCGAGCGCTAGGGTAGGTAGGTAGGTATGTTCTCCCGTTTGTCACGTAAACATCATTAACAGGGTGTTTCATAATTTTTTCTAATGTTAATTTATTTTTCTTTGGACCTATTAGGGTAGGTACCACTGAACAACCCGAATTGATTGTCATATTATAAATTAACGCGAGCGAAACCATAGGCGAAAACTAGTAGTAAATAAATGCTATAATATCAGAAATAGTCATGGTGGTAGTATTTTCCAAAGAGCTGTACGACTGTCAACTCGCGCTTGACCGTCTCTCACATGACAACGTCACAAATACCTTAGTGATTATAGATATATGCGTATCTAATAGGTAGTTACATGTAATATTGTGATGGGTTTCAGGAGAACAAAGGAAGAATAGAAAAATATACAGGGTGGAAGGGACACCGGGTAAGGTTTAGAATCGCGTCCTCCGAATTGGGAGGTGTGGGAGGTGGGAGGGGGAGGGGGGGAGTTGTAGTGTCACCCCCCACTTCCCCCCCTGCCGGAGCCGAATAGTTTTTTTTTAATGAATTTTTAAAAACTCAATTTGGTGTTATGTTTGCTTAATTTTTTAATTAAATTTTTGACATTATAAACCTGATTTACAGGGGAGAGAGTTGAGTTAGTTGTTGCCAGTCAACGTGGCGAAGTCGAGTGAAGCCCGGTCGCCGGAGCCCCGCTTCGCGGGGCTCCTACTTCTGAATGGTTTACAAAAAAAATAACCACGAAGGGGATGGCGGGGTCTAATCGCTCGCTTCGCTCGCTCACTCGACCACGCCATCCCCTTCTAACCTAACCTGTCCGAGTCGGGGTGCCCCAGGTCCCGAGCTCGCTTCGCTCGCTCTTTCACTCAATGAAACACGAAACACACTTTAATTTATAAACATAAATTATAGCTTCCACCATTTAAAAAAAAGTGTCTGTTCGATATTTCATAATAATATTTATTACGCATTTTGAGATGATTTTGACAGATGTAACGTCAAAAACGTTAGACTTTAGTTAAATATTCATTCTGTTTCACGTTTAGTTAGTGATTTACCAATATTTTTAGAAAATAATTTTAAATATTTCCGGCAGCTAAAATCGCATGGGGGCGCTTCAGATAAACCCCCTTGACCCCCCCACAGTGACAGAATCCTCGAATTCAGAGGACGCGATTCTAAACCCAACCCGGGACACCGACACGAAAACGGTTATCACGTATTCAGTACACCATTCTGAGCCCCCACATAGAAATTTTTCATCGGTTAAAAAAAAAATGCAAAAAAAATATTTTTACCGTGTAGGTATTGCAGTTTTGTAGGAAACAGCTGTTTTTACCAATAACCGACGAACAATTTCTATCAGAATACGTGGCAAGGGCAACCATTTTCGCGTGTCCCTTGCACCCCGTATTTTTTTATTTCGCATGTTAAAAAAAACGCAAGAACAAAAAATCTCAGTTATTATATTCTCCACATTATCGACACTTTTTGTTATTCGGCACAAAACTTAGGCGGCTAGTCTAGAATTGAAAGACATTTATCAGTTATCACACTTATCACTAATCAGTAATTTCTTACCAAGTAAAAACAAAATTCTTGACAAAGAGATACACAGACGGCCAAAGAGATTTAAAAGACTTATAGAGCGGACATTGGCAATATTTTCATACAAACATTTTGATCCCGAACATTTTCTATTTTGACACACGAATGCTACCTGACAAGCGGATATGACACTAGACAGAACGATTTGTTACTAAGTAGTGACAAATATTGGATTACGATTTTCTTCTTCTTGTCCTGTCTAACGCTCGTAGATATTTGAATGTCTTTGCGTACGGCACATCAAAAGAATTCATTTTATTACAGTTTAGAAATAATTAAAAAAGAAAACCTTTTAATCCTACTACCTTCAAATTGAGCTAAAAAACGGCCAAGTACGAGTCGGGTCCGCTCATGAAGGGTTCCGAACCATCGTAGTCGTAGGAGCCCTCTTTATTTTTTAATTTATTTTTATTGCTTGTTGTTATAGCGGCAACAGAAATACACATTCTGTGAAAATTTCAACTGTCTACCTATTACGGATCATGACATACAGTCCGCTGACAGACAAACGGACGGACAGCGGAGGCTTCGTAATAGGGACCCGTTAGTTACCCTTCAGGTATTATACGGGGTGTAAACAGACCCTTCACCAAGCCGTCAACCAAGCATTCTGTACATCAAACTAAGTAACTTTACGCAAAATTTTTTGCTGGGAAACGACATTTTTTTTTGGGGTCAAAAATCATATTTTACGGTAAAACTCAATATAATGCGCTCAAAACTTATTGCTGATGGATGCTTTGAATAGTAAATGGACCATGGAGGTAATTGGAGTAAAGTTAGAACCTTAAAAAGTAGTGTTTAAAAAAAAACTTGTGAAAAAATTGGAACTTTGACCCCCAATATCTCCGTAACTAGAAGGTTCCCAGGTATGGTCCAGAACAAAAAAATGATCACAATGACGAGGAGAACAAGTGCCTTTCGGCTTCGTTAAGGGTCTTTTTACACCCTTTATTATCTGTGCCTTCAAAATCAGCCTTTACCTAGTTTTTACTACCTACTTTTTACCCGACTGCCCCAGAAGAAGTGTAAGTACAATGATTTACCAAAATCACACTATCTTCCGCCATTTTAAACGCCTCAGATCCAAGTGTGTCTTCAATAACAAAAAAATAACTAAACAAATGACATCTCCATACATTTTCGTAACAACTTGGCTACTTAACGTTCGGTACGATTTTAAAATTAAAAACTTTAATGGGTGTGTGTGTGTGTGTGGGTGTGTGTGTGTGTGTGCTTACATAATATATAAGCTGTCTGTTTATGTGCGCGTGTGTCTGTGTGCGGGAGCTGGGGGTGTGTGAGTCGGGGAAAGAATGTTGGGGATGTGGCCGTACGGTTTTAGTTTCAAATTCTTTAGTTTTAATTATAAGGTTAGATTTACATTTCAAATACTAAGTATATGGGTATTATAATCAAATTTCTATGCCAATAACTAAACCAATAATTAATTTCAAATTTATAATTAAATGTTTGTAAACGCACCCACGATACAGGAGAAATTCCTAGTGTGGGACAAAGTTTAAAAAAAATATATATTAAGACAGTATTTAGTATGTTTCTATTAAGCTAATAGTTGGATATATTGGTGACTAACATTTAAAGGCCAAGCCAAGTGTCAAGAGAGTCAGGACTAATGAAATGCCGCGAAGAAACTGAATTTTACGAACTAAAAGTAATCCCTGAAACAGGAGTAGAAAATTAACGTTTTAGTTTGGTATTGCAGGAACCTATTTATTCATTTTGTATTTCTGCAAAGAAAAATATATAGAATATAATTATTTATTAAATAGATTTAAAAGAATCATAGATATTTGAATGATTTTGTTATTTGTTTTTATAAGCGAAGGTAACTATTGAATATTCGGGGTAAGAATCCAGCCAGGTTTATTACTTTGTGTAATTTATTTTTACAAAGTAGGTACTACAACAGCTTAGTACAAAAAGTACTACAGCACCATCTATGACAAACATGAAGAACTCACACCGGAAATTCTGAATCGCGCTATTTAAGTTATCCACGACTTAAGATCATAAAATATAAAAAAACCTGACATCAACTGTCGGGCAGTAACGCACCAGACACAACACCCATCTGGCCAGGGGCTCTTACTTTTATACTGGGTGTAAACAGACCCTTCACGAAGCCGTTAACCAAGCATTCTGTACGTCAAACTAAGTAACCCTACACAAAAAATATTGCTGTGAAACGACTTTTTTTTGGGGTGAATTAACCTTTTACGGTAAAACTCAATGTAACGAATTCAAAACATTATTTAAAGTAAAGTTATATACAAAAAGTAAAGTTATATACAAAAAGTAAAGTTATAACCATGAAAATTAGAATACAAAAAAAAGTTGGAACTTTGACCCCCAATTACTCCGTAACTAGAAGGTTCCCAGGTACGGTCTAGAACAAAAAAATTATCGCAATAACGGGGAGAACAAGTGCCTTTCGGCTTCGTTAAGGGTCTTTAATCGTGTAAAATACTAAAAGAATGTCCACCCTAGGCTAGCGCCTGCTCGGGTATTGTACTTGATTGTAGCGCGAGTGTCGGCGAGCGGAATGCAAACTAAACCGTTCAGGGTTGCCAACAAACGTTATTATTATTATTATACTGTATTAGTTGACGATTTAGCAAAAAAAAACAATGAGAAGGGAAAAACAATGTATTTTAAAATTAATTATGTAGTTAGAAGTATGAATTAGTTTATTTCGTTTACCTATAGTCTGTTTTTTAATCTCGGAGACTAAATTGACAAGTGAAAATGTCAAAACTGACTTAAATGCTATTGAAATCTATGTCAGTTTTCCATTTGTACTTGTCAATTTAGTCTCCGAGATTAAAAAACAGACTATAGTTTTGATTTGACAGGCCAGTTATGATTTAGGTATCTGTCATATCTGTATCTGTCAAATTTCTTTAATAGATTTTCAACTTTATCGCTGAAGCATTAGATTCAAGGTTGATTGGGAATATTTGACAGTTTCGGACAGCTTGGTGCGCAGGCGTCTGTACCTACAGGTTACTAGGTATTGAATTATGTATGGGTCTGTTCGTTAGCTATCATAATCAATTCATTCATAATCAAAAAATCATAATATGTAGTATAATAATATGAATGATCAACGTTGCAATTCGGAAAACGGTCTCAAAGTGACAATTCATAATATTAATTGCGTGTGTGACCATTTTAAGAATTTTAACGTGATTCATATCCTACCTACCTTATTGTGATTCTTCTAAATTAAAGCAGCCATTTTAAGGCGCGCCTAGACTCCAGAGTTTGTGTAAACAATTTTTTTTTTTTTTCTAATTTCTTTTCTCTGTAATAATTGTAAAAAAAAACTAGTTTGTTAATGTTAATAAGTTATGAAAGAGTGGAGTCTCCTAATACAGGCTTTAGACGCCTAAAAGGAAACTCCAATCATTAGTCAGTAAGAAAAACTTGCCAAAAAAAATAAAATCATTTTTCATTTTCAATTCAGAGTGTTGAGGCCAACATTTAAATGGTTTGTAGCTTTATTGGTACATTCATTTTAAAATCTTTTTGTCAGGTTACTTCTTTTTAACATTTAAATTGAAATATTAAAAGCGATCTTGAAGTCTAACTAATTGATTAACTAAAGTTTCTTTGAAAGAAATTACATGGCATTTTTGCAGAGCCAAACACAAAATTAAAGTCAACTTAGGTACCTACTTACAGAGATTACATTCATAGTCTCTATGAGTATTCAGTGTCATTCTTGCTGATACTTATTTACACTTATTTATTTATTCAGGGCCTCCAACGAAACATTTGCAAGACAGATTTGTCACTTCTTCAATTTCATGAATCCACAGGCCCACAGCATGCTTTAAAAAAAACTTTTTTTTTAACGTCTGTCAGTTTGAGTAATATAAGGGCCGTAGCCAAATGTCCTTTCTTTGGTATTGTTCGTCGTGTCGTTGAGCTCCTTGAATTATAAGTCGTGCTACACGATAACTGACAAATACTTGCACTGACTGGACAGGTCCACTCAAACCAGTGTGGTTCTTTCTTCAAAAGACTATCTCAGACACTAATCTGCATAGTCCTCATGTGACTTGACCAAGACTTTAAAAACGACTATGACATCATCAGAACTAATCAGCAAGTACGAAACACCGGCCACATCTAGTTTAAAAAAAAATACGTGTAAAAGTGTTTGTAAAAACCTATTCATCATTTATCATTAAAAATGCTCCATTAAACATACAAAACCATATAATACCTACTATATTTATGCTGTCTTGGCTTCCGTACGTTTTTTCACGGGTAACCACTGAAAACCAGCGCTGTGCTGTGGGCTCCCCATAGCACAGCATCATGCTGAGTGGTAACCTGTTTGTCGCACTCACGACGTGCAAGCTGTTAACATTTTTTTTTCTTTTTTAGTTCCGTCCTGTTCAATTTATAAATATTTGTTATGTTTATTCTAATTTTTTGTCATTTTGTATGTTACACGTCATGTCCCTGCGACAAATAAATATTGTTTCTTTCTTTCTTTTGAAACAAAATAATCAAGTACATACCTAAACTAACCCAAAACTCTTACTATACACCCTACCCTAGTAACTCGTCCTCAAAATAATAAATAGTGCCCGCAGAGCAACCCTACGGTTATATTAGCGCACACACACAGGTTGCTGTGAAGACACGCACACACACACGTACAGGCAGTGTCCGGACGCACACACACACACATCTCACGAATTAGGGTCGTTGTGTTTCGTTGGGATGGTGAAGTTGGTTAAGTCGGATATTGAAGATTTTAGTACAGTTTTACCTTATTTTTTTTAAGTGTTTTTTTTAATGTATATTTGGTAAGAAATGAATAGTACCTTGGCTAGTGCCTGGCCTAATTAATTGAAAAAAGACTATTTAATTTAATAAAGAAAAAAATTGCATTACATTTCAGTATTTTATACCTGTAACTGTATTATTTTTATAATTACTCTACCTCTTTTTATTTCTTAAAAGAATTAAATCTTGAGAATGCAAATGATAATTTCAGTCGTGGTTTTTGATACCTACCCTTAGTTTTTGACTATTTTTTTGTGTTAATAATGTAGTTTTGTTTAATAGATAATCAATATTAAAATTTAATGTGTCTTACATTTGCTCCGCAATCAATTGAGTCATTTAATAATATTATTTCCTACAAATAGATGTTCTTGTAAAAAAAATCGTTCTTATTGTAAAAATTGTTCTTGTAATAATAATTGTTCTTAAGAAAACAGTTCTAGAACTTTAATATTTGTGACTTACGCCACTTCCCCAGCTGTCCGCAGCCCGTTTTTTATGGGAACTATATTTTCTATCACCAAAATTTATATTTGTCATCAAGTTGTATCACCTAATAAATAGATCTATCGCCACGAAATATTTTCGTTCTCAGATAAACAAAAATTGTTCCCAGGTATGAATTATCAAATTAATGTTAATATATGTGTAAAATAAGAGATCGATAACCTATAAAATTATATTGCATTACATGAATATAAACTTCGTTCTTATAATAACTGTTAAAATTGTATAACATTGACATAAAATAAACCTACTAACGCCATCTATGTTATAATATTACCGTTGGTAATATGTAATGTCACCTTCGGTTCAAATAAAACAGTTGTGTCATTGCGTTCAAGTAAACTGTCGTTTTATTAGGTTATGGGCCCAGTATGTTCTATAGTTAAATTTAAAGTCAATTTTATGCTTTAATTTAGCTTAGGCGCGGTGTGTAAAGTAAATAAAACGGCTGTGAGAATCAGTGAATCAAATTAACGGAAATGGCTACAAATTCTTTCTTGACCAGCATTCCAAAGCTGAAAGGTCGGGAGAACTACGATGAGTGGGCGTTTGCGGTGGAGAATTTGTTAATTCTAGAAGGTGTGGCTGATTGTATAAAGCAAGAAAGATCAGCAGCAATCACAACAGCAACCGCAGTAACAGAAGATGCCAAAGCGAAAGCCAAGTTAATTTTGACAATAGATCCATCATTGTATGTTCACATTAAGGAAGCAAGAAGTACTAAGGATTTGTGGCAGAAATTGAAGGCGATGTTTGATGATTCTGGGTTTTCAAGGAGAATAACATTGCTACGTAACCTCATATCAATTCGCCTGGACGGTTGCGACTCAATGACTACCTACATCACTCAAATAATCGAGACGGCGCAAAAATTAGCAGGTACGGGATTTCCAGTGAATGATGAGTGGATCGGATGTTTATTGTTGGCTGGTTTGCCTGACAAATATTTTCCAATGATAATGGCCATCGAGCATTCCGGTATCGCCATTACAGCTGACGTGATAAAAACGAAGTTAATTGACCTGTCAGATGACAGTTCGGATGCAGGAAATGCGTTTTTCAGCAAAGGGCAGCACCATCGTCAACATCGTAATGTTTGCAATAGTGAAAAGAATGACAGCTCTCGTAGCAATAATGGCGGCGCCGGCGGCGGTACATCAAATTCGAACAAAAAGAAAACGGATAAACAGAGAATAAAATGTTACAAGTGCAAAGAATTCGGGCATTACAAGTCTCAGTGTACCAAGGAACAAAACCAGCAACATGTAATTAAGACGACGAACGCTTTTTCCGCAGTTTTCTTGAGTGGAAATTATAGTAAAAATGACTTCTACTTGGATAGCGGTGCCAGTGTTCATATGACCCCAGATGTAAACATTGTGAAGAATCCATGTTTTACACCTCGAATAAAGGAGGTAATAGCAGCAAACAAAAGTGCTATGCCTGTATTGTGCTGTGGTGATGTAAATATAATTACAAAAACAAATGGTTGCAGATATGATGTGACTTTAAAGGAAGTTTCATGTGTTCCTGACCTCTCGACAAATTTAATTTCTATCAGTCAGTTGATCAAAAACGGCAACAGTGTGCAGTTCAAAAACAATTACTGTTATATTTATAATCAAGAAAACAATTTGGTTGGAATTGCTGATGAAATGAATGGTGTTTACAAATTGAGGTTAGAAAGCAAGCAGTGTTTGTTTACATCTCCTACTGAAGAAACTAGTAGTGAAGTTTGGCACAGAAGAATGGGGCATTTGAACATGAATGATTTGAAAAAGATGAGAGATGGAGCAGTCACGGGTATTTCATATTCAGATAAGTCAGAGATCAGCAAAAGTACATGTACAGTATGTTGTGAAGGAAAGCAGTCGCGCTTGCCATTCGGTCATGCAGGAACAAGGAGCAGCAAGCCTTTGGATGTTATCCATGCTGATGTTTGTGGACCAATGGAGATAACTTCAATCGTAGATCAAGGTATTTTCTTATATTTGTTGACGACTTTACCCGCATGACTTTTGTATACTTTCTCAAAGCAAAAAGTGAAGTTTTCAAGTTTTTTAAAGAATTTAAGTCGTTGGTAGAAAACCAACAGAATGCAAAAATCAAAATTTTTCGGACAGATAATGGCTTAGAGTTCTGTAGTAATGAGTTTGAAGATCATTTGAAAGCTGCAGGTATTCTTCATCAAAAGACGAATGCCTACACTCCTGAACAGAATGGTATGAGCGAGCGTATCAATAGAACTATTGTTGAAAGAGCTCGGTGTTTATTATTTGATGCTGGGTTAGATAAGAAGTTTTGGGCGGAAGCAACAAACACTGCCGTCTATCTTAGAAACAGATCTGTTGCATCAGGTTTGAATAATAAAACACCATATGAACTCTGGACGAAACAGAAGCCAGATTTAAGTCATATCCGAATATTTGGTAGTCAGATAATGGTTCATATTCCGAAAGAAAAAAGGCTTAAGTGGGATTCTAAATCAAAAAAGCAAATCCTAGTTGGTTTTGCAGAGAATGTGAAAGGTTACAGAGTGTATGATCCTGTAAAGTGTAATATAACAACAAGTAGAGATGTTATAGTACATGAGAATACTGAAAGGATGAATATTGTAGATGACAATATAGCAGTTTCAGTTGGGGACACAATCCAAACAGATAAGTCGGGCAGCCATGTTGAGAGCAGTGAGAAAGAGATAGCAGAAAAACATTCTCAGTATGATGAATGTTTGAATATTTCTTCAGAATCTGAATATCTTAACGCTTCGACTGATTTGGGCTCTACTTTGCAGCAAACAACAGCATCTGAGGAAGATTATGAGCCAGAACTAGAACTAATTACTAAACGAATAAGGAAGCAACCGGAGCGTTATGGTTATACAAACCTGTGCGCTTCATCCAGTACCGAAGTTACCAAGGACCCTGTTACCATCCATGAGGCTCTAGAGGGCCTGGACCGAGACAAGTGGATCGAGGCTATGAAGGAGGAGTTGGAGGCGTTCGAAGAAAATGATGCGTGGTCTCCAATTGATAAACTACCTTCTCATAAGACTCCAGTGCAGTGTAAGTGGGTGTACAAAAAGAAAGTCAATAGTGATAACAGTGTTCGGTACAGAGCGCGTTTAGTGGCTAAAGGCTTCACGCAGAAGCCTGGTTTGGACTATGAAGAAACTTTTTCACCTGTTGTGAGACACTCTACTCTTAAGATGTTATTTGCTTTGTCTGTTCAATTAGGTTTAGATATTAATCATTTAGATGTGAAAACAGCATTTTTAAATGGATTTCTTAAAGAAGATATTTATATGTTTCAACCAAGTATTGACTCTAATTCTAACAAAGAGAAAGTTATTGTCAAATTAAACAAAGCAATTTATGGATTAAAACAATCCTCTAGGTCTTGGTATGAGAGAGTAGACCAATGTTTAAGTGAAATAGGGTTTAAAAAGAGCCGCTTAGAACCATGTGTTTTTACAAAGATAAGTAATGATGTAACAATTATCATTGCTTTGTATGTTGATGATTTTTTTGTTTATTCTAATAATAAGAGTGAAACTGAAAATTTAATTTCTGTATTGAGTTCTAAATTTAAGATTAAAAACTTAGGACAGGTTCAACAATGTTTAGGTATGAGGGTTAAGATTGATAAAATACACAATATTGTAACTTTAGATCAAGAGCAATATATAGATCTATTATTGGATAAGTTCAATATGTTGGAATGTAAAGAAGCTAGTACTCCAGTAGAATGTAAATTAGATATTGAAAAGTCCGAAACTTGTGATAGTGAGATTCCTTATCAGCAATTGATCGGAAGTTTGATGTATTTGGCAGTGCTGACTAGGCCAGACATATCTTTCAGTGTGAGCTTTCTTAGCCAATTTAATAAATGTCATACTAATGTTCATTGGAAGTATGCTAAGAGAATACTCAGATATTTAAAGAAAACAAAAAATTTTTGCTTGAAATATGTGAAAGGAGAGACTGAACTGGTAGGATATGTTGATGCAGACTGGGCTAGCAATTCAGTTGATCGTAAGTCTTATACAGGATATTCTTTTGTACTATCAGGTTCAGCTATTTCATGGGAAAGCCGTAAGCAAAGGACAGTAGCATTATCAAGTATGGAGGCTGAATATATGGCTATAGCAGAAGCATGTAAAGAGGCTATATATTTGAGAATGTTGTTATGTGAGCTTACTGGTAGTTTATGCACTGTAAAACTGTACAATGATAGTCAAAGTGCACAGAAGTTGGCGGCAAATCATGTTTGTCATAGAAAGAGTAAACATATTGACATCAGATATCATTTTGTCAAAGATGTAGTCAATGATAAAATTATAAATTTGCAATATTTGCCAACAACTGCTATGCCAGCTGATGTTTTAACTAAAGCTTTAAGTCCTATGAAACATTATAAGTGTATAGAAGGAATAGGTATGTTCAAGCGTTAGTAATTTAAACTGTTAGTATGTAAAATATGAAAGATTGTTTATATTGTGATATTGGTTTATTTTCTGTAGTTGGGGTGTTAAAATTGTATAACATTGACATAAAATAAACCTACTAACGCCATCTATGTTATAATATTACCGTTGGTAATATGTAATGTCACCTTCGGTTCAAATAAAACAGTTGTGTCATTGCGTTCAAGTAAACTGTCGTTTTATTAATAACAGTTTTGTTACTTAAATAATAGCTCTGTGCTCAGAATGGCAGATCTGTCACCAAATAAATCGATTATCGATCCCAAAGCTGCAGGGTTTGTTTGTTTGTTTGAACGCGCTAATCTCTGGAACTACTGGTCCGATTTGAATGATTCTTTCAGTGTTGGGTTAGGTTAGGTTAGGTTAGGTTAGGTTAGTTAATTAATGTTTAATGCAATTTTCTAGTAACATAATATGATTTATTGGTGATCTCTTTAAATTAGTTTGCTTAAATACTTATTAGGACACACCTATTATAATACATACAAAAACATTTATTTGGTACTAGACCTTATATCTCAGGATTTTAGGTGATTTATTGTGGAACTGATTTTGCATTGTTTGGTGACTACATTTTGGTGACAGATCTACTATTTTGAGGACAAACCCTATTATTTAAGAAACACAAAACTAATTAAATTGGTGATAGCTTAAATGATACCCGTTTTTTATTACGCTTGCTAGATGTCCTTACACATACTACATTGTTTAGATTATTATATTTTTTGTACGAATTTCACGAAAAAAATCTTCGTAAAAACATTTTACCTATGCATGGGTGTGTTTGTTGATTTTTTTGCAAAACAAAAACACACAAGTTGGTTACAAGTATTATATTTTTAAGAACTTTAGACGTACAATTAGTGTTTTAAAAGGTTATAAAATGTTCAAAACCTACATGACATACATAAAATCACGCCTTTTTCCTATGGGGTTACGCAGAAACCACAGAACGCCACCTGCTACGATCCTTACATACTCCTTCAGCGTCGGCCACGTTCATACACATAAGGCTCGTATTACAGATGCGTCACTCAATACTCTACAATTACTTAAATCTAGATTCAAGCTAGATTTGATTAGTTGAAACTAGTTCACGTATCTCAGAACGTTCTCAAGACTTAAAATTATATTCTAGTCATGGTTAATCCATACTAATCCATATTTCCATACTATACTATAAAGGGTGTAAAAAGACCCTTAACGAAGCTGAAAGGCACTTGTTCTCCTCGTCATTGTGATCATTTTTTTGTTCTGGACCATACCTGGGAACCTTCTAGTTACGGAGATATTGGGGGTCAAAGTTCCAATTTTTTCACAAGTTTTTTTTTAAATACTACTTTTTAAGGTTCTAACTTTACTCCAATTACCTCTATGGCCCGTTTACTATTCAAAGCATCCATCAGCAATAAGTTTTGAGCGCATTATATTGAGTTTTACCGTAAAATGTGATATTTGACCCCAAAAAAAAAATTCGTTTCCCAACAAAATTTTTTGCGTAAAGTTACTTAGTTTGATGTACAGAATGCTTGGTTGACGGCTTGGTGAAGGGTCTGTTTACACCCCGTGTACTATACTTAATATTACAAATGCGAAAGTAAGTTTGTTTGTTTGTTTTTTACCTTTTCACGCCTAAACCACTGAACCGATCATCCTGAAATTTTGCATATACGTTGTCAGATATACAGAAACGGACATAGAGTACCTTTCATCCCGGAAAAAAGTACTGTTTCCGAGGAAAACTACAAAAACATTCTTATGGGAACAGATGGCGCCACGTGTCTTTCGAATCATGATTGAATTATATTATTACAAGCAGAGTACAACCCGAATTGATTGTCAAATTCTAAATTAACGTGAGTGAAGCCGCGGGTAAAGCCTAGTCATGGTTAAATTCACGGAAAAATAAATAAAACTAGCTGTTCCCCGCGACCTTCGTCCGCGTAAAGTTAATAAAAATACAATTTTCCCCGTTTTTGCAACATTTTTCATTGCTGCTACGCTCTTATTGGTCGTAGCGTGATGATATATAGCTTATAGCCTTCCTCGATAAATGGACTACCCAACACTGAAAGAATCATTCAAATCGGACCAGTAGTTCCAGAGATTAGCGCGTTCAAACAAACAAACAAACACTGCAGCTTTATAATATTAGTATAGATTATTCTATAACATTTCTTGTAGCTGTTTTAACTCCATGACGGTGGATAACAAAATCCTCCAGTCTGTTAATAACACTTATGTGAGTTTTACTGCACTACACTAACACTGGAAGACAGTAAAAGCATGCCTAAATAAAGGCATACTAGAATAAAATTTAGGCATTCGTTAAGGTGTGACTTAATGTTAGTGAAAACCGGTTTAAATGATATCTTTTTAAGTGTCCTACAAGGGCAGATCAATAAATACTGTCCTTTTTGCTTATTAATACCAAAATGTTTTTATACAAATTTCATTTGTAATTAACTGATTGAATAATGATTGTTGAATAATATTATATCTAACTAACATTATAAAAAGGTAAAATTTGTTTGCAAGTTTGTATATAAAGGGTAATCTCCGGAACCAATGATTCAATTCTAAAAATTGTTTCACTGGCAGAAAGCTACATTATTCGTGGGTGCTATAGGCTAAAAATATAAATAAATTATATACATGATATAAATAAATTATATTTATATCATGCATATTAGCCGAGCTATCACAATTTTTGTGGACGAAGTTGCGGGCAAAGCAATGTATTGATGTAAGAATACTTGCATAAAAAATATTGATCTGATTCTCACTTCCGGGGCTCCGGTAGAGTAAGGTCACCCTCTACAAGGGGTGTGTGTCGTGATAGGTGACTCAGGGATTATGCCAAGAGCACGTATGTATGTACTTATTTGTATAGTATCGAGTGAGTAACAAAATATAAGTTCAAGAACTAACTACGTAAAACTCGCGCTCTACTGGAAGGTATGAAACAGAGATTTTATCAAATTAACGAACATCATATAAATCTAATTTAATTAATTGTACATATAATAATAATTATACATTGGGTCACGATGCCGGTGGGCTACTATTTTTATATTTTTAAATGTTTTTTTATATTACTTTAAATTGTATAGAAATATTTAAAAAATAATATTTTAGAATGATGAATAAAAGAAAATAATTATACATAGGGTCATATTTCCAGGATGGGTCAGGACAGATTGGCCAGAATCGTCACACAGTGAACCTTCACACAGAGTCGTCACACAGTGGGTGCCTGAAGACGGTCGTCGTCACCGAGGTAGGCCCAAGAAACGCTGGATTTGGACTCGATCCTGACTGATTGGCCAGAGGAGGCAAAACACCGGGAGAGTTGGAAAGGAATGGGGGAGGCCTTTGCCCAGCAGTGCAAAGGCCTGCCCTTTCTCCCTCCAAACCTCTCTGTTCTGTGCAATTTCTGGCCACGTTTGCCCCGCGAACGTGATCAGATCGTCACACCACCGTCGCCGCGGTCGACCTCGCCGGCGATGTCCATCTTCAGGCGTCCAGTGAGTGACGATCTTTGCCCACCTCTCCGTGCGAGTTACTAGTGTTAAAGAAATAAGAACAAATGAATCTTTGTTTTAATATCCTGCTTTTCTTTCATTCTCTGTATGTGAGGTTGTATCAATTCATTATCCTCACGACATCTATGAAAAAATGAGAAAAATGCAAGACTATGACAAACAGCGTAACATAACATAAAACATCGTACACATGAACTCATTACCTGTCTGCCTTTTCCCAATTATATAGGGGTCGACTTCCAGTCTAACCGGATGCAGCTGAATACCAGTATTTTACATGGAGCGACTGCCTATCTGACCTCCACAACCCAGTTAGTACTGGGTAATACGATACCCGATAAGACTGGTTGTCAGACTTTCTGGGCCACTGACTACCTAACGACTGTCAAAGATCTACAAATGACACCCGGGACCAACGGCTTTACGTGCTTTCCGAGGCACGGAGGAAACTCGGTATGTAATGGGTGATCACTCATCCACAGACCAACCTAGGCAAGCACGGCTTTACCTAAAGATCGACCCGAGCGGCTGTTATTATTTAGCCACGAGCTCCTCGTATACTTGAACTATTACAAGACAAAACTCAGTGTATGTATGTAGGTAGGATATTGAAAATTTGTTACTAAACCATAAAAATTATCGCTCTTCATCGATGTGTGTGTGTTCGTATGTGTGTGTGTTCGTGTGTGTGTTCGTCGCTACGCAACGCCCACACACACAGGTAATTTGTTGGTCTTAAAACTCAGGGTTGCCTTGATAACGGATTATTATTTTGTAGAGGAAAATGTTTGTTTTTGTAATATTAGTTTTTTGGTGGTAACGTTTGCTATTACTGAAGATAGTTAGTAAGGGCTGTTTTTTATAACGTCAGATATCTTTATCCGAGGAATCATTTTGAATTTATAAAATATATTTTTTACCATACAAAGACCACTTTTTTTTCGTTGTTCCCCCCCCCCCCCCCGTTCTGAGTGGAGGGGGAGGGAGTGTCAGACTTTTACTGACTAAAACCCATCCATGTTCCTTCTTTGCCCTTTGTGTTCCAGGGCCGCGGTGTCTCTTTCGAACAGCCCCGCAGCATACAAAGACCACTAAATATTATAACTGGTGTTAGAAAAATTAGCTCTTAATAAAATAATAAATTTACTAGTAGCTTTTAATTAGGTACTTAAAATTAAAATTATTTATGACAAAGTAAGTCTTTCTCTCGACCTAAATGTTTCGTCCACTTTTAAGAGGGAACAGGCCCTGCAAGAAATTGGAAGAATATGTTATTATTTGAAGAAACTATTGCCGTCGCGCTGCGTCAAGCCTGCCCCCGTAGAGTGCGATAGGGACAGCTGTAGTTCAGACGGCATATATCACAAAAATGTAGACGAGATCGACGTTTCGTATTCCTTTTTTTTTCTCCGCAAAAATTGAGCAGATTCAATTATTTCTGACATCAAAATTTTAAGAAAGAGCATGTCTAGGTTCCTATCAATTTCTTTTTAAATGATAAAAATATTTCGAAGTTGTCTGGTAGTCCTCCAACCACGGCCGTAAAAATCGGTAATTTTTTGTCACTTTTGGGGGGTCATATTTTCTTTACTTATTAGTTTCTGCAGTAGACCTTGATTTTATGAAAAAGAGCTCTAAAGGCATTATTCAGGACGAAAAAAGGGGAATACTTTTTTATGGAGAATCTCAGCCCTTGTTCCCTCTTAACTTGCTAAACATATATCGAAGGGACAGCACATGACATAGGATCTTTTGACCCCACAATACGCCCTTAGGCTAATTTTCGATCTCCAAGCGGGTATGCTTAGTACCTAATACATAAAGGGTGTAAAAAGACCCTTAACGAAGCCGAAAGAAATTTGTCCTAGGCCATACCTGGGAACCTTCTAGTTACGGAGATATTGTCAAAGGGGTCAAAATTCCAACTTTATTTTTAAATACATGATTTTAATGTAAGATTTTTTTGTAGCTCCACGACCCCCGTACTATTCAATCCATCCATCAGCACAATGTTTTGAATACGTTACATTGAGTCCTAACGAAAACGTAGATTTTTTACCCTAAAAAAACAGTCGTTTCCCAGATTTTTTTTTGCGTAATGTTACTTAGTTTGATGTACAGAATGCTTGGTTGACGGCTTCGTGAAGGGTCTGTTTACACCCTGTATTTTTATTTTACACCTACACTTTAATAACAAGTCAAGTGGACATCCCAAACTTATTAAATCCTAATCTAGAACAATAATCCATTTGCCCCAAAACACAAACCATCTCCAACACAGAACAGAAGTTATTAACATTAATTATTATAATCCACAGCCCTGACACACACAAACACACACACTCACACACTGTGTGCACAAACACACACACAGCACGGACATATGAAACCGAATGCTTGTCAAACTAAATGGATACGGTGAATAGGGATGGGACAGTGACGTTAAATATCGATATGGAGTTTTTATTGTATGGTTTTTGGAGAGTGAAAGAAAATAACATGTCAATTATTACTATGCAATTTTTGTTACTCATATATAAAGGGTGTAAAAAGACCCTTAACGATGCCGGAAGCTACTTGTTCTCCTCGTCATTGCGATCATTTTTTTGTTCTAGACCATACCTGGGAACCTTCTAGTGACGGAGATATTGGGGGTCAAAGTTCCAACTTTTTCAAGTTCCAAGTTTTTTTTTAAATACATGTTTTTAATGTAAGATTTCTACTTTAAACACCTCCACGACCCCCGTATTATTCAATCCATCCATCTGCAGTTCTGCACAATGTTTTGTGTGCGTTACATTGAGTTCTACCGTAAAACGTGATTTTTCACCCCAACAAAAAAAATCCATTTCCCAGCAATAATTTTTGCGTAAAGTTATTTAGTTTGATGTACATAATGCTTTGTTGACGGCTTAGTGAAGGGTCCGTTTACACCCTGTATGTGGGATTTTGTGATGAGTTCAACAATAATTTATTAGCTTACAAAATAGATGTACAAAACATGGTGGTTTAGGCACAAACCATATTTTGCCTTTTTAGGGCATGCAAATATAATTTTTCATTCATAAATACCTAATTTTCCACTTTTTCTAGTGTAAGCACAGTTTACTAAGATGGAAGGAAGCAAAGAGCGGGCGTATTGAGGGACTGTCTTTTGTAACCGACGTTCAAAAAGTGCAGGTTTTTAAGACAATTTGAATAAATTCCTTTTGATCAGTTTTATTCAACTCTTAGTAGTGTTGGTATTGCTTGAACATCAACTTGTAATTATAATAGATCTCCGCTGGTGGTGCAACCCGTGGCCATTAGCTTTGTAGTCAGCTAACTTGAAATTACGTTTCATTGTCGTCATTGTCAGCCCGAGTTCACTCACTGGTGCATATAGGCTTCTCTTTATTTGTGCCAATCTCCAAATTAAGTTTGCGTTTTTTTTTATTATTTTGTCGAGGTCCATCCTCACAATGTCAGTGAAATTTCTAAAATTGATTTTTTAAATTTTTATTACCAATTAGACTCCATTAGGTACCATTTTATTTGCATTTTTATATTTATATCGATACTTTCCGTTTTATTTATATAGTTAGTTAGTAAATGGTATAAGAGTAGAGGAAGACCAAAGAAACCATGGATGGACTGTGTGAAGGATGATATGGCTAGTAAGGAGGTGTTTGATGAGATGACGAGTAATAGAGAAGTATGGAAGAAGTCATACTGCGCAGACCCCAAATAAATTGGCAAAAGGGCAAGGGAATACCTTCAAAGGGGATACTTTGCCTAATAGTGGGGCATTAGGTTAAGACTTCTTTCGTAAATATGTTTTTCTTTTTGTATATTGGCGCCTTGTTTTATAAAGGGTGTAAATAGACCCTTAAAGAAGCCGAAAGGCACTTGTTCTCCCCGCTATTGCGATCATTTTTTTATTCTAGACCATACCTGGGAACCTTCTTGTTACGGTGTTATTGGGGGTCAAAGTTCCAACTTTTCCACAAGTTTTTTTTTTAATACAAATTTTTAATGTTATAACTTTACTTTAAAAACCTCCATGACCAGTTTACTATTCAATGCATCCATAAGCACAATGTTTTGAATGCGTTACATTGAGTTTTACCGTAAAAAGTTATTTTTCACCCCAAAAAAAAGTCGTTTCCCAGCAATAATTTTTGTGTAGGGTTACTTAGTTTGATGTACAGAATGCTTGGTGACTTCGTGAAGGGTCTGTTTACACCCTGTATAGTTATATAGTCGTGTAATTTGTATAATTTAATTGTGCTTCCGTGTGTTGTGCTATGTCTTTTATGTGCACTAAATGAATGATTTATCTATCATCTATCTAAGAAAAAAAACATCGATAGTTTACTCATGAATCTATCGACAAGTCCCCAGCGCGGGCACTACACTGCGAGAGCTTGCGCTAGTATTATTATTAGCAGCGATAAGGCGCGTACACACGGACGGACTGTTTGGAAATATTATGTATGGCTGTAATCTGTGTTACCTGGCTTTGTAGGTGACGATGACTTAGGTATTAGGAACATAACATCACGCCTGTAATCCCCGAAGGGTTAGGCAGAGGTGTACCTAATAGTACACCCATATTTCGCCAGTAATAGGGGGCCAGCTTGCCATCAGTCGGGCACAAATCCAGACTCCGCGGCTGCTACTGAGGAATTCTTGATGGAAAAAACCCAATAACACTTTGCCTGACCAGGGAATCGAACCCAGGACCTCATGCTCAGCAGTCGCGCTTGTGACTACTCGACCAACGAGGCAGTAGGTATTAGGAATCTCTCAGGTAAGTAGGTTACCATTGGTACTTACCTATTATTACCTTCGAAATAACGCATAGTCACATTAACAGAGAACCTAAGATACTTAATATTCACTTAGGTTATCATCATCATCTGCCTGCCTTTTCCCAACTATGTTGGGGTCGGCTTCCAGTCTAACCGGATGCAGCTGAATAGGTACCAGTATTTTACATGGAACGACTGCCTATCTGTCCTCCACAACCCAGTTAGTACTGGGTAATACGATACCCCTTGGTAAGATTGGTCGTCATACTTTCGGGCTACTGACTACATGTAACGACTGTCAAAGATCTACAAATGACAACCGAGACCCGGCTTAACGTGCTAACATTCACTTAAGTAATGAAAAAAAACTTAATTAATTTAAATCAAATCCTCCACAAGAAATAAAAATATATATTGTTTTGTTTAAAGATGTGGAACTGTTTACCATTTATTTCAACTAAAGGCCTGCGCAGACGAGGGACAACCTGTCTGCAACAACCAATGGACGTCAACCAATAGATGCAAAAAAACACAACAACCAATGAACAGGAACGGTCATTTATATCCGGCAGACAATAGTCCCTCGTCTGTGCAAGCCCTTAACCATGAAAATACACTTTTGCATGAAAAAAAATTGATTACAGTTTACAGTTGCCCATTCGCAACGGTAGATTAGTTTAGCAAAGAATGTAACGATTTATAAATGATTTACAGTACTTTGTTTCATTCGTCAAGTGAAAATGTATATGTTTAAGGATTATTTAATCTTTTCCTCTGGGCTTACCTTTGGGTTATAACTGTTATAAGACAACAAACAGAGACTCAATGAATAGTAAAAACATATTACATCAACTCGATTATAATTTAACTATAATAGCGCGTTGATCAAATCTCAGGCCATGACATGCTAAGATAGTTTAAGTGTAAGGACCTGCCCCTGCAGTCGCGACAATAGATAGCGACAAAAATCGGTCGCTAAGTCGTAGCGTTGTCAAATTCCTTTAATAGATTTTCTACTTTATTTCGAAAGCATAAGGTTGAAAATCTATTAAAGAAATTTGACATCGATTACACTTAACGACCGATTTTTGTCGTTATATTTGTCGAGACTGCAGGGCCAGTAATTTATAAAATAAAAAATAAAACGTACACAATATAAGTTTTCTATCTGTTATGGTCACTAACATTATCATTAACTCTAGAAACGGTATATTTACTATGTTTACTGTTAGTTTTGAGTTCCCGATATTTCGGCGCTGTTGCAGGCACCATGATCACGGATAAACTGAAGTTATTCAAAACACATACTATGAAGGAGTATGTTTTTATTTCTAAAAACATACTCCTTGAAATTCCCTCACATCGTACTGGTTTTATGTCCAATTCTTACGCTGTCTCAACTATAAAGCTCTGGAACGCGCTACCCCTTGGCATTAAAAAAATAAAAATAAATGGTTTTCAAAAGAAACAGTACGGAAGCACTATTTGAAATCAGACTAAATTACTCTTAAGCTAATCATTAGTAGTCATAGTAATTATAAAAAGGTTTCTCGTATTTTTGACTATTTGTATGTATTATAATATATATTAGTTCATTACATTTTATTTGTAAATATGTGTATTAGTATATTTCTATTTATTTTTCCTATTTATGCTATTTTTCTTATTTATTTTTTGTTCTCTATCACAATGCTGTCCTATTTGACCCAAATGCTGACTGGTAGAGCATGCCTTGTGGCATTAAGTCCGCCTATGTACGACTTTTGAAAAATGAAATGAAAAAATGAAAATGAAAAATGATTTATTGTTTTTGTCAAGTTTTTCTTACAAACTAGTGATTGGAGTTTCCTTTTAGGCGTCTAAAGCCTGTGTTAGGAGACTCCACTCTTCCATAACTTGTTTAACATTAACAAACTTGTTTTTTTTTACAATTATTAGAGAGAAAATAAATTAAATTAGAAAAAAAACTTTTGTACATGAAGTTTAAATAAATAAATATCGGGAACTCGAAACAAACAGGAGACAATGTCCGTCTCCTTCCATTTTGTCCAGTGCGACCTCGCCCTAACCATGTGTCATAGCGACGTGGATATATCCAAACTCCGGTACCAAGGTTATATGTATGTAAGTTAGTATTTAGCCCAGCGGTGGACTAACTGGGGTAAACACGTGTTTGGGAAACTATTGGCTTGATTGCCACGGAATTAAAGCAGGTTATTTAATGAACCGCCCGTTTTGTGCATTCATACAATTTTTATTTTGTTTAATTATTGAGTAATAGCTTACACCCGCGGCTTCGCCCGCGTGGAATTCGATAATTGACAGGATCTACCGGGATAAAAAGTATCCTATGGGTTAATCCAGGTTATAAACTATCGGTGTGCCAAATTTCATCCAAATCCGTTCAGTAGTTTTTGCGCGAAAGAGTAACAAACATCCATTTATAATATTACTAGCGACCCGCCTTTGCCTCGCACAGCGCCACCTATCGGGTCAAAAATTATATCTAATGTAGCCTATATTTTAAATTAAGCATCTAGCAGTAGAGCGGTGAAAACTGCGGTCATATCCATGCAGTAGTTTTTGCGTGATGAGTGTACAAACATACAGACAGACAGACAAAAATTCTATAAACTGTTGTTTTGGCTTCTGTTGCTCTAATAAAGATCCCCATATATTTTTTTTTTCAATATCTTCGATGTGCAGACATGGGCGTGTTAAAATTTTATTAGATACTAGCTGTTCCCCGCGACCTTCGTCCGCGTCAAGTTATTAAAAATACAATTTTCCCCGTTTTTGCAACATTTTTCATTGCTGCTACGCTCCTATTGGTCGTAGCGTGATGATATATAGCCTATAGCCTTCCTCGATAAATGGACTACCCAACACTGAAAGAATCATTCAAATCGGACCAGTAGTTCCAGAGATTAGCGCGTTCAAACAAACAAACAAACAAACACTGCAGCTTTATAATATTATTAGTATAGATTGTATAGATAAGTACTCGAAGGATTAATGGGAAAGGGCCGATTCCTAGATTAGGTACCTAATCTGTATTAAGTAACAGAGGCTCATTATAAAATGATTAACAATAAAGGTAATTTATTGTTAATTAATAATTATTATTTACCTTATTTTTTTTTAATATATATTTTTAAATGTTTTTTTTTAATTTTTGTTGATAAAAATATTTAAAAAGGTAACTAGTTAGTAAGAAAAATGAATAAACGAACTTCAAGGTAATTTAATTTCAATCACTCAAACCGATTAGTCGGGGCTCTTTGCCGACTATTTGCCGATTAAAAAAAAACATGGCGGCATAGACGGTTTTCCCGCGTACTCGGTACATCACTAGTATTCAGTAATTGGTGCTAGAAGCGGGCCTAGGACATAAATAGTTGATCAGCAATTGGTCTGTATCTCACCGACGATGGTCAGAATAACTCGAGTACCGATATCTGTATAACCAAGGGTTTTGGAGGTCAAAAGGTCAGTCAACCCATGTGGAATATTGATTTCAACCGCATCTGATTACGCGGGAAAGCCGACCGTCAAATAGTTCGGAAAAGCCTGGAAAAATGTTATCAAAACACATACAGGGTGTAAACAGACCCTTCACGAAACCGTCAACCAAGCATTATGTACATCAAACTAAGTAACTTTACGCAAAATTATTGCTGGGAAACGACTTTTTTTGTTGGGGTGAAAAATCACGATTTACGGTAGGAGTCAATGTAACGCATTCAAAACATTGTGCTGTTGGATGGATTGAATTGTCCGGGGGTCGTGGAAGTGTTAAAAGTAAAGTTCTTGCATTAAAAACATGTATTTAAAAAAAACTTGTGAAAAAGTTGGAACTTTGACCCCCAATATCTCCGTAACTAGAAGGTTCCCAGGTATGCTCTAGAAAAAAAATGATCGCAATGACGGGGAGAACAAGTGCCTTTCGGCTTCGTTAAGGGTGTTTCCACACCCGGTATACAGGAGCAACCTATCTGCTTACCTACGTGTCAATAAAAATACTGATTTAAGTTTTGAAGGTCACCGATAGCAAGAAAAGAAGCGGAGTTATTCAAAACAAACCATATTTAAATGTACTGTACTTAAATGGCTCTTTGAAGGTTGAATATTTTGATACAAGGTTATTTTAAATTAGGTAATGAAACTGTATTCTGTAGATTCGATCGCATCATCTGTCTGCCTTTTCCTAAACTTTGTTGGGGTCGGTTTCCAGTCTAACCGGATGCAGCTGTATACCATTCCACACCCTAGGTATCACTGACAGTCCCCTGTGCAGAGCAGGCATGGAGGCGGAGGAAACGGTGGCGCACGTACTCCTCGAGTGCACCGGCGTCACCCAGATCCGCGAGGAGACTCTTGGAACACCAAGATCACTTGCGGATGTCCTGAGAAGACCGGGAAGTTTGATCTGCTTCTGGAGGGAGGTGGGCTGGTTGGAGTAATGGCCGCCATGGCTCACGTACAAAGACATTCAAATATAACTAGCTATAGACGGGACAAGACCAATAAACTGATAATTCCAAAACCTGTTACAAATTAGTAACAAGTCGATCAGTCTAGTGCGATACGTCGCCTTGTCAGGTCGCATTCATATGACACAAAGACACTCAAATATTTCCGAGCTATAGACGGGTCATGACGAAGAAAATCGTAATCCAAAACTTGTTACTACTTAGTAACAATTCGTTCTGCTAGTGTCATTATGTGTCATACGCCCGCTTGTCAGGTAGCATTCGTGTGTCAAAATCGAAAATATTCAGGATGAAAATTTTTGTATGACAATATTCCCAATGTCCTCTCTATAATGTGTTTTAAATCTCTTTGCTCACGTACAATGGACTCAGTGCGGAAACCAAATCCCTTAACATAGAACATAGCTGTATACCATTACTAGCTTTTGCCCGCGGCTTCACTCATGTCAATTCAGAATTTGTCAATCAATTCGGGTTGTACTCTGCTTGTAAAAATATACAGGGTGGGTAAAAAATCGTGGATCAAACGAAACAGAGCAATAGTTGGGGTTATTTACAGTAAAAAATATCTTTGTGGTAGAGTCCTAACTTGATCTCCTAAAAAGTTATGACTACTTGAGTGTGTTTTAAGAAAATACCAATTTTTTACTAAATAGGCAATTAGTGGTGTTTAGTTGCTTCTAGGAAATGTATCATCACTAAAAAAGTGCTTTTATGACAGTGTGTACCATGATCTATGAGTATCAATTGGCACTTTATTCAATATCTTCTAAGTCTCACGAACAGTTATTTGTAACTTCAGAATCTCACTGAAAAAAAAATACCACCAAAAATGACCCTGATAACCACAATTATCGCCCTGTTTCGTTTGATCCAGCGAGCGAGCGAATCCGCGGGCAAAAGCTAGTAGGCTATATTTGAAATGCTCCCGTGAGATAATTTCCGACCAAAACACGGGCATAGCCGGGTGAAATAGCTACTTAGTTATAAAATACTTTTCAGCATCAATGTCATTGTGAGTGAAGGCCACGTCAGTGTCAGACCGCGTGTTTTGTATTACGTTATATCTTCTCCAACATGACGTGTCAAACGAAAACGAAGCTTGCAAAAAATAAACATTTTTTCAGTAATAAAACGTTAATTCGTAACAATACATTACGCCTGCTCTCACACAAGGGTAAAGCTGAGATTTTGGCACCTTTGTTTGAAGACATAAAGGGTCTAAAAAGACCCTTAACGAAGCTGAAAGGCACTTGTTCTCCCCGTTATTGCGATCCTTTTTGTGTTCTAGACCAGACCTGGGAACCTTCTTGTTACGGAGATATTGGGGGTCAAAGTACCAACTTTTTTACAAGTTTTTTTTTAAGTACATGTTTTTAATGTAAGATTTCTACTTTGAACACCGCCCCGACCGCCCTACTATTCAATCCGTCTATCAGCAATATGTTATGAGTGCCTTTTTTTTTTACGGATGGGTAATCATCAAATAAGTCCTCCCGCTCTGGGTGGAGTGGGAGGGAGTGTCAGACTTTTACTGACTAAAACCCAGCCATGTTCCTTCTTTGCCCTTTGTGTTCCAGGGCCGCGGCATCTCATGTTTTGAGTGCCTTACATTGCGTCCTACCGTAAAACGTGATTTTTCACCCAAAAAAAAAACTCGTTTCCCAGCAATCATTTTACTTAGTTTGATGTACAGAATGCTTGGTTGACCGCTTCGTGAAGGGACCGTTTACACCCTGTATTTGGTCATTTTGACAATAGCTAGATCATTCTGTACAGACTTTGATTCCTAATTAAACTCCTTCGAGAGATACATTTCAAAATTCCTTCAAGAGAGCTCAGTTTCGTTATTATAAGAAACTCATCATCTGCCAGCCTTCTATGTTGGGGTCGGTTTCCAGTCTAACCGGATGCAGCTGATTACCAGTATTTTACATGGAGCGACTGCCTATCTGACCTCCACAACCCAGTTAGTACTGGGTAATGCGATTCCCCTTGGTAGGACTGGTTGTCAGACTTTCGGGCCACTGACTACCTGTGACGACTGTCAAAGTTATTACAAAGAATTCTTACAAAATGTCATGCTTCTAGACCGAGTGATTAGGCTGTTATTTTTCACTGAATTCATGAATTTAAGATTTTTATTTTATTAGGTAGATAACCTGCGTATAATAGTAATTATAGGTAGGATCAAAATAATATTTTACTCCTCCACACATGTTGTTCTATTTCATAGAAATTTTAAACAGTAATTACAAAAAAAAATAGAGCAAACTCAAACTCAAACTCAAAGCATTTATTTCAAATAGACCCATGACAGGCACTTTTGCATAGTCAAAAATAAGCTACCCACAGTCCCGCCACAGGCATAATAACTGTGAATGGACTGTAGTTGCCCATTCGAAAATAGTAGATCTCATGGAGAAGAATGGGCAAGAAACTCCATGGACACTCTTTTCAAATCAAGTTATATATTACATAGTCCTGGGTACAATATTGTTGCTTCTATACGTGAGCACAGTGAGCTTATCTCCAAGATGCGGCATCTGTGTTCCCTCCCACATTTAACCCATCTGCCTTCAATGCAAGAGTGAACAGGCATCTTCTGGGCACGCTCGTTCCATCATAGACCTCATCTACCGCTTTCCATCAGGCGTGATCGAGGTCAAGAGCGGGCCCATTTTGTGATAAAAAAAAAAATAAAAAAAATGTTCATTTTTCGTTATTCCTGGATATAACGCCAACCTAAAACCACTCTCATATCAAGAACAACAAAATCACTGTTGTCCAGAATCAAATTACAACCGACATCTCAACAAAAAATCTTTTCCATATTTCTTCACTTTATCTTTACTAATAAATAGTTAACAAAACAACTTAATTAAACCAACCAATAACGTAACTATTAAGTAAGTCAATAACCATGATTATGATTGTTATTCCGCGCACGGTGTTATCGTCCAATATAATTATACGAGTATCAAGTACAATAGTCTTCGTCGTGGATCGAATTATCACATTTTTAACACTGTGAACACCGTCGGAGCTCCTATGAGTGTGAACAGACTTAGTAACTAAATAGAACTTGCCGGATAACTTAAATAAACTTTTATTTATTTTTTATTTATTTATTTATTTACCACCAATTATAACACCATTACAGACTCGTCCAATACGATGCTATAAGACATACAATATGTTTAAAAACATACAATATAAACACACAACTGAAAAAAATACAAAATAGAATTACATACAAAATAAAATAAGTAAAGGTCTCTGCACACAGCCGGCGTGGCGTGGCGGGGCGCGGCGTGGCGGGGCGACGACGCTACGCTGGCGCGGCGGCATCGGTCACACTGCGGGCGCGATCACAGTCGATCACCGTCCCCGCCGCTTCTGACTTGTATTCCCGCTCGGCGCGGCGTCGGCGTGGCGCGACGGGTACCGTCGCGTCGAGCGGGACGGCTCTGTGTGGCGTCGTCCGTAATATCTAGTACATTACAACTGCTCAGTGTCGCGTCGCCGTCCCGTCCCGCCGCGCCGCGCCCGCTGTGTGCAGAGACCTTAAGATTACACCCAGTAAAAATAATAATACCTAAATTAATTGAACATGACAATGTTTACAGTTGCACACCTCTTTCAATTATGATTTGTGCCCTCTGGACTTAACTTATACTGTCACTTACGGAGGAGCTCGTGGCTAAATAATAACAGCCGCTCAGGTCGATCTTTATGTTAAGCCGTGCTTGCCTAGGTTGGTCTGTGGTTTGGTGACCGGCCATTACATACCGAGTTCCCTCCGTGCCTCGGAAATCACGTTAAGCCGTTGGTCCCAGCTGTCATTTGTAGATCTTTGACAGTCATTAGGTAGTCAGTGGCACAAAAAGTCTGACAATCAGTCTTACCAAGGGGTATCGTATTACCTAGTACTAACTGGGTTGTGTAGGTCAGATAGGCAGTCGCTCCATGTAAAATACTGGTATTCAGCTGCATCCGGTTAAACTTTAAGCCGACCCCAATATAATTGGGAAAAGGCTTGATTATCCATTATTCTGAGCTCCCCATTCACTACTACTTATCATTTTTAACCGTGTTCAAAAAAAAGAGGAGGTTCTCAATTCCAAGGAGAGGCCAAGTGCGAGTCGGACTCGCGCTTGAAGGGTGCCGTACCATCAAAGAAGGGGCAACAGAAATACACATTCTGTGAAAATTTCAATTGTCTACCTATTACGGATCATGAGTATTCATGAGGTACAACCCGCTGACAGACAGACGGACGGATTGACAGCGGAGGCTTTGTAATAGGGTCCCATTGGTTATCCTTCGGGTACGGAACCCTAAAAACGGTCGCTTGTACCATTCGGTAACTAATTTCCGCAGTACACTTCTTGCAGTTTTTTTCAGTATCGAGCAAAGATAATCAGAGTTGAGTGGGGTAGGAATTATGTAAAAATTTAATATAGTGTTACTAGCTTTTGCCCGCGGCTTCGCTCGCGTTAATTTAGAATTCTACAAACAATTCGGGTTGTACTCTGCTTGTAATCAATCTCAATCATGATTCGAAAGTCACGTGGCGCCATCTATTATCATAAGAACGTTATTGTTGTTTTCCTCAGAAACATTACTTATTTTCGGGATGAAAGGTACCCTATGTCCGTTACTGTACACCTGACAACGTATATGCAAAATTTCAGGATGATCGGTTCAGTGGTTTAGACGTGAAAAGGTAACAAAAAAAATTACTTTCGTATTTATAATATTAGTTAGGTTGACAGTTATTACAGGACATACTTCAAGGTCTAACTTCTAATATTAGCCTCAATTTCACTGCAGGTACAGTAAAAACATATTCTGTCTCAAAGTATAAATAAATGTGCAATCTATACTATTTATAACTCTATGCTCTATGCGATGTATCTCTCACACACACACTCGTACACACTTTTGTGTATGTGTGTGTTTGTCAACATGCTGTAGATGTTGCGTACAGAGTACGTAGATGGTAGGTAGGTGGTGTAGTAAATAATAAAAATGTTTTGATAAAAATTAATGATCTTTATTTTTTGAAGTCGTTTAATTATTTAATTGTGTTTTTGAATTTTTTTTATTGGATTGGGAATAAAACCTGAAAAACGTTATATAATTCAGTAGGTACCTATGTATAACAGGTAGTTTAATATTTCAAGTGGATTTTGAAGATAAGTCTTTTTTGAATAAAATACAATGGGAATGAATAATTAAAAAGTTTTAAAACTAAAAAAAAACAGCATTATTTTAACGATTTTCCTCGAATCCTATTTTAGCTTCAAATTAATATCGTGTCTAAGAATCATTTAGCCTGACCTTACACAATGCATAAAACATTACAACAAAAAAAATCTTACAAAAAAAGTCGTATCCATATTAATCTAACAAAATGGGAAGACATTCAGGTTTTGACACACACATAAACAAACACACACACACACATATAAACAAAATCGAATGTGTTACAGTCTTGGCAAACCTTTTTACTGTTGCGAAAATAATTTTCATGTCATTTTGTACCTTGTGTAAACGAAATAGAGGTTGTGTAGTTATTTTTTGGCGGCAAAATAAGGTTGAGTGCACATATCTTGTATATTTGAGTCTGTTTCCACAATAAAAGTTTCAAATTGGTGAAAATAGTTTAAGAATTGAAGATTCATTAATAGAATGTTAAGTTTTGGTAAATAACATAACCTCACGCCTGTTATACCCAAGGGGGTTTGCAGAGTATGTAGTAAGGGCGAATCTATTGCATAGATACATATTGTTTTTTTTTTTTTTTTGACATTTCTTGAGCCGCAATAGTCGCAAATTAAAACTTATAAGGTAAGGTAGTTTATTTTTTTATAATTAAGTAAGTAATTATTTATTTATTTGAAGTGGCCTATTGTGTTTATAATTTGGTAATCAATTTTATTTAAAAAAATCGTTATCATAAACAAGGCAATTTTTTTTTTTTAATGTCTTTCGTTGCTACAAAAATACAAAAACTACCTATACACTAGATAACACATTTAAACAAGCTATTTATCTAATCTGCCCACCCCAAACACCGTAGCAAAAAATATTACAGAAAAAAAGGTAAACCCACACGAAAAAACTAGTCTATGATATGTTTTTGTATGCAAAATGAACGAACAGGATAGACTGAGAGCGAGCGAGAGGGACAGCGATAGTCAGACAAAGATGTGAGAGCGAGACAGATATATAATTAAAAGTTTTGTCGCAGCGGCTTTCCGAGGGTACGCTCGACTTGGACAAGAAAAACTATGGAGAAGATAATTTTTTTATTAATCTTTTGTGTTATTTCTTTGATTATATTTATAGATACAATTTTATAATATTAAGTAATTATTAATTCTATAAATTGAGTATTTATAAAATAATTGCACAGATTTTTATAACTTTAAAAACTGTACTATACTGTTACTGTAAAGTACTTGTTAAAATGTCAGTTTAAGAAAATATTTCTTTCTGATTTCTATAATTCTGAAATAATTGAACAGACCTTTTCTTTGTGCGCTATTAATCTTAGCGATCATATTTTAATGCATTTTGATACATTGTATGTCACTATTACTGTCGTAGTAATGTCATGCTTTTGTTGTATCAGCTGTGTAATTATTTATTTTCTTTTTTAAATTAATGTAAGAGATAAACTTAATTTAAAGCTGAAAACTAACCAGGTATGACGGTGGATAGTCTACGCTACCGTTGCTGTCCCACTGCTAGGTAAAGGCGTCCCTCAAGTCCTCCTAGTACTCTTGTCTCAAACAAAAAACCATTAAAATAAAAAATAAAACTACAACCTCTCCACTCCACAGTTTTCTCTGTCCCGTTTTTACAGAATATATTCCGATGAGTTCCGTTTATACCCTCCTTAACCGACTGCAAAATGCGAGGTGCTGTGTTTGTTAGTTATTTCCTGTTAGTTCGCTTACCTGATAGTGTAGTCACAACAGATAACGAATCAAGATTTAGGATTTCAATATTAATTTGTGTAGGTATTGTATTGATTTATATTTAACTGCATCTGGTTTTTCTGGAAACCCACCATAATACTACTAGATACTTCATGATTTTCGTCCTTTTTTTAAATTGATAGAAATGCCTTGATTCAGGCAATATTCCTCGATACGGATCGCATCGTGAGAAGGTTCCTGTCTCTGGAGCCCTAACCACAGTAATGTATTATCTATTCAATTATTGAGTAATACATTGTTATCTAATCACATGACTATTGCCTCGTTAAAAGTGTAAACGAATCAAGTTGTTAATATGTCATTTAAAAGCACTTTTATACTTTGTTGATAGATAAATATGTCCTCTTCAGTCTCCTGACTTTATCCCAGTATATTTGGGGTCGGCGCAGCATGTCTTCTTCTTCCATACTTCTCTATGAGTACTCATTTTAGCAGAGACGTCATTCTAGTCATAATATCACTCACAGTCCATCTATCGTTTCTTTGGTTGGTCTTGGTCCTTTCGTTTTTAACAGATAAGTGTATGAGCCGTTGCCTGATGGTCTTCAAGGAATGTCACAACATACCCGGATTCAAATTGTCAAAAATATTCGTGTCGAATTGAGAATCTCCTCGTTGGTTAAAAAGTAGAAAAAATATGGTGCGAGAATTGAATTTAGTAGACAAGGGAAATAAAAGTGTTCGGTATTTGTAAATGCAAGAATATTGCTTATAAAAGGGTTTATGTTTCAAAATGTATAACTTTTACCGTATTTATTTACTAAATAGTTAAATATAAGCGTTTTAAAGGTTTTTTTTGCCAAAATCGAATAGAAATAAAAATTAAAAGATTTTTTCTTTTAATCCGCGATATTTCGGCATATTGGTATATTAATTAACCCGTAGAGGACAAAAAACATTAAAAATGAGTCAAAATAACCATAATTTGCGAGAAAAAAATACACACTTATTTTTTATAGATTAAATCATAATGAATCCGCATAGATTCACTTCAAAATAAAAGAAAATTACGTTTTAGTTCTTAAAATCCTAAGTTTCTTAAAATATGAATAAAAATGTAAGTAACGTGCAATGTACGATGACTAAACAGCAATTTCAACCAAATGGATACGACACGCGGTGTGAGCACACTACGCGAAATATTATCGATGATAACGTAATTATTATTATTACTTTGTTTAACTTTTGTTTCGACTGGAATTTTATGTTTATTTGCAGGTTTTTGTGTTTTAAATTGGATTTATGTAAGAACAAGTCTGATTAATTGTGGAGGTATGTTTTTATTCCACGCAGTTTTAATAAAACGGGCAGAAATTGACGACTTTAATTTTCGGTCAAAAATATTATAACATTCCATCAGTTATGCTTATATCCTCCTAAAAAAACCATATTTACTCGTTTAAATACAACAACTAGCTGCTTAACAAAAGAAAACGCAAATAATTCGACCTAATCTTCGTAAAAAAAGCATAATTATTTTAAAATTGACCAAAACATCCATTAACACCTACATTCAAGCACTTAGCATAAAGTCTATACTAAAATAGAGAACTTTAACTGAAAATATGAAAAAAATATAACAATAAAATATAAAAACAAGGTGATGTTTTCCCCCCGTGTGAACACACTGACCCGTACGCCGCTTGCTTCAGCAAATGAATGTGTACAGACATTGTACACACTGCGTGCGCTTTTGTTACACTATTTGATTATTATTTATACAAAAAAAACTATGTATATTAACGAAATATGTGGTAACGGTGTAGAAACTAAAAGTTCTTGATAGATTTGATAATTTAGCTGTTATACCTACTGCAAGAAAATGTGTTCTTTTTTGTGAAATTATTTTTTTTGGGGAATAAAAAAATCAGTCTCAAACAAAAATGTGACAAAAAAAATCCGTGGACAAAGTAAAGATTTGTAGTTCATAACAAACGTGATTTATGTAATCTAAGATTTAAAAAATAAAAAGGAGGAAATTATGCATTCGACGAGTTTTTCTTTTTATTAATGTAGACGCGAGTAAGATCAAAGTGTGTTTATTACTAAACAGGTTATTCTTTATCAATTAAATACGAATACAATGTTTCCTTAAAGACATAAGCCTTGCCACTTTGACTTAATTACATAAATGAATACGAAAAAAGTACCTAATTCTGTTTGTTTATCATTGTCATGGCAACATTTTATTTTCATGAAAATTATAGACAGAATCGATCTTTAGGATGTTTCCTCGAACAATTTTAAGTGTCAAAGTGACTTAAAGACAGTTCAACTACTTGTACTTATTTAAGTATTCTGTGGTTCAACCTAAAAAAAACTCAGTCGTCTTTCATTTGTCTTATAACCTTGATAAAAATCTAGTTATATTATAAATTAAGTAGGTATGACAATCTCAAATAGGTAATTGGCGCCACAATTTTGACAGCTGTCACTGTCATCTTTTTTTTTTCATTTATTTTAAGTAGGTTGATAAGGGAAACTCAGCCAATGGTAATAATTATTTCCATATTTGAACATAATAAATTGAATTGTTATTAAAACGTATATTTTTCCTTACAAAGGTCGACATGTTGTATTTATTGCGACATCTGAGTAAACATGTGTGTACGTTGTACATTTATTAATGTCCTTAAGTTTTATATAGACATTATATTTTATTTAATAAGTACTTTAGATGATGACATCTTTCGATTGCTCAAACTGTTTTTCTGCGAGTCAAATGCAAGACAAAAAAAAACCTATAAAGTTCAAAGTCATACCTAAGTCAATCCGTTAATTTGTAATGAATAAAATTTAATTATACTTAAATAGCCGACAAATAACTTCGTTAATAAGAAGTTCGTCAATTTTTGTTCACATATTGACTGTTTCACCTTTTAATTCGCGACCACACCCATTCCAAGGGATTACATTCAGTTCGCATCCTCTTTCTCTGCTTACCTGCCTGCCAAAGCATCTTCATGTGATGTATCATGTAAGTAGATACGTATGTATTGTTAAATCAAAATTGTTTACAGTTTTTCTCAAACAACCACACGGTAATTTTGTTTTTTTAACTCGTGGAGAGTTTACTTGACTGACTCAAGCAAAGATACCAAGTTATGCAGCGGACTTTGCTTGCTAGTTTTACTCATACAACGGCATCAGGGGCTTTTTTTCATGTTTTTAGTTAAAATATTGATTTTAGACGCCGAATTTTTTATTTTCGTTCTGAATTTCCGTAAAACTCGCTTAGATTTCGTAACAAAACTCTCGCTAGTTAGTTTAAAAGCGCCGTAAGATTAAGAAACTAAAATTTTGACGTTTTTGAACCGTTAACCTTCGACTAATCAAAGCCAAAATCCTCGAACATTCAAATACGGCCGCCATATTGATTTTTAAAATCACGTCAAAGTTACTCAAAATGATAATAGATGGCATCTATCGCAATCTATAACGAGTATTGATACTAAATCGATTAGAAATCGTACCTCGTGTGCATTTCAATAGCATTTTGCGGAAATCCATAGGCTAAGCTAAAAATAACGCTAAAATACCGGACAGTCTATAATATGAGAGTGTAGTATATGTGCGACCTGCAGAAGCTTTTTGGAGAATATTTTCTTGATTTAAAATGATCGTTTTCGTAAATAAGTGGTCCAAAATGTACAAAATATGTAAAATAGCTCGAATAATAAGTTAAAAATATGGCAAGATTTTGACAGCTATTAAAATTGTCTGCTGGTACACTGTTTTGACATATAAGTGGGCTAAAAAGGCTAAATATAATTAATTACTCAATGTCACAAGCATTATTACCACATTGAGGGATAATAAATAACTTATCAACTGTTTTGTGCTGTCCCTTAATTTTTATAAATATTTGTTTAACGATTTGTGGAATTCTCTCCTTTTATGTTTCATTTTTTTTTCACAACATACATGTGTGTATTGTCTGCTACAAGTAAATATTCTTTTGTATTTTAAACACAATAATTATGGCATATCCTAATCATCTATTATAAGTATAATGTGTGGGTAAGTAAACAAATAAGCATAACATTGAGACGAACCTAAAATTAAACAAAAATGAAACTTTATTTAATAGAGGACTATAATAGCACATAATTTTAACTTGTTTTAGGTGTCGTCATACTGGCAACTATTCCTTCCTCCTTTTTTGAAGTCGGTTAAAAATTGTACCAACGACCACGCACGCACTGCCGTCGCTCTTGCAAGCAATCTCTCGAAGCAAGTTTTGTTCACACAGCGACACATAAAGCTATATTTTTCCAGTATAACACATCCTCGCTATATATGGATTTCAATACAATGAGAGATCCGCATAAACTGGTTTTTAACCGACTTCAAAAAGGAGGTTCTCAATTCGGATGTTTATATTTTTTTTGTTTTTTTTTTTTTATGTATGTTCGGCCATAATGTATCGCTTGATTGCTTTTCTAATATTAAGGAATCTAGACAATTCGATTGTGTTCATTACCAAACCATTGATCATCACATTCAGTCATGGTAGTTTGTATTTAGTTTACCTTATTGTAAACAAAGAAACATCTTTCTTACTTAATCAGTAAGTAAAAGAAAAATACCGAAAAGGATTATTGTTAATCTCTTTCTTTCGCGTTTACTATGACAATCTTTATTTACGTAAAAAATATGTATAGAAGCCATGTTGGTGTGCGCGCGAATCTCTGTGTGAGTGTCAGGGTTGCCACTCGCGTTTTGGCGTGGCGTTTTTTTTTTAATTGTATTTCTTGTTTAAAATTATTATTTGAGGTTTGAAAACTCATTTAAATTGGTAGAACTTGCTTTTTGTGTATCTAGGTTTTTTTTGTTGGTCTATGACACGAAATATCAAAAAATTTAATTATTTATTTGTGGAGTTTATCTAAAGAGAAATCTAAAGGGTAAGTACATACTTTTCAACAATTTATACTTAAATTGAATAAAGAATTTCATGTTTAGTACCTATTTCAGTCCCCTTACAATAACAGACATAAAATTATGCCTACAGGCAAATGAAATCTTTATCAGAATCTGGCAATTAAAAAAACTACAAAAAAAAATCTTTAAAAACATAAACGTTCAACAACATACCTATTAATAGAAACGGAGAGTAAATAATCCACAAATAGTACGAAAATAAATTAAAATTTTAATCGAAAATATTTGAAAATCAAAAAGCAGCCCTGCCAAGTCAGCGTGTGAGCGGGCAAGAGAATACGAAACGAACACAGATACGAACTGGCCGCGTGCCGCTATGGCCGCGCGCGTATTCTACGTAACGCGCTCTCGTGTTTTCCCTCATATCTGTCGAAATACGCCATATTGTTTTATTGTTCACTATTATTTATAATTACCAAAACATTTTGCAAATAAACAAAGTGATTTTCAAGTCAATATAACAACTAAACGGATTATGTCAAACGGTAGATGTCATCATTACATTATTGATAATTGTAATATTTATCTCGAATTATCACGATCGACGATTCGTTACGGACGTGTGTAATTTAAAAATCGGAAATTATGTTTTATAATTAAACATATAGGTATACGAGTGCGTGAGTGTTGGTTCTAAAAATATTACGTTGAAAAATAACTGTTTTGCACACTCAGTGTTGTGTTAATTTTAGTGCAATGTCTACTGTGAACGTTAATATAAGAATGCATTTATTATCGCCATTGTTTTAAAATTTGTTATTTAGGAAAATGGATGTGTTTGTGAAGTGATATGGATTATCCTTTGTGTTTCGGATTGTAAAAATGGATAAACCCTCATTCAAGGTATGGCATTATGATTTTTTACCTTTGCTTCGGGTAATCTCTGATTTATTATTCAAAAACATTTATGAGCGGTCAATACAAGTACTTTTATTTACATAATTTGCATATTTAATCAATTACGTACAATTTTATAGTAAATTGATATAAGTTTATCAATGAATGGTTAAATAAGCAAGCACATAATTAAATCGGTCTGTTTATAGTGGTCAGATAATGATTGGCAGTCAAAATAGTTGAGTAAACGAATGACGTCACCCATTGTCTCTAGTTCTTAGGAAGACTTCTCAATGCTCGGATTTCTTTTATTTATTGTTTTCAAACGAAAACTTAATGACGAACTAATTTTAAATTATTATTCTAAATATTATTTGTTTATTTCGATAATTGACGGTTGATTATCGGATATAGACATTTAAAAGTAAAGAAAATGTTATTATTATTAGTCCCCTACCCTGCCTCTGTCCGCCATATCAGCAAGTACTAGTGATGTGGCGCAATAATAAAATAATCGACATCGGTATTTCGAAATTTCAATTAAGTTTCAACATTTTTATGATTTTTATTCACTTTGTGTTAGAATTTATGGGATTTGTATAGTCGATTAGTCATTGAATGATTTATCGACGTGTGCTATGGTTGGCACACATTTCTTTCTTCTGGATTTTGGCCGTATTTAATAAGAAAACCGGTATCATTTGTTGATTTTAGCCATTACTAAAGTGGTACATTCAATTAATTATTTTAATGAGATACGATTAATTTAAAATTTAAATTATCACTTAGATCCATATTATATCATTGAGTAATTAATGACAGCAGGTTTATTCATCGATTACACACTATGTAGTATAATATGTATACCTTAAGATATGTATAATATTATTTTTGTATAATTTGTAACTAAAGGTTATTTTTGAACGAACGACTCGAGTATATTTTTGTACGGCGTCGCTTGAGTAGGTCATCTCGGTACTAAATATTTAAATCGTTGTCTAAATAAAGTTTAAGCGACACAGATTTTGGCTTCCATTTTTGTTATCTTTTCAAACCTTATCTTTCTCACTTGTGGGCGAAGGTTCCGTAGTTTTCAAACCTTATTACATTTTTGCTCTTGTCAACATGAATGTAGGATTATAGGGCCACCATGCGCCTGGATTTGTCCGGCTTTTCGTGCCTCCGTCTGGACTTTTCAACTACAGTTTTTTTTTAAAGGATTCATTAATTTTAAGTTCATGAGTTTAAAAAAAAATGCGTTTCCAACGTTAACTGTTTTGCCAATGTCCAACTGTTTGTCAAGACTTTTCTAATTTCGAAAATTTAAGCGACCTTAACTGAATACGACAATAAATAAGAAATTTCATACGAATTATTGAACGTTTTATTTTTGACATTGATTCTTCGAGTAAAATCATCACAATTGACTGTCTACCAACATTTTTGTCCATTTCGAAAGCATCCGCCAACGCAGAGCGTGAATACTTCGGGTAATCGGCGACCCATAAAACCTAAATTAGAACATCTATTTATAAAATGCAGCGTCTCACTCTAGGACTGGTTTATTGCCGTTTAGTTTAATTTATTGAGCTATTGTTTAGTTAGCATAAACTTTAAATAAACCGTTAAGAGAAGTCAATGTTTGAATAATTTCGTTTTTGTTTAATTGTGACCATGTGGCAGTTTTTGATATTTTCTCTCTTCTTTGTAATTCGGCATTATTATTATTCTTTGTTATCAGTGTAAAAAATCTTATCAGCCTGACAGTGTAATATTAATGTGATTATATTTGATTAAATGGATAATAAAGTCATTTCTTGGTACGAACTTATTATGTCCATTGAAAAAAGAAATGTGGCAGCGTGATCATGTTTTTTAATAATACTGATAACATTGTCCTCATTATCATCGACTGGTTTGTGAAGAAAAACCGCTGTGCGGTGCGAGTGTAGCCGCGGCACAGTATCAGTTAAATTTAACCTTAGCAACAAAATAGAAACTGGTATCTGTTTTATTTACGTAACATCTTACGAGTCGAATCGTCACAATCTAATTTAATCTTTAACTGTAAACAAATAAAGACTAAATCAAATTGAAGTTTTACTTATCAGTTTAACTAAAGTAAGCCATATTGACGGAAATAATTTCATGTAAAAAAGGACACTAGTCCAATAAATAATTTGAAAGCAAGCTAATTATTGTTTTTGATTGCATACATTTAACATAAAATTATTATACAAGAAAATAATAATGAATTCAAATACCATTGCATTTTTTACGAGGGAATTAATAATTCAAGTAATTAAATGTTTTTATATTAGTAAATACAAGTACGATAATGATGTTTAATTTATTTTGTAATTAACTTAATTACTACTGCATGGCATGGCAAATTATGGTTCGGTTTTAAAACCGAAATCCGGTCAATTGTCTTACTAGGGTTGTTGATATTGATTATATTTAAAGGCGAAAGCACGACGGTATAATCCTATGAAATACAAATTTTATTTAGTTTTTTTTTGCAAATTTTAAACTCTGTACCAGGTTGTGTGTTCATAAAGCTATGATGTCTCCTAACTTTTTCTAGAAAGAATAACTAATGAGGTACCTAAATACACTTTCCCTTAACTATCGACATTGACTATCGATATTTTACGCCACAGCGCACTATCTCGGGGCCATTCGTTGGCATTATGAGCCATTTTATTCCATTTTTTTTTCTCGACAGGAATGACGGTTCTGCGCATTCTGCCGATAACGGTGACGAAGTTTACATAAAAAAAGTTTAGTTTGTTAATGGTACAAAAAATGTAGTGTCATTGGTTTTCGTAGAAATGCAAATGATATTAGGAAAGAGAATATTTTGTTCAAAATACTGAATGTTACTATGTGATTATTTAAGAAAAACATGACCGCGTCTTTACTTTCACGCAGTCGGGTAATAAGTAAAGCACTAACTTGTTTTATGTACCAGGAGTACCTCATTATAAAAATAACTATTCAGTCCACCATTAAAAAAAAATTGTAAATCTTGATCATTACTATACATAATAACTGTATTGGGGTTGTTAGAGTCCTAATGCTGTTTCGAAAAGGGAGAGGGAGGCCTTTATCCAACATTGGGACATTACAGGCTAGCTAGATAGTTAAAATCTTCTATGGAAAGAACGGATTGAGAGGAAATTTGACAAAGGAAAATCATGAACTGGGTAGGACGTAGGATAATTTCCGACCGCGGGCAAAGCCACGGTCTAAAGCGACTTAGGTATGTGTAGATGTGGAATTTGTAGTTTACATTTCTTTACATTTTCCTTTACCAGGAGAAGGAAGTTAACAATATTTTCAAGGAAAATTTACTTTACTTAGATATTAATTTAATCGATATGCGTGCTGCGTAGTGGGATAAATTAATAATTACTGTGTACTCGATGGTTGATATAGTCATTATATCGAATCTAATACTTTGTTGAAATTGCTTATTTAGTAGAAGATACATGCACGCATAACATACTCCGAAGGGTTTGGCAGAATTGTACAAAAACTAGCGAGTTGTAAGTGCATCCACATATGACTAGTTAGTTTTGAGTCATACTTAGGGAGAAAATCTTTAGCCTATTGCTATAAACCGGATAAAAACCCAGACTACGCATGTACTAAGTTCGTTTGATAATGAGTAACTCTTGGATGAATAACAAAATTTCGTCTTTACTCGACTTAGGAATTTAAGTCAAGACCCCACGCTCTGCAATCGCCCTTGAAACTACTAGACGACGCGGCAGTCACAGACCATAGCTGAGGCAACTGCACTGACACATGTGGCAATCGCTTTCATAGCATTTCGTATTTTTACATCGCATTTTAACAGCATTGACAACCTTTACGGTTGTAAACTAGTCTAGGCTTATATATTTTTGACTTTTCAGCCATTGTAATGGCTAATAATCTCACTTTGCTTAATAAAATTGTAGTTCAGGGTTAAAACAATGTTCTATAGAAGTTAATTAGCTTGTCACCATCAAAGTCATTATTCATGTAATTACAGCATTGAACAATAAAATTTGTCAATTTGTAACGACAGAGCTATTGCCCGGTACGTGGAAATTATCCCAGAAACGTATCACAGGGATAAAAAGTATCCTAAGTCCTAATCCTACCATGTGCCAATCTATCAGTGTGCGAAATTTAATTGAAATACGTTCAGGCATTAAGGCATGAAAAGGTAACTGGACAAACAGAAATTCTTTCACATTATAATATTAGTTTAGTATGTAATATAATGTATATAATACAAGAGAGATCTTCAATTCGTCATCTATCGGCATATATAGGTCCACAGCTGGGCATAAGTCTCCCCAAGACTCCGATATTACGCTATTTACCTCGATCCATCTGCTGCCACCCTACAAAGATTGGCGCTCCACATAGCCTGAGCCCTAAATTCCTAATTATCCTTGGTCGATTCGCGGTCTCCATCGGCCTTCGTGGCTAATATGGCCATTTCTGCTTGCTTAAAAATAAAAAAAAACATTACTGATACTTGTGCTAAACATGTATCTGAAATATTTTTGAAGCAATATTCCTTAAATATTTTTCTTATAACGGAGACAAAGTATCCGCGGTAAATACAATGGGAACTGACTAAACTGACTTTAATAGATTTTCAACTTTATCACTAAAGCATTCGATTCAAGGTTGATTCGGAAAATTTTAAATTTCTTTGTCTGTACTTTCTTTGGTCCTGCTGAAAGTTGTTGCAGAAATAGGAAACGCTTTAAGTTGATTACATAATTTAAAAAATCGTCAACGATTTAAAAAAAGAAACGAACTTTGAGTGCCTCTGCCTCAAGATCCCAAGCGTCATTATTTTGTACACAGATGAAACGCTGAGCCTTTAGGGGTCGACACAGTTGCTCAAACTGTATAGATTGAGCCACGTAAGCTCAACTTCAGAATCTTTCGTATTTATTTTGAATTAAAAACAGTTATAAGAAGGAAAAAGGTCAGATATTTATGACTACGGTTATTAAGGATCTTATTCTTAATACTGGCAAGGGATATTTAAAAAAAAAACATAGTTTACGGTTATCGATAAAAACGATCCCATCACTACGACTAACAAAATGACAACAGTGATTCGAAATTCAAATTCGACAGGAAGTTTGCTACGTACAACTGTGCGGGCATTTTCTTGTCAGACAGCTTAGGGACGAGTGTTCATCACCACGGTTGCTTGCGCCTTGCGTGTTCACGATTTCTGTGGAGTTCCTCACCATGTTTTCCTTTAGCAGAAAACAGGTTGGTTCAAATTATTCCTTTCATAGTTTATTTGGCGGGAAAAAAAAATGTTTTACAGTGGAATTCTAGGGAATCATTCAATCTGTGAAGATCTGTGGTATTCTTTTACAGTGGTCTAGTTGTCGCAAGCGCGACTGCTGAGTAAGAGGTCCTGGGCCCGATTCCCGGATTGGACTAAGTGTTTTTGCGTTTTTCTATCAGGAGCAGCCATAGAGTCTGGCAGGCAATAGGCTCGCCCCCTATAACATGGGACTTTTAACATAACTGGCGAAATGTGGGTGTTCTATTAGGTACACCTGTGCCTAACCCTTCGGGGATTACAGGCGTGATGTCTATCTTAAGTGATTATAGAAAATGAAATAAAAAGATTAACATACAACATGGCCTCCAATTATTTGCAGTGATCAACAGATTCCTAGATGATCTGTTAATAGTCATTACCACAGAATAGATATAGATATACCTAGATAACGCAAGTATCACGATTCGTATGAAAACCAACACGTGTAGCCTCACCAACGGAAAAACGGGTTTTGTCGACGGAAGAATAGACAAAATGACAGATCAACAAAAGAAATCTGTCATTTTGTCGATTCTTCCGTCGACAAAACCCGTTACTACGGTGGCCATTTTTTGACTACCTACTATGACGTCATAAGCACTATTTAGTTACTACACAAAATAGACTACGTTTTTGTTCTTTAAATGTTTAGAATTAAGTTCTTGACTTGTAACGTTGTTGTTTTAAACAAATTAGCTTGCTATGACAGTAGCCACGCTAAGCATAAAATGCTTAAGCCGGGCACGCGAAGTACAAGTGCTCTTGCGTAATCTATGTTACGGCTAAAACCGAAGTAAGTTTACACCTATTTCTAGCCGGCTATACCTAGGTGCGGCCGGTAACAGTTTGTTATAATGCAACCAATTTGGATGTAGCACGTTTGGTCACAGTTCTAACCTAACCCATTTGTTCGGTGTGACCTAGCAATAAAAAGGATAGTTACCGGCCGCACCTAGGTATAGCCGGCTAGAACTAGGTGTAACCTTTTTTTTGGATGGGAAATTATCAAATCTCTGGGCGGAGTGGGAGGGAGTGTCAGACTCGTACTGACTAAAACCCATCCACGTTCCTTCATTGCCCTTTGTGTTCCAGGGCCACGGTATCTCTTTCGAACAGTCCCGCAGCCCCGGCAGGCATCGGCCCTTGCGGGCACCTTCCTGGTTGCTGACATCTCTTTGAGGGACTAGGTGTAACCTTACTTCGGCTTTTAGCCGTAACATATCTACTATATCTGTGGTCGCACGAGTCGCACCCCACAATACATTAGTACAAAAAGAGATCGTTGAAACTCATCTACTGCTGTCCTTTTCGCACCCAGCTGACCCTGAACCTTCAAAGGGCTGTTCTGCATAATCAGCCTCGTGCCCAAACACTGGTTTTCTCTTGAGAAAGGTCAGCCAAAAATCACAATATCCTTAACTTATGATCTACACTATAATATTATAAAGAGGATTTGTGTGTTTGTAACGAATAAACTCAAAAACTACTGGTCGATTTCAAAAATTCTTTCACCATTAGAAAGCTTAATTATCAGGAAGTAATATAGGCTATAATTGTGATAGCACACAATTACGTGACAATTTTTGTGGACGACGTCGCGGGCGAAGTGCTAGTAATAATATCAAAAATGCGAAAGTAAGTTTGTTTCTTTGTTACCTTTTCACGCCTAAACCTCTGAACCGATCATCCTGAAATTTTGCATATACATTGTCAGGTGTACGGAAACGGACATAGGGTACCTTTCATCCCGAAAAAAAGTACTGTTCCCGAGGAAAACAACAATAACGTTCTTATGATAATAGATGGCGCCACGTGTCTTTTGAATCATGATTGAATTATATTATTACAAGCAGAGTACAACCCGAATTGATTATCAAATTCTAAATTAACGCGAGCGAAGCCGCCTGCAAAAGCTAGTCGTTTATACAAAAGAAATAATCTCGGCGTAAAGTTTGAGCATCGGTGTCTAGCTATCCCTAAACCAATATACGGGGTGTTACATTAGAGAATAGGGTTTTGCGGTAGGGCTGCCACTGAAAAAAGAAAAAACATTTATTAGTCCGCATGTGACAAAACAAAAAAAAATTAACAGTAAAACAGAATTATATGTATAAAAAAACTAAACAAACGAAATTGGTCCTGTACGAGGCCAAAAGGCCCCTATCTCAGCACGGTGCTGTAACATTTAAAAAAAGTCACAGCGATTATTTGTTATGTGATTTAAATACAACTAGCTAAATAAATAACATAAAATCAGCTAGGAGGTACTCCTAATAGTACACCCATATTTCGCCAGTAATGTTAAAGTCCCATGTAATAGGGGGCGAGCCTATAGCCATCAACCGGCCACAAATCTAGACTCCGTGGCTGCTATCCGGATCCGCTGGATCTGGTGTCTATTTAAAGAGTTCCAGTCAAAAAGTTTCGGAGATGCTGATAGTTACGTTATGTTGAAAAAGAAGAAATGCATTCATTCATCAAGTTTTCGCTTAGGGGCCATCCATAAATTACGTCTCACGTAATTCATGATTTTTTTAACCGCTCCCCCCGTCCTTGGCGTCACATATTTTGTCATTTTAATACTTAGGTTTTGAAATGTGACGTCACGTGATATAGGAGCCCTCCCACCTTTTGTCACATAATATCACACTTCGTCGACCCCCTCCCCCCCTTAACGTGTGACGTAATTTATGGATGGCCCCTCAGTGTAGAGTGAAAACAGGCAGGCATAGTTGGCATAACACAAAACTTGTCAAAGATTTTTAACATAACGATGATTATTTGTAGACATCAACAAAACATACTCCAGATTTTCGTCACACCAATTTCTAACATAATTTCCAATCAAAACTAGACCAAAATCACGCAACAAACACAGCACACCTCTAATCCACCGCAGTCGGTTAAAACTTCGACAGCCCTGAAACAAGTCTGTAGTTCAGGGTCGTACATTATGAAAGCCCTGCGTGCGACAGAGAGGACATATGCCCCGTCCCTCTCGCACTTTACCTAGCCAGCTATATGCCAGAGGTTATCGAAAATATGGTTTTTGGGTAAAAATTTTTGAAAGCAAAATAAATTAAGTTAGGAAAGTCACTTATTTAAAGCGATTATACATAGATTCGTTAATCCAATGTTCGTTGCGATTCTTTGTTTGTCGTGTGGTTAGTGCCTAACCTGGTGTCAGAGTTTCTATGCCGTTCTTGAGCCTTTGACTTGGCTTTACATGCCGTCAAGAAATATATCTCAGGCATGCTGGTTTCCTCACGATGTTTTCCTTCACCGAAGCAAGTGATAATTATACAATACGCACTTGAATTCGAAAAATCAGAGAAGCATGCCTTTTTTTTTTCGGATGGGAAATCATCAAATGACCCCCCCGCTCTGGGCGGAGTGGAAGGGAGTGTCAGACTCGTACTGACTAAAACCCATCCATGTTCCTTCTTTGCCCTTTGTGTTCCAGGGCAGCGGTATCTCTTTCGAACAGTCCCGCAGCCCACTATTAGGTACTTCTGCCTAACCCTTCGGGATTAAAATATTCTTGGGTTTTTCTTGCGCTACGAACCAATTCAGCAATATTAGGTCCGTTATATAATTATCACGTTCATCATCTGCCTAGCCTTTTCCCAACTATGTTGGGGTCGGCTTCCAGTCTAACCGGATGCAGCTGAATACCAGTATTCTACATGGACCGACTGCCTATCGGACCTCCACAACCCAGTTAGTACTGGGTAATACAATACCCCTTGGTGAGACTGGTTGTCAGACTTTTTGGGCTACTGACTACCTAACGACTGTCAAAGATCTACAAATGACAGCCGGGACCAACGGCTTAACGTGCTTTCCGAGGCACGGAGGAAACTCGGTATGTAATGGGTGGTCACCCATCCACGGACCAACCTAGGCAAGCATGGCTTAACCTAAAGATCGACCCGAGCGGCTGTTATTATTAAGCCACGAGCTCCTCTCCTATATAATTATCACGTTGTCAAGCGGAAAAAAATGCGTAGAGTTACTTAGTTTGATGTACAGAATGCTTGGTTGTCGGCTTTGTGAAGGGTCCTTTTTTTGGGACAAGCCCGCCACACTATTCCCAAACCACTGCAACTCCTGTGCGCCAGAATCAACAGTGGCGACCACCAGAAAAGCGTCGACACAATGAAGCTCGACAAAGTCCCAGAGAAACAATTTAACTGTCTTGGATCCCGCAACGAAAATAATCAGAAAAGTATAGCGGAGGAGTAGGAACCATAATTTCCACTTCCCTCCATATCAGCAGGAGACAGAACGGAACAAGGCCAATAGGCACAAAGGGACGTTTACAACTGGGATAAGCTCAGTTGCCTAGCACCACGGATCATTCATGAAGGGTCCGTTTACACCTTGTAAGAAGTCATGGATAATTTCCTTCAATATTCTTCGTATTATGATAAAAGCATGTTCGGCATTTAAGATGCTTACATAAAGGGTCGCTTAACGAATCCGAAAGGCACTTGTTCTCCCCGTCATTGCGATATTTTTTTTGTTCTAGACCATACCTGGGAACCGTCCAGTTACGGAGATATACGAGGTCAAAGTTCCAATTTTTCACAAGTATTTTTTAATACTATTTTTTGAGGTTTTAACTTTAATTACCTCCATGACCCGTTTACTATTCAAAGCATCCATCAGCACCAAGTGTTGAGTGCGTTACATTGAGTTTTACCGTAAAAAGTGATTTTTCACCCCGAAAAAAGTCAGTTTCCCAGCAATAATTTTTGCGCAGGGGGACTTAGTTTGATGTACAGAATGCTTGGTTGACAGCTTCGTGAAGGGTCCGTTTACACCCTGTAAACTATCAAAAAACGTACAGCAGATCATACAGGTACCGCATACAAGGTATTTTTGTAAATGGCCGCCAACTTGGCCCTTGATCTATCAATTAAGGCAATAATTGAAGATACCGCAGTTACCCAGTTAGAGCTCCTTTGTCTAGTCTATGGGACAAACTCACCCATAACTATATTGGGGTCGGCTTCCAGTCTAACCGGATGCAGCTGATACCAGTATTTTACATGGAGCGTCTGCCTATCTGACCTCCACAACCTGCAACAGCCACATAACATCACGCCTGTAATCCCCGAAGGGTTATGCAGAGGTGCACCTAATAGTACACCAACATTTGCCAGTTATGTTTAAGTCCCATGTTATAGGGGACAAGCCTCTTCTACAAATCCAGACTCCATGGCTGCTATTGAGAAATTCCTGATCGAAAAACCCAATAACACTTTGCCAGGCCTGGGAATCGAACCCAGGACCTCATACTCAGCAGTCGCGCTTGCGACCACTGGACCAACCAGTGTAATAATAAATCAAAATAAATGTCAAGGGCTTGATTCAGTGCGCGGTACTCCTGGACACGGCTCGTATTGTTAGGAGGTTCCTTTCTCTGGAGCCCTGACCGCTAGCTTGGGCCCTGTTCCTGATACCGGTGGTCTACAATTTTTTTATATTTTTAAATGTTTTTTATACCGGGTGTAAACGGACCCTTCACGAAGCCGTCAACCAAGCATTATGTACATCAAACTAAGTAACTTTATTGTGCTGATGGATGGGTTGAATAGTACGGGGGTCGTGAAGGTGTTTAAAGTAAAAATCTTACTTTAAAAACATATATTTAAGAAAAAACTTGTGAAAAAGTTGGAACTTTGACCCCCAATATATCTGTAACTAGAAGGTTCCTAGGTATGGTCTAGAACAAAAAAATGATCGCTTTGACGAGTAGAACAAATGCCTTTCGGCTTCGTTAAGGGTCTTTTGACACCGTTTATTGTCTTTTCTAAAGAATATTTAAAAATGTAATTAATTTGTTAAAAAAATAAAAAAATGGAGAATCAAAATAATAATTCGACGATTCTGCTGATCCCCCTCACAAACTGGTGACATTATATGCTAACGTTACCTTACAGGCCATATTCGGTAATAGATTTACCATATTTTCTCAAATCCATCGGCACAAACAAGACGTAACTGATAGAAGTATACCTGTCTCGCTCACACGTACCTCGCCCTCTCGCTCCAACCAAGCTGCCTCAATTTTATACTTATTGATTCCGAGTTGAAACTCTTTGAAAGTACCGTTAGCATGTTAAACGTAGTTTTTTTTTTCGTTTTTTTTTTGTGTTTTTATTGCAGTCGTTTTGTGTTTTTTTTTTGTTGCAAATTCGTTGTGGTTGTTATAAGTGAGGGGGTATGAGTGTGACTGTTTTATTTTGAGTTTAAATGCAAGGTTTTAGTTTTTAATAAGCGTACACTCACGAGCACCAATTTGTAAACACTTTACAACTTTTAAAAGTATTTTTCTCCTACTATTCTGATTAATATTTCATGTTGTTACGAACATAGTATTCTGGAACTCATATTTTTGTGAAAAAGATCCTATCTCCAAGTTACAATCGTTATTTCTCGCGCAAATTGCTTGTAAAAGGAAAGTGTATACATATTGGTGCTCGTGACTATAGATGCAAAACGGGTTATAAACGTTTTAAACCATTTGGTTTTAAACCGTCTTTTTGGTTTAAAACTATTTAAAACCACAATTAGCGGTTTAAAACGTTTTTGTTTTGTTTTTAGTCTGTCTAATCCTAAAAAGTAGTATATATGACTTCACAGCTTCTTAGCCTTTTAAAATAATTTATAATCAATGTACGGCCCACGTGGTCGTGGTTTTAAACCGTTTTAAACCCCTTTTAAAACCGGTTTTAAACCACGGATTTTGGTTTAAAACGGTTTATTTACAACTATACTTACTCGTGACTAAAAAAAAAAAAATCGCCGCTTTTGCAGAATCATAATAGGATATTAATTATGAATTACGTAACAATTCGTAAAATATAAGTTTCTAAACTGTCATGGTCATTACCATTATCATTAACACTAGAAACGGGATATTTACCATGTTTACTGTTTGTGTTGAGTTCCCGATATTACTTACAAACAAACAGTAAACATGGTAAATATCCCGTTTGTAGTCCATACTAATATTATAAATGCGAAAGTAAGTTTGTTTGTTACCTTTTCACGCCTAAACCACTGAACCGAGCATCCTGAAATTTTGCAAATACGTTGTCATATAATAATATACAGAAACGGACATAGGTTCATCAAACAGCATTATGTACAGACCCCAGCACTTCAAGCTACTCGAAACTGTCACATTTTCCCAATCAACCTTGAACCTAATGCTGTAGCGATAAAGTTGGAAATCTATTAAAGAAATTTGACAGATTGTAGTAGCTTGATGTTGCTGGCTGGCGTCTATACAAGAGTGCAAAATAATGATATTACAAGTGATTCTTGTTGTTGAACATATCGGTACATATAAGTAAGTATTAGGTCATCAGATTCCCACAGTTATGTTGAGTCATGTTATAAGTTAGTGATACTTTAACAATTAATGTGGAAAACTATTACGTTCTTGAAAACGTTTGTACAATTAGCTTTCAAATGCGGTTTTGTCTGATCCATACTAAGTTTGTTTGTTTGTTACGTTTTCACGTCTAAACCACTGAACCATTCATCCTGAAATTTTGGATATACGTTGTCAGGTGTACAGAAACGGACATAGGGTACCTTTCATCCCGAAAAAAAGTTCTGTTCTCGAGGAAAACTACAAAAACGTTCTTCTGATAATAGATGGCGCCACGTGTCTTTACAAGCAGAGTACAATAGTAATTCGGGTGAATTGATTGTCAAATTTTAAATTAACGCGAGCGCAGCCGCAGGCAAATGCTAGTACTTAAGTAATCTTACTAATATTATAAAGAGGAAAGATTTATATTTTTGTGTGTGTGTATGTTTGTAATGAATAAACTCAAAAACTACTGTGCCGATTTCAAAAATTCTTTCACCATTAGAAAGCTACATTATCCCTGAGTAACATAGGCTATATTTTATCCCAAAAGGTTTAAAAAATAAATGTCCACCCGTGCAAAGCCGGGACGGGCCGCTAGAATTTAATAAAAAAAAAAACAAGCCAATAATGTTTTAATGTTACAATTTTTATGCTAACGTTACTTTATCAAATGTATCTCCGTTCGAGGTTATCGTTGTCCACGATTTCACATGCGGTTCAGATTTAAACGGTTTTTCACCTCATTTTGCCTCTCGTTATACATAATGTATAGTTTACTTAATTATAATAATGAACTGAAACAACTGGAAATATTTATTTTATGACAAGTTATAATTACATTGTATTGTGACTTGTCATATTACAGGATGTAAACGGACTCTTCACCAAGCCGTCAACCAAGCATTCTGTACATCAAACTAAGTAACCCTACGCAAAAATTATTGCTGTGAAACGACTTTTTTTCTTGTGGTAAAAATCGCAGTTTACGGTAGGACTCAATGTAACGCACTCAAAACATTGTGCTGATGGATGGATTGAATAGTACGGAGTTCGTGGAGGTGTCTAAAGTAAAAATCTTACATTAAAAACATGTATTTAAAAAAGACTTGTAAAAAGTTGGAACTTTGACCCCCAACAACTCCGTAACTAGAAGGTTCCCAAGTACGGTGTAGAAGTCGTTTCCCAGCATTAATTTTAGCGTAGAATTACTTAGTTTGATGTACAGAATGCTTGGTTGACGGCTTCGTGAAGGGTCCGTTTACACCCTCTACATACTTGCATAGTTTTTCCCCAATTTTCCTCATAACGAAATTGTTTCAAACTTTTGGTTAGTTAACAAAATGTAATATTGCGACATTTCGCCCGCGTGTTTCCGGAAGCAGAGCAAGTACCTATTGTTTCCAGTTTCCGGGAATGGGAGGGCCACTGCCTCGTTGGTCTAGTGGTTGTAAGCGTGACTGCTGAGCTTGAGGTACTTGGGTTCAATTCTCAGATCGGGCACAGTGTTATTGGGTATTTGGTGATTGCGCTGGTTTTTTTGCTAAGAATTTAAACAATTATAAATTGGCACAGCTAAATTGGCGGGAGGAATTGCATACTGTCAGGAACACGTGGAAAAAACGAGCAGTACGCTTATAAGGAAGGATTGCACATACCTCGATTTCCCAAGCAGCTTCCTGGAGCATGGCACGTAACATGGAGACAGCGGAAGCGAGAAGATCACACCAATTTCACCACTTTTTATTAATATGTCGAGAACATGTGTTATCGCGATGGTGTGTCGGCAGCCATTGATCGTTGGGAATCGACAACGGAGGTTTTGTGCGGGAATGATTTAGAGGTGGGGATTACCTGTGCCAATCAACAAACTAATTGTCTATGTATCCGCGCAACCATTCCCCCGGGCTTGAAGGGATGCCTTCAAATACGAAACTACAAACTACTAAACTACCTAATTGCTAACGTTACCTAACCTTGAATGATAAACCGACGTGTCTATTGGTTAGGCAACGGGCAAAGACGCACGACGGGACGCAAGTAGGATCCAGTCGCTGTCTTAACCCGAACGATACGAGTGACTCCGGTGGAGTCAGGGAAAACTTCCTCCACGACACCCAAAGGCCAGTGCAGTGGAGGCGAATTGTCGGTTATAAGAATCACGACCGTGCCGACAGCGACTGGATCGACCGGCGTGTTCCATTTGCGACGCGATTGCAACGTGTGGAGGTATCCACCTCTCCAGCGCTTCCAAAACGACTGTACTAAACTATCTAGCAACTCGTGTCTAGCAGTAATAGTCCTTTCCTCTATTTCCTCCGCAGGCAAGTACTTTAAAGGCGTGAGATTCAAAAAGTGCGCTGGAGTTAAAGCTAGCGGTTCCGAAGGGTCGCTAGAGAGCGTCCTACAAAGAGGTCTAGTATTCATAACGGACTCGATTTGAGTAAGCACGGTGCTTAACTCTTCAAACGAAAGAATAGTATCCCCTGCGACTCGATATAAGTGAGACTTTAAACTTTTTATATTAGCCTCCCAATTGCCGCCGAAGTGACTAGCAGTCGGGACATTGAGTGACCAATCTATACGATTCTCAGCTAACATATGACCGAATTCGTTATTATGATGTTTTGAGCAAAGAAATTCGTGAAGTTCCGAAAGTTTGCGCTTTGCGCCTATGTAATTAGTCCCGTTGTCCGAATAAATCCTACTCACGGGGCCACGCCTAGACAGGAACCGCTTCAAAGCGCCCATAAAACTAGCTGTGCTAAGATCACCAGCTAGTTCTATGTGCACCGCACGCGTGGTCAAGCAGACGAACAGACACACGTAGGCTTTGGTGGAACGAATACCTCGACCGCGAGATATAGTGACCTTAAACGGACCGGCGTAGTCTGTGCCCGTGTGGACAAACGGTTTGGCGGTTTGAACGACGCGACAAGAACGATGATCTGCCATCTCAGGGAAACTTGGCTTAGGGCGAAGACGAAAGCAAGGAATGCACTTGTGGATCCTATTCCTAATTAAATTGCGTGCAGAAAGTATCCAGTATTTCTGACGTAATAGTGACAACAGCAGGTCGGGACCTGCGTGGCAGTTTAACTTATGATGATATTCGACTAACAAGTTCAAAATTAGATCCTTACTTGGAAGCAAAATAGGGTATTTCCGATCATAATTTAAATCTGAGTTTCTTAAACGGCCTCCGACTCTGACGAGTCCGTCTTTGAGGAACGGTTTTAAGTGTCTAAAGGTAGGACTACAATCTTTGCCTTCCCTGATTCTAGCGATCTCAGTGGAGAAATGAAAGCGCTGAAGTTCACGAAGGACGAGTAGTTCAGCGAAGTTGTAATCTGCTGCTGACATGCGATTTCTAGGAGGTAATAATCTAGCGAAGCGACAAACATAGATTACTACTCGAAGCAATTTACTCCAAGACGAGATACGATCGACCAAAGAAAGAATAGGAGATCTTTCGTTTGGTGTAGCGGATAGCAACGAATGCTTCTTCTCTTCGGGTGCTTCAGACACCGAAGAGGGATTGAAGGGAACGACAGGCCACCGTGAGACGTCCAAGTGAGCCCACGGAGGACCACTGAACCAAAGCGGATGGTCAATAATTTGAGAAGGCGTGAGTCCACGTGACAGACAATCTGCGGGATTTTCCGTACCGGACACGTGATACAAATTTTGTGGAGATAGGTCGTTTTGTATTTTCGACACTCTGTTGGCCACAAAGGTGTTCCACCGATGGGGCGACGAATGTACCCAACAGAGAGCGACTGTCGAATCCGAAAATGCGAATATATTGCGAAAAACAATGCGGTTTTGACAAGCGACTACAACATTTTTTATTAGTTGAGCTAGCACAAGAATAGCACATAGCTCAAGACGAGCGAGAGAAACGACCTTCTTAGGAGACACCTTAGACTTAGCGGTTAACAACTTAACTATATTGCCATCGCTATTTTGGACGTGGAAGTAAATCACTCCCCCGTATGCCTTCTCACTGGCGTCCGCGAAAGCCAAGATAGTGACCACACTATCGGCGACGATACCAACGTGACGTGGGATTTTTATACTACCGAGCAAAGGAAGCTCTTCCTTAAAGCGAGTCCACAGCCTCACTATATTTTCAGGTGGGGTATCATCCCAGTCACAATCACACAGCCAAAGCTGTTTGATCAGCAGTTTGGCGTACAGGACGACTGGCGCGACAAATCCCATGACGTCCCATATTTTAGCGACACACGACAATATTGTACGCTTAGTACAATTTTCAAAAGGGGTACTAACTTTCATGCCGAAGTGGTCCGACGTCGGCGACCAACACAAGCCCAGTACCTTATGTTGGTCGGACTCGTCGAATTCTTTGACAGCTGGCAGGCGATGCGAAGGCGGAATCGAATCCAAGACGACTTGGGAGTTGCTGGTCCATTTAACTAATTCAAATTGACCAGCTTTCATGAGACCTATCATTTCCGAAGCTGTGGAAATGCCCTGGTCTTCCGTGAGAACGGAATGGACAAAATCGTCCATATACAAACCTTCAGCGACAATATTTTTTGCCTGAGGGTAAGAGTCACCCTCGTCCTCTGCCAGCTGCTTGATAGTTCGCAGCGCATGAAAGGGGCTAGACTTGAGCCCAAAAACGACACGATTAAATTCATAAACCTGTAAAGGTTCTTGCGGGGAAAAGCGATACAAAATGCGTTGGAAACGCCGATCAGATTCTCGGATTCCAATGCTGAGAAACATTTGACGAATGTCTGCGGAAAGAGCGATCGAAAATAAACGAAAACCAATAATAATATTAAAAAGATTCCCTTGTAGATTTTGCCCACCATACAAGAGATCATTTAGAGAAACGCGGGAGGTAGTTTTACAACTACCATCGAGAACGACACGAAGTTTGGTTGTGACCTTATCATCTCGGATCACACCATGATGCGGAATAAAATATGAAATTTCTGAAGAATCAGAATTTGTAGGTGAAATATAACCCTTTCCTAAATACTCGCGGATGACACCGTCATACGCGACCTTTAATTGTGGAGAAGCTTGCATCTTCCTTTCCAAGCAGTAAAACCGACGTTCACTTGCTTGACGCGAGTTACCAAGGGATTCGACATCACCCTTGAAAGGCAAAGCAACCACGTATCGTCCGTCACTATCCCGAGTGGTAGTGCGGTTGTAGAACTCCTCACACAATTTGTCATCCGGGCTGAGCAGCGGGGGGACGTCTACTTCCTCCAATTCCCAGAACTTTCGGATCGCAGAGTCCAACGGATCAGCGGTACAACAATATGAAACGGTCGTGTTGCTGTCAACGCGTACCGGGGCATCACCTACAATAACATAGCCAAGGACAGTTTCCAATGCGAGAGGCGAGAAATGTTTCGCTTGTCCTGGCACCTTGTTCGACAAAAGTAAATGCGGGAAAATTGAAGCACCGATCAATACTTGAATCGGGCCTGGAGAAAAATACGTATCGTCTGCCAACGGTAAATTTTTGAAGTTAGACAAAAGAGAGGCGTCGACCGTAGCAGTTGGCAAACGTTCGGTAATTTTATCTACTACTAAAGACTCGATATTATAATTTATGTTGCGGTCGAAACGAGAATGAAATTTAATTTTTACGGAACCCTGAATTGTTTTACTCGAACCTCCTATTCCCTTTACGGTAGAACAGGCAGGTCGATTATTTATGTTCAAACCTAAGCGTTGACAACACTCGCGAGTTATAAAATTACTTTGAGAAGCGCTGTCCAATAATGCCCTGAAACTATGTTCAATTCCGCGAGAATCCACGATAATGATACGTGCGGTTGCTATGAGTACCGTGGTAAGAGGTCGAATCATGTGGCTACTCCCACCATGATTATCGGATAATGAACACAGGGCTACGTCAGTGTCCGCGCGAACAGTGGTTGAGTCACTGGGAGCGGCCTCTGTGGGACGGGAGCGGGTTTGACTTCCGAAACACAAGAGAGTATGATGTTTGTGATTACATTTCCTACATGTAGATGTTGACCCACACGCAGAAACACGATGACCACTACTTAGGCAATTTATACATAAATTGTTAGACTTAATGAATTTAAAACGTTGATCTGGGTTATAACTATTAAATACCCTACATTTATAAATGTAATTATGATGCTCATTGCATAGATTACACGCGGCGGACTCAGAACCAGATGTACTCGCGTAAGCCTGTGTAGATTTTGTAGATTTACGATCGGATCCTCTGTTGCTGACGACTCGAGCAACAGGAGATGACGTACGTTCTAATACCTTTATGTGTTCGCGAACAAAACTTATTAAATCAGAAAAAGATGGAATTTCGGAATTATTCGATCTTAATTGATGATTAGATTCGAAAGTACGCGCAGTGTCTGGATCAAGTTTTTTAAGAGCGATATGCAACAAAATAAAATCAGATAGGTCATTGACCTTTGTGTTTTTTAACGCGGCTACAGACGATGCGAATTTATCGAGAAAAGATTCTAAACTACTAGGGGTTCCTGACGAAATAGATTTAAATTCAAATAATTGGTCTAGGTATGAAGTCGCTGATTGACGCTTATCTTCATACCGTTTACAAAGTAAATCAAAAATAAGAGGGTAGTTGTCAGCGGTTGGAGATATGCCGGCACAAACAGATCGCGCCTTGGCAGTCAACCTTCCTATTAAATAATATAACCTCTCACTGTCTGTCAGAGAAACATTATTGTGTACGGCGTTGCGATAACTAGCTATAAATAAAGGCCAATTTTTAATATCTCCGTTAAATTCGGGTATTTCGATAGGAGGTAATCGAGGTGACCTTTGAACCTGACTACGAGATTGGACCTGTAGTTTTTCCTCGGCTCGTTTTACACGGCCTAATAGGTCTTCGAACGAAGAAAGCGCCTGATAGTTGATGACGTAATCAGGATTTAATTTAAGCTCATGATCAACAATATCATCCAACACACTTTCAAAATCTGCACGCATTGAATCTACTGTTTTAACGTCACAGAGGAAGGATTCCTTATTGAATTCTTCCGAATCAATATGTTTTAACGAATCACATATTGCTTGCATACGACAAAATATTCTATCTCGCTTAGAAACCAGTCGCCTGAGCGTTAAGTCGATGGGCATGTTGGCGATTTATGAAACACGAAATAATTAAGAAAGTAAATAATATAAGAAAGAATTAATATTAACTATTCTATTGTGCAGATGTACTAATTGATAGTTTTGTTAACTTAACCTGGCCGGGCAGTCGAGCGCACACGTGCTGTGACCTACTTACCGAACCGGTTTTCGAACAAATTGAAACTTATTTAAATAACGCGATGATTACGACAAACGCTAGTACCAATTACTAGCTAGGATAACGACACGAAACGAATACGATAGAAATTATGCGGTGTATGTAACTACGCGGTGATGAGCGAAATACGAAACGACAGGGACGATACGATACGATAGAATTGGTAAATGATTGCGGTGTTGAGCGAAATATAAACGATGCTACTTAATCTAATGCGGAGTTTACGAGATTTTAACTAAATACCTAACTTGCCTCGTGGCGAAGTATTTGGTACAAATACGCGGGATTAACTAAACGAACTACCTAGGATTTCCTAGGGAATGGCTGCCACTGATTTTACGACACTTATACGGCTGAAGGACCAAATGATTTGCGCTGGTTTTTTTTGCTAAGAATTTAAACAATTATAAATTGGCACAGCTAAATTGGCGGGAGGAATTGCATACTGTCAGGAACACGTGGAAAAACCGAGCAGTACGCTTATAAGGAAGGATTGCACATACCTCGATTTCCCAAGCAGCTTCCTGGAGCATGGCACGTAACATGGAGACAGCGGAAGCGAGAAGATCACACCAATTTCACCACTTTTTATTAATATGTCGAGAACATGTGTTATCGCGATGGTGTGTCGGCAGCCATTGATCGTTGGGAATCGACAACGGAGGTTTTGTGCGGGAATGATTTAGAGGTGGGGATTACCTGTGCCAATCAACAAACTAATTGTCTATGTATCCGCGCAACCATTTGGTATTAGGAATTTCTCAGTAGCAGCCACGGAATTTGTATTTGTGGACGGTTGATGGCAATAGGCTCGCCCTCTATTGCATGGGATTTAAACATAATTGGCTAAATATGGGTGTACTACCAGGCAGGTACACCTCTGCCTACTATAAAGTCAGGATCAAAATAGCGCGGAAGACCCCGACTTACATGGATGTCTGTAGTCAGTAATGACTCAGTAAATAGCGATATTGACCCAGAAAAGATATCTTTGGAGAAGAATGATTAGGACAGCCCACCCCAAATAAAGATGGGGTAAGGCAAGAAGAAGAGAGGGAATTCTGAATGCGACTGCAGACCGCAGCGGCAAAGGCGCCCGTCAAGGAGGCGCAGTGAGGGATGTGTGTGGAACTAACCAATCACATAGCTGCAGGTGCTGAAAACCTCAAACGGCTAAATACAATAATTTCATTGGTAGTTATGTGTTTCAGCCGTTTGGGGTAGAAACACTAGGGCCATGGGGTCCGAGTGCCCACCTAGGATTTCGGGAAATCGCCACGAGGTTGGTCGACTCTTCACGTGACCAGATGGCCAAAGAATCAGCATTGCTATCCAACGTGGCAATGCTGCCAGCCTTGTGGGCACTTTTCCTGTTGACAGCGATGTGGACGAATTTTTTGACGTCCTGTAACCGTTTTTATACTTGTAAATATTTTTTGTATATAATGTTACTAGCACTTTGCCCGCGACTTCGTCCGCGTAGGTTACGTACTTTCCTCTAAAAAATTCGTAGTACCATTCTGGCCCAATAGATGTCGTTGCATGTATCTAAATTCTTCTATACAAATTTTCACACCCCCTCAAACCCTCTCAGGAGGTAATTTGGAAAAACAAAAAATGCCAAACTTCATAATTTACTTAGATAGATGTTCGTGCCAAGTTTCATGTTTATTAACACAAGTAATAAGATTTTCCATACAAACAAATTCCCCCTTTTCACCCCCTTAAAGGTTAAATTTCCAAAAACCCCTTCTTAGTGCTCCCCTACATTATAATAGGAAGCCGTGTATAAAATTTCACATTCCTAGCCCCAGTAGTTTCGGCTGTACGTTGATATGTCAGTCAGTCAGTTCTCCTTTTATATATATAGATTTGTAGTTTGTATATAATGTAAATATTCATAATAAAAATTGATAAATCACATAGCTAGAATAAATATTTCAAGCTGTGAAAAAGAAGCGATATTATCGGTTAGTTCCACACACATCCCTCGCTACGCATCCTCGCTCATCCCTGGTGGAGACGCAGCCTTAATATCATGAAATTAGTTATTTTAAAGCTAATATCGATATTTAACGAGATTATCGCGTTTGAATTTTGCTACGTGTATATGATACATATTAATGCTTCAAAGAAAGCCTAAGAAAAGACGGATAGATTGTGTGAGGAATGATATGAAAGAGAATGGAAGGAGAAAACGTGTTGCACCGACCCCAAGTAGAATGGGACAAGGGCAGGAAGAAGATGCTGAGGTCAATTGCTTGGAAAAATCATCTGTTTGACTGCAGCAGTAACTCCGATTATAAAAGTAAAGAGCAAGGTCGGCCAGGTCTAAAAAAAAAAAAAACCTTCAGTTGACAGTTCTATGCATCATAAGGCGGTGTTTCCACCAGAGATGTGCTAGGTCGCTGAGCGGTCCCCATCCCTCGCATATATCTCTCGCAACACATTCCTCGCACACATCTTTTCCTGTATGTACAAAAACCTCGCTCCGCTGAGCCGTTTCCACTAGAGCTGCGCTGAGCGAGGCTAGGTAAATGAAGTAATTCCATTGGATCTTAACAAACACATCCCTCGCTACGCATCCTCGCACATCTCTGGAAACGCATCCATGTTCTGAGTGAACGGTGACACCATGATGACACGCTTGGTGTTCGCGGCCGCCATATTGGATTTTAATTTTGACTTTTTATCGGCATTAGCAGTTGCGTAAACTGTGAAAATGGCTACGAAGAAAAAAAACCATACTCTCAATTTTAGTTTGTATATCTACTTATGTGAATTCTGGCGTTGATCCAACAAATCAGTAAGAATGAATGTCATTTTGTCATCATAATAATTCATGATCTATCTAAAATCTAAACATATACCATGTAAATACCGTACAGTCATCATGAGATCTCTATTTAGCATAGCATCATCCCTGTGTTCCTCGAAGGATAGAAGTGTATATACAATGTCGCCCATGCGCATGTGACCGCCCGTAATTTTCTGAATATTCATGAAGAAATGTCGAAAATAGACTTGAAAAGGGGGGGTCTATCTACAACATTCTTCATGTTATTCAATTTTTAACTTTTTAAGTATAGTTTGTAGATTTGCTTTCTATTTTTTGACACATCTCCGAAATTTATGGGTCGATTTGGATTTTGTTTATTATTTCTAAAAGCTTATGAGTTATTTTAACAGGTTAATTAACATTTTACTAAAAATTCTCGACGACGAAAAAAAAAAACGGAATCGAAGTCATTTTTTCGGTGAAAAATTGTGTATTTATTTAAAAAAAAACTAGTGTAACTCCATAAATTATACCGATAAGACGACTTTTTTAATCATTATTTGTAATCTACTACATAACAGCTACAAATTCACAGAATATTATTGAAAGTCGTCCTATCGGGATAATTTATGGAGTTACACTAGTTTTTTTTAAATAAATACACAATTTTTCACCGAAAAAATGACTTCGATTCCGTTTTTTTTTCGTCGTTGATAATTTTTAGTAAAAATGTTAATTAACCAGTTAAAATAACTCATAAGCTTTTAGAAATAATAAACACAATCCAAATCGACCTATAAACTTCGGAGATGTGTCAAAAAATAGAAAGCAAATCTACAAACTATACTTAAAAAGTTAAAAATTGAATAACATGAAAAATGTTGTAGATAGACCCCCCCTTTTCAAGTCTATTTTCGACATTTCTTCATGAATATTCAGAAAATTACGGGCGGTCACATGCGCATGGGCGACATTGTATTTATACTATACAGGTGGAATAGAATTTTTTCATCGGTAAAATTATAAAAAGCAGCTGTTCCATACATCTTGTACTATTGCAGTTTTGGAGGTAACATCAGGTTTTTTTTAAATTACCGATCCTTTTCTGTGGAGGGTTACAGTTACGTTCAGAATGCTTGGTTGACGGCTTCGTGAAGGGTCTGTTTACATCTTGTATAGGTATACACTCATGATTCAGCTCATTTTAACTTGATTTTCTCCTTTCGTATTGGTAACAAATTCATTTTACTACGAAAATAGTATTTTAGAGCCCATATTTTAAAGAAATAGGTCCCACAAATTTGTAATCGTTGAGAAAATCGATTGTGTATTTTTGTAGTGTATGCAACTATGCATTAACAAACTTTTGCATTTATTATAGCAAAAAAAAAACAAAGTTATATTCTTAACTCATTATTATGTCATGAACATCTTTAATTATGCGTGCAACCCTGAAAACAAGCAGCTCCACTCCACCCTACATTTTCTCGAGTTATGTATGAGAGCAGCTGATTACTATAACGATTTTGGGGGTCTTCTTAGCATGTTGATGACATGGCCACGAGTTTGGCGTCTTCAGTAGCGTCCATCAGTTCCTTCTTCTTCTTCGTATCGCTGGCACGACAAATCTATACTAATCTATACTATCTATATACTAATATTATAAAGCTGCAGGGTTTGTTTGTTTGTTTGTTTGTTTGTTTGTTTGTTTGAACGCGCTAATCTCTGGAACTACTGGTCCGATTTGAATGATTCTTTCAGTGTTGGGTAGTCCATTTATCGAGGAAGGCTATAGGCTATATATCATCACGCTACGACCAATAGGAGCGTAGCAACAATGAAAAATGTTGCAAAAACGGGGAAAATTGTATTTTTAATAACTTGACGGGGACGAAGGTCGCGGGGAACAGCTAGTTTTAAATATTGCTGGCCCAAAACATCGCCACTTCCACCGCGTCGTCGGTGGCAGCGCAAAAGTCACTTCGGCTGCATGTTTTTGGGCTAAGAGGGCAGGATAGGAGGTACAGCATAGTTTCCTGTGATGAACCAATAATAGAACATGCTGGAAGTCTTTAAATAGTCTCCGGAACCTGGTTGGCAGAAACAAGGAAAACCTGCTCAGGGAGAGATTCATTGATGACTCTGCCCTGGAGTGTAAATGCAGTGCTGTTCCACAAACGATAGGACACTGAAGATCGTGTCCCACGTGACCTGTTGTTAGTTCATTACAGGAACTGATGGACGTACTGGAGGCGACAAATCACCGACCCTCAAGTTCCCTTCACTTCCAAACTCCTGGCTAACGTAACCCAGCGCCTCCTCGATCATGGACAGTTTTCGCGGTAGACTATCATACTCGGCGGAATTAAAGGAAGACATACTGGAGTACTTGAACGCAATCCACCAGCACCACAGCGGCGGCCAGGCGATTCAATCAGTTCTGGGCCGACACAATTTAGATTGCCATCGATACGCTAAGAAGAAGAGGTGAAAAATCCCCTATGATCCCTAGTTTATGATTCGCAGGTGTAATGATGATGAGCTCTATGTCCTCTCTTCAGTATTGCGATCTTTGATCTTTCCTTTTATTTGTCTGACCATGTCTCCAACCCCGTTTGTTTCATAGCACAGCATCATGCTGAGTGGTAACCTGCTTGTCGCAGTCACGACGTGCAAGATGTTAACAATTTTTTTTCTTTGTTTTTATGCTGTTGTATTTATAATATTTGTTGTGCTTATGATTTTGTTAACTTATTTTGTTTGTATGCACGTCGTGTCCCTGCAAAAAATAAATATTTCTTCTTTCTTTTCAGTTGGTGGGGGCACCCTGTGGCCAGCATGGCCAGTACACCTTCTACAAGGCGCTCCGGCTGACGGGACCCTCGGAGAAGATCATCGCCATCGGGGACTTCTTCTTCGTGAAGGTCTGGCAGGATTCTGAGCTGGTGTCCATAGGTAAGACCCTAATCAGAGACGGTAAAATAAAAAAATAAAAAATCTTCGTCATTGAAATCCCGTTGCTCTATTGGTTGCAAAGCGCTTCTGGTGAGCATGAAGTCCTGGTCTTGATTTCCAGGTCTGGGAAAGTGTTATCGGCTTTTTCCAGAAGGATTTTTTCAGTAGCACTTGTGGAGTCTAGATTTATGCCCTATTGATGACAATAGGCTCGCCTCCTATTACACGGGATTTAAGAATAACTGGCGATCAAATCCAGACTCCGTGATGGCTACTTGAAAAACACAATAACACTTTGCCCGACCTGGGAATCTAACCCAGAACCTCATGGTCGCCCTTGCGACCACTAGACCAACGAGGCAGTCTGACCTAATAACATCTAGGAATACAGAATACTCCAATGTGATAGACTACTTAATTTTGATTAATTTTTAACCGACTTCTAAAAAGAAGGAGGTTCTCAATTAGGCTGTATTTTTAAAAATGTTTGTTACCTCATAACCTCGTGATTACTGGTCCGATTAAAACAGTGTTTAATTACAAAATAATGAATTAAAGCTACTTACAGAATAATTAAAACTAAATGTTTACAAAAAAGTGACTAATTTATATAATAATTAAAATTAAATTTAAAATTTAAAAAACCCCCATCGAAAAATAAAAGATGAAAGATAAATACCCACTTTCATCCCCCATATCTAGTAAATGGCTGCACCGATTTTGATAAAAACGTCTAAGATCTAAGAACCATCGCCAAGAAACTAGCTTTCAGATAAAAAAAAACTGCATCCAAATCGGTCCACTCGTTTAAGAGCTACGGTGCCAGAGACCGACACACACACACATTGCGGTCAAACTTATAAAAAAGTTTTTTTATCAAATCTCCTGACATTCCACTCCATCTCATCCGATGGCTCTTCGTACTCCTCACCCGTAGATTCTAAATACTAACTGTTGTCCAACAGGAGAACTACAATTGCTATGGACAGACCGGGTGTCGGACCAGACCCTCGTGAGCCTGCGCCTGTACTTCCTGCCAGAGAACACGCCGGAGGGGAGGAACCTGCATGGCGAGGTCAGTCCTACATCCTAAGAGCAGACGATAGTCATGGGCGTACCCACGGTGGGGCAGGGGGGGACTTGCCCACCCTGCTCTCTGACCCGACGCTGAGAATTTTTAGGCAAAATTTATATAGTGACAAAATTAAATATTCATTTTGGTACTTTAACATTTTTCACATTAAAATAAAATCTTGGTTAAAAACAACAATGACAGAAAACCGTTTTATCGGCCGCTGTATGATGGGTTGTGCATATAGTTGTAAATAAACCGTTTTAAACCAAAATCCGTGGTTTAAAACCGGTTTTAAATTGGTTTAAAAACACGGCCACGTGGGCCGTACATTGATTATAAATTATTTTAAAACGCTAATTGAAATCATTTAGCATTTTTATTAATATATGTGAAGTCATATATACTACTTTTTAGGATTAGACAGACTGAAAACAATAATGAAATGCGTGTTTATTAAAATATAACGGCAATGCCGTATTTTTATTTTGCAATTTGCTACCAAAATCGTAACGTAGGGAATGAGGAGAGAGAAGAAAAAAGAAGAAGAAGAAAATACATGCACATGCCACAAGTGCACACAATAAAAACAAAACAAAAACGTTTTAAACCATTATTAAACCGCTAATTGTGGTTTTAAATCGTTTTGAACGAAAAAGACGGTTTAAAACCAAATGGTTTAAAACCCGTTTTGCATCTATAGTTGTGCATAGAAAGAATTCCAATCCGAAAAAAAATGGGTCTTGTTACACTCATTATAAATTCCAGTTACTACCAATCTCAGAAACTTTACATAAATAACCCAGTCCACAGTAGAACTAGCCATCAAATCTATCGAATCGATCCTCCAGTCCTGTGCGGAGCAGATGACCCAGTCTGGCTCGTATGGGTCAGATGCATATAGAAATTTAATCAATACCTATCAACCGACGGCCGCCATTGTAAATGTCATACAGAAGGTCCGAGGAGGAGGAATTAGGACTATGTGGTGAGGAGCTCATCGTCTGCGTAGCCTTTTCCCAACTACACGGAGCGACTGCCTATCTGACCTCCACAACCAAGTTAGTACTGGGTAATACGATAAATATGGTGAGGAGCTCGTGGCTAAATAATTATAGCCGCTCGGATAAATCTTCAGATTAAGCCGCGCTCGTCTAGGTTGGTCTGTGGATAGGTGACCACCACATTACATACCGAGTTTCCTCCGTGCCTCGGAAAGCACGTTAAGCCGTTGGCCGTCCCGGCCGTCATTTGTAGATCTTTGACAGTCGCCAAAGGTAGTCAGTGGCCCGAAAGTCTGACAACCAGTCTTACCAAGGGGTATTGTATTAGCTAGTACTAACTGGGTTGTGGATGTCAGATAAGCAGTCGCTCCATGTAAAATACTGGTATTCAGCTGCATCTGGTTAGACTGGAAGCCGACCCCAAAATATTTGAGAAAAGGCTTGGCAGTCATCGTATCATCGTATGAATGTGGATAGCTATCTAGGAGTGAACTCAAACTCAAAGCATTTATTTCAATAAGACAGGCACTTTTGAAGTCAAAAAAACAAAAGTATGAAGCTACAGTCACATACACAAGGTATAATAACTTGTGAAAGTACTGTAGTTGCCCATTCCAAGGCGTAGATCTCTATGGAGAAGAACGGGCAAGAAACTCCATGGACACTCTTTTCAATCAAAATGTAGTTACCAAAGAGAGTAGGAGAAGACCAAAGAAACGATGGATGGACTGTGTGAAGGATGGTATAGCTCAGAATGCTTGGTTGATGGCTTCGTGAAGGGTCCGTTTACACCTTGTATGCTATGATGGTAACAATATGTCACAAGGATTTTAAGTCGAAACAAAGGAGATTAGATTTACAAACATTCTACGTTTTCTTCATAGGAGTTGGAGCCCAATTTATTTAACTGGCGGAACGTAGGTGACTAGGTACACTTGGAGGAGTAGAGTAGAGTAGGAGTCACAGACAGCCCCTTGTGCCGAGCCTGCATGGAGAAAGACGAGACAGCAGCCCACGTGCTTCTGCACTGCCCAGTTGGCAAAGTACTTCGGTAACCCAGGTACTCTCCGCGAGATCGTCAGCAACACCAAGGCGCTGCTGGGCTTTCTCGGGGAGTTAGGGCGGATCGAATAGATCTCCCACCCGCACGCTAAATACGCGCTTTGACGTGGAGTTGCGGAAACCAGCCCGTTATACAATACAATGGTACACTTCTGCCTAACCCTTCGGAGATTATAGGCGTGATGTTACGAAGAAAAAACAGGATCTCACATTTTTGACATCTTATTTACTGAGGTAAATATTATCTTTGTTATTACAACACATACTTCCGTACTTAATATTATAAATGCGACAGTAACTCTGTTTGTTTGTAACCTTTTCACGACTAAACGGCTGATCGGATCGTGATGAAATTTGGCAAGGAAATAGATTATATTCTGAGGAAGATTATAGGTTATCTTTTTTTTTTCTAACACATCCTCATTGGTCAGCCTTTTCTCAAATATGTTAGGGTCGGCTTCCAATCTAACCTGACGCAGCTGAATACCAGTATTTTACATGGGGCGACTGCCTATCTGACCTCCACAACCCAGTTAGTACTGGGTAATACGATACCCCTTGGTAAGACTGGTTTTCAGACTTTTTGGGCCACTAACTACCTAACGACTGTCAAAGATCTACAAATGACACCCGGGACCAACGGCTTAACGTGCTTTCCGAGGCACGGAGGAAACTCGGTGGTGTTCACCCATCAACAGACCAACCTAGGCAAGCACGGGTTAACCTAAAGATCGACCTGATCGACTGTTATTATTTAGCCACCCCCACCAAAAACTAACTTAATTATCAACATACGGAACCCTTTAACAAAAGCCCGAGCTCACCGCAACCCTAAAAGATTCGTTTAAAATAAGTGAAGCTCAGAAATCGAGAGAGCGCTGCAAACGCGGCCGTGTGCCGTCTCGCTCGCACGTCTACGATGTGATAGTGCCGTCTCACTCTAATCCCTATTTGGTAACACCAACTATTTCATGGATGAAATTACTGTTCGTGTATGGTGTTTGGCAAGAGCGGTAGCGGGAGCGGTTTGGTTGGGAAACGTGTTTATGAAAATTGGGTTAATTTAAGCTAATTTTAGCTTGATAATCTAAGTTTTATTTTTGGAGTTTCAGACAGGCTGTTTTCTTGTGTATTATAATATAAAATACTAGCGGCCCATCCCGGCTTAGCACGGATGGACATTTATTATAATAAAACAATTAATAACCTATGTTACTCAGGGATAATGTAGCATTCTTATGGTGAAAGAATTTTTTAAATCGGTCCAATAGTTTTTGAGTTTATTCGTTACAAACATACAAATCTTCCCTCTTTATAATATTAGTTTAGATTTCACGTGCGCGTGTCGCCTTTTTAACCGACTTCCAAAAGGGAGGTTATCAATTCGTCAGATTTTTTTTTTTATCTGTTAAATTAAATTCTTTAATGTTTCAATTTTTTGTATATTTCATTTACTTTTGCGCTCTAAAGGGAAAGCTATACTTATTTTATTCTTTTGAAGTTACAAAATAAAAACATATTTAATGGTCACTTTACGAAAATAGTTATAACAAGTACAAAAACATTTAAAAAAAAAATATATGGATTTAAGTGGCGACACTTGGGGGAGGCCTATGTCCAGCAGTGGACGTCTTTCGGCTGAAATGATAATGAATGATGAAGGAAATTAAGAAAAACAATAGTTAGAAATGTTCTAGTTCCTACCGCCTATAATTATTGTATTGCATACTTATTCATACTAACAGGATCTTATCTGACTTCTAACATCTTATAAATGCGAAAGTTTGTGAGGATGGATGTTTGTTACTCTTTCACGTGAAAACTACTGAACGGATTTGGATGAAATTTGGCACATAGACAGTTAATAACCTGGATTAACATATATGATAGTTTTTATCCCGGTAGTATGATCCCGAGGGATAATTATCGGGTAAAACCGCCGGCATAACCTAGTATTAAATAAACAATATTGACTCCCGTGCTAGATATTGTGTGTTTGTGGTATTTCCCAAATATTATCGTGTTATAAGTTCAATTAATAGAATAGTAATTAATTCACTCTACTCTTATCAATCATGCCTTATACTCGTGTTATCAGCAATGCAACTTGATAAATCATTAAAAAGTCCCGAGCACTTATAAAACCAATGGAATTAGTAACGAATTGGGCAGATGTGCGTGTTTTAAGGTTCGTGGACATGGACAAGTGTCCGCAATTTGTCCGTAACGCTTTTACCAATTCTTATCCATTAGATAACCGGAATGTATTAGGTATCACTACTAATGCTTTAATTGTCTGACAATGAATCACATTTTCACTAAGCATTTATGACGTAATTTAGGAAATAATATTGAAAAAACAAGATGGCGGCGCCGCGGACACGAGCCAAAATATCCTTGTACAACTATATTGACATTTAGATTACAATGAGGTGTCAATTAAATAAATAAAGTGTAATCGATCCTTAAATAACAAAAAACCCATTAAAAAAACTGTAGTAAAGTCAATTCTTAGCTGAACATGAAACTTAAAAAGACAAAGAAAAAAACGTACCTATATATTTGTTTTCGCTTGTACCACAAAACCATACCTATTGCCGGACATACGCAAGCGATACTCGCTCTTATGTTCACGACATAACCGTGAGATTCCCTTGTATGGTCGCGGAGTAATTTTGTAGTACGTTATGGGGATTTTTGTACTAGGACTAAATAGTTTTGGGCTTGGATGTTATTTTTGTCTGAATAGTCGAAATGAAGGCTGTTTTAGTTGTTTAGATAGCCTTTTGTGTAATTATATTTTATGAGAGTAGTAAAATAGTTTTTAAACGATGCTTGACATGAATATAGGGTAAATCATTTTTAACGAAAGGACTATCTAGAAAGTACTATTCAAAATGTTATAAATATTTTTTTTCTGGTTTTGTGAAATTATGTTAATACAGTCATCGTTCTCCTGCCCTATCCCAATGTTACTTATGCAGTATAAATGAAAAGATTTCAATGCTACTAATAAAATAATTAAAACATTTACATTACACTGATTTACATTGACTGCACGGTAGGCGCAGTGGCTGAGCGTTTGGCTGCTGTGCTGCGTGTCGCGGGTTCGATTCCCGCACGGAACAAATATTTGTATGGCCTACAAGTAGTTGTTCCTGGTCTGGCTGTTTGTGTTTGTGAGTTTAAATGTTTATAAACGCACCCACGATACAGGAGAAATTCCTAGTGTAGGGCAACGTTTTTAAAAAAACTTGAGTAAGTATATGAAGTGCTAAATGCAATTATTATGTAGGAAATATACATCGTGCAATGTGCATACAATATGCTATGCTGCCGTCATTTACTTTATAACAAACTGTACAAATACATTCAAATTATCAATATTGGTCATTTACGTGAGTAATTATGTCAATGATAAAATATTTAACAACGCTTTTCTATCTTGATACTCAACGAAAATATTATAAAAGGAATTTTAATCTACTTTTTTACTCGACTGCAGCGAAGAAGGGTTATTAATTTGTTTGTCATATACTGTTTTTTTAATCAGTTAAAACCGGATGAAACAAATAATTCTAATGTCTAACAAAGTTACATATTTTAGAAAAAATAGCCTTAAGGAGATGACCCGTTGAAGAAACATAATATACGATAGGAACAATTATCTTATATGAATTCTGACATAACGCCTTTATTCTTCTTAAGAGTAGGCAGAGGCATCCCTTATCTGCCATACGTTATTAGTCCTATTTAATAGAGGGCGGGCCTATTACCATCAACTAGGCTCAAACCAACTACTAAAGAAATTCCAAATTAAAAGTAATAAAGTTAAATTTCAATGTAAAAAAAACAATCACGTATGTAATTATAAAAAACCTGGATACGTTATGTAGTTGTTTGAGCATAATACACACTGACTTGAAAGTAAAGTAATAATAATAATAACTGCAAGTATCAAGAGTGGTCGGTGTAGTACACAATACACTAGAACTGCGACGCGCCATGTGACGACTTTAGAGCTAGGAACGCGGTGGAGTCGAATTGATGCTAAAAATATTTTCTGATAATCTTTTTTTATTGCAAGAGACATTATACATAATTATTATAATACAAGTAGAAAACAATATGAAGGGATACGTTATTTATTGAAGTTAGACTGCTAATCACTACTTTTTAAACGACTTCCAAAAAGGAGGAAGTTATATGTTCGACTATATGTATTTTTTTTTATGTATGTTCACCGATATCTTAGTCAATTATAGACCGATTTTCAAAATTCTTTTTTTAAACGTCAAAATAACACATACTGTCCTTTGAAACGCTTTTCCTTTACAAAGATTTTTATCGGTATTATAAGTCGACATTGTTTGATGCGATTCAAGATTAGCGTGACTAAGATACCTACTTATGTTTCCTTTTCATTCATGATAATGTATTTTCTTGTGAAATAAAAAGCATTTTCATTTATTTTTAATCATTGGTTAAATTAAAGGTAATTTATTCGTTTTAATTTATCGGTCAATACAAAATTACGATTACAAAGTGTTAACATTAACGCTGTTAAAATAACCGGTTTTTATAAATGTCTTTATGTCGAGTACGAAAACAAAAAAATTCACCCGGAATGGTTAGTCGGTTATCCAAAAAGGATGTGTACGACAAAAATGGGTTTAAAAAATATCAACAAAATTACGTAATGTTTGGGATTTAAAATTATCCTGGTTAATTTAGGTAGAGGATATTTATTGTTAATTGTGAAATTATGTAGCTCGAAAACGTGTCCAATGTTGATAGTTTATTATTTTTTTCCCAAAGTACTCAATTTACGCTGTAGATAAAACATAATTTGGTATGTTTGGTATTAAATTGATAAAACAGTAAATAACACGGCATAACATCGCGCCTGTAATCCCCAAAGGGCTAAGCAGAAGTGTAGCCTTTAGTACACCAAGATTTCGCCAGTTATGTTTAAGTTCTTAGAAAAAGGGAGCGAACCCAAAAAAAAAAACAGAATTTATTTTTCTGATGTGAATGTATCTAAGCCCTAATATCTCTGATATAATCAAAAACACAGTATTACAATTACTCATACATTTTCTTTTACAGTACATGTAAAAGGATTTAAAAATAATCCAAGAATGTACAGTTTGGCAATAATCGCGAGTTTCGAGTGTCCCTAGGTATAGACTTTATCTTATCTTTGAGTTCATTCGCTGTGTAAATAACTGATAACACTGGCCGTTAGGTAGGTACAGACGAGTGATTAAGTGGGAACACATTTAATTCCTTTGTACCTATTTGTTTTTGGTGTTTCTTGACTAAATGAGGAAAACTGGAATCTTTTGGATTCTTCTGGGTCAAACGGAAACTTATGGGTCATTGATGACATAAAGGGTGTAAAAATACCCTTAACGAAAATGAAAACCACATATTCTACCCATCATTGGGATCATTTTTTTGTTCTGGACCATACCTGGGAACCTTCTAGTTACGGAGATATTGGGGGTCAAAGTTCCAATTTTTTCACAAGTTTTTTTTTAGATACTACTTTTTAAGGTTCTAACTTTACTCCAATTAACTCCATGGTCCGTTTACCATTCAAAGCATCCATCAGCAATAAGTTTTGAGCGCATTATATTGAGTTTTTCCGTAAAATGTGATTTCTGACCCCAAAAAAAAATTTCGTTTCCCAGCAAAATTTTTTGCGTAAAGTTACTTAGTTTGATGTACAGAATGCTTGGTTGACGGCTTGGTGAAGGGTCTGTTTACACCCCGTATAAGTTATGTTATCAGGTTCAAAAATTTTTTTTATAACTTTTAATTTGAAAATAGAAACTAGTTTTAATAATTAACAAAAAGTGGGATATAGTACATTCCTAGACCTACAGGAAATAATTACTACTGGAAAAAATGTTACTAGTTTTGTGGCAATTATATTAAATTCCCCATACCTTTAATTTCTTAACAAATTTTTCAATTCTAAAACAATATATTCCGCGTAGCAACCAGATAATTCTGAAAACCTAGTGTTTATCAGTCAAAAATGCTAACACAGGCTTTTACCGTTCGGCTGTACAAGTAATAATCGCATTGAAATGTTTTGTATGTCGTTCAAAACTAAAATAGGTTTTTTGTGTGACAAGATAACTTTGGTAAACGGTACTCAAAGTTTGTTTTGTAGGTCAATTTGAACGTTTTGTTTTCTTAAATGATGACCTACTACTGAGTTATGTTTGTGAATAAGCGTCCGCTGTTCTCATACCGTTTATAGTTTTTTTTATTACGCAATGAACTTGTTGAGCACCAAAATCAATGGTTTTATTTACGCTAATTTGCACATCGTGCATGTAATATAATCAAATTATTATTACTCAACACAGTGCAAATTTAATTAAAAAATAATATTTTCCTTTCTGGGTTCGCAATGACATGTAAACGGTTTTATTATTCTATTAACGTCGTTTTGTTAATTAGTGCACCGAGTTAGCTCTTCAGATTACAGAGTTAAAAGCTCTAAGATTAATATGACTCTAGTTTTATGGCCTGAGCGCCTGACTAAGATAATGCGCTGCACACTTACATCATTTTTAAACATAGTTTTTATTTCTGTATGCGTTTTCTATCATAGTATGACACAGAGAACAATATAGAATCAAAATGATGTCTATATTTAGAGTTTCTATCAATTCCAGACTTCGTCGGGCCTTGTCACTTTTTATTTTGTCTAGTTGTATATTGGTGACCGATAGTTAAACACGTGATTGTACTCATGATTACAAACAACTTTCCCATAGAAATATTTTTGTTTTTTCATTCACTTTCATCACTATAAAACTTACGGAGCGGGCTTGCGAGCCGTGGGGATGCTCTGCCTACCCACTGTTGCACGGTACGATAGTAATGAGACAGAACGGCGTCACGCGGCTAACAGCTGATAGGTCAAAGGCGCGAGTTTCATACGGCTGTTGTGTTATTGTGACAAAAGAGAATGAATATAAAAAATAAAAATCTTTGGGAAAGTTGTTTGTTATCATGAGTACAATCACGTGTTTAAGTATCGGTCACTAATTACCAGTCAGCCTAATATATAATTTGACCCTTATTTTTAACTTTTCATGTTTTGTTTATTAACTGATAACTTGTATGTGTAGTTTATACAGTGTGTGTGTTTGTGCGAGTTGGTGTTTAATAATAAATAATAAACTTTTCGAACGGACCTTTCGAAATACGGCGCTTTAGTATACAGAACAGAGGTAACTGGAAAAATAAAAAAGAAGCAATTTGTGGTTGTAATTATAATGCCGGACTGCCTATCTGCCCAATGATTCACACACAACCATGTTAATTACTTGTTTATGTCAATAAAATCGTCTCACAATTAATTTGTTGATTTGCTTCATCTGTGTATTTTATATCTCTTTACTTTGTATATTTTGTTTGTATGTATGAATACATATGTATTTATTGTTATATTTTATTCTTGAAAATGTCCTGTAGTATTGCACCTACTGTTTTGCCTCTGCATCACCCTAACGTAGTCTGGTAGAAAATGCCCAAGTCATTAAGTCCGCCTTTGTACATTATGTGCATAAAGTTTTAATAAATAAGTAAAATACAGACATTATATTATACCACGCACTTATTAATTTAGCACATATTTAGACACCCCAATAAAAATCCTTTGTTACATCCAAATATCTTTAGTTCTCAGTCCTCTCCACGGCTTCTCAGTTAAGCAATTATTTACCAGTGACGCGGCGCTCGGCCAGGGCTGCCAACCGACAGATTATATTTTTAATGATGCCAACATTTGAATAACGTACTAAGTGCCATGTGACCCGGGTTCGCTAGGATTCTTAACAACGAAGATATCGAAGATACTGGTAGATTATCAGAAGAAATTTCATGGAAAAATGAGCTCCCATCTCTCAAAGCTAGGGTAGCCTGCGCAATTCAAATTTTCTTAAGTTTTTTTGCAATTTGTAAGTCATTGTCAGGCTGTTGAACTAAATATGATTCACGACTATAACTCGTATATGTATTTACAGAATTATCCTTACTTCCTTGCTTAATATTTTAAATGCGAAAGTAAGTTTGTTTGTTACCGTTTCACGCCTAAACCACTGAACCGATCATCCTGAAATTTTGCATATACGTGGTTAGGTGTACAGAAACGGACATAACGTACCTTTCATCCCGAAAAAAAGTACTGTTCCCGAGGAAAACAACAATAACGTTCGTACGATAATAGATGGCCACGTGTCTTTCGAATCATGATTGAATTATATTATTACAAGCAGAGTACAACCCGAATTGATTGTCAAATTCTAAATTAACGCGAGCGTAGCCGCGGGCAAAAGCTTGTAATCAATTAAGTCATCAATACAACCCTCTAAGTTCACTTAATCCCATTCCATGACTATTTCATGACATAGTCAGTCACTCAGTAAAGCGATACTTTTATCATACCAAAGACATATTTTACACACTTGACAAATATGTGACAAAATGGTAGGTGAAATTGTGGCTTTTAGGGCACGCGCGTGCGTTTATGCTCTGGCGGTCAAAAGGTTAACCGACTTCTAAAATGAAGGAGGTTATGCTTTAAAGTTTACTTATTTCGGGTTTGCCCGACTAGTTCCGATCTCAAAATACGAAACTAACTAGTTTTTTTTTGTGAGGCACTAACAAAAGAGAAAGTGTTTCTATGTATAAGACGTTTTTACTACAAAACTGCTGTTCCCGATAACGACGCTGTTACATGGTACTTTCTTACGTTACCTTCACGCTTCACCGGGGAGGGGGCAAGCAGGGTCGTAGCTACATAACCTTAATAAAAGTACTCTGTTGGATCTTCAGAAGCTCGTGGCTAAATAATAACAGCCGCAAATGGCGATTTTTAAAGTTAAGCAACTCTTGCCAAGGTTGCTCCCTGGATGGGTGACCAATTGACCATACATTGCATATCGAGCTTGCTCCGCACCTAGCGTGGGAAGCACATTTATAAGTTGTTGATCATGATAGTCATTTGTAGATCTTTGACAGTCGTTACAGGTAGTCAGTGGCCCGAAAGTCTGACAACCAGTCTTACCAAGGGGTATCGTATTACCCAGTACTGACTGGGTTGTGGAGGTCAGATAAAATAAAGACCTCCATTAAAATAAGATCACACAGGTCATATTATACGTATTTTACATGGAGCGACTGCCTATCTGACCTGGATAATAAGATACAAGGACTCTAACAGCATCTTAAGGCGAGGTTACCCTGATAAACGGCCTTTTATATTGTGTTTTACTCGTAGATAGCACGGATTTAAATTCTGAAAAAAACATATTACATATTTCACACTTCGATCTAGATGTCACGGACGTCCGATACACGATTACTTGCACTTTACTGCATCCAATTAAATCGCAAAGACAAGTCTAAATTAAGATCTAATTTATTGTTTCATTTGAGTTATATTAGATGTTGAACAATAAAACTTATACCATAATAAAGGTTGTAAAAAATGTGACATGCAGCGGTCACCATCATTTGAAATATGAAAATACGTATACCATCAATTCCAACCCCAACTGTTTTCATCATTTCATTCGCTCGCAACGCGTCCTTTAGTCCCGAGCGGAACGCGTTGGAGGAAGGACGTGTGTCAATTTTGCGATCCCGCCACCGGCACCGCCCCGCTAAGTTCTGTTACGAGCTGAGCCAAAAATACTTTGTAAAAAATAACCTTTATTTTTAGTTTTCATATAGTTATAGTTGGTTTATTTAGGTACTTAATTATTAATTTTGTCGAAAAAATGGGCAAAACTAGAAAAAATAAAAACTTGTCATCGGATGTCATAAGGATGCTTTGATAATATTATTATTATTTACCTACATTATATTATATTATATAAAGCCATAATATAATCTCAATATGTATAGCAGCATTTGTATATCTAAGCTTATAATATTTGTTATTTACTACTGATAAGTATGTCCGTTTTCATTTATCTTACTCCTAAATAAATGCCCAAATAAAAGCGAGAATTTTCTACGTGGGAGTTGAATTTTCAACAGTGCAATAATATTTAGGCATTCATTTAGAAGTAAGACAAGTATCATTATTACGCATTAGGTACCACAATAAATAATATTATCATGGTGTACTTATGCAACGATTGTGTAGGTCTCGTCTTTACCATCTAATACGGGCAGCACACTCGTGCCATAGCAGGCCAGACGAACTCCGCAGTTTAGGTATGAAGATACAAGTACTACTGCGGGTCCGTCCGGACGGACTTATTCAGTAGGGCCGCGCGGTCAGCCTCGCGTTGTTTGTCAAGTCATTCCAGATTTGATACGCATTTACCTACCTACCTATCCACCTAAAAGAGATATTTCATTTCATACAAAATGTAGGTGTACAATAACGTATGCCGTATGCTCATCTTCTTAGGTTCAAGTACCTAACCCGTAAAGACATTGTAAAATAAATCAGTTCTCTGATCTACATACTACATACTAAAGTAAGCACCGAGCCTAGGTTTATTTGAAACGTCAATTGTCCACAACATTTAAAGTACAGTACCTAATAGGCAACGTAGTCAGAAGGTACATACACGGTAATATTGTACATAAGATAAGAGTTACGCGATAGAAAGAGAGGCAGCTTGTAGGTGAATATAACTATAGGTAACTAGCGCTGTGCGGTCTGAATTGCACTTTATTGTGTCACGACAAAAGTCGCTATTTATGATTTTGCGGAGTGAATCTTCTGTACTTATACTATTATTTATTCTGCGGCCACAGTGTAGAAATGTGACAGTATGCCCATTTCGTACAAATATTATTTTTAATTTTCGTTAACGTTTAGGTTCAAGCTCGTTTTTGCGCAGAATCAACCCCCTTACTAAAAACACTGTATCAAATTATGAAAAGCTTTTAAATAAATAAATTAAACTATTTGGCTAGTTTGGCTATACAGACGTTAACCAATTGGTTTCTTCCTGCTGCATGGAGTTGACCCTGCACTTGGTAATACCAATTACTTTTTTTGTTTATGATTCGGGTATTCATTTTTTTGTCGTCTTTAAATATTTGGATTTTATTTTCCTTAATAGCAGCATCTATTCCTTTTAAATGCCGTTATTGGACATTTAATTTCAACTATTGTGTCCTTTCCAAGTATACCGTCGGGTGTAGCACCAATAAATGGGTATTTTTCGTCAATAAAAAGGCCACAGGGCTCGATCACCATATTTTCTTGTCGGTCCAGTTGCTGTAGCGCCTGTTTTTCATTTTCCACGCCATGAGCCACTGACAAAATGTGAGATATATTTTTTTATATCTTAATTTTTTTACTGTTGGTGCAGTATTTCTGTACGGTTTTGTATTACAAATTGTGCCAAAATTTGATGCTGTTATTATATTTTTTCTCAATTCTATCCAATCACTGCAATCCCTTTGTAGGACAATGCTTCTTCCAATATTTTGCCTATCATTTGTCAAGACATTTAAATTGCTGAGGAAATCTTCCTTGGCTTTTTCTAATTGATCTGGACTCATATCGGGAGCTGAACTTGTAGGCCCATAGTTGTGCTGTGTAGAAGTACCTTCAAATCTTGTTATTTTTTTTGTGGGATGGAGATCATCCCACAAAAAAAAAGAAGATTTGAAGGTACTTCTGTTCAATTTTCTTTTTAGTGACCTCTTCTTCTCAATTTCTTTCACCTTTCCTCTAGGACTGCTTCCAAGTATTTTATAACGCTATTAAACCGTTCTACTACATTTGTGTCTACATCTTCAATGAGACTTCATGCTTTACCCGCTACAGTAGCGATGATAGCATTGATCCGAAAGAAGAAAGTGGAGTTTTGAATTTCTCTCGATGTACTGTTATTAAGATTTTTTTCTTTTGAGCAGTTATAATCATAACAAAGTCGATGATCACCGTAAGCATGCGCCGCCGAATTAGTGATATCTTTATGCAGCAAATGTATAGCAACGTTTTTTGAATTTCCTGCATTTTTGTGAAATTTTATTGATTTTACAATAACTTTTCGCATGCTCATTACTTTCACATTTGTAAGTGTTTTTCTATCTTTTACTGGATATTTTGTCTCTTTTACAATAGCTCGCAATTTATTACAGAAGTTTCGTAGGATATGATTTCTGCATTCAATTTTTCTACGGTATAGTTTAGGTGGTCATAGGATTTTGCTTCCAACACTTTATTATAAGTAGCTGAAGCTCCATCTCCAATCATTCTTGCATATATTAAACCATACATTTCAACTGATGATTTAAAGCCTTCAGTAATTATGTCAGCTTCCATGGCACTAGAGGATCCGTTATAATTTTTATAACATGCGTGATCTTTAGGCGCGAGTCCTTGTTTTTGAGCTCTAGCACAAACCAGACAGTATTTGTTTTTCACTCCCATATAAAGCACTTCTCCGAATTGTTTTCCTATGATTGCTGCTGTCCCTGAAAATGATCTATAATTATTACCATAAGATCTTAATCCCCAAGCTCCATCAACATACACGTCTATGAGAGCCAATCCATTTTTCATCCGACCGTCAGCAATGGCTGCTTCTCACGTTTGGCAGCCCTTTCCATGGATTCTGCTGCAGTTTTCTCCCAATTTTCATATACAAAATCTTGTAGATGTGTATAAATTTTTTTGAAAACACCGGCTCATCCATAGCAGAAAGTATCTCCTCAAATTGCGCAAATCCAACACCAGCAGCTATAATGCCGGTGGTTGCAGCAACATTTATATTGACATTTTCTACATTGTCACACTTCTCTGATTCGATCACAATTACTTTCCTATATATAATAGACGTTATATTCAGACTTCTGGACAGTTTTCTTTTACAAATTGTGCCAAAATTTGATGCCGCTATTATATTTTGTCCTAGTTCTATTTATAAATGCTTAATAGAAAAAAACTAGTAACTAGAAAAACTAGAATTCGTAGATAAAACGGTTTCGGTTCGGTTAACAACTCTTGCGGGGCGGCTAAGTTCAGCAGCATATTATACGTTCACACAGGAATCTCAACAGGAATGATGTTATCAAGGTTGACAATTTAAAAGTGCCTGAAACAGGCCTACTTGAAATAAATGTTGTGATTGATTTTGAAAAGTGTTTACTTTTATTAGCAAATTCATTTGATTTAAAAACAAACAAAAAACGTTTTATTTATTTATTAACAACCCGCACTTCATATTATATTTGACTCAAAATAACCATTCATAGGTATAGGTCCCGTCACGTAAAAGAAAAACATTCAGACGATTTGATAACCTCCTCCTTTCGGAAGTCGGTTAAAAAGAAGGCTGACCGCTCAAATAATCTTTCTAATTTTTTTTTATTCCAGCCTCTTCTAAAGTACTAAGTAGCTAGTAAAGTACCTATTACTATTCTACAATGAAACAGTTATACTTATAATATAAAACAGTAGTTAGTACTTAAGGACGCGGCTGTATAACGTGCGCAAACATATCCCCTCCACTGTCGCTCTGCGTTCTTTTTACGTGACGGGACTTATACCTACCTCTAACCCTTCTTGAATTACAATATTGATATTATTTCTATAATTAATTAAAGAATTGTAACACAATATTCTCCTGACTAAAGTTAGTGTGCCTACCTACTGCTTGATGTTTTATACCAGGACACGAAGATTTCGCACCCTTATGAAAAACCGAATGGCGCGCGGCGTGTTGTTTTGAACCCGTATTCATGATCTTAGTGTCAGTCAGATTTTAAATTTACGTTACTCACAAAAATAAATAAGTACTTATACCTACTTATTTTTAGTTATTAGTCATTATTTTCAAGTTTATACAATACGTAGGTACCTAATCTATCTGTAACCAAAAGGTACTTTCTAGAAAAATAAAACAACACACTTTCTAACAAAACAAACGTATACTTATCAATTCAAGTTGATTTACTGCATTGCTCTACTTTGTAACGCGCTACTCGAGGTCATGAACTCATTGAACAGTCCGCGTAGCCCGCGCGATTCCCGCGTCGCGTAATTTGTTACGTATCGCCTCTCCGTCCGGGGGCTGGGGTATGCGATTAATGCATACGGCGCTCGGGTTAACCTCGCCTTAATTGACAAAAAACTAATAAGTATAATAAACATCATCTCGCATATAATCCCCGAAGGGTTAAGCAGAGGTGTACCTAATAGTACACCCATATTTCGCCAGTTATGTTTCAGTCCCATGTAATAGGGGGCGAGCCTATTGCCATCAAGTGTGCACAAAAGTTATACACGTTTCACAAACAGCACCCCGAGCAGTAGTGGCTCTGTGGTATCGGCCCAGGGACTTGCGTCCTGGACAGGCACATTAATATACGTATGTAAATTATGTATTTCATCACCGCTGCTCTCAAAACGGTGAAGGAAAACATCGTGAGGAAACCGGCATGTCCTAGAACCAAACATTCGAAGACATGTGACATCTACCAACCCGCTATTGTGCCTGCGTGGTTGGTACGGCCCACGTCTTACAGCAGGCCTGGGTCCCAGTCGTGGGCAATACAGACTGATGTATTTAAGTAAAGTACAACATAATATTTTGTGAAACATTGCTGGCAAGGACGATACCTACTTTTTTATTATTTGTCTTCGTGAGCCATCCGAATCGAAGTCAGCTGTATTCGTAGCTGTACTGGCTGCAGAAAAATTAGGAAAATAATACCACAATAAATTATTTTTGTTTAAACACCTCCACGACCCCCGTACTATTCAATCCATCCATCAGCACAATGTGTTGAGTGCGTTACATTGAGTCCTACCGTGAAACGTGGTTTTTCACCTTAAAAAAAAGTCGTTTCCGAGCAATATTTTTTGCGTAGAGTTACTTAGTTTGATGTACAGAATGCTTGGTTGACGGCTTCGTGAAGGGTCCGTTTACACCTTATATGCTAATATTATTAAATGGCAAAGTAAAGGTACATTTAAGTTTATATGTGGGAGGTAATCTTGGGAAATACTGAACCGATTCAGAAACTTCTTTGCTTTTTTTAAAGCATTAAATTCAAGGTTGATTGGGAAAATGTATTTATTTATTTATTTGGTACACCAACAGCAACTAAGAATTAATTTGAAACAATAAAATAACATAAAGTGCTGGTATGTATGCCTATTATATGTATACGCAGCATTCACCATGAGACAACAACATAATGTTCTCAGATCTTAATAATGAAGTAATACAATTTGAATATAATATAAAATTTACTTAAAACAAATGAGACGACAATAGGAATTGTGATGATAAATGTGTTATGAGTCTGTTATCTAATTATTATTTACATTTTTGTTAACTTGTTGCAAATATTGAAAGTATTGAATTGACAGAAATTACTTGCTTAAAGGCAAATTAGTGCACTCCCATACCTCCAAAACGGATCTTCTGAAAATTTGTCAGTTTTGGATAGCTTGATATGTTGGCGTGTATACAATGTTTTTGCTATCGGTACCGCCTTCCTGCGCTAGGTATCAGAATAACTTTGCTGACTCAAACTGTACGCTCGAGCACAGAAGTGTTCAGCACGTACAACATTCTAAATTAACATCAAACCTCTCTTTGATTGAGGTTTAAGGTCCTGGCTTCGATTCCTAGGTCGGCCAAAGTGTTATTGGGTTTTTCGATCAGGAATTTCTCAGAAGCACCCACGGAGTCTTAAGTTGATTGTGAAAAATATTTTTGTATCAGATATGTATTTTCAAATTAGTTTTCGTGGCAAAATAATAACAGCCGCTCGGGTCGACCTTTAGGTTAAGCCGTGCTTGCCTAGGTTGGCCTATGGATGGGCGACCACTTACTACATACCTAGTTTCCTCCGTGCATCGGAAAGCACGTTAACGGATGGACAGCGGAGGGAGGGAGGTTAGTAATAGGGTCCTCAGCCTCCCCCTTCCGGAGTTACAAGCGTGATGTTATGACGTTTTTCTTTAATCCGTCAACGGACAGTAACGTACAGTGGACGCCTCAGCGCATCGTCACCTTGACATCAATACATTATGTATTTATTTATGTATTACATGCCACTAAGTTTAACTTGCTCACATATTTTTAAGTTTTTTTTTTTTAAGTATGTTGGCGTACACCAGCCTAAAATCATCTGCCTAGCCTTTTCCCAACTATATGATGAAGCTGAATACCAGTATTTTACATGAAGCGACTGCCTAACTGACCTCCACAACCCAGTTAGTACTGGGTAATACGATACCCCTTGGTAAGACTTTTTGGGCCACTACCTGTAACGACTGTCAAAGATCTACAAATGACACCCAGGACCAACGGCTTAACGTGCTTTCCGAGGCACGGAGGAAACTCGGTTTGTAACGGGTGGTCACCCATCCACGGACCAACCTAGGCAAGCACGGCTTAACCTAAAGATCGATCCGAGCAGCTGTTATTATTTAGCCACGAGCTCCTCAATAAGAACAATTAAAGCAATAATCAAAAATTTATACAAAAATACGACAAGAAAAATGTCTCCAAGATAGTAATTGAGTACTTGCGTCAAAGTTTACTTTTACAAACGATTCTAAACCTTAAAGCTTAGTTCAAAAAGTTCATAATAAAAAACCCAGATGTTGCAGTAATGTAAATTCCACTGTATGTTCAGAGGGATAAAGTTGATTTTGCAATGAATATGTAATGCTGAATCGGATCATGGTTTGACTGTTTTTATCATTGGCGAGGTGGAATATGTATGGATACCATGAGTTGTGAGATTCACGGGAATGTATTTTTTCGTAAAATTTGTAGAAAAATAAGTTTTTTTTTTGTAATCGTGGCTTAATAACAGCAGCCGCTCGGATGAATCTTCAGGTTAAGCCGCGCTTGTCTAGGTTGGTCTGTGGATGGGTGACCACCCATAACATACCGAGTTTCCTCCGTGCCTCGGAAAGCACGTTAAGCGGTTGGTTCCGGCTGTCATTTGTACATCTTTGACAGTCGCTACAGGTCTGACAACCAGTCTTACCAAGGGGTATCGTATTACCCAGTACTAACTGGGTTGTGGAGGTCGGATAGGAAGTCGCTCCATGTAAAATACTGGTATTCAGCTGCATCCGGTTAGACTGGAAGCCGACCCCAATATAGTTGGAAAAAGATAGGCTAGATGATGATGAATTTTCATTAAAATCGGTGCATGGAGTAGCTGTAAAATCGTAAAAACAAACGGATAAACATTTTCTCTTTAATATGTTAATATAATATTATAAAGAGGAAACCTTTGTATTTTTGTATGTTTGTATTGAATAGGCTCAAAAACTACTGGACCGATTTCAAAATTTCTTTTACCATTACTTAGAGGAATTCTTCCGAATCCGTATAGGCTATATTTTATCCCGGAAAATAGATAGGGTTTTTCGTGGTAGTGAAAATTGTGAAGTAAGGCGTCGAAAAAACTGCCGTACGTTAACGATTCTCGCGAACGCTGCCTAAATGGTTAAAGATGTATGGTTGATTTCTATAGAAAAGTTGTAGAACTCAATAATGCCTACAAAAAAGTCCGCAATAGTATAAACCAAACATGTATATTTTAGCCATTATAACCACTTTTCCCTAGAATAAAAGTAATTAAAATTATTAGCCTATGTTTATTGATCATAATTATTATCGTCAAATACTAATCCTTATCCAAATAAACTATTTATTGAGCAAGATTGTTTCAATAGCTATAAATTACTTTTTATTTTATTCCAATCGGACAATCCATTCATAGAAAAACAAATGGGGGGGGGGGGGGAAATTAGGGGAAAACAAATGTGCACCCGTGCGAAGCCGGGACGGGCCGCTAGTATGTTAATAAAGTGGTTTCTTATCAACGCGATGTACCTAAGTATGACCCATTTCAAGGCCAGTCACAATCGTATATTAATCCTTAGTTGAAATACCTACTTTTTGTCAAAAACTGATGCAAGAGTAATATTTTTATCATCAAAGAAAGAAGAAAGAAAGAAAAAATGTTCATGTATACAAATAAATAAAATTGAAGTGTCTGTTTACAATTTTAAAGTAACAGCTATTTACCGAATGCATATGAAAGTACATACGATACTTATAACAAAAAAAAACTTTTTTTTTAATTTTTGTCCGTCTGTTCTGGCTTATCTCCGAAACGGCTGTACCGATTTCGACGGGAATTTTACTGGCATATAGCTGATGTTATTCGGAATAACTTGGCTACTTTTATTTTATAAAAAGATTTAGGGTTCCGTGCAAAAAAAATAAAACTATTGAAATTATTAAGAAAATTCGATAAAAATAATACTTCCCTATTATTTTTATAGTTACTTAATAAATAAAAAAATGTTTAATTTAAAGTAGAAATAATCATCCAAAGGTTGTCTTGGAAACATCGCTTTCAGCGACAAGACCATACACCATTGTGTCACCTTATGTGAAATATTTTCTTTTATGTAAAGAATGTTATTTGTGTGGTGCGGATAATAAAGAATATCCCATTCTTTTCCATTCATCCTCTGCCTGCTTTTTTCCCATATCACACACATACATATGCTTTTCCTAACTATGTTGGAGTCTGCTTCCAGTCTAACCGGATACTAACTATGTTGGAGTCTGCTTCCAGTCTAACCGGATGCAGCTAAATACAATGATATTATAAAGAAGACTAGCTTTCACCCGCAGCAATTTAGAATTTAACAATCAATTCGAGTTGTCACACTACTGATGTTTCTATATAATTATATAATTCAATCATGATTCGAAAGACACGTGGCGCCATCTATTATCATAAGAACGTTATTGTTGTTTTCCTCGGGAAAAGAACTTTTTTTCGGGATTAAATGCACCCTATCTCCGTTTCTGTACACTTGACAACGTATATGAAAAATTTCAGGATGATCGGTTCAGTGGTTTAGACGTGAAAAGGTAACAAACAAAAAAACTTACTTTCGCAATTATAATATTAGTAAGGAATAAGGATATCATCGGTTGAATACCAGTATTTTACATGGAGCGACTGCCTATCTGAGCTCCACAACCCATTGGGTATCTACCACAGTATCTATTAGTGAGACGAACGAGATGTAACATGTCAAAATTAGACTGTAGTTCAAGCTACTACAATTTGTCAAATTTCTTTAATAGATTTCCAACTTTAGCGCTTTAGCATTAGGTTTAATGTTACTTGGGAAACTTTGACAGTTTCGGACAGCTTGATATACGCCTAAAATAATTCAGAAACAAATATTTTTTTTTTTTTACTTTTACTTTTTCGAGGACAAACCATTGTTCTTCAATGATTGGAAACATATTCAGCCAAGTAAATAATTGATTACAGCATGAAACATTGTATTAGCCATTGACGCCTATTATAGCATTAGTGTTCACTTTAATGCCTCGTTGGTCGTGAGCACCACTGTTGAGCATGAGGTCTTGGGTTCGATTCCCGGGTCGGGCAAATCGTTATTGGGTTATTTCCTTGGTGATTTCTCTTTAACAGCCAGGAGCCTGGACTTGCGCCTGGTTGATGGCAATAGGCTCCCCCCTGTTTCATGGGACTTAAACGTAACTGGCGAAATGTGGTAGTACTATTAGGTACACCTCTGCCTAACCGTTCGGGGGTTACAGGCGTGATGTTATGTATGTTATGTTCGCTGTTAATCGGCGAAGAAAACGTGAGGAAACAAATAAAATAAATAATAAATATAAATTCATGACAATATTTATATGTCACCAACTAAGGAGTATACTCTTTCAAACAAAAAAAGAATTTTTCAAATTGGTTCAGGCGTTTTCGAGTAATCGGTGAACATACATAAGAAAAAAAAAATCCGACGAATTTAGAACAGGAAGATTCAGAGAACCTCTTTCTCTGAATCTTTTTTCAAGTCGGTTAATAAAGGAGAATTCATGAATGTGTCCTCTATTTAAATACATAATTTTATTTTCATTTCAAAATCAGATATTAAATACATTAATAAATTAAAATAACCTAAAGTAAACTTAAAAAATGGCGTCAAAAAACTCCTCCTCAACGCTGTTAACTGGTAATGTACCCAAGAGACTGGCGGCGTTGCCACGTTGTATGGCAACGCTCAACCTTTGGCCAAGGTAAAAGCCAGCCCTTGGGTCACGGGAAGTGTCAACTAAGCGATTGGAAATTTCCTTGAAAAGGCTATGAGCACTCGGACCCCACGGTCCTAGAGTTTCAACCCCAAACGGCTCGAAAATATAGTTACCAAAGAGGTTACTATATTTACGCCGCTTGAGGTTCTCTGCAGCCGCAGCGGCAGCCCCAGCACAGCACGACGAGCTAGGAAGATGGGATGGCGCAAGTGTATAATAAGGTTTTAAAACTTCAAAACATTTCAAATTCTCACAAAAATCCAAATGTGTGTGAACCCTACAAGCCGTATCGAAAACATTATGACGTAACAAACTCACCGTCCAGCTCAATATCAACCTTAGGCTTGCGTGTTAAGGTTGGTAGTCGCGTGTACGTGTCGTCAATGTAGTAGTGACCGTAAAATGATATGGCCATGTGTGTGTATATTAAACATGGAAAGCTGAGCGGCATACGATTGTAACTCGGTTTGTATTTTCAATAATTGCTTTGCTTATTTCAATTATTTATATTTTATTTATAAAATTTAACAATTTATGTACACACTAAATACAGAAAAGAAGAAAGGAACAGAAAATAGTACAAAGGTGATGCTTATTTCTAAAGAAATCTCTTCCAGCTCTTTATTTGTGTTTTTATAAGTATTACTTACATAAACATCACGCCTTTTCCCCATGGGGGTAAGCAGAAACATTAGAACGCCCAACTACAATCCGTACGTATTTCTTTTGCTTCGTCCACGACGTCGACGGAAGAATCGACAAAATGACAGATTTCTTGTGTTGATCTGTCATTTTGTCGATTCTTCCGTCGACAAAACCCGTTTCTATGGTGGTCATACTAGGCGTGCTGGTCATACACGAACGTCGGTTGCTAGTACTACGCACTAGACCTTTCTGAATAATAAGTGCCTACCAATTATAAAGTCTAGAAAAGAATAAAGTACTTAGTACGTACGTACATAGTTCTTATGTTGTCCAAAAATAATCTGAAAGAAAACGAATTTAAATAATAGTAAAAATAACTTAGTAAACGGGAAAAATACTTCAGTTTATATATGTTATGTAAATAACTAGAGAATTCCACAAGAATTACATTGAGTTAATTATGTATTATGTAAGGGCATACTGATCTACATTTATAAATGGCACTGTGATTCAGAGTATTTATAAACAATAGTAATAAATTAAATGGCAGACTTAACATTGTTATTTATGTATTATTTGATTTAATAATTTTATTTATTTAAACTTCACGTACAATAGTGGTACATAGGCGGACTTAATGCTATAAAGCATTCTCTACCAGTCAACCTTTGGGTTAAATAGGACAAAATTGTGATAAGGTACAAAATAATATTTAAAAATAATCTTTATTTACTCACAACAATTGTTCCAAAACTAACTACCACTCTAAAGGGTAAGCGTTTATTTTGCCTGGCATAGAAGAAGCATCACGCCATGACAGCGTCATGCCATCTTCCGTCACGGCTGTTTTACTGCCTTTTTCACATAAAAAAACAATCAAAATAACATCATGGATAATAATATTATCTTGCGCTATCAGAGTTACAACTCTTGTCGCACAGCCGCATAAATATCAATGTACAATCGAGGTAATTTCTCTACCCTGCTATATGTTCGGGCGCAGGGTTCGCTCGTGTTTCATATTAAATGGTTTAGACGAATATTATACTATTAGTTTTTGTTTTAAACTGTCTCATACTGAATTAGGGACAACTTAAGTAAAATAAAATTATATGAGCTAAAACGACGCTATTCAAAAATCACAGTAGGCCTGATTTATATTGGTTAAGGTCAACGGCGAGTAGCTCGTGGATAAATAATAACAGCCGCTCGGGTCGATCTTTAGGTTAAGCCGTGCTTGCCTAGGTTAGTCTGTGGATGGGTGACCACCTATTTCATACCGAGTTTCCGCCGTGCCTCGGAAAGCACGTGAAGTTGTTGGTCCCTGGTGTCATTTGTAGATCTTTGACAGTTACAGGTAGGCAGTGGTTTGGTTGAAAAAAAAAATAACCATTTGCAATTTAGCGCCAAAAATCCGCCATTTTGTTTTTTTTTTAAAAACCTACCTTGCCTTTTTAAGAAGAATGTAACGATACCTTAATTGTCGAAATACATCTACCGTTTGGAAGATACACAAGGTTATTACAAACATACAAGAAACGCGCGAAAAAATTACTCTGCCTTGGCAGTCGGGTAAAAAATACTTGTCTTTTTATGTCACCTCAAGGCATGCCGGAGATACATCACCAAAGCCAATCGTAGCCATTAGCCTATTAGACAAATACGAAAAAAAATAGTCCGTCAGTTAGATCACCAAAAAATGTTGGACACATATTTTTCTTTTGTCACATAACCAAAAAATGACGTCGATGCAGCGCATCAAAGTTCAAGAAAGGGGGCTTGTGACGTCACTGGACAGTAAAAAGTAACAGAAATTGTGACGTCACGCGAGATTTCAACGCGCTGTATCGTGGTCATTTTTCGTTTACATGACAAAAGAAAAACTCATCATCTGCCTAGCCTTTTCCCAACTATATTGGGGTCGGCTTCCAGTCTTAACCGGATGCAGCTGAATACCAGTATTTTACATGGAGCGACTGCCTATCAGACCTCCACAACCCAGTTAGTACTGGGTAATACGATACCCCTTGGTAAGACTGGTTGTCAGACTTTTGGGCCACTGACTACCTAACGACTGTCAAAGATCTACAAATGACACCCGGGACCAACGGCTTAACGTGCTTTCCGAGGCACGGAGGAAACTCGGTATGTAATGGGTGGTCACCCATCCACAGATCAACCTAGGCAAGCACGGCTTAACCTAAAGATCGACCTGAGCGGCTGTTATTATTTAGCCACGAGCTCCGCGTGTTTTTATCATCAATGACAAAAGAAAAACTACGTGTCCAATATTTTTTGATAATCTAACTGACGGACTTAATAGATTTTTACAGTCAAATACCCTATTATATGGAGCTCTACTCCTCTGCTTATCCCTACGAGGACTACAGTCGTGATATTATGTATATTAATCACGTGTTCCTCCATTAGTATTTTATCAAGTAAGGAGGTCGTGTCTTCTAAATATAGCCTATCCCCCTCTCCGCGTTGCCATAGCAACGGGTAATACCTACACAAACCGTTTGACTTACCACTGTTACTCTTAGCCTGTGTGAATAAAATCTTTCATGGTTAAGCCGTGGCTGCCAAGGTCGGTATGTGGATGGGTGACCGTCCATTACGTACCGAGTTTCCTCCGTGGCTTGGAAAGCACGTTAAGCCGTTGGTCCAGGCTGGCATTTTGTAGATCTTTGATAGTCTTGACAGGTAATCAGTGGCCCGAAAGTCCGCATCGCATGCCCATACGACAACCGATTACCACACTAGTTTTCAGTCACCAGCGCCACTTTCAGACCTTCCTAAATAAAGGGTGTAACAAGACCCTTAACGAAGCCGAAAGGCACTTGTTCTTCCCGTCACTGCGATCATTTTTTTGTTCCAGACCATACCTGGGAACCTTCTAGTTACGGAGATATTGGGGGTCAATGTTCCAACTTTTTCACAAGTTTCCTTTTAAATATATGATTTTAATGTAAGAGTTTTACTTTAAACACCTCCACGGCCCCCGTACTATTCAATCCATCCATTAATGTTTTGAGGAGTACGTTACATTGAGTCCTACCGTAAAACGTGAATTTTTACCCCCAAAAAAAAAGTCGTTTTTCAGCAATATTTTTTACGTAAAGTTACTTAGTTTGATGTACGTACGTTGGTTGGCGGCTTCGTGAAGGGTCCGTTTACACCCTGTATTATTGCAGTGTGTCCTTTAATTTGGGCATCAATTTAGGTCTCCCATAATGGTTGTGGAAACGAGTACGACCTATTTAAATATCTGCTTACCCTTCAGCCGCTAAAGTCGTGAAGAAACGCATTACGATGATTGAAACGGCCTCTAGCTGTTCGTTTATAAGTTTTATAGTTGAAACAAGCATACATGTGACACAGTACAAGCTGAACTATTTCAAGAGATATAATCTAGCTTTTTTTCTTTTTCTTTTCAATAGCCTTGTATGTCCCACTGCTGGGCAAAGGCCTCCCCCATATCCTTCCGGGAACTCTTCTCCTGCGCCATCTCGAACAACAATCTAGTTATACGGGCTGAAAAGTCTGACAACCAGTCTTACCATGGGGTATCGTATTACCCAGTACTAACTGGGTTGTGGAGGTTAGATAGGCAGTCGCTCCATATAAAATATTGGGTTTTGGAGTTCAGATATGCGGTCCATGTAAAATACTGGTATTCAGCTGCATCTGGTTAGACTAGGAGCTTAATAATAACAGCCACTCGGGGTCGATCTTTAGGTTAAGCCCCGCTTGACTAGGTTGATCCGTGGATGGGTTGCATTCCATTGCATACCGAGTCTCCTCCGTGCCTCGGAAAGCACGTTGAGCGGTTGGTCCCGGCAGTCATTTATAGATCTTTGACAGTTACAGGTGACTACCTGTAGTGGTCTGAAAGTCTAACAACCAGTCTTACCAAAGGGTATCGTATTATCCAGTACTAACTGGATTGTGGAGGTCAGATGGGCAGTCGGTCCATGTAAAATACTGGTATTCAGCTGCATCCGGTTAGTCTGGAAGCTGACCCCGACTTAGGTGGGAACAGATAGGCAGATGATGACTCAGCAACGAGGGTTAGGACTTCAACAGTATATTTAGACACTCAGTTAAGAGCATAGAGTCCTCTGTGTCCCGTTAAGGGTCTCCTAGACTCAAGCTGACTCCAGCATAGTTGGATAAGGGTAGGCTGATGATGCTGATGACGCATCCTACGATAACTAGTACACGGATCCGGAAGATTATACAGCCTTCCTTTCTACAAAATTTCATCCAAATTCGTTCAGATGTAAGCAACAAACTAACATTGCCAACGGAACCCCAAAAACGATTACAAAATTATATAAGATTGTTTTGTTTATAAAAATGTTAATTTTTCCGATGCCTTAAGCCCTTTACGGAGTTCAAAGTTTAATAAGATTTCGGTGACCGTGAAGAGGTATTTTACTTAAATAACGTATTGAGCAATGAGCGTTGAGCTCCTTGAGTTACAAGTCGTGCCACACGATAACTGACAAATGCTTGCACTGACTGGACAGGTCCACTCAAGTCTGTGTGGTTCTTTCTTCAAAAGACCATCTCAGACACTAATCTGCATAGTCCTCATGTGAGTTGACCAAGATTATGTCTGGACCTTAAAAGAGACTATGACTTCTGAGTTTGTTTCGGATGTTTCTTCTCAGATTAGTCGCGGAAACGCATGCAGCTAAAGACCAGTATTTTATATGAAGCGACTGCCTATCTGACCTGCACAACCCAGTTAGTACTGGGTAATACGATACCCCTTGGTAAGACTGGTTGTCAGACTTTCAGGCCACTGACTACCTGTAACGACTGTCAAAGATCTACAAATGACAGCCGGGACCAACGGCTTAACGTGGTTTGCGAGAAACGGGGGGGGACTCGGTATGTAATGGGTTGTCACTCAGCCACGGAACAACCTAGGCAAGCACGGCTTAACCTAAAGATCGACCCGAACGGCTGCTCCTTCTCGCGGCTTAGCTCGCGTTAATTTAGAATTTGACTATCAATTCGGGTTTTACTCTGTGTAATAATATAATTCAATGATGATTCGAAAGACACGTGGCGCCATCTATTATCATAAGAACGTTATTGTTGTTTTCCTCGGGAACAGTACTTTTTTTCGGGATAAAAGGTACCCTATGTCCGTTTCTGTACACCTGACAACGTATATGCAAAATTTCAGGATGATCGGTTCAGTGGTTTAGGCGTGAAAAGGTGACAAACAAACTTGCTTTCGCATTTATAATATTAAGTAAGGATAAGTAAAGCTATATTTCGTCCAGCTCTACGCCACATGCCTCTTGTACCACATACGACTCGCTAGTCCAGATAAGGTTTTATATTCAAACGCTGATAACATGCGCTTGTACTCATTGTCTCAATCTTACGTGCGTAGCTATTGTTCTATGTTACTTTCAACACTGCTGGACATCCATCCATCTGGCGAGCCTAATTTACAACTAGATAAACTACAAGGTGTAAACGGACCCTTCACGAAGCCGTTAACCAAGCATTCTGTACGTCCAACTAAGGAGTCATCCATTAATTACGTGTTTTTTTTTAGCAACATTTTAACCCCCCCCTCCTTCAGGGTGATACGTGGTGAGATTTTAGACTACCCCTCTCCCCTACCCAAAATCACATGTATTTTTTGGTACCCAATTTCTTAAAAAAAATCAGAATATTATCTTTAAATACTCGTTAACAGGTATAATCTAATTGAATTCTAGAAAATTAAGCACCGTGATAAAAATGTCAAGGTCACGCACCGCTTTGCGGTTTATAAATCGCGCGTTCTAAGAAAAGATAAATACTAGTGATATCTCACTACACCCCCCCGCATACCTCCCTAGTGATATTTTGTGATTTTTTCCGAACTCCCTCCCCCCCCTATCGAGCCTCACGTGGTTAATGGACGACCCAATAGTAACTCTATGCAAAAAATGGAAAACGTCTTTTTTAGGGGGTTAAATATCACGGTTTACGCTAGAACTCGAATGTAACGCACTCTAAACATTGTGCTGATGGATGCATTGAATAGTACAGAGGTCATGGGTTTACTGGGCCACCAAGAAAACCTTTCCTTGCCTTAGCTTTGGGCGTCCAAGGAATGGAAAGACAAGTGTTGGTCGTCCGGCGGCGAGATGGGCAGACGACATTGTTACCATTGCAGGAGTATCCTGGATGTGGCTTGCACAAGAATGTGGAGCTGGGCACCAGCAAAGAGAGGCTTTACCCATCAGTGGGTGAAGTCGGGCTGTGGATGATGATGATGATGGGCCACCAAGATACAGGCTGTGCCTAGGCTGGGCCCCACGGCTACCTCTACTTATGCACTCTTTTAACTATCATTGTTTTTGTTTTTATGTTTGGTAATTTGTGTCAATATGTTCTTTTATATATTTATTTAACGACTTTAAAACCACGTATTCTTGTGGAAAATTTGGAACTTTGAACTACAAGGTTCCCAGGTATGGTCCAGAACGAAATAATTTTCGCTACGACGGGGGAATTGTTTATTTACACCCATTATTTTGGGGTCGGGCAGCGACTGCCTATCTGACCTTCAGAACTCAGTTTCTGGATCTATGGATTCTACTACAAAAATACTGGGTAATAGCTCTTGCCTCTTGGTAAGATTGGTTCTCATACTTTCGGGCCGGACATGAGCCTAATCAGTATGTCATCATCAAAATACTTAAGCAAAGGCTACACAGATGGTGATGAGCTATTCTTAAAAGGAAAACCTCTCCAGCAAGAACTGCTGTGCAACAATGCATATTATATGCATGCTTTCTTTAAATAATCTATACTAATATTATAAAGCTGCAGGGTTTGTTTGTTTGTTTGTTTGTTTGTTTGTTTGAACGCGCTAATCTCTGGAACTACTGGTCCGATTTGAATGATTCTTTCAGTGTTGGGTAGTCCATTTATCGAGGAAGGCTATAGGCTATACAACATCACGCTACGACTAAAAGGAGCGGAGCAGAAAATGTTGCAAAAACGGGACGGGATTTTACGCGGACGAAGGTCGCGGGGAACAGCTAGTGTTTGAATATAAACACACAGTTTTATTTGTTATAATCAGCTCGTTGCCATTCTGACTGCGTTTGTGCAGGGTTCAATGTTACGCTTGTGTCGTTTGGGAGACGAGCAGAGACACTGGGTTTAGTCTTAGTTGATTTAAAATAATAATCATCTGCACAGCCTTTTCCCAACTATATTAGGGTCGGCTTCCAGTCTAACCGGATGCAGCTCAATACCAGTATTTTACATGGAGCGACTGCCTATCTGACCTCCACAACCCAGTTAGTACTGGGTAATACAATACCCATTGATAAAACCATCTATGTGTTGAGTACATTAACTAAATTTCCAAAATAATCGATACATGACGCGCTACACAAAAAGCATCAATTGTCATTAAATTTATCAAAATAAAAAAATAAATAAGATACTCTTACTTGCCGGCTACTTACATAAACGCTACTTTAAACCCTTCGCGAGTGACAGAGCGAGATAGATGATGTTCTAACGAAGGTGTGGAGACGACGGATGTTTGTTAGCTGTTGAAAGATTTTGTGAAAGTGATTTTTGTTGATAATTGCGTCGTTTCTTGTCCTTGTGTTAGTCGGTATTACGTTAATTATTTGTTGGTTTATCAGTTGTTATATTTTAACTGTTTTATGTTATGTTTTATTTTATTCATCAAGTGCAAAAAACTTGTTAAATAGGTACTCTATGAAATTAAAGGCGCCTAAAACTAAAATCATAAAAGAGTTAATTTGATTTCCATTATGAACTTGAGGAGAACATAAAAATCTGTTTGCTGTTGTGCTAGAAATAAAAAATTTAGAACTTTTGAAATCAGTATTTTCATTAATTACTGGCTATAAATACGTTTGTAAACGTCCAAAATATAGTTAGATTGGTTTTTCTCATCATTTATTTTAGATCGACTCAAAAATATGACGCCTGATTTTCACACACATCAAGCCATAAAAAAAAAACAAATTATTAATCAGGTTCACTTAAAAAAGCTTGAATCTTCGTAAACATTTTAACAAAAAATAATAAAAACCAAAGTACTAAGTCGACTCCACTGGTCATTTGTTCTAGCAGTGAAAAAATATCGGGCGCATACTTGCCACGGCGTCAGGGCTGTCTCGCAGCCGTTATTATTATTATTACTTATTATTTTTCAGTTTTATTTAGTTACTAGCTGTTTCCCGCGATCTTCTTCCGCTTGAAATTATTACTTTAAAAAATGTTACTTCCTCAACGGAAACGGATTTTGTTAACAATTTCAAGTTTTTTTTTTTGCACGGCACCATAATTTTTTTTCTAAAAAAAAAAGTAGCTTACTTCTTATTACATCAGCTATCTGCCAGTAAAAGTCCCGTCAAAATCTGTCCAGCCGTTTCGGAGATTACCCGGAAGAAACAAACAAACAGACATTTTGTGCATAGATTCTTTTACTACACTCTTATTTTTGTAGATACACTTTATTTGTAGAAATAGTTTAACACGTTAAATGCCATATCAGGTGACGTCGCGTGAAGCGGCCTGTGATGTTATGGCGGTTCACGCGCGCGTGATGGTGCTTTTATGTACGCAAGGGCCGATGCCTGCCGGGGCTGCGGGACTGTTCGAAAGAGATACCGCGGCCCTGGTACACAAAGGGCAAAGAAGGAACATGGATGGGTTTTAGTCAGTACGAGTCTGACACTCCCTTCCGCTCCGCCCAGAACGGGAGGGGTCATTTGATGATTTCTCATCGGAAAATAAATAAAATTAAAGACAGTAAATAGCAGCCGCAGCGTATTGGGTTCTAGTATTTGTTTTGAAGAAAATCAAGGATTTTTTTTATTTTGGCCATCTAGGTCGTTCACCAATGTGACTTTTTCAATTCATATGTACTTTCTAAGTTTATCTTGGACACCACAGACATCGGTGAAGGAAAACATCGTGAGGAAACCTGGACTTATAATTAATGTAAGTCTGAAATCGCCAACCCGTCTTGAGCAAGCGTGGTGATCAATGCTCGTGCCTTCTCTGTATGAGAAGAGGCCTTTGCCCAGCAGTGGGACAGTAACAGGCTGGTATTATTATTATTAATGAACGTGCTAAAAGGTTGTCATCATGAACTTGTGGCATTGTGCATAATCCAAAAAGTAAAACAATGATTGAATTGATATTCTATGAATATAAAGGAAAACGAGTTAGGTTTCTAGAATGCATACATTTTGATATGACCTTGTGAATTGTGGTTAGTAAATTAGGTACCTAACTTACAAGCTACAATCAGTGGTGAATAGGTTTTATTCAACACTAGCTTTTGCCTGCGGCGCTCGCGTTAATAACAAACTCTTAACACACTACTAAACTTTCTATAATAATATAATTCAATCATAATTCGAAAGACACGTGGCGCCATCTATTATCGTAAGAACATTTTTGTTGTTTTCCTCGGAAAAAGTACTTGTTTTCGGGATGAAAGGTACCCTATGTCCGTTTCTGTGCACCTGACAACGTATATGCAAAACTTCAAGATGATCGGTTCAGTGGTTTAGGCGTGAAAAGGTAACAAACAAACAAGCATACTTACACGTTTATAATATTAGTTAGGACTAGCACTTTGCCCGCGACTTCGTCCGCAAAAATTGTGATAACTCGGCCAATATGCATGATATAAATATAATTTATAGCCTATAGCATCCACGAATAATGTAGCTTTCTGCCTGTGAAAGAATTTTAGAATTGGATCATTAGTTCCCAAGATTACCCCTTACATCAATCGGAACAATCCTAACTAATATTGTAAATGCGAAAGTAAATTTGTTCCATTTCACGCCTAAACCACTGAACCGATCATCTTGAAATTTTGCATATCCGTTGTCAGGTGTACAGAAACGGACAAAGGGTACCTTTTATCCCGAAAAAAAGTACTGTTCCCGAGGAAAACAACAATAACGTCTTGATTGAATTATATTATTACAAGCAGAGTACAGCCCGAATAGATTGTCAAATTCTAAACTAACGCGAGCGAAGCCGCGTATATTATAAATAAAAAAGAGGCAGATATCGCACTAGCGAGCGCAAATTGTTGCAGACAAATTCAGACAATTGTCGTAATTTAAGTACTTCAAGCGCAATAGCTATCTCTTTCTGTATCATACGTTCCGTATTATCTATCGCAGTCGTAACAACGCTACGATATTTGATCGCCGCTCACTATGCACGTATCTTTCATTATAATAAAAGATAGAAAATCACACTTTTCACAACAATACAAAAAACTCAGCATTAAAACAATATGTCACCCAATCTAATCTAATGCTGACGTCATCGAGTCATCATTATATGAGCGAGTACCGACCGATAAGAGCGACATGTTATAGCGACGCGTCATGATAAGGGAGATAACAGAAATTATGCTTATTAACCGATGACAAAACTAAAATGTCATTGTAATCTGTTTTAGGGTATTCTGGGCACTGAGGACCGTATTATTTGACGAAGTAAAAGTAGTGGCACTATTTCATTTTTATGTTAGTTTTATTGTTTACTAGCTTTTGCCTGCGTCTTCGCTCGCGTTAATTTGGGTTTTGTTTGGCTCGGGTTGTACTCTGCTTGTAATAATGTGGCGCCATCTATTATCATAAGAACGTTAATGTTGTTTTCCTCGGGAACGGTACTTTTTTACGGGATGTAAGGTACCCTATATCCGTTTCTGTACACCTGACAACGTATATGCATAATTTCAGGATGATCGGTTTAGTTGTTTAGGCGTGAAAAGGTAACAAACAAACAAACAATCGTCGTCGTAGTTATTTTTTGATTATGTGACAAAAGAAAAAATACGTGTCCAATATTTTTTGGTGATCTAACTGACGGACTAAATATATTTCTTTTTTTCGATATTGTCAAATAGCCTATTTCATACGGAACCAAACCGCAGAATGACTTGCATCGCTCAGTATTTTATTCCGATAACACAATATGATCACCTATTTATTTCATGATGATTTTAAAAACGTTATATTTTGGCTATCGCTGCACACTACGTAATCGTTACTAGACGGTGAGATGACAAACTTTAGATTAGTGATATTGAGTAATATCGACAATCACGCTTGTAATCCTCCAAGTGAATAAGCAAAGGTGTATTGAATAGTGCACGTTGTATTGAGTCAGTAGTTGATGCCTCGTTGGTCTAGTGGTCGCAAGCGCGACTGCTGTGCATGAGGGCCTGGGTTCGATGCCCGGGTCGGGCATTGGGTGTTACTATCAAGAATTTCTCAGTAGCATCCACGGTTTCTGGCTTTGTGCCCGGTTGATGACTATAGGCTCACCCCCTCTTACGTAAACTTAACTGGCGAAATTTGGGCGTACTATTATTGGGTACACCTCTGCCTAACCACCACTGCCCGCGGCTTCGCCCATTTAGGGTTCGGTAATTATCCCACGGGATCGTACTACCGGGATAAAAAGTATCCTATGTGTTAAATCGAGGTTATAAAATATCTACGTGCCAAATTTCATCCAAATCCGGTCAGTAGTTTTTGCGTGAAAGAATAACAAACATCCAACCATCCATCCTCACAAATTTTCGCATTTATAATGTAAGTAGGACAACAAATTAATGTTATTAAGAAAATAAAATAAAGACATACAAGTTGCAATTCCGCTAATCAACAAGTTTTCTTCATTCTTAAAGGAAAATGGCAAAAAAGATATACTTTAACAAGTAACATTTAATTAAAAGTATCAAAAAACCCGATTACAAATTGTATTATGTACCTATTTTAAACGGCTAACAGCTGATAGGTCACAGGCGCGCGCCTGCGAATTTCATACGGCTGTTGTGTTATTGTGATAAAAGTGTGTATAAAAAAAACCTTACTCCATAGGTTAGCGCCAAAAATCCGCCATTTTTTTTTTTTTTTTGGTATGTAAGGTCACTTCTTGGGCTTTTGAGACGAATCTAATGATACCTTAATCGTCGAAATCCATCCAGCCATTTGGAAACATACGAGGCAATAAAGAAACTTACAAAAAACAAACAAACACAAGATACGCGCGAAAAACATAACCCTCCCTTGGCAGTCGGGTAAAAATAGACATAAGTAATATCGTTTTTTAACATTTGACAACCCTATGTCGTCAAATGTTCGCTTGCGACCGAGCGGTTCAGCCGCAAAAGTGTGCTAATGTATGTTTGTGTTACGTTAATTTTTATAGTTTTTGTTACTTTCTTCTTTTTTTGTGTTTGAAGTTTTAGTGAACATGTATTTGTAATGTAATTAATTGGTTGTTTTTATCGTCTGTATTAATTACGTATCGCGTATTACATTCAAAGAAAATACTCCACGTTAATTTGCCGTATTATAGCCATTTCATACAACTGTCAAAGAATCACAAATGTTATATGAATATACTGACTACTTAAGTGGACAAAATGTGATAAAAAAATATCCTTGTCGTTAAAAATACGAAAAGAAAACGTATTATAGAGCTTAAAACCTAATTAACGAATAAAATTAAATAAGAATCCTATTAAACACATCAAATTCCTTATCAACAAGCTTCACACGTAAAACGTATCATATCTAAAAACATAAGAATAGTATAAAATAGTGGTAGGTACCTAAATATAAATTTCGCCGTTTCGTGGTTGTTCACTTCCGCTGCAAACGTTTCGTAAGCCGCGCGACGTCACATTCCTGTGTACTGCGAGTGATCTTGATACTTTGATTATTTGTACACCAAACCACAGAATAAATAGTACAAGTAACCAAACTAAGAACTTTACATTAAATATTATGATATAATAATAGGTGTAAAAAGACCCTTAACGAAGCCGAAAGGTACTTGTTCTCCCCGTTATTGTGATCATTTTTTTGTTCTAGGCCATACCTGAGAACCTTCTAGTTTCAGAGATATTGGGGGTCAAAGTTCCAACTTTTTCACAAGTTTTAAAAAAAATACATGTTTCTAATGTAAGATTTTTACTTTAAACACCTTCACGACCCCCGTACTATTCAATCTATCCATCAGCACAATGTTTTGAGTGCGTTACATTGAGTTTTACCGTAAAACGTGATTTTTTACCCCAAAAAAAAAAAGTCGTTTCCCAGCAATAATTTTTTGCGTAATGTTAGTTAGTTTGATGTACAGAATGCTTGGTTGACGGCTTCGTGAAGGGTCTGTTTACACCCCGTATAATATTTAGTGCACAGTTTATTATTGTATTTTAATACATATTTGGAAGTATACAGGGTGGAAGGTACACCGACGCGAAAACGGTTATCACGTATTCAGTACATCATTCTGAGCCTCCCTACATAGAAATTTTTCATCGGTTATTAAATAAAAAAACAGGAGGAGCTCGTGGCTAAATAATAACAGCCGCTCGGGTCGATCTTTAGGTTAAGCCGTGCTTGCCTAGGTTGGTCTGTGGATGGGTGACCACCCATTACATTCAGAGTTTCCTCCGTGCCTCGGAAAGCACGTTAAGCCTTTAAGTAATTGTATTTATCACCGATCTCTATTTAAATACAATAGCTACCTGATTGTTTGTAGAATAAGATTTTTGTAATGCCTCATTAAGGATTAATTATATAAATTAAATAATTAACAATAAAATCAAAATTCAATTAAAAGAATGAAAACCAAAAAAATAAATGGCGTACCTAACAAGTACACCCACATTTCGCCAGTTATGTTTAAGTCCCATGTAATAGGGTCGAGCCTATTACCATCAACCGGGCACAAATCCAGGCTCCGTGACTGTTACTTAATAATGAAATTCCTGACGTAAAAACCTAATAACCTTTGCCCGACCCAGGAATTGAACCCAGAAATTTATTAAAATTCATGTTAAATATTCGTTGTTTCATTAATCAAAATACAAATCTAGTAATTCCTAGAGCCCAAAAATACTAAATACGACTTAAAGAAAAATAACTTACAAGTACAACACAAACCACAGAATGTTAGTTAACGTACCATATAAAAATGTGCAGTTACGTCCTTCTCGGCAACCTCGACACGACATTACATCAATTGTACTACGACCATGAAGTCTTGATACTTTGGTTAAAAACTCTTTACTAATATTCTTGATAGTTGGGCTTCAAACTATTTTGTTTTCTGATTACAACCGGTTGTCTGCGGAGACTAAATAATATTATCTCTTTTATGAGATTACTAGCATATCGCCCGCGACATCTTTCGCAAAAATTGTGATAGTTCGACTAATATGCGTGATATAAATATAATGTATAGCCTATAGCACTCACGAATAATGTAGCTTTCTGCCAGTGAAAGAATTTTTTGAATCGGATCATAGGTTCCGGAGATTACCTCCTACAAAACTTATACTGTCACTTAAGGGATATCCTCCGTGATTGTTCATTATTTCGAGCTCCCGATATTTCGACGCTGTTGCAAGCGCCATGATCGCGGGTTGACTGGAGAATGCGGGTGGATGGAAAATAAATTGTCAAGAGCAGACAAAACACAACACTCACGGAAGATATCCCGTATATGACACTATAAGTTTAGTTGTAAACCGTGAAATATCGTTAATGAATCCATCATACCCATCTCCATTTTTCATCATGATTGCGCTTTGAGGAATAAACATACAGGGTGTAAACAGACCCTTCACGAAGCCGTCAACCAAGCATTCTGTACATCAAACTAAGTAACTGTACGCAAAAATTATTGCTGGGAAACAACTTTTTTTTTTGGGGTGAAAAATCACGTTTTACGGTAAAACTCAATGTTACGCACTTAAAACTTAGTGGTGATGGATGCTTTGAATAGTAAACGGGTCATGGAGTTAATTAAAGTAAAGTTAAAACCTTAACAAGTGGTTTTAAAAAAAAAACTTGTGATAAAATTGGAACTTTGACCTTAAATATCTCCGTAACTAGAAGGTTCCCAGGTATGGTCCAGAACAAAAAAATTATCGCAATGACGGGGAGAACAAGTGCCTTTCGGCTTCGTTAAGGGTCTTTTTACACCCTTTATAATATTTTAAATTTGAATTTAGGAGCGCAACTAATGCTTGCGCTTCGAGGAATAATTTAGTTTCGCTTAGTTCGTTGCGCTTAAAAATAGTTGCGCTTTGAGCCACGAGCTCCTCTCTATTCTCTAGTCTTAATATGTTTGCTCTGATTTAACCCACTTATATAATGTTGTCTCCTATGGAGTCCTTACGTCATAATTATAGGAAATTGACCATTTGAGGACAGTGTGGGACGTGAGCTAGTTTGTGCTCGGTAATACAATTGGTTTATTATAGTCAAATAAAGATTCCATCTGGTGTTAAGCGGTAATTAGGGTTTCGTACCTGAAGCGTTACCAACGGGACCCTATTACAGTTCGGTTCAAACTTTATAGCGACTCGGAAGTTAGCTGCGATTGACGGTCTGCGCATTATACAGTCAAGACGATGCGTCCTCTGCGCCCCGCTGATACCTAAAATTGTGTTCTGCGCAGCTTTACGTTAGATGTTCCGAGCCCCCATACATTTTGAACCGCTATACCTGCGCAGACCGTCACTTGCAGCTAACTTCCGAGCCGCCATTAAGTTTGAACCGAACTATACTAAGCCCCGTCTGTCTGCCAGCGGATGTATCTCATGATCTGTAATAGGTAGACAGTTGAAATTTTCACAGAATGTGTATTTCTGTTGCCGCTATAATAACAAATAATAAAAATAAATTTAAAATGGGGGGCTGCCCCTACTATGATGGTAGCCCCTCCCCTCGCGCTTGACAGGTTTTCTTTTACTATCAAAATGGATGTACTAGGTTATGAAAGTCCCTATCGCATTTAAAAGAGGTGATTTTATGTAGGTTGGTTAAATTTTCTAAGTTTACATCCCACTGTTGGGCAAACCCCTTTTCTGTATCTAAAATCTACATAACACCACACCAATATAACACATACATATTTCGTTATATGTATGTAAGTCCCATGTAATATAGGGCGGGCCTATTGCCATCAACTGGCCACAGATCATGGCTCCAGGCTGCTACTTCTAGATTCATAACATCACGCCTGTAATCCCAGAAGGGTTAGGCAAAGGTGTATGAAACTAATAGTACTCCCACGTTTCGCCAGTTATGTTTAAGACCTATGTAATTGGGGACGAGCCTATTGCCATCAACCGGGCCGCAAATGCAGACTCCGTGGCTGCTACTGAGAAATTGCTGATGGATGAAACCGAAATGTCACCATGTCTTCAATTTTTTTGGCCCTTGGACATTCCCTCATGATGTTTTCATTCACCGTTTTGAGAGCAGTGATGGCGAAATAACTGTCTACCATCATCACGAGGCTACCATCCCTCTGGCCATGATGTGCATTTACCACATAACATCACGCCTGTAATCCCCGAAGGGTTAGGCAGAGGTGTACCTAGTAGCACACCCACATTTCGCCAAATTAATGTATTTGCATACGAATAACGAGATGAATCTATCAATAGCGCTAATATAGCTAATTTAGCCGTAACAAGCGATTCTGGGAACTCGTAGTTAGTCGATACGTGGTGTATAACCTCCCCTCTAACCTCACCCCAATCCCCCTACCCCCTATTTTAACAGGGACACAGTGTAAAGATAACCAGTAATCCAACTTGGCTATTTTTGCGCTTGATCCGATCCAGTCTGTCTCTTACTGTCCCTCCAAAATCAAAAATCAAGCAGCACGTAGTTTATGCTTAGGTATTTCCAGTGTCAATGATGTTGTGAATATCACTGTTTTTACTGTGCTGATAGATATTTTGCCTAATATTATATAACTAGCTTATGCCCGCGGCTTTGTCCGCGTGAATTTCGGCAACTGCCCCACGGGATCATACTATAGGGATAAAAAGTATCCTATAAAATGTGCCAAATTTCATCCAAATCCATTCAGCAGTTTATGCGTAAAAGAGTAACAAACATCTATCCATCCTCACAAACTTTCGCATTTATAATATTAGTAAGATAAGAAGTAAGATATCAGCGGCACTTCCCCACAGCAGTATACCGTAGGACACAACGCTATGATAATAACTAAAATACCCCTAAGCTAAGCCGAGGGCCGTACCCCATAGGGGATGCCTTTAGAGTATAGTTGCTTAGTTTATAAGTTTCTTGCCATCTGGAGGCCTTACTCTCAAGGCACCCACAGGATTACCTGGTTGAGCATACGACTACCTCCTAGGATGACCTGGTAGACGCCATTCGCAAAAAAAACTAGACTCTTTTTGTGGCATTTATGATGCGCTACGCACTAACCATTTGTCTCGGTAGTCACGAGTGAACAGTTAACTGAAGTATGCTTATAATTCGGGTAATGCCTATCTGACCTTCACCACCCAGTTAGTACTGAGTAATACGATACCCCTTGGTAAGACTGGTTATTAGACATTCGGGCCACTGACTACCTGTAACGACTATCAAAGATCTACAAATGACAGCCGGGACCAACGGCTTAACGTGCTTTCCGGGGCACGGAGGAAACTCAGTATGTAATGGTTGATCACCCATCCAACATAGGCAAGCGCGGCTGTTCGGCCACGAGCTCCTCGTGTCTTCTTCTATACTGTTCTATTTGTCGTCATCTCATGAGTTTCCTTTTCAAGCTTATCATCCTTCACACAGTCCATCCATCGTTTCTTTGTTCTTCCTCTACTCTATAGCCTCAAAACTTTCCTCATTATATTTTCCTCAGTTGAAGTACTGTATGTGAATACTAATACGTTGACTGTGCCGTGGGGTGGCATCAACCCGTGTAGGTATTCTGTTTACAACTGAAAATCATCCCGATGTAATAAATTCCATGAGTAGGGCAAACTAGTATTTGCAAATGGTTCCGTCCTGTGGTTTCTCCGCTTTTTCTAGAAAGAATGAATCTTATGTCACTCTCTGCTCTACTAATTCTCGTCATAATCTGGTTAACCCTTTTCCTATGTTGGGGTCGGCTTCCAGTCTAACCGGATGAAGCTGAATTATCAGAATTTTAAAATAAATAAATTAAACCAAACTATATTTTCAGACTACAGTCCATAGTTTTGTTAGTAGTTTAGTGTTAGTAACAATGGTGCTTAAGTCATTAGGTTAGTATTATTGGTGTTCACAACTAAATTATTTATTTAGACCTATGACTGTCCCCACCCAGTGTCTTTGGAAGGAGCAGTCCAGTATCGCGGGCCTGAGGACGGTGAGTAATGGGCTAGCTCGCTGTCCGTCCGTCTTATGACGACACGCCGTGTCGACGGCGCGTTCGTGTTCCACGCGCGCCTCAAAGAGATGACAGCAAAAAGGAAGGGGCCCGCAAGGGATGATGCCTGCCGGGGCTGCGGGACTGTTCGAAAGAGATACCGCGGCCCTGAAACAAGAAGGAACATGGATGGGTTTAAGTCAGTAAAAGTTTGTCACTCCCTTCCACTTCGCCCAGAGCGACTGCCTATCTGACCTCCACATCCACAACCCAGTTAGAACTGGGTATTGTATTGTATGACGGGCTGGTGTACGCAACTCCACGACCAAAGAGTATTTGGAGTAGTACTGGGAAATACGATACTCCTTGGTAAGACTGGTTATCAGACTTTCTGGCGTCAAGGATTAATTTAAAGGTTACTTTTTTTTTTGAGAACATGAAGTAGTTTCTTTACGATGCAAGTGAAACAGCGGTTAAAATATCATGTATTAAACAAAGCGACTTAGTCATTTTTACAGGAAATTGCGAAGAACGGCCATTTTGTTTGAATTTCAACAAAAATTTGTTTGTTGAGTAACATTATCGATCATTACGTACAGCATGTTGTTTTTTTGGTTGCCAAATTCGTGGTCTTTTTTCTGCATACTTAAGTTACTTTTTTATTCTGCGAATTTAATTCTCTGTCTTTGATCTCAATTTCTTATTTCTCGTAGTTTGAAATATCCCCCTGTAGTCTTAATACACCCTGTATGTAACCCAGTTAGCGGCAAAAGAATCATATATTATTCATTCCATTACTTACCTAAGCCAGACTGAAACGAATGGTACCTAGTTAGAATCTAGAAAATTCTAAAATATTTGATATTACTCTTGTCATGTTTATTTTAATATTAGCACGAAATGTGAAAGAATTTTATAAACATTTTAATTCAGCCTCGTTGGTCAAGAGCGACTGCTGAGGATGCGGTCCTGGATTCGATTCCCAGGTCGGGCAAAGTGTTATTGGGTTTTTATATCAGAAATTTGTCAGTAGCAGCCACGGAGTCTAGATTTGTGTGTGGTTGATGGCAATAGGTTCGCTCCCTATTACATGGGACTTCAAAAAATTAACTGACGAAATGTGGGTGTTAAAAAATACTTTCCGTTCTAATATTTTATTTCTTCGAAAGTGTATTGAAAAACGTCGTTTGATACGCGTGGCGATTTGTTACTGCAGTTCTCGAATCTATAACACCATCGCCTGAAGCTCGGGTGTTAATTCCCAATCGAACGCAATAACAAAGTTTCCCCACTTATATCAAAATGTACAATATTGCACACAAAATAAAAAATATACCTACAAATTGCAAAAATATTAGCTTTCTAGCTTTTGCCCGCGGCTTTGCCCGCGTGGAGGTCGATAATTGTCCCACAAGATCATACTACCGGGATAAAAAGTATCCTATGTGTTAATCCAAGTTATAAACTATCTGTGTTCTAAATTTCATCCAAATCCGTTCAGTAGTTTTTGCGTGAAAGAGTAACAAACATCCATCCATCCATCCATTAGTAAGAAGTAAGATGTAGAATGACGAGATTAGCCCAGAATTAAAATTACTTACAAAACCAAAAGTCTAAACACACAACCCCCCTCTGCGCAGTCGGTTAGCTAACCGAGCAGTACCCAAGTACGTTCTGTCACATTTAAACTCCGTATATCGATTGGGCACTAATAATAGAACTGGTTGGTGGCTGGCGCAAGCTATGAGCGGAGCGATTTTCAATCTCACTTTTATTTCTCCTTTTTTAATTAAGTCTCACGGCCAATCTGTCATCTATATTGTAAAGATGTATGTATTTGGGGGGCAATCTCCAGAACCAACGATCCAATTCTATAAATTCTTTCACTGGCAGAAAGCTACATTACGAATAATGTAGCTTTCTGCTGGCTGCTATAAATTATATTTATATCAAGCATATTAGCCGAGCTATCACAATTTTTGCGGACGAAGTGCTAGTTTACCATAAAAAATATCAAAAGGTTTCTAATAACTTGCTAGCTTTTATCCGCAGTTTCGCTTTTGTGTATGTGTCACATATTTTGACGGAAACGTTATTTCAGGATAATTAAACTAATAAAGTTTAAGAAAAAGAGAGTGATGCCATTTTATTTCTTGTATTCTCCATTAATATCAAAATGTACTATTTTAAACAGTTTAGTAACAAGTGAAGCTAATAAAAGCGTATTAAAAATCAATCTATCCAATTATCCGATCCGTCAAAATCTGTTCAGCCGTTAAGGCGTGGCAAATAAACAAACACAAATTATTACATTTTTACCCGATTGCATTGCATCAGAAGACGGATTACGTTCAATACAACATATAAGTTACTCAATTTTTTTATTGCGTCAAGACAAGACTTTTCCGGCAGTTTTTTGTTTTTTTTTTAAACTGGAGTTAGTAATCGTCGTCCAAAGGCTCGTTCCAACTGCTGTGGTCGACCTCCGATGTAACCAGAAGTCTGGCCATCAATATTTTACATGGAACGTCTGCTATATCTGACCTCAAACGAAACTGTATGCCTAAAATCGTCAACATACATCATTCATCATCATTTTTCGGATGCGAAATCATCAAATGACTCCCCGCTCTGGGCGGAGTGGAAGGGAGTGTCAGACTTTTACTGACTAAAACCCATCCATGTTCCTTCTTTGCCCTTTGTGTTCCAGGGCCGCGGTATCTCTTTCGAACAGTCCCGCAGACATACATTGTGTTGAGTCAGATATTGGCCCACACCTTCTCAGATCGGAAGCCTGTGTCCCAGCAGAACATTATTACCTGGTGATCAATGCTTGTGTCTTCTCTGTATGAGATGAAAATCCTCTGTCCTCCATAAGTACAATAATAGATCATCATCTGCCTGCCTTTTCCCAACTATGTTGGGGTCGGCTACCAGTCTAACCAGATGCAGCTGAATACCAGTATTTTACATGGAGCGACCCACAACCCTACTGGGTAATACCGATACCCCTTGGTAAGACTGGTTGTCAGACTTTCAGGCCACTGACTACCTGTAACTGACAAAGATCTACAAATGACGGCCGGGACCAACGTGTTTTTCGAAGCACGGAGGAGACTCGGTATGTAATGGGTGGTCACCCATCCACGGACCAACCTAGGCAAGCGCGGCTTAACCTACGAGCTCCTTTTTTTGTGACTTCTCTGTGATAAATGAATATCCTAAGTCCTCCATATGTACAATAACAGGTAACTAATACTATTTAAAATGCCGGCGACATAATTTGCGATCACAAACTCCATACAAATTTCAGAAAAAAAAAAAGCAACAAAAAATACGTTTCCTAATCTCCAAATTCTATGTAAGCTGGTCTTTTTTAATAAGTTAAACAAACAACTTTAGTAATTAAGACTTAATTGTCTTAAATTTAAGGTTCAAAATCAATTGGCAATTAGTGTAGTATTCGGTACATACGCCTTTCTGTGAGTCGAGATCGAAACTTCGTGAGCAGTTGTTTACGGAGCTCGGCAAGTTTTGATACTTTTATTTTTATTATGAAAATGGGAAAAATATTTGCTTTATGTATTCGGAGTTATTTTCTTGATTCTTTGAGGGAATTATAGGATTTTTTTCATGGTTTTTGATTTGTTTGCATTCTGCATGCACTCAGTGACACTGATGCTATACATTACCAGTATAACATGGCTTCGCTTTATTAAAGTTTTCTGAACAATGAGAGATCTGCATAAACTGGGTTTGTATAGCTTGATTGGTCGTTGTGCGTACTTGCAAGTAATATTATTTTTTTAATAATCTGACATGTTTTTTTTAATTTTTAATTGTTGATATTTATGTTTAACAGGAGTTATTTTATCTAATTCTTCAATTGATATTACACTTCATGATACTTATTATGTAGTTGCCCATTTTCATTATGTTCTATCTATAGGTCCTGATCTAATTAAAATAATTGTATTTAATAAAGGAATTTGAAATGGATTAAATGGGATAATACTTGTAAGAGGTCAAATAGTTACACTTGTACTTACACATAAACATTTGAAAAAAATACTCGTTACTTATAGATGTTATTTTCTCAAAATTAACAAAAATGGATGTCTACATCCGTGGAAAATCTTTAATTACTCAAAGATTTTTCTGTTACCATATTATTATTCAAATAATTATCTTTGCGTGTTAAGCGCGGCTAATCGCTAATTTCTTTATTATCTTCTGTGGATTAATATGCAGTGTTTCCAAGTAGGTTAGATGCGAGTAGGACCGCAGGATTATCTGTGGTTTGTGTTATTATTATTTTATCAGCAAAATGTTGAGGAAACATCGGACTGGTTTTACCATATTTTGTATAAACTGTCAGTTATTATTTATATTATCAAGGTTAGGTTTATGAAGTTGTGTTATTTATAATTTGTAATCTATTTTGTGTTTGATAAGCCACATTTTTTTTGCTGTGGACTACTTACTTTCAAAATTAAAAATATTTTTATTTCTTGTAAGAGGACTTTTGAAACGTCAGAAGCTATAAGGATCGTTTCCTATGGAGATGAACAGGCAAGAAACTCCATGGTCACTCTTTGAAAACCTTTGTAGTCTCAGTTAATGTTAACCAATTTAAAAATCGACTAGACAAACAATATATTATACTTCAAGAAGGAAATCTTGTGGGGAACAACAGCAAACTGATGTCAAGTAGCTATCAGTTGTCTCAACTGCCTGCCCTATAATCTTACTAACATCATAAAGAGGAAAGATTTGTATTTTTGTGTGTGTATGTTTGTAATGAATAAACTCAAAAACTACTGTGCCGAATTCAAAATTTTTTTCACCATTTGAAAGCTACATTATAATCCTGAGTAACATAGGCTATATTTAATCCCAAAATGTTTAAAAAATAAATGTCCACCCGTGCAAAGCCGGGACGAGACGCTAGTAAATAATAATTTGTGTTTTCCAATGTCATAATTCAGTGTTAATACATATGAAATCACTTGCTTCGGTGAAGGAAAACATTGTGAGGAAACCAGCATGCCTGGGAGATATTTCTCGACGGCATGTAAAGCCAAGTCAGGGGCCCCTAGGCGGCATAAAAACCGACACCTGCACGAGTAGCATGACCACCGTAGAAACGGGTTTTGTGGACTGAAAAATCGACAAAATGACAGATTTTGAAAAGAAATCTGTAATTTTGTCGACACAATCTGTCATTTTATCGATTCTTCCGTCAACAAAACCCGTTTCTACGGTGGTCACAGGTTAGGCACTAACCACACGATAAAGAGAAAAGAATACGTCACATAATAGAAGTTTAATCTAATTTCTCGCGGTGATGCCTACCAATGAAAGAGTTACGTAATAGCGGCAAGCATCAAGATTGTCGCGCCGCAGTCTGCGACCCGACTCTCATCTTTCACTGCTTTCCTTCGGGGACGGACTTAGAACACTGCTTTTTATTGTTTGTTTGGATTTTAATTTTTTTGTAGCGAAAATTGTAGTTAGAGATTTTTTTTTTAAATTTAAGAAAAAATAAATTTTATTTGCGTTAACACTGTAATTAAGGTCATGAATTCATGATATTGTTATAATCTTACAAGCCTATACATATTATAACGGGCCAAATGAAAGTATTGGTTGTGAAATTTGGGAAAAGTGATTTTTAATATTTCAGAACGAGCAAAATTGTAAAATTATTCACATAATCATCTAAGTTAGACAAAATAATCACTAGTTTTATGAATAAATAATAATAAAAAATAAAAAAATGTTTATTTTCTCATCACAAACGTTACGTGACATAAATTATTAAATCTAATACACAGGCTAAACTATTGCGAGAGACTGGTGCCCGAAATAAGTCTACAATACCTGTGTTACGGGCACCAGCCAATAAATTAGTATGTATTTAATTCTTGATTAATCAGGTTTTGATAAAAAATGCAAATCGTGAAATCTCTTTTAGGTAGCTGATTATGCAAGATTACAACATTACTGAATGTTAATCTAAACATTATTAACATACCGACCCACTGAGTTTTTTAGAAAACTACAAGATCTAAGATTAAGACTAAGATTGACATAGCAAATAAACTAAAATATACGCTAAGTGCTGCATGAAGTTAAATATTAGCTAGGATCGAGATTTTCTAGTTTTACTGTATTTCCTTTATTTATTTATTCTACACAGTTTTTTTTAATATTTCTTTAAAAAAATACAAATAAAAAAAAAACATTTAAAAATATAAAAAATAGTGGTCCGCCGGTGTCGGGAGCAGGGTCCAAGTTACTGTAGTAAATAATTAAAAAAAAAAAAAAACTAACTATGAAGCCACTAAAATACTTACATTAGTAAGTCAACAAATCGTTTTCTTTTTCCAAATTAGTTATAAAGTGTTTACTTCGTTTGTAACCGGACCTTCGAATTGTAATCGGAGATATTAAAGTGTCCACAAACCAAGCACTCTTTTGCTTTTATTTCAAAATATATTTAAATATATATTATTTAAATAAATGATAATCAATGCAAAAACAGTAAAAAAAACAGACAAAAAACACAGAAGAAAATTATTTTTATTACCGTTTTTGCATTGATTGTTTATTATTATTTAAATAAATAATAATCAATGCAAAAACAGTATAAAATATTTTTTTTCTTGTTACCATGGGTTTGCAGATTATTTATATTATAAAAACTAAAACTTATCTATTTAATCCATACCTACAGACGTCACTAATTAAATACCTAATCATTCAATAGATTAATGACGGTACGGGATTAAACGTGTTCTTGTATTTCATAGGAGTCATTGCTATTGAAAAAAAACTGAAAAAAATGTGGGATATCTTAGAACCAAACATTCGAAGACATTATGGCAACCACCAATCCGCACTGTGACGGCGTGGTTGATGCAGCCTACTCCCTCTTACAGAGATAAGGTCTGTGCCCAGCAGTGGGAACATTGAGTCACTGGGTACTGGGATATTTGGGTCAAAAGCTATACCTCATATGATACAACCATGCCTTAAACAGTTAACGTTGACATTAAACAGTAAAAATACATAACCCTTCTCCATTATAGTCGAGTAATTTAAATAGTTGTAAGAGATAAGATTTATTGGCCTTTGTTAATGCCTAGTTTTATGTACATTTGTGGGTCATAATGAGTTGTTTCTATAGCTAATATTTAATTAAATAATTAGTTGCTAGAGTCCATATGATTTGATAAGATGTGAAGAAAATGTTTGGACTTGCCGAAAGTTCTTTTTTGGAAGTATAGCTTCCAGGTAAGCTGGAGTACATATCTTTAATGTGATTATATTATTTGTCTATAGAATACTGACTGTGCCATTTTTCAATAGGAAGCCGGTAGGAATCGGGTTCTATGGAACCTTCGCCACTGGTATAGGGTAAATAGGTAGATTTTATTACCCTTTAGATAGCGAATCCCATCATACCCAAGCGGTGCCGTGTCGACGGCGCATTTGTGTTCCACGCGCGCCTCAAAGAAATGTCAGCAAACAGGAAGGGGTTCGCAAGGGCTGAGGCCTGCCGGGCGGCGGGACTGTCCGAAAGAGAAACCGCGGCCCTAGAACACAAAGGGCAAAGAAGAGACATGGATGGGTTTCAGTCAGTACGAGTCTGACACTCTCTTCCACTCCGCCCAGAGCGGGAGGGGTCATTTGATGACTTCCGATCAGAAAAAAACGCTAGTTAATATCATTTGACCTGGTATAAATGTGTAAGCTTGTATGAGCAAAACAAAGCCACTGCTGAGATGATGGCCGATATAAATGTATGGAAGAAGGTGACGTACTGCGCCGACCACTAATGAATTGATAAGGGCAGAAGGATGTGTGTTTGTACTTATAATTTATTAATCAGTTGATAAAATCAAATGATACCGATGTGTAGATCACACATAGTATCACACTTAATTAAATGATAAACTTGTGTGTAATACTATGCTTTGTTTGACCTTGAAAAAACTCGTTTTAGTTAATACATAATGTATGAATTTGTGGCAGCGTCCATCTGTATATTAGAATATATAGAAACACACATTTAAATATTTATACTAATCATTAGTATAATATTTTTTATTTATTTTTATAAAAAAAAAACTGTAATAAATGAATAACCTTGCTTAAAAGTCCGTGTGCCTGACGATTTCTCGAAAACAAAATGGCGACTTTCCATAAAAACTTTCATCTTCTATTAGGGCAGAATTAAAAAAAAATCCTTTCTTTATATCTTTTACAGTTTAGACTCTACGGTGCCTGTCAGTGAATTTTAGATTTTTATTACCTAGATTTATGCAAAAGTGGATATTTTAGTAACTAATATTTACGAAATATTTACATTAAATGTCAATTCTATATTTAGCCAGCTATGTTAATGCCTACTGAAGTATTATGCAGAATCCTTTGAATTTAGGTATCTAAACTTAACTAACCAATGTTTTTCCTTAAACTAACAATAATAACCAGTTTTTTTGCAGTGCTTCATCTATAGCCCATAAAAACGATGAATTCTGCCAATTTTGTTAAATCTCATAAGAAATAAAAAATCCTTGTTGAAACTTAGTATGTAACTATACTAACCAATAGTTTTCTTTAATACTTGCAATGAGAATTTGTTATTTTTTGTTAATTACTTAGTATTTAAACACAAGTAAATCTGTCCATTTTAATATTTAAAAAAAAACTTTTAATTGTAAAATATTTATTGAAGACAAAGTACCTACATAGGTACTTAATTGATAAAATATTTAAATGCAAACACTACTTAATATAATAATTATATCTAACTATGTCTTTCAGTGAAAACAATAAACAAAATAGTAAAAACTTGACAATAGCTACTTAAATAATAATACTAGTAGGTTCCGAGTGCGTCCCTGTGTAACCTCCCCGCCCCGCGCCCCGCGCCGCCATTTCGTGTTATTGAGAATTTATGTCGCTTAGGGCGCTTGCACACCGCCCGCGGTAAGCTTTAAACGTGTACTTGACATTTATTTGACTGTTATTTTAATGTAAGGATACTTAGTTCTGTCAATCACTGGCATGTTCTTAAAATGAGTGCTATAGGCATTATAAAAATAATAAAACAGAAAAAAAAATGTTGAAAAATTGATTTTCCAGACCATTTTAAGATGAATTATCAAAAAAAAATTGAATGTAAAATGATTCTAAGCGTTTTAACGTTGTCGAACACGATTTTAAAAAAATACTGTATATTGTGTGAGCAAAACATAAGAGATAATATGGAGTAAAAGAGGTGAAGATTAAATAAGAAAATATAACACTTTAAATTTAAAAACGTAAGTAATATAAAATTATCGTTGTTTTGAAATAGTCTTTATTTTAAACAAAATACCAAAAAAAAAGGAAATTTCAAACCAGTTTTTGACCCCGACATTTATTTTTAAACAGTGTGACCTTATAAACTTGTTTCTTAACTTAGAATCGTTATTTTATGTTGATTTTTGATCGACATTTAGTTACATTTTAGGTTTACTACATTTGTAAAATAAAAACAGGACTAAAAATAAAATCAAGGTTGATAATTATTTAAGTACTTTATGAATAATTCGCACATGCTCACAGATAATAATTATTTCCTTAAGTAGCTATTAAGTTACCACCCAGTTACCAAAATATTCATACATTTATTTTTTTTGTTGTAAAAAGAAAAAATAAGTGTGAGATCTTATTTTGTCACTTTAAAAATACTTTTTTTTTCATAATAATACCTAAATCTATTTTAAGTAATAAATTATCATTCATATTATTGTTGTATGACCAGATGTATTAACGCGGACCGTAGCAGGTGATGTTTTGTAGTTTCTGCTGTTCCCCGTGGGATAAAGGCAGTTAATGTCGAATTTAATTTACAAATATGCTCACATCATTACTTTTTCTTGTAAATAAGAAAAAAATGTGTTTTTTTTAATGTTCAAACTAGCTTATGCCCGCGGCTTCGACTGCGTGGAGTTCCGTAATTTATCCGACGGGATCGTACTATCGGGATAAAAAATATCCTATGTGTTAATCCAGGTTATAAACTATCTGTGTGCCAAATTTCATCCAAATCCGGTCAGTAGTTTTCATTCATAATATTAGTAGGATTTTAAGTTTAAACAATACTGCTTTACACAAATAAATACATCTAGTTTTAGAACAATTTATTATTTCTAACAAAAAAAACGGCAAAAAATATTCTATCATAATTCGCAAAAAAAATGTCCCTTGTACGATGTGTACGCTGCCTAAAGGCAGGGGCGTTGCACCGAATAGATCCGACGAACGCTATCAATTGTACGTGTGGTGGTGTGTGTGTATGTGTGTGTCACATGTGCCACATACAAGGTGTTGCTTTTGTGGAGGGAATTAGTTTAAATATTTTTTTACTCAAAACACATGAACGATTTTTTTTTATCAATCAACCTTTACAAAGTGCTACGGACGTGTAAAAGTGCAAATTGACAATTTGGTTTTTGTTAGTTATAAATTAATCTATCAAATAAAATAATTAGTTAAAGGTACACTCCATTGGGCACGATTGTAATCAATTATTTTGAACTTTAGTAAATAATCACTTATGTGACTGTCCCATAAGTTTAACTATCTCAGATATCACTTTTCTTATCACACATTGATAATATTGATTGTATACCTCTCATTTTTTAAATAAGTTTTTTTATTTATACGTGAAGGAGAAAAATCTGAATTATTTCACTAATTCCTTTTTATTATTGTTGCAATACAAAGATTACACGTTCAAATAAATTATAAGAACTACAAAATAAAAATTTTCTACTAATAAATTTTCTTAATTCATCCAAAACAACACACTTATTATCTTTCAAACAAAACTACAGCCACCTAGGTTCCTTGAAAACTTAACAAAACAAACTACCAGAAAGGCAACACGCTGTATAAGTTCACCTTGTTTCCACACACGCATAATCTTCGTATTATAATACGTATGTATGTGTGTGTTCGTGTACAATATCGAGTCGTAGTTTAGTCCAAAATATTGTATTTTAGAGTGCATAGTTATTTATTTTGAGTAAAGTTTAGTTTTCGCTTTATGTGTTTGAAATAGAAGTCAAAAAGGATTACGAATAGTCAGTCTGTTTCAAATAGTAAATTGTTGAGTTGTTTTTTTGTAATATATTAATATACATACTTGAAAGATAAAATATTTTATTGTTAATGTTATCTTAGTTTTTTGTTGTTTTTTAACCGACTTCAAAAAAGGTCAATTTGGTTGTATTTTTTTTATGTTTGTTATCTCATTACTACGTCATTTATGAAACGATTTGCAAAATTTTATGTGAAAGCATGTACTTTCTGATTGGTCTCATAGAAGTTTCATCAAAATCGGTTCAGAAATTTGTTTTTTTTTTCTTTAATACGTATTTTTTTCTTCTTGGGCTATATTGATGACATTATGAACCCTTAATAACTTCTAGTTACAATGTAAAAATCAATTCATAACAAGAATTTGTGTGGTATAAAACAAAAAAAAGTCAATGAAACAAACAAAGTCACCGACTTCCGAAGGTAAAGTTATTTTAGACATTTACTGTTTTTTTGGAAGTCGGTTTTTTTTTTGCAGACAGGTTTTTTTACTCTAAATACGCTTGCATTTTACCGCAAGTCGCCTGACGGGATAAAAAGTATCCTATGTGTTAATCCAGGTTATAAACTATCTGTGTGCCGAATTTCATCCAAATCCGGACAGTAGTTTTTGCGTGAAAGAGTAACAAACATCCATCCATACTCACAAACTTTCGCATTTGTAATATAAGTAAGATTATGGAAATTGATGTGATCGAAATATACATACCTATTGTTATTTTATAGATACGAGTATGTATGATAACAAGAGATTACACTGATATCGTACATAAGTACATGACATTGATATTTTTGAGTTCTTAGCCAATTCGTCACCATCCTAGAGAATTATTTACGTCTTTTTAGTTTGTTCATATCATCATCTGCTCAGCATTTTCCCAACTATGTTGGGGTCGGCTTCCAGTCTAACTGAATGCAGCTGAATACCAGTACGTTACATGGAGCTCGTGGCTTAACATTAACAGCCGCTCGGGTCGATCTTTAGGTTAAGCCGTGCTCGATGGGTGACCACCCATTACATACCGAGTTTCCTCCGTGCCTCGGAGAGCACGTGGTCCCGGGTGTCATTTGTAGATCTTTGACAGTCGTTAGGTAGTCAGTGGCCCAAAAAGTCTGACAACCAGTCTTACGTACTAACTGGGTTGTGGAGGTCAGATAGATGGGATGGTATTCAGATGCATCCGGTTAGACTGGAAGCCGACCCCAATATAGTTGGGAAAAGGCTAGGCAGATGATGATGACATGGAGCGACTACCAATCTGACCTCCACACCACAGTTACGGGGTAATACTGTGTGCGGCTTCCAATCTAAACTGAATATAAATATTTTATTTCTTTTGTCAATAAGACTATGTATAGAATTTCATCATGAAAATAATATAATATTCGTAAAGTATCAAATAGAGGCCTTCGTACTATTTTTAGATTCTTCTTTTTGTTTTGTAAATATGAACCTTAGTTACTTGGAAAAGGATTGTATTTCCATTGAAAGGGTTTGAATTATGACTTATGAGTACAAAGTGTAGTTTTTTTTTTTACTTTTTGGCGTTTTTTTATGGTTCAGTAGTTTGTGAGGGGTGATAATCGGTAATGGTATTGTGACAAAATGGTGGAATTTGTACATGAGGTATTGGGTTCGGTTCTTTATTGAATATTTTCTGCTATGTCATTATTCTGTTGTTTGGTTTCAATTGCGGCGCTGATTTACTTTGAAACAAAATACATAAGTAGGTACCAGATTGTAATTATTTAAAACATAACATCACGCCTGTAATCCCCGAAGGGTTAGGCAGAGGCGTACCTAATAGTACACCCACGTTTCGCCAGTTATGTTTAGACCCATGTAATTGGGAGCGACCCTATTGCCATCAACCGGGCACAAATCCAGAATCCGTGGCTGTTATTGAGAAATTGCAGATGGAATAACCCAATAATACTGCCCGACCTGGGAATCGAACCTAGGACCTCATGCTCAGAAACATCAATAAATCTTTTGTTATTATATTTTCTGGAAATCGTCATATTAGTACGAAATAACCTCCAGCCAATACAAAACTCGAAATAAAGGAAAACTAAATAAATACCTACCTAACCAATAAAACCACAACCTGTATATTTACACGCACACACACACACACATCGTATTTACTATACACAAACACACACACGTTTATGTTAAATTTAATTGTAAACGTACACCGCACTCTGTTCTCGCGTAGAAATGGGTTCTGTACACATTATAAGGAGGAAGATTAGGGTTCCGTGGATAAGGAAAAGTAGTACTTTTATCTGATAGTTTAAATTCACGCTTGTTTTGCAAAAAGAGTAAACAGAGGTGTAAAATTGTGAAGTACTCCGCGCTTTGACACATTTTATGAATCAAAAATTCTCAATCACTGGTAATAAGTGACCGATACTTAAACACGTGATTGTACTCATGATAACAAACAACTTTCCCAAAGAATTTTTTTTTATACTCATTCACTTTTATCACAATAACACAACAGCCGTATGAAACTCGCGCGCCTTTGACCTATCAGCTGTTAGCCGCGTGACATCGTTCTGTCTCATTACTATCGTACCGTGCAACAGTGAGAGGCAGAGCACCCGTAAGTTTTATTGTTAAAATATAATTTAAAAAAAAACAGCTGTTCCACACATTTTGACCGTGTAGGTATTGCACTTTTGTAGAAAACAGCTGTTTTTTTTTGAATAACCCATGAAACATTTCTATGTGGGCCCCCCCACAGAATGATGTACTGAATACGGGGTAGCCGTTTTTGCATCAGCGTCCCTTCCACCCCGTATATTGATCACTGACCTCTAGAGTGTCCATGGAGTTTCTTACCCATTCTTCTCCATAGAGATCTACGCCTTGGAATGGGCAACTACAGTACTTTCACAAGTTATTATGCCTTGTGTCTGTGACTGTAGCTTCGCTCTTTGTTTTTTTTTTGTGACATTCAAAAGTGCCTGTAATGGTCTAATTGAAATGAATGCTTTGAGTTTGAGTTTGACCTGATCATAAAATTCAAAATCAAAACAAGCAAAGCCGCAGGAAAAACGTTATTAACTAAATTGCGGATTACTATGAAACATTCTTATGAAGGGGCTGAAATAACTCGCAGACGTATTCTGAAATGGTGTTTTTCAGTGATTTTAAATGGATTCTGGAAAGTTCTTCTGCGTTTTCATTCAGCTACTTAGGCGATATGCAGATGTTTTTCGCGCTACAGCTGTGCATGGCTGCTGTAGCTGGTCTTTGGATCTATTCTCTGGTCGGGCTAAGCCTTATTGGGCTTTTCCGTATGGAATTTCTCAATGTAGTTTGAATTTGCGCCCGATTGATGACAATAGGCTCGCATCCTATTACATGGGACTTAAGAATAACTGGCGAAATGTGGGCGAACTATAGTAATCAATAATAACCTAAAAATCATAATTTGACAGATTTTTATATACAACAATAATTTGTGTGGTATACTACAACTATAAAACTCGACTACTAAAAAATCACGCTCTAATTAAATTTGGGGTTTACAAGGTAAAATTGATACCTCCTATTGTTAAAGTCGGTTAAAATGTAGCCTACGTTACCCGGGCCCTAATAACGAATCGATTGACACCTTATTCATCAATATCTGATGAATAGTTTAGGCACAACGGAGGAACATACGTAAATACAAACATACATACATAGACTGCTAAAATCATAACACTTCCGGCCATTTGGCTTCATCGTAGTCGGGTAAAAACTGTCAGACGTCAATTGATCTATTGATCCCAATTAAGAAAAAAAAGACCCACCAACTACTATAGGCCGAAAGAGAACACGCACATCCCCATCCCTGTCTAAACCAGCTGACTGTCAAAATCAGCTGTTCCATATACAGCGTGATACCGTTACGGTATAGCAGAGAGATCGCGCACCCCTCTCCAAATATCCGGGGGTCGGTTACTTATTCGAAAGCAATTTTAGTTCAACCCCCACCCACCTTCATTTAGAATGGCGCAGGGACGGAGTTGGGGAAAGGGATTTTGAGTTTTGGGAATTCATAATTATACAGGGTGTAAGGGATAGCCGTCCACAAACTGATGGGGTGAATTCAGTATATCATACTAAGATGACCGGTACAAGAAATTATTTCAGGAATTTTATGGGAATCCAATAAATTTGATTTGTTTTATTTCCTCATCCGCAATGTGTCGTTATCGTGACGAAACGCACGGAGCGAACGGCAAGTGCGACGACGAGTTCGATGAACTCTGTAGCTAGGCAGGAAGTGAACAGCTGATTTCACGCATCGTTCATTTCAGTAACGTGAGAAAAATAAACTATGTAAATAACTTGAATTTTAGAATTTATTGTCTGCCAGATACAATGAGCAATCAAACTAATTAATATATGAGTTAAAGAAACCGGTCGTAATTAAAGATTCACATAATTATACGATTAATGATACCTATTTGTTAATTAAATGACGGATTCCTGCTTCCAAGTAATTTTTAACCCCTTTACGAGAATGCAAAAGGAGTATGTAAGGAGGAGCTCGTGGCTAAATAATAACAGCCGCTCGAGTCGATCTTTAGGTTAAGCCGTGCTTGCCTAGGTTGGCCTGTGGATGGGTGACCACCCATTACATACCGAGTTTCCTCCGTGTCTCGGAAAGCACGTTAAGTCGTTGGTCCCGGGTGTCATTTGTAGATCTTTGACAGTCTTTACAGGTAGTCAGTGGCCCAAAAAGTCTGACAACCAGTCTTACCCAGGGGTATCGTATTACCCAGTACTAACTGTGTGGAGGTCAGATAGGCAGCCGCTCCATGTAAAATACTGGTATTCAGCTGCATCCGGTTAAACTGGAAGCCGACCCCAACATAGTTGGGAAAAGGCTAGGCAAAGGGAGGATGTAAGGATCGTAGCAGGTGGCTTTCTGTAGTTTCTGCCCAACCCCATGGGGAAACGGCGTGAGTTTGTATTATGTTTGTCATAAGAAGTTAAAAACCGGCCAAGTTCGAGTCGGTCCCGCGCAAGAATTGAATTTATTTATATAATTTGTTGATATATTCATTTATCGAGCAACAAGACTCATAGTGTTAGAAACAAAGTACTTACAAACTATGTTAGTAATAAACTCACAAAGACAAAAACAGAAACAGATTGTGACATCACTGCTGCAAGGACACAGGCCCAGCCGAAACCTTGCAGCAGTGGTTCACAAACTCACAATCAAGCCTGTTTGCTACGGGACGTGAGAGGGAGAGAATCTCACGTCCCAGCCGCCGCGGGCGACGCACCGGGCGTGGGGGGCCACGTGGTGGCTCCCGGCAACCGTAGGCGCGGGCCTGTGGACGGTGAGTAATGGGTGAGCTCACCGTCCGTCCGTCTTATGACGACAGGCCGTGTCGACGGCGCGTTCGTGTTCCACGCGCGCCTCAAAGAGATGTCAGCAATCAGGAAGGGGCCCGCAAGGGCCGATGCCTGCCGGGGCTGCGGGACTGTTCGAAAGAGATACCGTGGCCCTGGAACACAAAGGGCAATGAAGGAACATGGATGGGTTTTAGTCAGTAAGAGTCTGACACTCCCTCCCACTCCACCCAGAGCGGGAGAAGTCATTTGATGATTTCCCATCCGTAAAAAAAAAAAACCTGCTTGCTATCATAGATAGGATGCTACGATGATATAGCGGCAACAGAAATACAAATTCTGTGAAAATTTCAACTGTCTACCTATTTGGATCATGAGATACAGCCCGCTGACAGACAGACGGACGGATAGCGGAGGCTTAAAAATAACCAAAACGCAATAAAAAATCCCTATTCAAAAATAAATCTCACCCCCTTTCTCCCAAGTCCGTCCCTGTGTTCCACCCCACCCGCTCGTAACCCGGGCAGCCCCCTCCGATTTATTTGTGCCTGTTTTAATTATGTACACATACTGTAGGAGAGTCAGCATATCCAGCGTTAGCGTAGCGTCAGCATGTTACTGACTTTATGGGGTAAACAGGTCTCGTGGTTGTGATGTGCTTCTTTCTCATCCTGCACGAAGAAATGCATCTTCCTGGATTTAAATGAAGCGTTCGTTTGACGATCGCTTTGGTTAGGACGTGGCCTTAGGTATTGCAGTTGCGTACAGGGTGGACATCGATGCACAAACGGTTACCAAAAACAATACACATCGAAATTGTAAATTAAAAAAAAAAATACTGTTCCATACATTTTGACCGTGTAGGTATTACAGTTTTATTTATTTATGTATTTAAACTTCATGTACAAAAGTGGTACATAGGCGGACTTAATGCCACAAGGCATTCTCTACCAGTCAACCTTTGGGTCAAATAGGACAGCATAGTGATAGAGTACAAAAATACATTTTGTTGACATAAATTGATATAAATAAATAGGTACATACTAATACACATATGTACAAATAAAATGAAATAAACTAATATTTAATATATTATAATATATATTTGTAGGAAACAGCTGTATTTTTTTAATAACCGAAGAAAAATTTCTCTGTGGGGGCTCAGAATGATGTACTGAATACGTGGTAACCGTTTTCGTGTCGGTGTCCGTTCCACCCCGTATATACAGGGTGTAAACGGACCCTTCACGAAGCCGTCAACCAAGCATTCTGTACATCAAACTAAGTAACTTAACGCAAAAGTTTCTGCTGGGAAATGACTTTTTTTTTGGGTGAAAAATCACGTGTTACGTTACGTGGTAGGACTCAATGTATATCACTCAGAACATTGTGCTGATAGATGGATTGTACGGGGAAAAGGTAGTAGGTTGTAGGGTTGTAGGGGGAAAGTACGGGGGTCGTGGAGGTGATTAAAGTAAAAATCTTGCTTTAAAAACATGTATTTTTTAAAAAACTTGTGAAAAATTCGTAACTTTGACCCCCAATATCTCCGTAACTAGAAGGTTCCCAGGTATGGTCTAGAACAAAAAAATGATCGTATTGACGGGGAGAATAAGTGCCTTTAGGCTTCGTTAAGGGTCTTTTTACACCCTTTATAGCTATGCATCTTTAGGGTGTGCCAAGTCACCGTACTCAACTGTCCTCGAAAGTTTTATGAAATCCATTAAATCTTAATCAAAACCTGACGTAATCAATTAACTACTAGTTCATTTCGCAAAAACTCCGACCTTGTCTTTCTACCAATTAGTTTTTTTTAGCTCGTGCTGTAAGTTAACTGGTTTTAAAATAACTCGGTAACTACCCGGTTATTATGTAAACGTTTGAAAACGGATATTGAACCATTAGAGGGAGTAACGGGTGTTTGGAGGATATTTTATGATTCTCATCTCCGTAAGGATTTAATGGGATTAACTACTTAAAGATTATAAATTGGTGATATATTTCTTTATTACCTATTCAACTTAAAAAATAATAAAAACTATAATTACACAAAATTATATCAACATATTCAAAAGGATTACAGGGCGTCAAAAAATTCGTACACATCGTTGTCAACAGGAAAACTGCCCAAAAGGCTGGCAGCATTGCCACGTTGGATGGCAATGCTGATTCTTTGGCTAAAAAATAGGCCCGCCCTCTGGTCTAAAGAGTCGACCAACCGTTTGGCGATTAAGATTTATTAAATATTTTAAGTAGGGGAAATGGTAGATAGCCAAATCGGAGTGGTTACATTATACGGATGATGTAAATCTAAGGTTTGCTACACTTGTACAAGGTGTATACGGATCCTTCACGAAGTCGTCAACCAAGCATTCTGTACATCAAACTAAGTAACTCTACGTAAAAAACATTTCTGGAAAACGACTTTTATTATGTGAAAAATCATGGTCTACGGTAGGACTCAATGTAACGCACTCAAAACATTGTGCTGATGGGTGCATTGAATGGTACGATGGTCGTGGAGGTATTTAAAGTAAACGTTACTTTAAATACTAAAATGAAGAAGAAGAAGAATGCAGATCACTGTGATTTTAAGACTTTTGTAGGGCACGAAATTATCAAGATAATTATTTTCTTTGATAATTATCAGATATCTTAGGAAAACATCATGAGGAAACTAGCTTGCCTCTTTTTACTTTTGACTAATACTGCTTTTTGGTTTTAACGAACTCAAATTCAGTTCGGCATTTTCGTTACTATCACTCCGGTCCTATCATGATGATAACTTCGAACCCTGATTTTATCAATGACGAAGACATCATTTTAACCCTCCCTCTCTCTTTCCAGGACGAGGTCCTAGCCATCAACGACAAGGTAGTCCTCCGCGCCGATGACCTCCTCTCTTGGATGTGCGTGGGCACGGAGTGGCGCTGGGGCCTCCGGGCGGTGTGGCGCGGCGCCTGCGCTCCCCCCGCCGACTTGCCCCGGCACGCGCCGCTCACACACACCAAGTTGGACTTCAGTGATGTGGATACCGAGAAAAGTTCTATTGGTAAGTGGGAGATGAGGTGTTGTGTGCATGTGAATATTGTGAGCTAGTAGCCCAGCAGTACCGACCTAGCAGTGGCGAAGGTTCCATACAACTCGATTACTACCGGATTCACTTTTAAAAATGGCAGTCAGTATTCTATAGACAAATAATACAAATAATATATTCTATAAACAATAAACAGACCCTTCACGAAGCCGTCAACCAAGCATTCTGTACATTAAACTAAGTAACCTTACGCAAAAATTTTTGCTGGGAAACGATTTTTTTTTGGGGTGAAAAATCACTTTACGGTAAAACTCAATGTAACGCACTCAAAACATTGTGCTGATGGATGGATTGAATAGTACGGGGGTCGTGGAAGTGTTTAAAGTAAAGTTACAACATTAAAACCTTTTATTTAAAAAAAAAGTTGTGAAAAAGTTGGAACTTTGACCCCCAATATCTCCGTAACTAGAAGGTTCCCAGGTATGGTCTAGATCAAAAAAAATATCGCCATGACGGGGAGAATAAGTGCCTTTCAGCTTCGTTAAGGGTCTCTTTACACCCTTTATAATCACATTCAAGATATGTACTCCGGCTTACCTCCTACAAAAATTGATCCTTCGCTACTGTGACCTAGTCAGGTCCTTTGTCTCATCACCGCTGACTTCGCTACAAGAAAAACATCGTGAGCAGCCGACCTGTTCTTGAACCAAAAATTCGAAGACATGTGCCAATTCATCTATCAACCAGCAATGAGCCTGCTTCTTCCAACAGGGCACTGCGTCCCACTAGAGAGAAAGGCTGAAAGGTTGATTATGCATGTGACTTTGAGCAGCTGATAGTTTTGGTAACATACTGGTTGTCGGTTTTCCGGTTCCCACTGATGGAACACAGACGTGCTCTTTGTAAGAAAGAGTGGGAATAAGCTCATCCTCTATTGAATACTTCATAAATCTAACTAGTTAACACCGTGTGTTAATAGGACCAGCGGTATCTTCAGTCCCGGAGTCATATCGCTAGATGGCGCGTTTCTTCCTGTCTGCTCCGACTTTCGGTATCTCGGTTCAATCGTGCAAAGCGATGGCGAAATAGATCGTAGATGGATGGAGGGATGGATGAAATGGCGGCAGGTCATGGGAAGCAGAATGTGGGCCACAAAAGGGATGAATGAAAGAAAGGCATTTGCATGTGGCTGAGATGAGAATGCTTAGGGGGATGTGTGGTGTTACGCGAATGGATAAAATAAGAAAGGATAAGTAGAAGTCTGAAATGGCGCCGGTGACTGAAAAGTTGTGTGGTAATCCGTTGTCGTGGTATGGGCATGTGATGTGGAGGAATTAGGAAAATGTTGAGTTTGAATGTAGCTGGCTATAAGAGGAGAGGAAGACCAAAGAAACGATGGATGGATTGTGTAAAAGAATATATGGCAAGAAAGGAGGTGACTGATGAGATGACGAGTAATAGAGAAGTGTGGAAGAAGAAGACGTGCTGCGCCGACCCCAAATGAATTGGGATAAGGGCAAGAGAATGTTGATGTGTGTTTATAGGACCAGCTTTTCCTACTCCTTCCTGCTTCTTTACGTTTATGTAACTGATAACCCCCTTTTTATCTTACAGTGGTGGACGCAGACGCGCCAGGCGTGGTGGTCTTCTCATACCCTCGTTATTGCCGCTACAGGGCGCTCATAGCCAGGCTTGAAGGCATCCAAGCCTCCTGGTTAAGAGACTCCTTGGTCGCAGCCCTAGGAGGGTACGCGGCGCCGACTAGTAACACCAGGATACTGTACTGCAAGGTGAGGAGTTGTTCTGTTGTTGTACAGCATATCGAGAAGGCATCCAGGCTTTCTGGCTTCGAGGAGCTCGTGGCTAAATAATAACAGCCGCTCGGGTCGATCTTTAGGTTAAGCCGTGCTTGCCTAGGTTGGTCTGTGGATGTGTGACCACCCATTACATACCCAGTTTCCTCCGTGCCTCGGAAAGCACGTTAAGCCGTTGGCCTCTGGTGTCGTTAGGTAGTCAGTGGCCCAAAAAGTTTGACAACCAGTCTTGGCAAGGGGTATCGTATTACCCAGTACTAACTGGGTTGTGGAGGTCAGATAGGCAGTCGCTCCATGTAAAATACTGGTATTCAGCTGCATCCGGTTAGACTGGAAGCCGACCCCAATATAGTTGGGAAAAGGCTAGGCAGATATGATCCAGGCTTTCTGGCTTCGAGACTCCTTAGTCGCAGCTCTGGTAGTCTAGTATCACCAGGATCCTATACAGCAAGTTCTTGGAGGATTTGTACCTTTGCTACGGTCCTTGGAGCAAAGATGATGAGGGATCCTTGTAGTGCGATGACATGTTATACGGGGTGTAAACAGACCCTTCACGGAGCCGTCAACCAAGCATTCTGTACATCAAACTAAGTAACTTTACGCAAAAATTATTGCTGGGAAATGACTTTTTTTTTTGGGGTGAAAAATCACGTTTTACGGTAAAACTCAATGTAACGCACTCAAAACATTGTGCTGATGGATGGATTGAAAAGTACGGGGATAATGAAGCTATTTAAAGTATTGTGAAAAAGTTGGAACTTTGACCCCCAATATCTCCGTAACTAGAAGGTTCCCAGGTATGGTCTAGAACAAAAAAATGATCGCAATGACGGGGAGAACAAGTACCTTTCGGCTTCGTTAAGGGTATTTTTACACCCTTTATATATCCTGCAGGCAACGATGTAAGCATCAGTCCCATAATTCTGACCGTCGCTTCAGAGAAGTCAGCACCAAGAAGTAGTTCTTAGAGAAGAAGTTACTGGCCACTTCGTTTTCTCGAGAATTCCAAGATCCTCTGGGAAAACTTTGACTTTATTCTTTCTAATTAAGAGCGTTTATACAGAAAGTGGCCAACATCGCAAATAGCTGTCAAATATTACGCTGTTTTAATTAATTTGGCAATTAATACTGAATGGAAATAAAAAATATGGCTAACTAGTCATGAAATGATTATGAAATGCAATAACTAATATCGTAACACCGAATATTTAGTTTAAGATGTAAAAAAAAGTATTTAGAAATTTTCCAAATGCGTTTTTTACACCTAAAACGTCTACAACATTAAATTCAGTGTTTTAATTGCAATTCATTATTAATATTCTAGTTCAATAGTTAGCCATATTTCTTTTTTCCATAAAGTAATATTGACAAATTAAGCTATTTGCGACGTTGCCAACTTTTTGGATGAACGCTCTTAAGGCTTTTTAGGTTTAAAGGTTTTAGCTGGGCATTGATGAGTCAGTCACGGAGTGAGTGACAGACAATGGCCCACCTTGCACCCCATACCGTGACATCTGCTCATTTGATGACCTTATGACTGCATCAGTTAGTAAAGCTCGCGTAGCTGAATTTTGGGCCAAACATAATTGGACTGCCTCGTTGGTCTAGTGGTCGCAAGGGCGACAGCTAAGCATGAGGTCCTGGGTTCGATTCCAAGGTTTTTCTATCTGGAGTTTCTCAGGAGCAGCCATAGAGTCTGGATTTGTGTCCGGGTGGTGCCAAAGGGCTCGCCCCGTATGACATGGGACATAAACGTAACTAGCCAAATAGAGGGATATGTAATTTTTACGTTACATATTTGAACTTTTTGCCATCGATACGCTAAGAAGAAGTGTGTGACGTTCAACTTTTACATATGAATCTCTGTTTCCAGGACACATTCGAGTACCCCGAGCTAGAAGGGCACGAGTTCGTGTGCAACCACCTGGCCCCGCGGCTGAAGGGCCGGCCGCGCGGGCGCCGGCGCCGCGCGCACTCGCCCGACCGCTCGCACGCGCTCGGCGAGCCCGGCTCCGACCGCTCCGACTCCGACGACCCGCCGGCCTCCGGGCCCGCCAGCAGTGACCCGCCGGTGAGTGACCACTCCAAGCATTAGCCCATTGTGACTCAACGTTACGATGCGTTTCAAATAAGAATAGGAACATCGTGGTCTGAGTCACAACACGAGAGGTTTTGTGTTTATTATGTTACACCTTGTACTCACCCGTCCCCCCTCCCCGCAGACCCCCCGGCGCCTGTCCCTCCGCAACGGCGCGCCCCCCCCCAGCGACGAGGACGACGAGGAGTACCGGCGCGTGGAGCAGTCGCCGGAGGACCGCGCCTTCCTGCAGCAGCTCAAGATGTTCTACAAGAGCAGGAGCGAGCCCTTCAAGAGCGGACACACGCTCAAGCATTGTGAGTACATACAGTTAGACTAGATAATGTATGCGCTTCGGTAATTTCGTGATTCAGCTGAAGTTCCGTTGAAGAGCGAACATACTCTCAAACATTTTGAGTAGATATACAGGGTGTAAACGCGCCCTTCACGAAGCCGTCAACCAAGCATTCTGTACATCAAACTAAGTAATTTTATGCAAAAATTATTGCTGGGAAATGACTTTTTTTTGGGTTGAAAAATCATGTTTTACGGTAGGAATCATTGTAACGCACTCAACACATTGTACTGATGGATGTATTGTATACTATTCGCGTCGGTTATCACATTCTGCCGTCCGCAAGCTATAATGCCGTTATCTCGCATCTGGTCGATATTCGTTTTTTGATACCACAATAATCAAAAAAAGCGAAAGCTCAATACTATATCTATTTTTTGATACCAATAAGTCTCGCATACGAGTTATAGTTAAGAAACAGCATCAATTTTTTATTTTTTCGCCCTCTTTTTATCCTTAACTCGAAATATGATTTTGTTGGATAACGGCATTATAGCTTGCGGACGGCAGCATTGAAAACATGTAAAAAAACTTGTGTAAAAGTTGGAACTTTGACCCCAATATATAAGTATGGTCTAGAACAAAAAAAAATCGCAATGACGAGAGGAACAAGTGCCTTTCGGCTTCGTTAAGGGTATACGCTGAATACGTCGTAACCGTTTGTGCTCAGATTAGATTTACCATTTTATAACCAGTCTCAATATAAACCATATAATATAATAATAATCAATCAACCAACCCAGGACTTAGAGCTAAACCAAGCGAGTGGTAAATTCTACAATCAGTGACCCCGAAAACCATAAAAATGACGCGTACATACGAATTTAGTTCTGAATTCTGACACCCGAGCACCGGCTTATTTGGCGCTACTTGTTGCTTTTTTTGTTGACATGAAAAATGTTGGCACTTTTATTGCTTTCAATCCTATGATGTATTAAATGTATGTACTGTGATGTGTAATAATAATAATTACTGTACTATAAAGGGTGTAAAAATACCCTTAACGAAGCCGAAAGGCACTTGTTTGCCCCGTCATTGCGATCATTTCTTTGTTCTGAACCATACCTGGGAACCTACTAGTTACGGAGATATTTGAGGTCAAAGTTCCAACATTTTCACAAGTTTTTTTTTAAATACATGTTTTTAAAGTAATATTTTTATTTTAATCACTTTCACGACCTCCGTACTATTTAATCCATCCATCAGCACAATGTTTTGAGTCCGTTATATTGAGTTTTACCGTAAAACGTGATTTTTCACCCCAAAAAAAAAGTCGTTTCCCAGCAATAATTTTTGCGTAAAGTTACTTATTTTGATGTACAGAATGCTTGGTTGAAGGCTTCGTGAAGGGTTTGTTTACACTCTGTATAGTATTTGGTCACAGTAGACAGACACTACGTAGAGTGCCTTATTATCGAAGGGAAGCCGCCAGGAATCGGCTTCTTAGGTGCGTACGCGCCTGAGTTCTAGCCGGTTAAACCTTTGAACCCGATTAGTGAGTCCTTCACTAACATAGTGAGCTGGTGTTGCAGTATCTCTGCGCGCGCTGTACCTGTCGGTGGTGTCGCGCGGCGGGTACGAGGCGGTGTGCCGCCACAAGCTGTGGCGCGCGCTGGCAAGGGACCAGCCCGCACGCACGCGGAGGCACTACGAGAGGTAACTGCTGTTCAAGTCTTTACAAGTCGGGGCCGGGGTGTACCACGGGACCACATACCAGAACAGTCCCGCAGACCAACATAGTGGGGCTGCGGGGCTGTTCGAAAGAGATACTGGATACATGGATGGGTTTTAGTCAGTACAAGTCTGACACTCCCTTCCGATCCTCCCAGAGCGGGAGGGGTCATTTGATGATTTCCCATCCGAAAATAAGGGATCAACATATTAATCGCTAAACAATAGTGAGCTGTCCCATACAAAACTTCTATACCTATTTGACCCAAATGTATGTGTGTCAGCTGATTGCTATTTCATATGTAATAACTATGATAAATGTATGAGATAGCTGATTATTTTTTCGAATAAAAAACTACGATAAATGTATAGGACTGCTGATTATTTTTTGTATGATAGAACTGCGATAAATGTATTTATTTTTTATTTTTTTATTATTTATTGTTCACAAACATACATTTTTTTAATCTACAATATACTCGCCAAACTTTTTAGTTTGAAGGCGAGAAGCGCTTGTTTTTACATTTAAATAATTTAATAAACTGACCTTAAAACCCCTCCGGCCGTAAAACTACTAAAAACTTTAATACTATAAGATGTGAAGTATGGAACAGCTGATTATTTTTTTTCGTATAAAAAACTGCGATAAATGTATGGGACTGCTGATTATTTTTGGTATGATAGAACTGCGATAAATGTATGGAACAGCTGATTATTTTTTTTTCGAATAAAAAACTACGATAAATGTATGGGATAGCTGAGTATTTTTTCGTATGATAGAACTACATTAAATGTATGGCACAGTTGATTATTTTTGCGATACTTGCTGAATACAAAAAAACCTCAATAAACCAAACAAATAATCATCTTACAGATTCCTCCTGCCCTTCGAGAACCACGAGCGACGCAACGGCACCTCCCTCTCATTCAAACTAAACGGAAAACTTGACGCGGAACCGCGCACCATCGCCACCATCGACGTCACAGACTCCCCCCGACGAGACGACGAAGACAAGATCCTCCGCACCCCCTCCCCCACCCCCAAACTCGACAACTACGACAAACTCGGCAACCCGGACATCGACAGCGAGACGGGGGAGGTAACCACCAAAGATGATATCATTATCAAGAATGCTGAAGAGCTCAACAGGGAGTTCCTGGACTCGCTGCCCAAAGAGGAGAAGATGGTCAAGATATCCGTGAAGCCGGTCGAGAAGCTGATCGAGCCGGCTCGCGTTGAGGGTGTCGCGAAGGTCGAGGGGCTGGTGGAGGAGAGGGATTTTAGTCAGAATTATTTGGGGGATCTGCAGAAATTTAGTATGGGTGAGTGTTTTTTTCTACTTTAAAAAAATCTTTAATTTTTATACTACCTCGTTGCTCTGAACATGAGGTGTTGGGTTCTGATTCCCGGGTCAGCTCAATTGGGATTTTCTATCAAGAATTTCTCAGTAGCAGCCACGGAGGATTTGTGCCCGGTTGATGGCAATACGCTCGTCCCTCCGCCATGGCTGGCGAAACGTGGGTGTACTATTATCAGGCCTAAGGCCTCCCTGAGGTCCCCCCTTACGTTTGCCGATTCGCGGTCTCCACTCAAGAACACGTCTACCCCAACGGTCATCGGTTCTACGGCTAATATGACCGACCTATTGCCACTTCAGCTTACTTATGTATCCAAGGTATTCATGTATAGAGTGCTATATGAGTACAACATATTTCAGGAGCGGAGTCCCTCTCGTCTCGTGCGACGCCTCTCAACGGTCACGCTGCGCCTGCGCCCACAGACCTTGTAAGTATTAACTATTACATTTACACTTGTTCTCATAAAAACTAAGCATGGATGTAAGGGTACTTTCCTTAACGAAGCCGAAAGGCACTTGTTCTCCCCGTCATTTTGTTTTTTTTTTTGTTCTGAACCATATCTGGGAACCTTCTAGTTACGGAGATCCTAGTTTTTTTTTTAGCTCGCCGCTAAATAATAACAGCCGCTCGGGGTCGATCTTTAGGTTAAGCCGTGCTTGCCTAGGTTGGTCTGTGGATGGGTGACCACCAATAACATACCGAGTTTCCTCCGTGCCTCGGAAAGCACGTTAAGCCGTTGGTCCCGGGTGTCATTTGTAGATATTTGACAGTCGCTAGGTAGTCAGTGAACCAAAAAGTCTGACAACCAGTCTTACCAACGGGTATCATATTACCCAGTACTAACTGGGTTGTGGCGGTCAGATAGGCAGTCGCTCCATGTAAAATACTGGTATTCAGCTGCATCCGGTTAGACTGGAAGCCGACCCCAATATAGTTGGGAAAAGGCAGGCAGATGATGATTACAATTTTACATCACATAATTGGCGAAATGTGAGTTTACTGTTAGATTCATCTCTGCCCAACTTTTTGGGGATTTTGGTCGTGAAGTTATGATATTTGAATACAGGTTATATAATGTTTTCACAGAAGACATCCCGGCCCGTCGGGCGCAGCTCGCTCCGCGCCGTGCGCGTGAAGCCGGCGCGTGCGCAGCTCACACCCGCCAGCACACGTGAGTACACCGACACTATTCAATATACTTGTTAAATACATGGTGTTAGGGACACCCATCCGCCAACTGAGAGGGTTCATTCAGCTCCTTATTTTGAATCATATTCCACCGGAATTTTTCTCAATAAAATTTTCATTTTCTGATCGTTTTTCTATTACTGTTGCTTTATTTCAATGTAAAATTACATTCTTTATACGCAGCACTCCATATGTTTTATATAATAGGGCTAAAATAAAAAAAAACCGAACAATAGATGTTGAAATACTTTAACGAACGACGCGTGAAATCAGCTGTTCACTTCCTGCCTAGCTACAAAGTTCATTGAATTCGTCGTCGCGCTTGCCGTTCGCTACGTGCGTTTTGCCACGGTAACGATGCATTGCGTGTGAGGAAATAAAACAAATCTCTAACTAAAATAATTTCTTGTACCGGTCATCTTAGTATGATAATACAACATTATTTTTAGTATATGCGAAACCTGAATATAGTTTGTTCAGAATAAGTAACTGAATCGATTCCAATAATTTTTAAACCATGTTATATTTTGTCCCAAAAATATTTAAAAAAGATTGCAAGTCGGACACCGAGCGACACTAAGTCCCTATCCGCAATCATAAATAAAATAAATTTTTGCGTTACTGAGTTTGATGTACAGAATGCTTGGTTGACGGCTTCGTGAAGGGTCCGTTTACACCCTGCATAAAAACCCGACAACAATATTTATTGTAGATGTGATGTAAAGCCTTGACGCTTAGTTTACAATAGTTTTGCGTGTTGCAGCGCCCGGGCCGGGGCAGGCGGTGCAGGGCGGCCAGGGCGGGCAGGGCGGCCAGGGCGGGCAGGGCGGCCAGGGCGGGCAGGGCGGCCCGGCGGCGCCCGTGTCTCCGCCCGTCACGAACTTCGGCATCCACCGCCCGCCGCCGCACAACGCGCACATAGACGACGACATCATGGAGGTACCTACCGATTTGTTCAATTTTTACATTTTCTTCTCAATTCAATACTCGTCACTTTCTAATGGTGAAAGAATTTATCGCATAGATAACAATTAAGTGCTAATAAAAGTATTTCTCCCTCCACAGGTCCCCTACAAGCCGAAGAGCCCAGAAATCATCGATCTGGACGAATACCCAGAGAGTCCTCAAGCTGTGAAGAAGAAGAAACTAGACATACTGAAGGAACGAGGACTGGAGGTGACAGCCCTACCGCCCCCCTGGCAGGGAGTGGGCCCCATGATGGCCCCGCCGATGATCCTCAACCCCGCAGTACAGCATCAGATCATGACCCAAGCACAGCTGTTCCAGATGTACAACATCATACCACCCAACTATGCCAACGGGATCCAGCCTCCTAGAGTCATCCAGGCGTCTTCTATCTTCGGTAATACAGGTCCTGAGAAGACTGTCTACGGGAACCCCAAAGACCCCTTCATGCCGCCCCCTCATGTCCTACACGGGGTGCCAATGAAGCCGTTAAAAACTGCCCCCCCTCCGCCCGTTCCCCAGGATATACTAGACCTCACCTGCAAGTCCTCTAGCCCTCCTCCTCAGAAGCCTGCCGTGGAGATAGTAAGAGTACCTCCCTCTCAATCTCCAACTGCGCAGAACTTGACGAAGAATTACACTTTAGTCGATGGCAAAGCTGTTGTGGGCTCGAATTTAGAAATAACCTTAGTGAACAAAGCTCAGAGCCCTGGCAAGAACAGGCCTCCGCAGAAAAGGTCTAGTAACGGAAAGTTCATGTCAGCGAAGACTGGTACCCCGCCTAAGGAGTCCTACCCCAAGTACACCTCGCCCGGAACAGCTCCTCAGAAGAAACCTCCTATCAACATCCCCAGCTACCAGATCAGGGAAGACTCCTCTCCCACCCAGAGTCAAGTCCTACAGAACGCAATGAAGAATCCGAACCTAGCTCAAATAATGGATTTGCAGAAGAACTCAGTTCCTATGACCTCTTTCATGGACCCTTACGTCGCTCTATACAGCAGCTTAGCGGGCCAGATGGACCAGAGACAGCTGGCCATGTACCGGGACCTCATGACCAATCAGTTCAGATACCCAGGGCTGCTGAACCTGGGGGTCGCCACACCGACAACGAAGAATTAGATTCTAGTCCACGCTTATTTGTGATATGCACTTTGACGGTGGCTTTAAGTTCTTAGGTCAGAAATCACTTTAAATGGGAAAAAAATCGCCAATTTGTCGATTTTTTTATTTGTGTAATAAATTTTTGTATACGAATATAATGTTTATAGAGTGTGACTTGTTCTAGGGGTCGCTTGAAGTGCTCTAAGATCCTGCCTGTTACAGGCCCGAAGGTACCTAAGAAGCCGATTCCTGCGGCTTCCCTTCGCGAACAAGGCACTCTACGTAGTGTCTACTGTGACCAAATAGATATCTGTGGGTCATCACGCTGCCTAAGGACTATTTTTGAGTGCAAGAGGACTTATAAGTATTTTCATAGGTTCAAGGTCCCATATGAGACTAAAAGTGACTGACACTAGGACTGAAATAATTTTTGAAAACTCTAATAGGTGTAAAAAGACCCTTAACGAAGCCGAAAGGCACTTGTTCTCCCCGTCATTGCGATATTTTTTTTGTTCTGGACCATACCTGGGAACCTTCTAGTTACGGAGATATTAGAGATCAAAGTTTTTTTAAATACAAGGTTTTGATGTTACTACTTTACTTTAAATACCTCCACGACCCCCGTACTATTTAATCCATCCATCAGCAATGTTTTGAGTGCGTAACATTGAATCCTATCGTAAAACATGATTTTTCACCTAAAAAAAAAATCCTTACCCAACAATAATTTTTGCGTAGAGTTACTTAGTTTGATATACATAATGCTTGTTTGACGGCTTCGTGAAGGGTCCGTTTACACCTTGTACAATGAATCTGTTAGAACCTAAAAATGTCTAAATACTATTGCACTGTTGAAGTCCTGACTCTCGTCGCTGAGCCATCATCTGCCTGCCTTTTTCCTATGTCGGGGTCGGCTTCCAGTCTAACCGGATGCAGCTGAATACCAGTATTTTACATGGAGCGACTGCCTATCTGACCTCCACAACCCAGTTAGTACTGGGTAAAACGATACCCCTTGGTAAGACTAGGTGCAGGGTGCAGCATTGGAAATCTAAAAAAATGGCATCCGAAATGATTTGAGAGCACTCTTAAATGATCTGGGACACTTTAAAGACCTCTAGTGTATAAAAGAACTACAAAAGCCACCAAAATGATCTCCGGGGTATGATTTGTTATAATTATATATTGAAAAAATTATGGGAACAACTAAAAATATTGTTTCTTAACTAAAATATGAAAAATTTGTAAATATTTGTTTGTAAGTAAACTTTAATAAATAAATGTCGATAGCTATTATTAATATTGCAAAGTTTTTATTTAAGTGGGTAGTGTTTTATGTTGTTTCGCTGTTTGTGTGTGTTTATCTACAAAACTTTGACTAAATTAATGAAATATAGTTATTTACTGACTTGTTATAAAAAGCATTGAAAGTGGATTTTGTTGATTATCAATCAAAAACCTTCACATTTCATGTTATTGAAGAAAAACCTATAATTTACTAGAAATTCCATCAAAATTTGTCCATCAGTTTCCGAGATGAGCACAAACAAACAATTTAACATTACTACACACTTTTTACTGTAAAATAATTTTGTGTTATAACTATTAGCTGAATTTGTAGGTTAAATACATTCTTCGTATAAAACGTCTGATTGACGTCAGGATTCAAGGTTTGGGAAAGGATGGGTGTGCCACTACTATGAGGGTTTTTTGCTGGGAGCTTCGCCGCGAGAGGGCGCTGTGTGTGTCACTCGTCAAAGTCATCTTGATTGATAATCGACCAATCGGCGACCAGAGAAAGTTTCCAGCAAGTAACTCCATAATCACTGAATTAACTTATTGGGCAGTTACCCATTTTTACAAAGTATACCGTCTTTAGTGCTCTAAACTAACTTCCGTGTCTATAGACAAGTCATAGTGATAAACTTGAGTAAAAGTCATTATTTAACCTTTTTACCGCCATAGTCACGTATACGTGACAAAGGACACAAATATGTGACAAAACGGTAGATGAAACTGTGGATTGGCGTGGAGGGCACGCGCGTGTGTTTATACTCTGGCGGTTGAAGGTTAAAATACGATTTTTATTCTGTAGTTTTGAAGAACTGTCAAAAGTAAGAACTCTTTGACGATTCTTACTTCGTTTAATTTTTTTTCGATAGGGTAGTTGACACCATTCAATAAGAATTCCAAGACACAACTTCTCTAAAAAAACTCTTTATTTTACACCTGATAACCTGATTAAATTTCAATTAATTTCAAAATTGGATTTTTAGGTGCTTTGAAATCAATAAATAGTTGAGTTATTGAGTTGACTAAATAGTGACGTCACAGCGTGCTATTACCATACAAAATATAAGGGGGAATCGCGTTTTGACAGCTTATAAAAAGTATGTCAATTGATTGGTGTGTCACCTACCCTATAGCTTAAACTCAAGTGATTACTTTAACTTGACAATGGATACGAGTGTTAGTTTCTCGAATCGTGTTAACGCACTTGTCTTCATACTAAAGATCTCGTTTACACTGTTCAAGTTACTAAACTTGACTAAACGACGTATAAACATGCAACGTGTTAGTCTAATACAATCCTGATGTACTTTGTGTTTGGAACAACTTTTTGACGAAAACCACTTTATATTTGTTACTTTTTATAGTATTTAATACCAAAGCTTAAATGTATTTCCACATTTCTCCAGTCCCATGTAATAGGGGCGAGCCTAAAGCCATCGACTGAGCACTGCCCAGGAATCGAACCCAGAACTTATAAGGTGGTTTTAATTATCTAAAAGTTGTTCCCAATAAATGGTTCCCGTATAGAATAATAAATGTCTTCGCAATGTGTAAATATAGAATAATATTGCAATGTTTGTGCGACTGCCGTACAAAATAAAATTATTAAAATTTTCTACTTGCGTATTATTTACTGAAGTTGTTGAATCTCATGCGGCGTGCCTATGAGGTACTAGGCTATCAGAACTAAACCACATCAGCTTATAAGCTTACCACTGCTGGGACATAGGCCTTCTCTCTATGAGAGGGAGTGGGCTGAGAGTGGGCGCGAACGCGGGTCCAGTTCGTGTAGGTGGAAAACACTATTTTTTTCATTGATTTAAGCAGTTTTATTCATCCCCACCAAAATAAAATGGATAAATAATTTTGACCGGGTTTTGTGTTTTGTGGTCTAATGCTCCTTAGTGCGACCTGGGAATCCAACCTAATGACCAAGCCTATGACTTGAGGGGTCACACAGAGCCTTCGCCACGATTCCGGTTGGGACGGGTTACCGCGAATAAAAAAAGGCAGATTGGGGGGCGGGGGGGTGTTAAACTATTAGGAACAACATCTGTAAAACGAAATTTTATCAACCATCTCTGGATTTACCTATACAAAACTATCATGGACGCCTACAGGTTTAATTCCAGGGGGGTGCATCTTCAGCTTCCCGAAAAGAGCTTGTACTCCATCACGGATATGTTAGGTTTTCGTTTGTCGGTGTCGATTCATGCAAGGAATAATTTGTCGACTTATATAGAAAAGTCTATCAATTGAGATAAAAGTCAGGATTCAAGAGCGAGCGCAGCGAGCTCGAAAACAGCACCTAGTTCGACTTTGGGCAGAAATTTTCAGTGTTTGTCATTGTCAGTTTATAAAGAAAAACTGAAAAGAACGCAGAATGTCAGAGCGAGCTCGAAAATTTTTGCACCCTTCCTGGGAATCATGTCTAAGAGAAAATGTCAACTTATGGAGAATTGAAAAAGTACAGGATGTGTTAGCGAGAAAAGCGAGCTGGAAAATGTTTGCTTTCCGCCTCGGATAGGTTGATTTCTTTATAGTTGTCGGAGATTTCACCCACTTCCCCTGCTTACGGCCCTGCCCCTGAGATTGATTTTCAAGTTTTAAGATGAAGAGAACGCAATGAGCAAGCGAAGCGAGCCGGGAAACATGATTATGGTCGACCTAGGCCCAGCCCAGGGCGGGGAGGTTATGACTCCTCTGGATCCGCTCTTCATAGTACTAATAGAATGCAAGAATGTGAGAATAGAGCTTCAAAATTCAAAAGTGAAGCAGCCCGTCTTCGCCCTGTGTATTAGGTTATTTTTGTTCATTCATACAGAGATAAGAATAAAATAACTCAAGAGGGCACGATGCAGTAGCGAGCGAAGCGAGCCCGAAACTACAGCATTAGTGTTAAAAATTTATATCCGAAAAAAGTTATTTTAAGCATGTTTGTTAATTTGGCGTGACTAAAAACTCGGGACTTGGGAACAGTTTTTAGTCCCTAAAAACACTAACTACAATATCTAAACTAATATTATAAAGAGGAAAAGTTTGTAAGTTTGAATGTAGGGAGTAATCTTCAGAACTACTGCTCCGATTTCAATTTTTTTTCACAATGGGAAGCTATATATTTGGTGTAAGTAGATATACAGTTGGTAGATACCACTGACATGTCTTTGAATTTATCATATTTTTTCCTTTAAGTACTTATTGACATAATAAAACCACTGTAGTATGTCCAAAAATCTTTATTTCTTACTTAATATAATATATCATACAGTTAGGCGAGGTCGGGCGCCCACAACTTGAACGTCCTGTCGTACGAGCACGTCGCTATGAACTTGTTGTCGAATGAAATGTCTGCGCTCATCACCTGGGAATAACATAAGATATACTTGAGTTTAGTTATACAACTACCTAATATCGTATTACCCAGAACTAACTGGGTTGTGGAGGTCAGATAGGCAGTCGCTCCCTTACAGTTAACCACCCGATGTTAAGACGTTGGTCCCGAGTGTCATTTGTAGATCTTTGTCAGTTACAGCAAAGAAAAAGAAAGGAGCTCGTAGGTTAAGCCGCGCTTGCCTAGGTTGGTCCGTGGATGGGTGACCACCCATTACATACTGAGTTTCCTCCGTGCCTCGAAAAACACGTTAAGCCGTTGGTCCCGGCTGTCATTTGTACATCTTTGACAGTCATTAGGTAGTCAGCGTCCCAAAAGTCTGACAACCAGTCTTACCAAGGGGTATCTTATAACCCAGTACTATCTGGGTTGACGAGTATCATACAGTCATGTAAAATACTGGTTTTCAGCTGCATCCGATAGGACTGGAAGCTGACCTCGACATCATCATCTGCCTGCCTTTTCCGGGGTCGGCTTCCAGTCTAACCGGATGCAGCGGTATACCAGTATACTGACACAGCTGTGAGAAGGCCTAGTGCGCAGTGCTCACCTTGTTGTCGTGCCCGGAGAGCGTGCGCAGCGGGTGCCAGGCGGGACTGGACCACAGCTTGGCGCTCTTGTCGTACGACGCCGTCAGCAGGAAGTGCCCGTGGCTCTTCTGGTAGCGCACGTCTGGAATATTCATAGAAACTTATTTATTCGAATTAGTGTACGCGGTGTAAGGGACAGTCCACAAACTGATGGGGTGAATTCAGTACATCATACTAAGATGACCGGTACAAGAAAATTATTTCAGGAATGGAATCCAATAAATTTGAATTGTTTTATTTCCTCATAGGCAATGCATCGTTATCGTGGCAAAACGCACGTAGCGAACGGCAAGCGCGACGACGAGTTCGATAAACTCTGTAGCTAAGGAGGAAGTGAACGGCTGATATATTTCACGCGTCGTTCGATAGAGTATTTCAACATACATTGTTGGATTTTTGATGTTAGCCGTATTATTTAGATAAATGGAACATAAATGGCGTACAGGGAATGTAATTTTACATTGAAATAAAGGAATAGAAACTGAAATAAAAAAAAGCCGGAGAAAAATTCCGGTGGAATATAATTCAAAATAAAGAGCTGAACGTACCCTGTCAGTTTGTGGAGGGCTGTCCTTTACACCCTGTATAAAGCCGAAAGGCATTTGTTCTCCCCGTCATTGCAATATATTTTTTGTTCTAGAGCATACCTGGGAACCTTCTAGCTACGGAGATATTGGGGGTCAAAGTTCCAAACATTTTCGCAAGTTTTTTATACAAGATTTTACTGTACTTTACTTTAAACACCTCCACGACCCCCGTACTATTCAGTCCATCCATCAGCACATTTTTTGAGTGCGTTACATTGAGTCCTACCGAAAAACGTGATTTTTCACCCCAAAAAAAAAACGTTTCCCAGCAATAATTTCTGCGTAGAGTTACTTAGTTTGATGTACAGAATGCTTGGTTGACGGCTTCGTGAAGGGTCCGTTTACACCCTGTATACGGAAGCAGATATGTCCACTTACCACTTAACAGATGTGTGTGTGACGGTATTGTGTATAACGCTGCTCGTCTTCTTAGGTCCCATATTTTAGTCTGAAAAAGAACAAATAAAAATATTACATAAATAAACACTAGTGAGAACACTTTAACTTCTGAGACTCAGAAATAGAGACTAGTAAATATGAGAAAATAAACGTAAGAAATCACCGTTAAAAAAACCGGCTGTCATTTGTAGATCTTTGACAGTCGTTATAGGGCCCGAAAGTCTGACAACTAGTCCTACCAAGGGGTATCGTATTACCCGATTATTGACTGGATCGTGGAGGTCAGATAGGAAGTGGCTCCTTGTAAAATACTGGTATTCAGCTGCATCCGGTTAGACGGGAAGCCGTCGCCAATATAGTTGGGAAAAGGCAGGCAGATGATGACAGGGTGGAAACACAGAATAATTTAGTACAAGTAGTAGTAGGTGGAAGGGACACCGACGCACAAACGGTTACCACGTTTTCAGTACATCATTCTGAGCCCCCCTTATAGAAATTTTTATTTATTTATTTATTTAAACTTCATGTACAAAAGTAGTACATAGGCGGACTTAATGCCACAAGGCATTCTCTACCAGTCAACCTTGGGGTCAAATAGGACAGCATAGTGATAGAGTACAAAAAAATAAATAAGAAAAATATCATTTTGTTAACCTAAATTGAAATACATAAATAGGCACATACTAATACATATATATACAAATAAAATGAAATAAACTAATATATAATAAAATATATAATTTTATTAAATTTAATAAAATTAATTTAATAAAATTATATAATTATATATTTTTATTTATTTTTATTTTTGAAAAATTATATATATATTTTTATATATATAATTTTTCATCGGGTATTAAAAAAAAAACTGTTTCCTACAAAAGTGCAACCTACATGGTCAAAAGGTATGGAACAGCTGATTTAAGGCCCGGTTAATGGCTATAAGCTCGCCCCCTATTACATGGGACTTAAACATAACTGGTGAAATGTGGGTGTACTATTAGGTACAACTCTGCCTTACCCTTCGGAGATTGATTTGATTTGATTTTGATTTTGAAAATTCTTTATTTTAACATAAATAAAACAGATAAATGACATTCAGATCTTATTCTAAGAGAATTAAACATTATGATTGGGTGTTTTGTGCAGACTAAGGCGCCTATATAAAACATTTAGGAATACATACAATATGTAATGATAAAAAAACTTATTACTTGTTATGAATCAGAAGTATCATATTACTTACGTTAAACAAATGTCGAACTGTACAGCGCGATGATTAGACACAAACGCACTTTATAACACTTAATAAACTACATAGATTATAAAAGATTGTAACAAATAACATTGATAACATTAAATTTTACTTTGACAGTATAATAGTTACTATTTCTTCCTTCGGGGATTACATGCTGTTAAGTTTATGTGAGTATACCTGATGGTCGGCGGCGGCGGTGGCGAGGTGATACCCAGCAGGGGCCCAGTCCACGCCCAGCACGGGCCCCAGGTGCCCCTCCAGGAACATGACGCAGCGGCCCGTGCGCAGGTCCCACACGCGCCCGAACGCGTCCATGCCGCTGCGAGGGGAGATGGTATGCCGATGAGAAGGCTGAGGCTTATACATGTGTAAAAGGAAGGTGTGCTCATATTCCATGGTGTGATTCAGATCATCAAACTGAACCACTTTCTCCATGGAACCACCAATCAATATCTTTATTTTGGATCTTAGGTAGGTAAAACATAATACAGGTCTAAAATAATTAAATTGTGATCAGCCATGTCCCGTCCGTAGGACATACAATAGTTACTTGCATGGAAGTTCAATTAAATACATTAAAAATACATTATTCGATTATGGTTACAAATTATTGAATTATTAAAAATTTCACATAGAATATAATAGAGATAAATAAGAACCATGGAATCCCGAAAATACATGTCACATATTAAATAATTTATTTCGGCACACGAAAAAATACACATGATTGTCATATTATCCCCCCTTTTTGGAACATCAATCACGTAATTAAAGGACGACCCCCTAGTCAAGTTAATACAGGGTGTAAACGGACCCTTCACGAAGCCGTCGACCAAGCATGCTGTACATCAAACTAAGTAATTCTACGCTAAAATTATTGCTGGGAAACGACTTTTTTTTTGGGGTGAAAAATCACTTTTTGGGATCAAAAATCACGTTTTACGGTAGGCCTCAATGTAACGCTTTCAAAAGATTATTCTGGTGGATGCATTGAATAGTAAATGGGTCATGGAGGTATTTAAAGTAAAGTTACAGCTTTAAAACCTAGTATTTAAAAACAAACTTGTGAAAAAAAATGGAACTTTGACCCCCCATATCTCCGTACCTAGAAGGTTCCCAGGTATGGTTTAAAGCAAAAAAATTATCGCAATGACGGGGAGAAGAAGTGCCTTTCGGCTTCGTTAAGGGTCTACTTACACCCTGTATATCATGGTCTACAGAGATATCATATCTACTCACCCAGTGACGGCCAGCGACCCGTCCGCCTGGAAGGCCACGCTGTACACGGGCTTCGCGTGCCCCTCCTGATGCAGCACCTCCGTGGCTGGAACATTACAACCAGTTCATCACGTCAGTAACCCACAAAGGGTGCGAGTGGGCCTGTGACCCAGCTGTAGACACGGTATACACTCACCGGTGTGCAGGTCCCACAGGCGCCAGGAGTGGTCGAACACGGTGGTGGCGAGGAAGCGGCCCGACGGGTGGAACTCCACGCGGGAGACGCGCGAGGGCCCGTGACCTTCCAGGGAGGCTACAGGAGACTCGCTGCCAACAGAACAAGGAATAGTTAGACTTAATTTAATGTTCCTTAAAAACAAATATGTCTGCGCCCGCGGCTCTGTTCGTCAGTGTTGCCAGTGACACTCATGGCACAGATAGACAAACCGTGTAGTTTCGTTAGGTGTAGATGTCATTATTATTTTCTGCTTCTTAAATTCGTATTTATGTGTAGTTGTAAACTTTATTTTTTATTGTTATTCGTATCTGACCCATCACTTTGGGCACTATCACAATACCTACCAGCGCTGTGACGTTTTTTTTAAATGTTGCAGCACCATGCTGAGATAGAGGCTTTTTGGCCTCGTAAAGGACCGATTTCGGTAGTTTTTTTTTTCTTATTTTACTATTTAGGTATATAATTTTGTTGTACTGTTAATTTAACTATTTTTTTGTGTGTTTTTAAAGACTTTTTCTTTCTTGCTAGACCTCGTATCAGTACAAAGTCAAGTCACCTATGAATAGCCAGAATGTCCAAGCACAACTCTCCAACACCCTGCTTCATCATTCACATAGGCGTATATAGGGGGGGGGCCGGGTGGGCCGTGCCCACCCCAGAATGGTCTGGTGCCCACCCCAGGATGTTGGGTTACCGATTCGAAATTCTATGCTGGACACAAAAAAAAAGTTGGTTTAAATTTAATTTAATTACCTCGAAAGTTATTTAGAATCGAAATCACCTTGTGGGCCTTGTAATTCTGATTTGAAAATGTTTTGTGAGGCAGTTCACTGATCAAGCATGTAAAGTAAGGCATGAACATAACTTTACAGCGACAAGGTATCTACATAATAATATGAAGTATAAGTAGAGCTATTTAATTTACGAATTACGATGCTAGTTGTGCTTTGCTCATTGACCACTTGTAAAAAGGAAGCCGAATGAAGTCTAGCCCCATGTATCTCAACATGCGTAGCTACCGCGTATCAGCCGTATTAATTATTCGGGGCCCCCGAGTAACAAAAACAAAATCTTCTCTCAACCTCAAATTTTCTTCTTGATAAAAGATAAATTGAAAATATAACTTAACACGGCCCAAAAAGCTCCAATTTTTCGAGCTCGCTTCGCTCGCTCTTTGATGAAGGCTTCACCAATCGCTGTTCGAAAACACCAATTTTTCGAGCTCGCTTCGCTCGCTTTTCGATGAACACTTATACCCTTTCCGGATGCTGTAATTTTCTAGCGCTTCATTGAAGTCTTAACCTTCATGATCCAGTCAGTCATGATCGCAGTTAGAAGTTTTTTTTTCAATTTTTTTGTCTCACTTTGCTCGCTCACACATTCTCTTAGTAAAATGAATGACAGCTAAAGCGATGCAAGTCAGGATGCTATTTTCTTAGTTTTGCAAAAATAATTTGTTGATTTTCTCTTCTTTTTGGGTTTGGCCGCACTCGGGGTTCAAGGGCCCCCAAAAAAATTTTATACGGGGCCCTACTAGGACTAGCTACACCACTGTCAACAAGGCACGGGCCAGGCCCCCCCTAGAAAATATCTCTAGATACGCCAATGATCATTCATCATCATTTCAGCCGAAAGACGTCCACTGCTGGACATAGCCATCCCCCAAGCGTCGCCACATTGACCGGTCCCGTGCGTCTCGCATCCAACGGATCCCCGCAACCTTCACCAGGTCATAGATCCACCTAGTGGGAGGCCTTCCAACGCAACGTCTTCCGGTTCGCGGTCGCCACTCCAGAACTTCGGCCAATCGGCCATCCGTTCTGCGAGCAATGTGCCCTGCCCACTGCCACTTAAGTTTGGCAATTCTTCGGGCTACGTCGGTAGCCTTGGATGCCTTCTCTTACGGATGTCTTCATTTCTGATTCGATCACGCAAGGAAACTGGGCATAGCCCTCTCCATTGCCCTTTGACTTTAGGTTATCATTAATGGGTCCTAAGTTGTGAGCTTCTAGTTTCTACAAGATCCGTATCTATATATATATATATATACTCGTAAAAATGAATCCCTATTTCCCTTGGTCACGCCATCACGCGTGAACGGCTGGACCGATTTTGCTTTTTATTTTTTTCTTTTGATTGTTATTGTCAAGAGGTTCTTATGAAAGAATAAAATTAAGTAGGTAGTAGGTAGGTAGGTAGGTAGGTAGGTAGGGAAAAGTCATTGCAACGCATGCCGGGGTCAGCTAGTAGTAAGTAAGTCCGGATGTAACCTGTACACTATCGAACATAATATTGCATTCCTTCTGCCAAAAATTGCACTCCCATAAAAAAATATGTGCAGATTGTTCATATTCGCAGTCAGATCTAGAACATTGACAAAAAGAGCTTGACAGAAAATACATTATCCCAGAGTATCATAGGCTCTATTTAAAACATTCCCGTGGGATAATTTTCGACCGTAACGCGAGCGAAGCCGCGGGAAAAAACTAGTATTAAAATACCCGCGTCACATACCTGTTAAAGTTCCACAGATGCACAGACCCGTCGTATGCGCAGGTGGCCATGGTGACCGCTTGCGAGGCGTCCGCGCCGGCTGGGGGGGCTTCTGTGTCTTCTGACGTGTCCATGGGCGGCGCTTCTCCATCAGCGGCCGGCTCTTCCTTCTCTTCTGACACCTGAGAACGGTGATCATGGATGAGCGATGTGTTTAAACTTTAAAGAATTACACATGCGAGGAAAAAGAATGAACGCCAGTGATCTCAGCCCAAATCAGATTAGAGGTAGAAAAGGCAACTTCAATTACCAATTGCTTGCACGGGGATCCTCGGGAAGTCGGTCGGGCCAGGCGCCTGGACAATGATCAAAGTTCTGATGTGACCCCTCACATACAGGGTGTAAACGGACGCTTCACGAAGCCGTCAACCAAGAATTGTGCATCAAACTAAGTAACCCTATGCAAAAATTATTGCTGGAAACGACTTTTTTTGGGGTTTAAAAATCTCTACGAGTAGGAATCGATGTAGCGCACTCAAGACATTGCGCTGATGGATGCATTGACATGTACAGGGGTCGTGAAGGTTTTTGTAGTCAAGTTATAACATTAAAAACTTTGTATTAAAAAAAAAAACTTGTGCAAAAGTTGGAACTTAACCCCCCTTATCTCCGCAACAAGAACGTTCCCAGGTATGGTTCAGAACAAAAAAACTATCGCAATGACGGGGAGAACAAGTGCCTTTCGGCATCGTTAAGGGTACTTTTACACCCATTAGAATTTTTTATCGGTATGATGTACTGAATACGACCAGTTTCCCGATCCAAAACGTAATCTCTATAAAAAATTATCAGTTGTCCCATACAAAATTTCAATAGGTACCGACTCGACCCAAATTTTTTATAATTTTTTCGCATTTACGTTATTGGAGCCATTGAGGAAGTTGTTCAGTTTGATGGTCTGCAGCATATCCTTTCATATGACTATACCCCCTCTGTTATACGTAGTAGAGAAGAACAGACGAGATACTCCAGCAAATCTATCTCCTCATGCTTTAACAACTCACCTTCTTGAGGAAATGGTCAGGCATGGCAGCCTGTGGGTGGAAGGCAGCGCCGCTGACATTGCACTTGTGACCTTTGAGGACCTGGAGTGGTTTGCATTCAGGCACCGACCACACCTTGGACAGACCTGACCTGGAATTGTTGGAGAGAATCTTTAACATTACATTACCTACAGTTAAACCAGCAGGAGTTCGTGGCTAAATAATAACAGCCGCTCGGGTCGATTTTGAGGTTAAGCCGTGCTTGCCTAGGTTGGTCTGTGGATGGGTGACCACCCATTACATACCGAGATTCCTCCGTGCCTCGGAAAGGACGTTAAGCCGTTGGTCCCGGGTGTCATTTGTAGATCTTTGACAGTCGTTAGGTAGTCAGTGGCCCAAAAAGTCTGACAACCAGTCTTACCAAGGGGTATCGTATTACCCAGTAGTAACTGAGCTGTGGAGGTCAGATAGGCAGTCGCTCCATGTAAAATACTGGTATTCAGCTGCATCCGCTTAGACTGGAAGCCGACCCCAATATATTTGGGAAAAGGCTTGGCAGATGATGATGACCTACAGTTAAACCATAAAATGTATGCGCCTCGAAAATCTTTTCGTTTCTGAATTAGTACGTTACGTCACTAAGTGAGCACCTACAGAGGCAAAGGTTTAAAGATCGTTGTATTAGTGCATCAATGTCAAAATCAAACCAATTTTTGTCAATATGGTCATTAAATGGCACTTTTGAACGTCAAACTTTACAAGAAAATAGAATAGATTCTAGTTAACATAACCCTGTAATGATAGTCGTAAGGCGCCTTGAGCAAGGCGTACAGATCCTACACATTCCCCACTCTGGCTGCACATGGCAACCTGTCACCCAAAAGTTAGGATGACTTTTTTGGAATTATTGTTAATGCAAGTATTTTTATGGTTGTAAAAACTCTATATTAAACTAGCTGCTGCCCGCGACCTTCGTCGGCGTCAAATTATAAATAAAAAATACAATTTTCCTCGTTTTTGCATTTTTTCATTGAAGCTCCGTTCCTATTGCTCGTAGAGTAATGCTATATAGCCTATAGCTTTCCTCGATAAATGTGCTATCCAACACTAAAATAATTTTTCAATTCTAACCAGTAGTTCCCGAGATTACCGCGTTCAACCAAACAAACTCTTCAGCTTTATAATATTCATTATAATTAAATAATTATAACAACACACGACATTCAAGGTTATTGAAAAATTATAAATATCATCTTCACGCGTTCTTATTTCCAAAAATAGACAATATTTGCAGAAGCGCATACATTTCCTAGGACATCTGTATAATATTCCAATTTACCGCTCGTCAGTATCGATTAATACTGACTCGAGAAAGTGAAGAGCATGGCTATAGCTAAGACGAGATCATCGAACTCACCAGCTCGCGGTGATCAACATCTTGCTGTCACTACTGAATCTGCAGAAGCTTATAGGACGAGTGTCGCCGATCTGTAAGAAAAAATAGCATTTAAGTAAGAGCAGGCACCCTAACCGTTGTAGCGACCAGAAAACGCTCGAATTCACCGATTTTGGAAAAAGTATACAGTCAGCGTGAAAGTGGCAAAGGGGAATACCGATGTTAGGCCCAAGAATGCCCAAGAAATTTGTTTTATTAAAAAATGTTATTTCAATGTTACGTAATTAACTCTGCTATTCACGACGCGATAGAACATGGAAACATTTGAAAAAATAAATTCTGTATCTGTGGCTGTACTGAATAAAGTGGAATTGCGTTTTTTTGTGCAAATAGAAAACCTCAGTTTCATTTAAATAGAATCCTAGAACCTTAATAGCGAAAAATAAATATTTGTTGCAAAAAAATAATTTAAGCTTTTACACATATTTGTACTTTACTTAATTGTAAAGTACAAATATGTGTAATATACATTTACAATCGACTTAGAATACATAATATAATAAATTCAGTGATCTACATAATGCGACGATCGAAAAAAATCTTAGTAATTGAAAAAAAAAAACCTTATAATTTGGAAACTCTGAGTTTTTTCAATAATTCTCTTTTATCAATAATTTATTTGTGGTGTCTTACATGTGGGCACTCAGGGCCTAAATCACTGTGGCGGCCTGGCATTCTCCTTTTCTCAAAAACTTTTTGTGAAAAGGGGAATGCCAATGAAAGGATAAAAAAACTCGATAGAAACAACTGAGATTTCAGTACTCAATAATTCCAAGACGCAACATCTCTAAAGAAACACTTTACTTTAGGCCTCTAAATCCGATTTATTTTCAATTAACTGTAAAATTAGATTTTTTTTGGATTGGAATCAATAAATAGTTGAGTAACGTATGCCATACAAAATCTATGAGGGATTTGCGTTTTTACAGCTCATAAAATGTATGTCAATTGTTTTGTGGTGTCTATCTAATATATGACTACGCTATTATTATTTATTTATTTATCTCAATCAACTATGGATCACAGGTACAATTAAACAGAATTCAAAATAATAAAATTAAAATCACAATTAAAATTAAAATTATTAACAAAATAAAATCAAATTACAATCAAATTAAATTAAAATCATCATTACAATTAAAATCATAATTCAAATTAAAACACAATCAAAATAAAATTATTAACAAAATTAAAACAAATTAAAGTCAAGCCGAAGTCAGAAGCACAATAAAAATGATTATAATAATTAAGTCAAAAACTAAAATCAAATTAAAACAATATCCTAACATTGGTCAGTACGTGAACCATGCAGCAGTGGTTCACGTACCGACAGTCGAAACGTTCAGCAAAATATTTTAGGATACTGTTGCGGCTGGCCCGCACCCTGCGCACCAGGGATGTGCACCGCTTGCGCATAACTGTGTAGAAACAATCCACACGCGCCTCGGCAAACATCCCCGATGCGCTACAGAAGCGAGGCAGCCCCAAGAGTACCAAAAAAAAAAAAAAAAACCACCGTTGGTGGTGGTGGTGGTTTTTCTGGCTATGGAATAATGTAGAGTGTCTCACCTGACTGCAGTATATTGACATGGCAGAAGCTTTCCTCTGCGACTCCTGCTTGGCGGCCGCCCGCACGCTGCCCGCTAGCTTCAACTCCTCGCGCGCCTTGCTCAATCTAGCACAAAAGAGATACTTCATGTTAATCGGTGTTAGCAGGTAGAGGCCCTCATAGAAAAGGGAGGGTCCTCCGACCAGATAGGTATTGTATCTCGTGGGCTACTGCCCGACCGTAATAATATAATTCAATCATGATTCGAAAGACACGTGGTGCCATCTATTATCATAAGAACGTTATTGTTTTCCTCGGGAACAGTACTTTTTTTCGGGTTGAAAGGTAAATGTCCGTTTCTGTAAACCTGACAACGTATATGAAAAATTTCAGAATGATCGGTTCAGTGGTTTAGGCGTGAAAAGGTAACAAAGTTACTTTCGCTTTTTTAATATTAGGATTAATCTCACCTGAGCTTCGCCTTGGGTAGCGAGTACCGCGCAATCCATAACCGTGCTTCCCTCAGATCGGGAGGTCCCTCGTGGTACCAAGTGCCCTCCCGTCCTCTGTCTCTTTCTATCCTCGCTTCCTCTTCTTCTAACTTCTTGTGGATTGCATCTTCTCCTAAGCTGGAAGGAGAAAAGGTATTTACAGATTGCAGTTTTTGACTATGTGAAAGATGATTTACAGGGTGGTTCAAAAAGAAACGTAAAAAAACCGGCCAAGTGCGGGAGTCAGACTCGCGCATGAAGGGTTCCGTACAATCAGAGTAGGGGACACCCCTTTAATTTATATTATTTGTTGTTATAGCTGCAACAGAAATACACAGTCTGTGAAAACTTCAACTGTCTACCTATTACGGATCATGAGATACAGCCCGCTGACAGACAGACGGACAGACAGCGGAGGCTTTTTTATAGGGTCCCGTTGGTTGCTTCGGGTACGGAACCGCAGAAATGATTCCCCACCGCATGACTAGTGGTTTGCAAAAATACCCCATGTACGTTCCGAGATTCTCGACGTTTACCGAAGCGCATACCTGTTCTGGTATAACTGTACCAGCCCGAAGGCACCTAAAAAGCCAATTCCTGCCCGCTTCCCTTCGGGAAAAAGGCACTCAACGTAGTGTCTACTGAAGTCAAATAGTATATCTATACTAATATTATAAAGCTGCAGTGTTTGTTTGTTTGTTTGAACGCGCTAATCTCTAGAACTACTGGTCTGATTTGAATGATTCTTTCAGTGTTGGGTAGTCCATTTATCGAGGAAGGCTATAGGCTATATATCATCACGCTACGACCAATAGGAGCGTAGCAGCAATGAAAAATGTTGCAAAAACGGGGAAAATTGTATTTTTAATAACTTGACGCGGACGAAGGTCGCGGGGAACAGCTAGTTTTATATACAGCTCTGTGGGTAAGTGTACTTACTAGCTGAGAAGATCTCGGAGCCGCACTCTCCTCTCTGCTGGCCCCTCGCCGAACAGACAGACCGGCTCACCCAGCTGGCGTAGACTCCTGCGCACCTGTGGATGTTACATGTCGTTGTATACGTGGCCAAATTAGCTAGTAGTGTCTGATTGATGCTTCGGCCAAACCTTCAGCTTTATCCAAAATGAGCCGAGGTTTTTCGAGGTGTTTCTAGCCAACGCCAAAATTAAAAGAACTGTTCAGAATGTTTTTTTTTTTAATCTGCTGTTCCAAACATTTTGACCAGGAACTGAAGTTTTATAGGAAACACCTGTTTTTAATTCTAATTTTAGCTAGTTCAGAATGATGTTCTGAATATGTGGTAACTGTGATAGCGTCGGTGTCCCTTCCACCCTGTATATATTTATATGCGTCGACTTGAGAACCTCCTCCTTTTGTGTCGTCGTTCAAGAGCTACGCAGTGGCTTAGTTGATATAAAAAGACTTGACTTCAACTTTAGTTTTAGCAACTGAACCCTTGGGTAAGATGCAGGCTAAACTGCTATTCTGCTGTAACTAAAGTATACCTCAGAACCTCTTTTTTTGTCGTTGGTACAAGTGCCCCACAATGGCTTAGTTGGCATAAAAGGTTGGTATAAACTTTGGTTTTAGCAACTGAACCCTTTGGGTAAGATGGTGGGAGCTCAGCTGCTATTCTGCTGTAACTAAGGTATACCTCATCATCATCTGTGGACACGTTCAGCTGTCGAGCCTTCCGTCTCCTCTCAAACTCCTCGAGAAGCGCCTTCTTGTCCCGAGACATCTCTTCTTCAAGCTCCATGTATTCTGCACATAGAGGGGAATGGCTGATTAGTGAGAAAATAAATAGGATGGGTAGAAAAGGGAGCATTGTATATAGGGTGACTGGTAATTACTGACCGATACTTTTACACGCGATTGTACTCATGATAACAAACAACTTTCCCAAAGAAACATTTTTTTTGTAGTCAACCACTTTTATAACAATAACACAAGAGCCGTATGAAATTCAAGCGCGCGCGTCTGTGACACCCTCCCTGCGTCACCCTGTTCTGTCTCATTACTATCGTACCGTGCAACAGTGGGTAGGCAGAGTCACAGCGAGCGGAGAGCGGCAAACAGCTGATAGGCCACAGGCGTGTGACATTAAATGAGTATAAAAACTTTAAAAATGTTTCTTTGGGAAAGTTGTTAGTTGCCATGAGCACAATCACGCATTTTAAGTATCGGTCACTAATTACCAGTCACCCTATAAGACAGGTAATACATAAGTAGGTACAAGTATACACAAAAAATGTTGTGAAAAGTGGTAAACAACGTAGTATTCTTGCATACTGCAATTATTATGCCTTGTGACTGGGACTGTAGCTTCGAATCAAGTTTTTGTTTTTGAAAATGCAAAAGTGCCTGAAATGGTCTAATTGGAATAAATGCTTTGAGTTGAGTTGACCAGGTGGATAGGCTGTATCTTGGGGTTCGATATTTGATTTGCAGAGCGGAAACTAAGAGACTGAGTGGTGATAGGAATATGGTGGAGCCGAATTGTGTGTAGGTGTGTGTAATTGTATATTGTTTCCACAAATCTAGGTCCAAATCGCATATTTTGAGTTTGGATTTGATGGTACAATTGACTATTCAATAAACTCCAGGTCCCGGAGAAAGACTGACTAGCTACGACTTATGAAAAGGGGGCTAACATGAAAGGTATTTTCCAACATTTCAAAATGTTTCTATGTTAAGGGTTTTGGTTTCCACACTTGTTCCTTAAGTATTAAAAACGTATAAATTCTTAAAATAACAATAGAATGTCATTATAAAGAGGTAATGTTTGTAAGTATGGATGTAATCACATTCACAAACACATCTCTTAAACAACTTATCCAATTTAAGGTGTTCTTTAACTAATGGAAAGCTACGCTATTATAAGCCACAGTAAGACCGGTGATGAAGGGCTGGCTGGAGAGAAACCATGATGCCCACACTTTCCCATTGACACAGGTACTTTCCTGGCATGGGTGCTTCGGAAAGTCCCTGTTTGTACATGTTTCTTCTACGCGGTCGAAGTCCAGGGCATGAACTAGTTAAAATGATGAAGAATAAGAGAAGAACTCACCACTAGAGATCTGAATATCTCCCAGCTCTTTCCCGCCTAGATCTTCGGTGCCTTCCTTGGCAGCAGCGGCCAGGGCCGCCAGCCGCGCCTTCTCTTGCTCCTCCAAAGACCCATAGTGGACCTGTTTGGGCTTCTTTACCAGGATAACATCATCATCGTCAGACATTTTGAGGTTATGTTTATTTTCTAGTTTATATCACTTGGTTTGTAACTTAAATTAATTGGCTTTTGGAGGGTTTAACTTGACTCCTGTTTTGTAACTTAAACTCTTTATTAGGCTTTTGTAGGATAAACTGTAAACTATTATAACACCGACCCAAACAGTTTCCGACAACAACAACGCGAAGTTGTCAAAATCAAACTTGTCAGTGTCAAATTATTGTCAATTTCAAAGAAAACTCTTTGGTCTCAGCCATAGAGGTTGGCAATTTGGATTTATACTCTGTGCTCCATAGTCCTTGTTTACGTCAGTGCTGAATGAACAACAGAATAAAACAACAAAATATTACAATAAATTACAACTAAAATGTAAAAATACATGACGAACATAGTTAAAATACTAATCATTTCCGTTAGTCTTTAGTTTTCGTAATAAAAGTTATAATTGTGTAGACAATAGTGACATAACCTATAAGTGCGTATTATTTGCGTGAATTTCTTCAAAACCATGGCTCTGCAGCTGTCAAGGCGGGAGGTTGACGACTTGAGGTCTTCCCTCGACCGAGCGATATACAGAACCATAGGAAAATCGGACAGTTCTTTGCTATCCACTGTTTCTGCGTGCCTCTCCAGTGGGTATGTAAAGGGCATTCAAATTATGTTTATCTATATTTTATTATGATTATACACACTGATGGGAGCAACAGCATCATTTAGCACTATTTACAGTGATGTAGCAGTAGAAGATATGACATTAATTGGTTAAAATCGACAAACAATCGAGTATTATCCCATTTTGTATTCATTTTCCCGCAATCCAATATTATTAAAGCTAGCCCATATTGTCCCACTGCTGGGCAAAGGCCTCCCTCCATTCCTTCCAAAGGTCATGCTTCTGTTCTACTTCTTTTCAATTCTCAAGGAAGACATCCAGTTCGTCCCGCCATCTCTTTCGTGGTCTGCCGCGACCCAGTGTCACTGTTTCAGGGCACCAATCCTGAGCTTTACAGCTACAGTTCGTTCGGCATGCGACAGACATGTCTTATGGTATGGTATGGTATGGTATAGCGGGCTGGTTTCCGCAACTCCACGTCAAAGCGCGTATTTTGCGTGTGGGTGGGAGATCTATTCGATCCACCCCAACTCCCCGAGAAAGCCCAGCAGCGCCTTAACAGTCAGACAGACATGTCTTACCCAGTCCCATTTAAGTTGGGCAGCCTTTTGAGCCACGTCAACGATTTGCGTTTTGGAGCGCAGTGTAGTGTTTCGTACATGGTCTGTACCTCAATATTGTCATATGATTATTAATCAGGCTATAATGTCATCACAGCTTGGACACAGGCCTCATCTCTAGGAGAGGGAACGGGCAGTAATCTAACATGCGGACACAGTGCAGTTTCATCGTAATTACCCACTACAATGGTCACTATTGCTTAATATGTTGGGGTCGTCTTCTAGTCTTACTGGATGCAACTGAGTACAAGTATTTTACATGAAGAGATTGCCTATCTGACCTCCACAACCCAGTTAGTACTGGGTTATACTACTCACCTTGGTAAGACTGATTGTCAAACTTGGGCCACTACCTGTAATGACTCTCAAAGATTCAAGAATAACAGCCTCGACCAATGGTTTAAAGTGCTTTCTGAGGTATGGAGGAAACTCAGTATGTAATTCATAGTCACCCATCCATGGACCAACCTAGGCAAGCACTGCTTAACCTTGATGATCGACCCGTGTGTCTGTTATTATTTTGTCACAAGTTCTCCTACTTAATATTGACCCAAACTTACATGAATAATTATTAAATTTCAGATATGAACGCAGAAAAATCATAGACAAGATATCAGCTCACATAGACTCTAAGAAAGCCAGTAAGCTTGCTGACAAAGCGATAGCCTTGGCTCAGGAATTGATCTCCAGCTCTAAGTCACAGAAACGGAAGCATGAGTCCAGTGACCGCGATAAGGAAGGCAAGCGCTCCAGGCATGATGAGGTATTAATCCTACTACTATACTAAACCCGCATCTCATGTTATGCGAATGGATAAAATAAGGGGTCGTCCATTAACCACGTGACGCTCGAAAGGGGGGAGGGGGGGCACCGAAAAGCGGTGCGTGACCTTGACATTTTTATTACAGTGCTTAATTTTCCATAATTAAATTAGATTATACCTGATAACCTGTATTTAAAGATAATATTCTGAATTTTTAAGATACTTTTGTACCAAAAAAATACACGTGATTTTGGGTAGGGGGGAGGGATAGTCTAAAACCTCACCACATATCACCATGGGGGAGAGGGGTTAAAAAGTTGCTAAAAAACACGTGATTAATGGACCCTCTCGAGTCTAATTGGTTTTTTTTTTTTATAAGTGAGAGTCGGCAGTTTTTGAATGGCAAAATCACAAGAAAGTCTCTTTACTTTCATGTACGGAGACGCGGCGTTTAGTGCGGTGCGGTCTGCAATAAATTCAAACATATGTCGATGTATGAGAGCGTTTACAGGGAAGCGATTTTACGGATGACATCGCTGCACGCGGCAGCGCACGAAGCGTTGCGGCCAGCCACTGTTTTCGGCTACTTTTCTCAGGATGCAGTTGCGAATATCTCTCACTCTCCTGAGTAGCGAAGCCGTGCTTGCGTTAACATCTCCGACGCACTGCGGTAGCGATTTGAGGCAGTCTCAACAACATCCTAAAAGCATTATGATACTGGACGCGCAAGACATCTAGCTATCTTTTGTTGAAAATTTACCCATAAATTGCCCGTGTATAGACTCTGGCAGTGGCCTTTTTCCATCTCACGGAGGGTAGCTCGGTATGTTAGCTGTGGTCCTGGTCACCTATCCTCAAACCGACCCCGGCAACCGTTGCTTAACCTTAAAGAGCGACCTGTACAGCTGTTGTTATCGAGCCACTAACTCCTGATACATAGTATTACATATATTTCAGGTTAAAGAAGAAAAAGAGGTCAAAGAAGAGAAAAAAGAAGAGAAGAAGAATGGAGTTGAGCTGCCAGCCAACCTGCCGGAGGGGGAGACGGTCGGCTCCAAGATGGCTGTGTTGAGTGCAGACAGGATTAAGGTATATTACTTTTAAAATTTTAAAGAGCTCAGTCTAATTGCTAAATACTAATGCTTGTGTCCTAGCACAAAGGGACAGCTAAATATATGCCTAAATATAATTGCACAATGTTCAATATTACACAGTGTGTAGCAGCAGTACAAAGAGTACTACAGTAGTACAAAACATTTCACATCCTGAGCGGCGTAAATATCTAACAATCGGCAGTTTGTGGTGGAGTCGTGGAGGATTTCCAAAAAACTTTGGGGGTTCGATTTCTCAAGGGCAGCCCAGTTTGGACCCCCAGTAAGCAAATAGGGTACAGCATCACCCATTTCAAGGAATGTACCCAATTGCCAATCACCCTGTATAATTATAGTGCATAACATGTCATTGTACTACTGTTTTTATCTCTAATCTATACATATAATAAGACAGTAAAAAAACTGTGTCTGTACATTGAAGATATTTAAAAAAAAAAAATGAGGGGGTTTAGAAACAGTAATAGAGCACGAATCCAAAAAAAAAATTCTGTCTGTTTGTCTGTTTATCTGTTTATCTGTTTGTCTGTTTGTCTGTTTGTCTGTTTGTCTGTTTGTTTGTACACGCTAATCTTCGGAACTACTAAACGGATTTGAAATATTTTTTTTGTTGTGTAGGTATTAAGTCTGGGCAACATATAGGCTATAATTTATCTTGGAAACTTGAACACCTGATGCAGAACCGCAATAGAATAGCTAAACTATAAGAGATACAAAAATGGTACCATAGCAAAAATTGTTCCACGTGATGAGCATTTTCTGCTGAGAGATTAAATTTGAAGATCTGGAACACCTGTTGTGGAACTCCAAGAGCCCAGCTACACCATAACACATATAGGAATGACGTCTTAGCAAACATTGTTCAATCTGATGAGCACTCTCTGTTGATTTATAAAAATCGAAGTTCTTGAACACCTATTGTGGAACTCCAAGAGCCCAGCTACACCATAACACATATAGGAATGAAGTCTTAGCAAAAATTGTTCAATCTGATGAGCACTCTCTGTTGACTTATAAAAATCGAAGATCTGGAACACCTGTTGTGGAACTCCAAGAGCCCAGCTACACCAAAACACATATAGGAATGAAGTCTTAGCAAAAATTGTTCAATCTGATGAGCACTCTCTGTTGACTTATAAAAATCGAAGATCTGGAACACCTGTTGTGGAACTCCAAGAGCCCAGCTACACCATAACACATATAGGAATGACGTCTTAGCAAAAGTTGTTCGGTCTGATGGGCTTTTCCTGTTGACTTATAAAAATCGAAGATCAGAAACATCTGATGTGGAAATCAAAGCTATCACTAATTTCACTGTATAATTATAAAATAACATAAGCTGGGAGCATCTCCACGCGGTGAAGGCGGTAACAGTTTAGGACTGATATTCGATGACGACGGTATATCACTGAAAATTTGACTCTACTGGACAAAACTCCTATTTATTTTTTTACTTTATCGAATAAATATGCCTTCGGGCTTATGTTATTTGAGTGTTTTAGACTTTTTCCACTTATCTTCGTGACGCGGTAGCCTACCGGTAGTAACGCAGGGGAGCAGTCACTTAGATTTTAATTGATCAGGTATCTTCACAATAAAACTATAACCATGCCTAGAAAGAGGTCAAATCTTTCCCAATGTTCCAAAGGAGCTAAAAGATTGAGGATCATAAGATCCCAAGAATCTACCGAAGAACATCATGAGAGACTTGATGCTGTTCGAGAACATCAGGCTGCAACTCGCTCCGTGGAAACCTCTTCCTCTCTTCTCTTCTCTTCCTCTTGGATAACGAAGCACGCCTGCGTTCTCAGCGTATTTACGCATCTACATCCAGGTCTCTAGAGAACTCTGAAGAACATGATGCGCGACTGACCGCTGATCGTGAACGTCATGCATTGTCTCGCGAATCGGAGACGTTCACGGATAGAGAATTACGCTTGAGTTCCAAGCGTATCTACGCATCGACTTCTAGGTCTCTAGAGACAAGTGGGGAACGTGATGCGCGACTGACCACTGACCGTGAACGTCACGCATTGTCTCGCGAGTCGGAGACGTTCACGGGTAGAGAATTACGCTTGAGTTCCAAGCGTATCTACGCATCGACTTCTAGGTCTCTAGAGACAAGTGGGGAACGTGATGCGCGACTGACCACTGACCGTGAACGTCACGCATTGTCTCGCGAGTCGGAGACGTTCACGGGTAGAGAATTACGCTTGAGTTCCAAGCGTATCTACGCATCGACTTCTGACTTACAAAAATGAAAGATCTGGAACGTCTCGAATCGTCTCGCGCATCCCGTTGTTTTCCCGTCCCCGGGCTCTTAGAATTCGACATCAGACGTTTCAGATCTTCGATTTTGACGACCCCGTTGTCGCTGGCATAAGCAACAGGATCCGCGTACGAAGTCGCGGGCAGAAGCTAGTAAATAAATAAAGTATTGCAGCGCCATCTATGTCACAAATGAAGTTCAGAAGTAACATCAAAATCCTGAATTGCGCTGTTAAAGTTATTCGCGACTTAGATCATATAGAAAAACCCGATAACAACAGGTTTGTGGGTGTTCATGGAAATTTGTATCACAATTCGAGGGATCTTGAAGTGAACTCTTCATTAGTTTAGTGATACAAGCACTACTGCTGCATATGAGGTCCAGGGTTCGACTTCCCAGGTTTGCTATTACAGAGTTTTTCATCAGGAAAATCTCAGTAACATCCACGGAGTTAGAATTCGTGCCCTCATCATGGCAATAGGCTCGCCCCCTACTACACGTAAACATAACTGGCGAAGTGTGGGTGTACTATCAGGTACACCTCTGCCTAACCCTTCGGGGATTACAGGCGTGGTGTTATAAAGGGTGTAACAAGACCCTTAACGAAGCCGAAAGGCACTTGTTCTCCCCGTCATTGCGATCATTTTTTTGTTCTAGACCATACTTGGGAACCTTCTAGTTACGGAGATATTGAGGGTCAAATTTCCAGCTTTTTCTCAAGTTTTTTTTTAAATCAATGTTTTTATTGTAAGATTTTTGCTTTAAACACCTCCATGACCTCCGTACTCTTCAATCCATCCATCAGAACAGTTCTGAGTGCGTTAAATTGAGTCCTACCGTAAAACGTCACTTTTCACCCAAAAAAAAAAGTCGTTTCCTAGCAATCATTTTTGGGTAAAATTACTTAGTTTTATGTACTGAATGCTTGGTTGACGGCTTCGTGAAGGGTCTGTTTACACCCCGTATAGAAAAACCCGATAACAACAGATTTCATATGATAGGTGTTCATGGAAATTTGTATCACAATTCAAAGGATCTTGAAGTGAACTCTTCATTAGTTTAGTGATACAAGAACTACTGCTGCGCATGAGGTCCAGGGTTCCCAGTTTTTGCTGTTATTGAGTTTTTCCATCAGGAAAACCTTAGTATCATCCACGGAGTTAGAATTCGTGCCCTCATCATGGCAATAGGCTCGCCCCCTACTACATGGGACGTAAACATAACTGGCAAAACGTGGGTGTACTATCAGGCACACCTCTGCCTAACCCTCCGGGTATTACAGGCGTGATGTTGATGTTATTTAAACAGACTTTAAATCCTCTAGCTGATGATGGCAAACGCCCAAAAAGAGATAGAGGAACGCAAGCGCGCCCTCCTCGCCATGAAGGGGGAGTCCAAGAGCGGGGTGAGCGCTGCCGCGGCCGCCGCCCAGCAGCTGAAGATGCAGGTCCAGCAGACCAGCTCCATCGCGCCGCCCAGCGTCATCAAACCTGTGCTGTACTCTAAACCTGGTAAGTCTTCTTCGTGGTGTTGTTGATTCCCTTTCATCGTCCTCACATAAATGTATAGTATCCACATGAATGATGTAACCAAGATTTTGTAACAATATTTTGATTAAAAAGAGTGTCCGTGGAGTTTCTTGCCCATTCTTCTCCATAGAGATCTACGCCTTGGAATGGGCAACTACAGTACTTTCACAAGTTATTATGCCTTGTGTCTGTGACTGTAGCTTCGCTCTTTGTTTTTTTGTCATTCAAAAGTGCTTGTAATGGTCTAATTGAAATAAATGCTTTGAGTTTGATTTGAGTCATAAGTCAAGCTACACGATAACTGACAAATGCTTGCACTGACTGGACAGGTCCACTCAAATCTGTGTGGTTCTTTCTTCAAAAGACCATCTCAGACACTAATCTGCATAGTCCTCATGTGAGTTGACCAAGATTATGTCTGGACTTTAAAAGAGACTGACATCTGAGTTTGTTTCGGATGTTTCTTCTCAGAGTAGTCAGGTACAAAACACCGGCCCCATCTAGTTTAAAAAATTACGTGTAAAAGTGTTTGTAAAAACCTATTTGCATAATAAACATTATTATCATCAACAGTTCAGCCCGGAATATCACCACATCACATGATATATCACCCACTGTTTGATATAGGCCTCCCCTTTCTTCTGCCGCTCTTCTCTGTTCTGAGCGACCCTTATCCATCCGTTTCCCGCGAAATTTTGCATATAGGTCCCGTCACGTAAAAAGAACGCTGACCGCTCAAACAAACTTTCTCATTTTTTTTTATTCCAGCCTTTTCCAAAGTACTAAGTAGCTAGTAAAGTACCTATTACGATTCTACAATGAAACAATTATAGTATTAAGCTATTGTTTTATAATATAAGTTTAGGACGCGAGTGTATAACGTGCGCAAACACATCCCCTCCACTGTCGCTCAACGTTCTTTTTACGTGACGGGACTTATACATGCTTAGTTTGAATGACAATGCATGGTTAGCTAAATAACGCCATTATTTCCAATATGGCGGACTCGCAAAAATGGCGGACTATATTTTATGTATTCCCATGATATGGGTGTCAAATGAAAGAGTTTGCTGAGAAGATTACGAGAAATAAAATGACTTCACTTTAAAGCGTGTTTATTTAGTTTTTAAAACTATATTTTATTTAAAAAAAGAAAAAGAAGAAATATTTTACACACTTTGGCAATCGTGAACAGGCGTGGCATTATATTAATATAATAACAAAGTTATGTTTGTCTGCGTGTCCACAGTTGGTAATGCGATGTCCCAGGAAGAATTGGAGAAGCAGCGCAAAATAGCTGAACTGCAAGCCAGGATCCAGAGAAAACTAGCTGGTAAGTTACATGCATACTGACATTGAAAATTACTACCCAGCCATAAATTTAGAATGTAAAAATTCTTTATAATTTGAGTTTTTGCTACTTTTCTTGACTTCTGCTGAAAATAGAGGGGGCGGTGAACTTCCAGTCGGTCCCAGGCGGCAAAAACTCACGCTATGCCGAGTGGATTTTATATTTTAATTTTAAATGGGTCAATCTTCAAGGTACACCCTCTCCAACAAAAAAGGAATCAAAACAATCGGACGCCTGTAAAAAGTTATGTGTCGTCCGATCATGCTTAAAAAAATATACGCATCCGTCATTTAAAAACCGCACACAAGAGTAGATTTCAAACCTAAAAACATTTCTGCTTACGTTAAGCACTGCTTAACAAGACCTGCCTTGGATTGCAGGTGGAGCCCTAACCAGTACGGCGGGCAGTGGGCCTGCGCCCCTCATCCTAGACCGCGAAGGTCGCACTGTGGACACAAGCGGGAAGAGAGTCCAGCTGACCCATGTGGCGCCTACTCTTAAGGTAAGAGCATGACACGCTTGTAACCCCGAAAGGGGAAGGTACACAACTTTTCATCAGCAGCTTGCAGCAGACTACTGCAGGATATTGGCCTGTAGTCGCTGACCCAGTAGTACATCATCAAGTTTTTAATTTTTCATCTATCACGTCTGCTAAGTACTGCTAGATAATTAAATTGAACCCTGTATACAGATTATATTGTGTTTTTAAGTTATAGTTATACTGGATAGACTATATTGTTATTTTTTTTCTTTTGTGATGTGTTGGTACGCCTCTTTTGGTGTCGTTTTTTTGATAAAAACAGGAAATCTTCGAAATGGATCTAAAGTTCGAGTGAATGCTGCGGGACTGTTCGAAAGAGATACCGTGGCCCTGGAACACAAAGGGCAATGAAGAAACATGGATGGGTTTTAGTCAGTAAGAGTCTGACACTCCCTCCCACTCCACCCAGAGCGGGAGAAGTCATTTGATGATTTCCGACCCGTAAAAAAAAATAAAAGTTCGAGTGAATCGGTTTCTTCTAAGCAAGCGTGCTCCACTGTGCGTGAAACAATGCCGAAGATACAAAATTGTGTCAGGGGAAGTCGGAGAAAACCTTTTTTTTTTTTTTCGCCGTCCTCATTTTCGTTATCAGTGTCGCCAAAACCATGAAAATTACAACACTGAAGAAAAAAACAACGAGAAAATTCATATGTGCCATCTTGAATTTTCATTTCGACCTCATTTTCGTTCTTTAAACATGTGATACCTTAATCATATAGAGAGCAGAGTTTATTTCAGTATTATTAACAAGTTTTCGACTGGTTCACCAGGCCAACATCCGCGCCAAGCGCCGCGAGGAGTTCCGTCTGCAGCTGTCGGGCACCACGTCTGTGGAGCCGGCGCACGCGGCCGCCTGGCACGACGCGCGCGTCACCGCCCGCCCCGCGCTGCGCCTGCGCCGCCCGCTGCGCTTCCACGAGCCCGGCAAGTTCATGGAGATCGGCAACAGGCTCAGGATGAAGGTAAGATAACGTCAAAACCATGAAGGGAACCGGCATGTCCTAGAACCAAAGATTCAAACACATATGCCGTCTCTCAAACTGCTCTGGGCCAGATGTACTCCAACGATGGTTGGTATAATAGAAGTTTTTTTTATCAGTATTGGAAACAGAATCGACTAGCGTCAATAAAAAAAAATTGTAAAATGGCCATTTTCTTGCTAACTGTGGAAATGAAACAGCGGAGCTAGAGTTTAATTTAAAGTAAATATATTGAAAACTAACAAAATTACAAGAGAACGTTGCGCGGGCACAGAACAATAAAGAAACAAAACACGTCCAGGCTAGTTACTCTTAGTCGAACTAGATGGCGCTACTTGTTCACTTGTACACTAACTGTACATTTTTTTTGAAATCTGTGAATGGGGATCAAAATTACACAAAAAATTATCGATAGTCTATTTTCGTGTAGCTGCAACGGTTAATATAGTTCCCCTTACTGGTCCGCGGATAGTTTCTACCCTGTGTACAAGGTGCAGTTTTGCATACTGATACTGTTAGCCTACGACATCCCACTGCTGGGCAAAGGCCTCTCCCCATGACTTCCAGTTGTTATGATCCAGGGCTAATGTGGGCAGTTTTTTTTGTTTTTTTTTTCCTGAATTTTGACCAGAATGCAAATCTGCACCTTGTATTCTCTATTTCCTTAAAATCTTTATAAAAATATGTCTCATAATACTCGGCTTTTGTTTCCAGGCACAACTCGAGAAGTTGCAGAACGAAATATCTCAGATAGCGCGCAAGACTGGCATCTCGTCCGCCACCAAGCTGGCGCTGCTGGCCGCTGACACTCCTGACTCCGACAGGGTGCCTGATATTGAGTGGTGAGTCCATCTTAACTAATATTATAAACTAGCTTATGCCTGCGGTTTCGCTCGCGTTAAATTTGACAATCAATTCGGGTTGTACTCTACTTGTAATAATATAACTCAATTATGATTCGAAAGACACGTGGCGCCATCTATTATCATAAGAACGTTATTGTTGTTTTTCTCGGGAACAGTACTTTTTCCGTCCGTTTCTGTACACCTGACAACGTATATGCAAAATTTCAGGATGATCGGTTCAGTGGTTTAGGCGTGAAAAGGTAACAAACAAACAAACTACTTTCGCATTTATTATATTAGTAAGGATGCGAAAGTAAGTTTGTTTGTTACCTTTTCACGCCTAAACCACTGAACCGTCAGTGGCCCAAAAAGTCTGACAACCAGTCTTACCAAGGGGTATCGTATTACCCAGTACTAACTGGGTTGTGGAGGTCAGATAGGCAGTCGCTCCATGTAAAATACTGGTATTCAGCTGCATCCGGTTAGACTGGAAGCCGACCCCAATACAGTTGGGAAAAGGCTAGGCAGATGATGAATCTAAATTTCCCTCGACTTCCAGGTGGGACAGCGTAATCCTGATGACCCCAGACGAGCGCCAGAGCTTGCGTCGCGCCGACAGCGCGCCCGCTGGCAGCGCGCCTGCTCCCAGCGCGCCGGGCGACGCGCGCACGCACGCGCAGCAGGTGGACGCGTGCCACGTGGGGCCCGATGATATCGTGGACAACCTCAACGAAGCCGCCATCACCAACCTAGTGGAACATCCGCAGCAGTTGAGGCCGCCAAGTAAGTGTTATAAAATAACTACTAAAATTATATTGTGTAAACAATTAATATCAAAGTGATTGCATCAATCAAGACAAATTTGCTGTCTATTATTGAAGAGTTCCAATTATATATCCGAAGATCAGCATTAGGTCTTCACCAAATTTAAAGGGGACCACCGCGGAATAATATTCTTCCAAATAAAACAAGAATCATCGAAATCGGTTAACAATTGACGAAGATATTGCTGATCATTCACACAATGATGATTACCAGGTATAATGCTTGTGTGCATATAACATTTGGAGAGTTCCCTCGATTTCTCCAGGATCCCATCATCAGAGATCCTGACCTAATGCACATGGAACCACACTGGAAGTATACTGTTTTTAACAATGCCCATAATATTTGAGGCTTGTTAATCCAGACTTATACCTTCCATCATCAGCCCAGTAACATGAGATGATGTTTACCAGGCACAAATATCGGAATTGCGAAGGAAAGTATATGAAAAACGTTGTATGGTATGTGCCTATAAAATTGGAGGGTTGCCCTCAATTTCTCTGGGATCCCATCATCAGATTCTGACTTGGTGACAATAGCTAAGTATGTGACAATGACCCTATTTTTTCTACAAATCATTGAAAAAGTAATCTGCAATGGTATTTATAACTATTTTGAAAAACATAATATTTTTGCCAGTGAACCAAGTGGATTTCGTAAAACCAAGACTATCAACATGGCCATCTACGATCTTCTTATTAGGATTTACAAAAATATGAACAATAGGACACCAGTAATTACTACTTATACACATCCAGTTATTACCACACCACCAGTAAACTTAATATCGAGCTGAGCGGCTTTTATTATTTAGCCACGAGCTCTCCAATTATCGCTTATATTAAAAAAAAACCGGCGGATCGCATTGGATGATTGGATATTTGTCAATCAGAGCACGAGTGAAGTCTCGGTAGTGATGGGTAGCTATAGCCATAACTAGCTAAATAACGGCTATTAACAAAATAGCCACGGTTACGATATCCGTCAACACTATAACTAGCTATTGGCTACTGGCTAGCTAGAATACGGCATAGCGGATAGTAGCCACAGAGTATAATATAACTACTTCGTTTTGCAGCTGTCTCGGTTTTCGGTAGCCGGCTAGCCGGAGTAGCCGATAGCTGACTTAAACTGTGTGCACTGTTGATTTTCGTTTTCTTACAATAATAATACGTACGACCTACGAGGGGAAGACATTTCTGTTCAAAAGATTATAAAATAAAATAAAAAGTAAATGAAAAACGAAATCAAGACATTACCTAACTTATTATTCACATTTAGACTTGTTGCCGCGGCGAGGATCGAACTCGAATCGCAGGACAGTTGATCGTTATTCATTCAATTCCCTAGTCCACCTAGCTACGCCGCTGCGCCGCTAGCGAGCGCTAGTCGTTATTGGTCAATAGCCAAGTAGCCAAAATAGCTGGCTAGCTAGCTAAGCTACTGAAATTTCAGCTAGTTACCCATCTCTAAGTCTCGGGGTTTTACTAGTGTAGTAAAAACAGGCAATAAGCACTCTCGTGCCCGTTAACCTTTTCAAAAATTCGGATTAGTGATCGCAGTATGATCTTTGTTATCAAGTCTTGCATTTGGCGCCGCGCGTACTTAAGTAAACGCGTGTAACGAAACCATAGCGCGATCTAATTCGACTACAACGCCATCTATCGAGGTAGGCGGCAACTTTGAACACTTTTAAAAGTTATATTTTTAATGTTTTTTTTTTAAATTTGTATGTGATTTTTTTTTAATTTATGGTTTTGTTTTTGGATTTTTTTTAGGTCAAAAATTAGGTCTTTTTTTGAGGTTTTTCATACTGATTTAATAACATTAGTTTATAGGTAATTTTCCGATTTTGTGAGACTTCCTACTTACGAACAGTAAGTCGTGGGTTCGAACCCAGGCAGGCGCATTACTTTGTGTAATTTATTTCATCACCACTGCTCTCAAAACGGTGAAGGAAAACATCGTGAGGAAACCGGCATGTCCTAGAAGGAAACATTCGAAGACATGTGACATCTACCAACCCGCACTGGACCCGCGTGGTGGATTATAGCCCACAGCTCAGCAGTGGGAACATTATAGGCTGATTATGCTCTAGGTAATTTTCCATGATCGAAGGTTCATCATCTGCCTGCCTTTTCCCAACTATATTGGGGTCGTCTTCCAGTCTAACCGGATGCAGCTGAATATCAGTATTCTACATGGAGCGACTGCCTATCTGACCTCTACAACCCAGTTAGTACTGGGTAATACGATACTCCTTGGTAAGACTGGTTGTCAGACTTTTTGGGCCACTGACCACTAACGACTGTCAAAGATCTTCTAATGACACCCGCGATCAACGGCTTAACGTGCTTTCCGAGGCACGGAGGAAACTAATGGCGGTAATGGATGTTCACCCATCCACAGACCAACCTAGGCAAGCATGGCTTAAGATCGACCCGAGTGACTGTTATTATTTAGCCAATATTCGAAGGTTACAGGAAAAATATAAAGTTTGTTTCATAAAATTTAATAAAATATGACAAATTATTAATTAGTTTATTAACAATGAAACGCAATTGCTTAATTAATATCTTACATATTTCCTTAACTTAATCAAATTATAATTAAAACATATTTGTGAGACAAACAGGATAATTTTTCAGTCTACAGTAACATAATAATAATATTATTGGTTGTCGACTTGTGGGATGTGGACTCAGCGATCATTGTGCCGATAGTTGTATCAGCCCATGGCTTAATTGCCAAGAGCTTCGACCAACATCTGAGGAGGCTCTCGTTAGGCAGCTGGATCAAGGGCTTGATTCAGAAAGCGGTACTCCTGGACACGGCTCGTATTGATAGGAGGTTCCTCTCTCTGGAGCCCTGACCGCCGGTAGCTTGGACCCTGTTCCCGATACCGGTGGGCTACAATTTTTTATATTTTTAAATGTTTTTTATATTGTTTTTTCTAAGGAATATTTAAAAATGTAATTGTATTTGTATAGGAATAAATAAAGGAAATAATATTATTATTTTAAATGAAACATCACGCCTTTACTCCACAACGGGTTAGGCAGAAGACTAAAGTGAACATACCCATTATTGGGTCCGAGTGCCCACCTAGTATTTCGGGAAATCGGAAGCGGTTGGTCAACTCTTCACGTGACCAGAGGGCGGGCCTATTTTTTGGCCAAAGAATCAGCATTGCCATCCATCGTGGCAATGCTACCAGCCTTCTGGGCACTTTTCCTATTGACAGCGATGTGGACGAATTTTTTGACGCCCTGTAACCGTTTTTATACTTTTTTTTTTTCTTACTATTATAGATTTTTAATTTGTATAAAGGGTGTAATAAGACCCTTAACGAAGTCGAAAGGCACTTATTCGCCCCGTCATGGCGATAATTTTTTTTATTTTAGACCATACCTGGGAACCTTCTAGTTACGGAGATATTGGAAATCAAAGTTCAAGTTTTTTCACTTTTTTTTTAAATACTACTTTTTAAGATTTTAACTTTACTTTAATTACCTCCGTGACCGTTTTACTAATCAAAGCATCCATCAGCACAATTATTTGAGTGCGTTACTTTGAGTTTTACCGCAAAACGTGATTGTTCACCCCAAAAAAAAAATCGTTTCCCAGCAAAAATTTTTGCGTAAGGTTACTTAGTTTGATGTACAGAATGCTTGGTTGACGGCTTCGTGAAGGGTCTGTTTACACCTTGTATAATGTAAATATTCACTTGTTGTCTATATTAAATTTATAAACTCATTACGACGATAGATAAAAATTATTGACGCATTTCGTATGTGTGTGAACTTATTACTTTTAAAGAGCGTTTACGACGTACGGCATTTCATACAAACTTTAAAGTCGTTTTTTTTTCGAAAAAACTGAACCGATTTTAATAAAACTTCGTACGAATAAGCAGGATACATAAGGCTAAAAAGTTATCAGAGAACATTTTCGAAATGGCTTTTAAAAAAGGGAACTGGAAATTTCTGTTTCTATGGAAAATCGGTCTAATTTCGCTGTAACACTATTTTTTGAAAATGTTTCTTGATAACTTTTTAGACCCCTGCTTATGCGTATGAAGTTTCATTAAAATCTGTTCAGTCATTTCGAATAAAAAACATTTGAAAGTTTCTATGAAATGCCGTAAGTCGTAAAAGCTCTTAACTGCGATGGATTCTCATGCGAACATTAATGTTTATACTTAAATATCTACTTAATAACATAAAATGACATCACGCATGTAATCCTTTCGGCTTCGTTGAGGGTCTTTTTAGGGTTCCGTACCCGACGGGTAACCAGCGGGACCCTATTACTAAGCCTATGCTGTCCGTCCGTCCGTCTATCTATCAGCGGACTGTATCTCATGATCCGTAATAGGTAGACAGTTGAAATTTTCACAGAATGTGTATTTCTGTTGGCGCTATAACAACAAATAATAAAAATAAATTAAAAATTAAAGGGAGCTCCCCTATTACGATGGTCCAGAATCATTAATTAATATTCAACATCTTATACCTGTACCTACATTCAAAGCAAATAAAGTTCTGATTCTGGTTCCAACTCGCACTTCTGCGGTTTTAGTTTTACACCCAATACAGGGTGTAAACAGACCCTTCACAGGGTGTAAACAGACCCTTCACAAAGCCGTCAACCAAGCATTCTGTACATCAAACTAAGTCACCCTACGCAAAAAATATTGCTGGGAAACGACTTTTTTTTGGGGTGAAAAATCACTTTTTACGGTAAAATTCAATGTAACGCATTCAAAAAATGGTGCTGATGGGTGCTTTGAATAGTAAACGGGTCATGGAGGTAATTAAAGTTAAGTTAAAACCTTAAAAAGAAGTATTTAAAAAAAAACTTATGAAAAAACTGGAACTTTGACCTCCAATATCTCCGTAACTAGAAGGTTCCCAGGTATGGTCCAGAACAAAAAAAATATGGCAATGACGGGGAGAACAAGTGCCTTTCGGCTTCGTTAAGGGTCTGTTTACACCCTTTATAGTACAAATATCTCGGTGCCATCATCACTTATCAGTAATCATCATCATTCTCCGGCATACAGAACCTGCCGAATCTTCTCATGAATTGGGGGCAAGGAATATTACATATAACACAACCTGATAACGTCTTCGGAGTCGTAGTCACAGTGGAATTTATGTTACTGGGAGTAACAATCGTGTTGTTGCCGTTGGTAGGAGATACGGTGTTGTTGCCGTTGGTAGGACGCACGTTGTCGTTGCTGTTGGTAGAAGCGGTGTTGTTGCTGCTTGGAAGGTTGTAGTCGTTGATACTAGGAAAAATATAGTCGGTTTGAGGAGTCACAGAAGTGTTGATGGCAGGAATATAAGGCATATATGTGTTGTTGCTCGCTGGAGTTCCGTTGTTAAAAGGGACCGGTATGTTGTTGTAAGGCAAGTTGTGGTTTCCGGAGTTGTTGCTAGTGGGAAAATTGTTGTTGGTTGCAGTTTGGGAGTAGCTAGGTGGATACGGTGCTAATGCGCTGTTCCAAGTATAGTTGCTGGTACTAGGTGAGCTTCTAGGTTCATATTGCAGGCGTGCATTGTAATATCCGGGTGTCACACTGTTATATCCGGGTGTCACACTGTTATATCCGGGTGTCACACTGTTATATCCGGGTGGGACACCGTTATATCCTGGTGTGACACTGTTGTATCCGGGTGTAACACTCTGATATCCGGGTTTATTAGGAGTATATCCGCCATACCCGGCGAAGTTTGGTCCGTTAGGGTTCTGGTAGTTGTAAAAAACTGGTGTAGTGGTGACTACGTTATATCCGGATGCTCTATTGGGTCTTGGTTCATACCCGGGTGCATATCCGTACGGATATGATCTTATTATCGGCCTCCTATTAATAGTAATACCATTTTTTACGCCGGTATTATTATTTTGGTTGTTTCTCGTTGTATTTAATAGGAAATTATAATTCGGATTGAAAATATCGTATCGTCTTTTTAGAGTTTGGCTATTATTCGCTATTATTTCGCTGTTATTATTATTTGTGCTATATCTTAATAAATCGTTATAGGTAATCCTTGTTTTCTTGTAATAAGCGTATCTCTTTTCCCTTTTTAAAACTTCAGATTTTAAAATATCAGTTTTCAAAATATCAGTTTTCAAAATATCAGTTTTTAAAATATTCTCTAAATTATTACGTGTATTGAAAACTTCTGGTTTGACAGCATATTCTGTGTTTCTCCGTACTCTTAGATCAAAATTAGGATCTTCAATTTTAATTCCATAATTGTTATGTTGAGTAAATATATTAAGTAAACCAACAACAAAATACATGAGAACCATTTTTCACTATAAAAACTTAACACAGGCAGATTGGCCTGTGACCTTAAAAAAACAATTGATAACCTCTTTGTTTTGAAGTCGGTTATAAAGATGGCTGGATCAGTCAGATTTTCCTTTTTTTTACTGTTATTATAGTGTATTATTCTTCTGAAGTCTGACAGGGGAGAATGGAAGAAGAAAACGTTGTTACGCCGACCCCAAGTAGAAAGGGACAAGGGCAGGAAGTCGATGATAGTGTACTCTTCTTCTTTTGATCTCTTCTCCTTTCAAATGACTGAAGGTTGGCTGAACTCTGAATATATCTCCTTGTCTTGTGTGAGCGACTGCCTATCTGACCTCCACAACCCAGTTAGTACTGGGTAATACGATACGCCTTGGTGACACTGGTTGACAGACTTCAGGAGTCTTGTCACGACTGTCAAAGATCTATACACTTAAAATCACTTATTAATAAAAAACTTATCTTTCGTATTTTTGGCACTGTCCACACAAAAATAAATAGTTTTTCACTTTCAACATTAAAATGTCACCTTATTGTTGACTTCAAAAGTCACTATTTCAATACAACACTATTTTTAATCCGAAAATTGGTCCCCACACTAAATATTTCTCCAAAACGTTGTGTTCCATACAAAATCTTCTTGTATACTAGTAGTAAATAGTATATAAGCTCAGTATATAACAACAATCGTCCTCGATTTATCGAGATGACTACGAATACCTATATTTAGTAGACGAAGTACGTATATATCAATTATATGAGTATGACGTAAGCAAGCTCGATTTAATGAATTCTTAGTAATTGTTCAGATAACAATTGTTTGTTTGTCATTGTTTCATGTAAGCTTTATACAGGGTGTAAACAGACCCTTCACGAAGCCGTTAACCAAGCATTCTGTACATCAAACTAAGTAACCCTACACACCCTACTGCTGGGAAACGATTTTTTTTTTTGGGGTGAAAAATTACCTTTTACGGTAAAACTCAATGAAACGCATTCAAAACATTGCGCTTATGGATGCATTGAATAGTAAACGGGTGATGGAGGTATTTAAAGTAAAGTTCTTACATTAAAAACATGTATTTAAAAAAAAACTTGGGAAAAAGTTGGAACTTTGACCCCCAATATCTCCGTAACTAGAAGGTTCCCAGGTATGGTCTAGAACAAAAAAAATATCGCAATGACGGGGAGAACAAGTGCCTTTCGGCTTCGTTAAGGGTCTTTTTACACCTTTTATATTTATTTATCATCTGCCAAGCCTTTTCCCAACTAGATTGGGGTCGGCTTCCAGTCTAATTGGATGCAGCTGAACACCAGTATTTAACATGGTGCGACTGCCTATCTGACCTCCACAACCCAGTTAGTACTGGGTAATACGATACCCCTTGGTAAGACTGGTTGTCAGAGCTTATTCGGTACAAACAAACAAAATAAAATCTTTATTCTTTATAATATTAGTATAAATTGCTTATTTAAATATAATGGTATTTCACGGGAAAATCCACAATTATCTATTATGATTATGTAATATTCTAGGTAACGGAAGTATAAAGTCCTCGTCTTAAGCTAAAAATAGTATCATTATTGGATTTCAAAGAAACGATGTATCATTAATGGTTTCAAAGTATAAATAAAACAATAGAATTCATTTTGTAGTTATTCAATAGCGTGTGGGTGCAAATACAATGTATTTATTACAGTTGTGCTCAGGAGATCCTGAGTTCGATTCCCGGGTCGGGCAAAGTGCTATTGGGTTTTTCCATCAGGTATTTCTCAGTAGCAGCCACGGAGTCTGGATTTGTGCCCGGTTGATGGTATTAGGCTCGCCCCTTATTACATGGGACTTAAACATAACTGACTGTTATTTTGAAATTTCAAACTGACACTTCAATTTTATTTTGTGTACAGGGTGACAAGGGACAGCCCTCCACAAACTGACAGGGTGCATTCAGCTCCTTATTTTGAATCATATTCCACCGGAATTTTTCTCCAGGTGTTTTTTTTTTCAATTTCTATTCCTTTATTTCAATGTAAAATTACATTCCCTGTACGCAGCACTCCATTTATGTAAATAATACGGCTAAAATCAAAAATCCAACAATGGATGTTGAAATACTCTAACGAACGAAGCGTGAAATCAGCTGTTCACTTCCTGCCTAGCTACAGAGTTCATCGAACTCGTCGTCGCGCTTGCCGTTCGCTACGTGTGTCACGGTAACGATGCATTGCGTATGAGGAAATAAAACAAATCAAATTATTAAGATCCCCATAACATTCCTGAATTCATCATCTTAGTATGATATACTGAATTCACCCCATCAGTTTGTGGAGGGCTGTCCCTTACACCGTGTAGATATTGAAAGCCCGATATTTCGGCACTGTGCAAGCGGCACGATCACAGATAACATGGTATATGTCTCGTTTCAAGTGTTGATGATAAGGTCCAGGGATTGAAAGGTCTGGAAGGAGATAGGCTCTTGCCCAGCTGTGGGACACAATGTAAAATACAAAAAATATCATCCTTTGTCTCAGTGACGAGGAGCTATTTTGCATATTTTTTGCATATACGTTGTCAGGTATACTGAAACGGACATAGGGTACCTTTCATCCCGAAAAAAAGTACTGTTCCCGAGGAAAACAACAATAACGTTCTTATGATAATAGATGGCGCCACGTGTCTTTCGAATCATGATTGAGTTATATTATTACAAGCAGAGTACAACCCTATTGGCTGTCGAATTCTAAATTAACGCGAGCGAAGCCGCGGGCAAAAGCTAGCAACACTATAATTATCACACTATCTGTACCTAAGGTTATCACGGAGTTGCCAAATACAATATTTACTGGAATTCCACATAATAATATTGTTATAAATTGTTTGGGACACAATATCTATTTATATTAAAGTTCGTTGAAATAACATGACGCTTGTGCTCCCCGAAGTGGTAAGCAGAGGTGTGTTCTATGACTCACAGAGCAAAGAGACGCCTCCGTGGGGCAACACGGGGAGAACTTTCGGCTTCGTTAAGGGTATTTTTACACCCATTACAGCCATCCACAGGTGCCATTTTCGTCGCCAAATTTTGGGCCAATATAATTTAGACAGCCACCGACACGCTGAGATAAAGTGCTCTAAGTCGTAAATCACATTATCTTGACCTGAGGTTATCACAGAGGTGTCAAATACTAATAATTACTATTTCACAGAATAAAATTGTTGATGTACGAACAAGAAAATAAAAGAAATATATTACAAAAACGCATTTTTTTTTTACAGTAATCATACTCAAATACACAAACAAACAAAATACAGGGTGCAAGGGACACGGAACCACAAACGGTTACCACGTATCCAGTATATCATTCTGACATACTGGATACGTGGAACTACCCCACATAGAAATCTTTCATCGGTTATTTAAAAACAAACAGCTTTTTCCTACAAAAGTGCAATACCTACACGGTCAAAATGTATGGAACACTGATTTTTTTTTTTATTAACCGATCTTCTTCTTCTTAGCGTGTCGATGGCAATCTAAATTGTGTCGGCCCAGAACTGAGCTAGTAGTTTGGCGCTTTCGGTTGCGTCCATCAGTTCCTGTAGTGAACAAACAACAGGGCACGCAGGACACGATATTAAGTGCCCCATTGTTTGTGGAACAGCACCACATTTACACTCCAGGGCAGAGTCATCAATGAATCTCCACCGATAAAACATTTCTATTTGGGGGGCTCAGAATGATGTACTGAATACGTGATAACCGTTTTCGCGTCAGTGTCCCATCCACCCTGTATAATCCTAACTAACCTTACAATATTGTAAATGCGAAAGTAAGTTTGTTTGTTTGTTACCTTTTTCACGCCTAAACCACTGAACCGATCATCCTGAAATTTTGCATATACGTTGTCAGGTGTACAGAAACGGAGGAAGGGTACCTTTCATCAAAAAAAAAGTACTGTTCCCGAGGAAAACAACAATAACGTTCTCATCGGTAATTTAAACACGTGTTCTTCTTCCATTCTCCCCTGTCAGACGTCACGGCATCATTTACTCCTTTCTCTTTCATACCATTCCTCACACAACCCACCCATCTTTTCTTTGGCCTTCTTCTCCCTATCCATCCATCAACATTAAATATTTCATTATTTGTAAAAATTTGATTCAGTAAATATTAAGTTTTAATGTATGCTGATTTTTATTAGTTCTTGATTCTTTACGTGTTCATTCCTCACACAGTCCATCTATCTTTTATTTGGCCTGGCGGAGTACCTGGTTAATAATCATCAATCAAATCCTCATCTTTAACACATATACCGAAAGATGACATCTTCATTCCAGATGGACAATTATTGCAAGATATCATACAAGCATTCATTGAGCTGTCCTCTTTGGTAATCGTTGAATTTGCTCTAGGGAAACTACATTTGCAATCCGCCAAACTTGCGGTGTTATTAAACCCCGTATTCGGTGCTGTGTAGCCGTTGTTCGGTACTGTATAGCCGTTGCTCGGTACTGTATATCCGTTGTTCGGTACTGTATATCCGTTGCTCGGTACTGCATATCCGTTGTTTGGTGCTGTATATCCGTTGCTCGGTGCGGGATAAACGTTGCTCGGTACTGTATATCCGTTGCTCGGTACTGCATATCCGTTGCTCGGTGCGGGATAAACGTTGCTCGGTAATGTGTATCCGTTGCTCGGTGCTGTATATCCGTTGTTCGGTGCGGGGTAAACGTTTGGTGTAGGATAAAAGGTATTCGGCTTTTGGTAACCGGTATTCGGTATTGGGTAACTGGTATTCGGTGCTGGATAAACGCTGGGTGCTGGATACCCATTATTTGATGCAGGAGACCCGGTATTTGGTGCAGGGTAACCTGTGTTCGGTCCTTGATATCCGGTATTCGGTGCTGGGTAGACACTGTTCGGTGCTGGATAACCGGGATATCCTGTGTTATAACCCGGATAAGGCATATACCCGGGTGTGACAGGATTTAACGTACTATTGTTGTTATTGCGAGGCATCACGTTAATGTTACTGTAATTAGGATACCCGGGTCTCGTCAGATTATTGTAATTCTGACCAGGATTGACATAATTTTGTGTCGACACATTTGTCATACCACCGTAAGGGTGCAGTGTGATATTGTTTAATCCACTTGTATTATTTGACGGAACTACATACCCGGGTTGGCCCGGATATATCACTCTAACGTTGTTATTTGAAGGCCGAGTTCCGTTTTGCATGAATCTCGTTAAATTTGCGACGAGTTCTCTAGCGTTATTTGTTGGTCCAGTAAATGTGTTATTTCTGTTGATATTCATATTTCCCCATGTCTGATGGGGTGTCGTTGTGTTTTGGGGCACGAAGTACCCCGTAACCAACCTCTTTGCTCTCTGATGATTCAAAATATCTATTTTTTTAACACTTTGTTCGAAGTTTTGTGCTCGGAATGATACGCCATAGTCACTGTGTGCTGTTACTACGGCGACTCCCAGTAGAAAATATAATATTAACATTTTGAATGGTAACCTTTTTGGTAAATCACTGCGATTTCATTTTCTTCCTGTCTTCAACTTTTTTAGGTTTTTTTTTGGACACTATTTTCACTGTATTTTCACAATTGTAATATAAATGTCAATAGTAGTATACGTTTGACGACGATTGGCCATTAACTGTATGATATATAAACTCATCTTATCGCAGAATGTTTACCGAAGTTCTGTGTGATATGTATTCTTAGTAGTCGATATTATAAATGTGAGTCAGCTTGTCTGTTTATTGTTTGATAAAAATATATATGTATCAGTAGCGAAGGGTTAATTTGTTTAAGAGGTAAGAAGGAGTATAAAGGGTGTAAAAAGACCCTTAACGAAGCCGAAAGGCACTTGTTCTCCCCGTCAATGCGATCATTTTTTTGTTCTAGACCTTACCTGGGAACCTTCTAGTTACGGACATATTGGGGGTCAAAGTTCCAACTTTTTCACATTTTTTTATAAAAACATGTTTTTAAAGTAAGATTTTTAAGTTAAACACATCTACGACCTCCGTACTATTCAATCAATCCATCAGCACAATGTTCTGAGTGCGTTACATTGATTCCTACCGTAAAACGTGATTTCACCCCTAAAAAAAAGTCGTTACCCAACAAAAATTTTTGCTTAAAGTTACTTAGTTTGATGTACAGAATGCTTGGTTGACTGCTTTGTGAAGGGTCTGTTTACACCCTGTATAAATTTAATGTGAATTTATTGTTTGTCTATGGAATACTCATTGTGCCCGTTTTGAAAAGAAAGCTAGTAGGAATCAAGTCGTATGGAACCTTCGCCACTGATACGTATCACTCTGTTTCAAGCTTTCACGGTTTACAACTAAACTTATACTGTCACTTACGGGATATCTATGTTCTATATTAAGGGATTTGGTTTCCGCACTTAGTCCTTAAAGTGGACCATTGTACGTGAGCCATGGTGGCCGTTACTCCAACCAGCCCACCTCCCTCCAGAAGCAGATTAAACTTCCCGGTCTTCTCAGAACATCCGCAAGGGATCTTGGTGATCCTAGAGTCTCGTCGCGGATCTGGGTGACGCCGGTGCACTCGAGGAGTACATGCGCTACCGTTTCTTCCGCCTCCATGCACGCTCTGCACAGGGGACTGTTAGTGATACCTAGGGTGTGGAAGTCTGTTCAGTAAGCAGTGTCCAGTGATGGTCCCCGCCACCAGTCGCAGGCTATCTCTGTCCAGGCGCAGAACGCGCTTGATCAGCTACGGGATATCTTCCGTGACATTACTTACCAAGGCTGACAAGACATGCAATTTAAATAAGAAAACAAAAATGTCAATGGAGAGGATGGCTTCAAATTGTCAAGTGGTGTCGTGGTGGAATTACAGCCCATTCCTCGTAGAGAGGAGGCCGTGTCTCCCAGTAGTGGGAACATTAAAGGCTGATTATGCTTACGCTACTGACACTAAGAAGAAGTACGCTATGACAATTATCAAGCCAAGCATCATCTGCCTAACCTTTTCCCAACTATATTGGGGTCGGCTTCCAGTCTAGCCTGATGCAGCTGAAAACCAGTATTTTACATGCAGCGACTGTCTATCAGACCTCCACAACCCAGTTAGTACTGGGTAATACGATACCCCTTGCTAAGACTGCTTGTCCGACTTTTTGGGCCACTGACTATCTAACGACTGTCAAAGATCTACAAATGACACCCAGGACCAACGGCTTAACGTGCGTTCCGAGGCACGGAGGAAACTCGACTATAATGGGTCCCATCCCAACCCATCCACAGACCAACCTCGGCAAGCACGGCTTAACCTAAAGATCGACCCGAGCGGCTGTGATTATCAAGCCCAAGCGCAGTCGTAAAATAATACTATATCACATTATCTTGACCTGAGGTTATCACGGAGGTGTCAAATACAATAATAACTAAACAAAGAATAAGATTATTGATGTACGAACATATAGTTTTGAAAGGGACAAGAAAATAAAAGATATATGCTACAAAAACGCATTTATTTTTACAGTTAAATCATAATCAAATACACAAACAAACAAAAAGCAGGGTGAAAGGGACACCGACGCATAAAAGTCACGTTTTACGGTAGGATTCAATGTAACGCACTCATAACATTGTACTGATGGATGCATTGAATAATACGGGGGTCGTGGAGGTGTTTAAAATAAAGGTATAGCATTAAAAACTTGTAAAAAAGTTACAACTTTGACCCCTAATATCTCCGTAACTAGAAAGTTCCCAGATATAGTCTAGAACAAAAAAATTATCGCTATCACGGTTTTTTTAAGAGTACTACCCCTATTATGATTATTGAAATGAACAGTTAAGAAATTTCCTAGTGGATCTCACACTCTCACGAAGAGGTCATCATCATCATCTTCCTGCCCTTGTCCCATTCCACTCGGGGTCGACGCACCACGTTTTCTTCTTCCATTCTCCCCTGTCAGACGTCACGGCATCATTTACTCCTTTCTCTTTCATATCATTCCTCACACAATCCATCCATCTTTTCTTGGCAGAGTACCTGGTTAATACTCATCCATTAAATCCTCCTCTCTAACACACATACCGAAAGACATCTTCATCCCAGATGGACAATTATTGCAAGCTATCATACAAGCATTTGTTGTGCTGTCCTCTTTGGTAATCGTTGAATTTGCTCTAGGGAAATTATTACATTTGCAATCCGCCAAACTTGCGGTGTTACTAAATCCGGTATTCGGTGCTGTATATCCGTTGGTCGGTGCTGTATATCCGTTGCTCGGTACTGTATATCCGTTGCTCGGTACTGTGTATCCGTTGCTGGGTGCTGTATATCCGTTGCTCGGTACTGTGTATCCGTTGCTCGGTACTGTATATCCGTTGCTCGGTACTGTGTATCCGTTGCTCGGTACTGTGTATCCGTTGCTCGGTACTGTGTATCCGTTGCTCGGTACTGTGTATCCGTTGCTCGGAACTGTATATCCGTTTGCTCGGAACTGTATATCCGTTGCTCGGTACTGTGTATCCGTTGCTCGGTACTGTGTATCCGTTGCTCGGTACTGTGTATCCGTTGCTCGGTACTGTGTATCCGTTGCTCGGTACTGTATATCCGTTGCTCGGTACTGTGTATCCGTTGCTCGGTACTGTATATCCGTTGCTCGGTACTGTGTATCCGTTGCTCGGTACTGTGTATCCGTTGCTCGGTACTGTGTATCCGTTGCTCGGTACTGTGTATCCGTTGCTCGGTACTGTGTATCCGTTGCTCGGTACTGTATATCCGTTGCTCGGTACTGTGTATCCGTTGCTCGGTACTGTGTATCCGTTGCTCGGTACTGTGTATCCGTTGCTCGGTACTGTATATCCGTTGCTCGGTACTGTGTATCCGTTGCTCGGTACTGTGTATCCGTTGCTCGGTACTGTATATCCGTTGCTCGGTACTATGTATCCGTTGCTCGGTACTGTGTATCCGTTGCTCGGTACTGTGTATCCGTTGCTAGGTACTGTGTATCCGTTGCTCGGTACTGTATATCCGTTGCTCGGTACTGTATATCCGTTGCTCGGTCCGCGGTAAACGTTTGGTGCAGGGTAAAAGGTATTCGGTGCTGGATAACCGGGATATCCTGTGTTATAACCCGGATAAGGCATATACCCGGGTGTGTGACAGGTTTTAACGTATTATTGTTGTTATTGCTAGGCATTACGTAAATGTTACTGTAATAAGGATACCCGGGTCTCGACACATTTGTCATACCACCGTAAGGAACCAGTGTGATGTTGTTTAATCCACTTGTACTATTCGACGGAACCACATATCCGGGTTGGCCCGGATATATCACTCTAACGTTGTTATTTGAAGGACGAGTTCCGTTTTGCATGAATCCCGTTAAATTTGCGACGAGTTCTCTAGCGCCATTTGTGGGTCCAGTAAATGTGTTATTTCTGGTGATATTCATATTCCCCCATGTCTGATGGGGTTTCATTGTGTTATAGGGCAAGAAGAACTGCGTAACCAACCTCTTTGCTCTCTGATGGTTCAAAATATCTATATTTCGAACAGTTTTCTCAAAGTTTTGTGCTCGGAGTGATATGCCATAATCACTGTGTGCTGTTGATACGGCGACTCCCAGTAGAAAATATAATATTAACATTTTGAATGGTAACCTTTTTGGTAAATCACTGAGATTTCTTCCAGTCTTCAACTTTTTTTAGGTTTTTTTTTACACTATATTTTCACAATTGCAATATAAATGCCAATAGTAGTATACGTTTGACGACGATTGGCCATTAACTGTATGATATATAAACTCGTGTTATCGCTGAACGTTTACCGAAGTTTTGTATGATAATGTATTCTTAGTAGTCGATATTATAAATGTGAGTCGGTTTGTCCGTTTGATAAAAATACATACGTATATAACTGGTAATTAGTGACTGATACTTAAACACGTGATTGTACTCATGATAACAAACAACTTTCCCAAAGAAACATTTTTATTTATACTCTTTGACTTTTATCCAATAACTCAACACCCGTATAAAATTCGCGCGCGCGCGCCTGTGCCCTATCAGCTGTTAGCCGCGTGACACCGGTCTGTCTCATTACTGTCGTGTCGTAAGTTAAAAAACTGAAAACTAAAGTATTTTCCCTACAAATGCTATAGAAAAGTCACGCAGGAATTCCGTGAGAAAGTTGTTAATTCACTTATTAATTAGACTGTGCTGGGTCTTGAAAATAATTAGTACGTCGTCTGAGCTCATATACAGGGTGTAAACAGACCCTTCACGAAGCCGTCAACCAAGCATTCTGTACATCAAACTAAGTAACTTTACGCAAAAATTTTTGCTGGGAAACGAAATTTTTGTTTGGGGTGAAAAATCACGTTTTATGGTAAAACTCAATGTAAGGTACTCAAAACATTGTGCTGATGGATGGATTGAATAGTACGGGGGTCGTGAAGGTATTTAAAGTAAAAATCTTACATTAGAAAAATGTATTAAAAAAAAAAAACTTGTGAAAAAGTTGGAACTTTGACCCCCAATATCTCCATAACTAGAAGATTCCCAGGTATGGTCTAGAACAAAAAAATGATCACAATGACGAGGAAAACAAGTGCCTTTCGGCTTCGTTAAGGGTCTTTTTACACCCTTTATTTTTTTTTTCAATCCCGCAAACGTGCGGGATCCCGCATGAGTAAACCCGCATTTCAGAGTCCGCAAAAAAAGGTACGGGATCCCGCGATTATTATTAAATGCGAGGAGAAGTCGAATGAAAACTTAGACTTATTCCAGCTGAATTTGTGCCTAAAAAGGTTATCATTATCTGCACAGCAGCTATCTTGCTAAAGCATAATATTCGGCTAATTAGGTAGTATAAAACGTACCATTTGATAAAATGTGAATTAAGTCTATACTGAAAAAAAAACACTTGATATGCACCCACAATCAAACACTTGAGTAAAAATAAAATAAAGATCAGGCCCTGCAGTCTCGACATTAGATAGCGACAAAAATCGGTCGTTAAGTATAATCGATGTCAAATTTCTTTAATAGATTTTCAACCTTATCCTTTCCAAATAAAGTAGAAAATCCAATAAAGGAATTTGACAACGATATGACTTAGCGACCGATTTTTGTCGCTATCTAATGTCGAGACTGCAGGGCCTGGCCAAGTGCGAGTCGTACCATTGTAGTACCCCGAGACCTCCTTAATTTTTTAATTTATTTTGATTATTTCGGCATTGTCATTGATTGTTATAGGTGGCAACTGCTGTTATAGGAGTTCGTGGCTAAATAATAACAGCCGCTCGGATACCCGTGCTTGCCTAGGTTGGTCTGTGGATAGGTGACCACCCATTACATACCGAGTTTCCTCCGTGCCTCGTTAAGCCGTTGGTCCCGGCTGTCATTTGTAGATCTTTGACAGTCGTTACAGGTAGTCAGTGGCCCAAAAACTCTGACAATCAGTCTTACTAAGGGGTATCGTATTACCTAGTACTAACTGGGTTGTGGAGGTCAGATAGGCAGTCGGTCCATGTAAAATACTGGTATTCAGCTGCATCCGGTTAGACTGGAAGCCGACCACAATTTAGTTGGGAAAAGGCTAGGCAGATGATGAATAAAACTGATAAAAACACAACCCCTTGACAACCTTTGTTGTCGCGCAGTCGGGTAAAACGACAAATAACACGCAGACGAAGTGGAGACGTCAGCTGGTAGTTCCATAAGTCTAACAAATTGTATCTCTGTTCCCAGCCGAGCCCCTAAAACCGACGTACATGCCAGTGTTCCTCACGAAGAAGGAGCGGAAGAAGCTTCGCCGCCAGAGCCGGCGGGAGGCCTGGAAGGAGGAGCAGGAGAAGGTCAGGCTCGGCCTCGAGGCGCCGCCGGAACCAAAGCTCAGGTAACCTTCGCGCTTTTGATCCTTGTATTGGTAGAACCGTATATAGGGTTTACTGTGACCGATACTTAAACACGTGATTGTACTCATGATAACAAACAACTTTCCCAAAGAAACATTTTATTTTATTTTGGCTTTCATCACAATAACACTACAGCGGAGCATTATGGAACGGGCTTGAAAGCCGCGCGGGTGCTGTGCCTACCTACTGTTGCGCGACTAACAGCTGATAGGTCACAGGCGCGCGCGCGCGAATTTCAAACGGCCCGCTGTTGTGTTACAAAAGAGAATCAGTATTAAAAAAAGGCATGTATTTAAATCGATATCTGAATATTCCCTTTTTTCGAACAAAATATTTCAAAGTTAAACAAAAAATACTGACTTGCACACAAATTATGCACACTAAATAAATCAAATTAAACATATTGTTTAATGGTATTTGCAGAACTGTTTTACTGAACGAATAACTATTATCAAAATAGTATATCTAACAATTCCTTAGTTCAACAAACATATTAAAACTTTTTTAAGGAAAACCTTCACCTAATTTACTTTTAGGAACATTGTTTATTCTAAATAAAACCCAATTTATTCAGTTATCTTTACATAATTA